>CM074522.1:6390127-7113254 GCA_037379345.1 Perna viridis
ATCGGACAGTGGGGTATAGGGTATGAGGCCTGCTGAATCGGACAGTAGGGTATAGGGTATGAAGCCTGTAGAATCGGACAGTGGGGTATAGGGTATGAGGCCTGCTGAATCGGACAGTAGGGTATAGGGTATGAAGCCTGTAGAATCGGACAGTGGGGTATAGGGTATGAGGCCTGCTGAATCCGACAGTAGGGTATAGGGTATGAGGCCTGGTGAATCAAGCAGTTATGTACAAGGATCTAGGCCCGTATAATCAGCAAGTGGGGTTCAGGAAATTGGGCAATGTAGGGTTGGGAAAAACGGATAGTGTACGCCATAGAAGAGCTGTCGGACAAATACATAGACCAAAACGGAAAAAAAGGTAACATCACCTATTAAAAAATATTTTGATACAGTGGTCGTTTCTGTAACGTCTTCATTCTTATTGCTTTTCGTTTACTTCTTTTTCGTTTTGTAATCGCTGTGTACTGCGCCTTTTGACATTCGAGGTCTTAATAACAAAACAGTTCCTTTTAAATCGGGCGTGATTGTAAAATTGTAAGCTTTCTAATGAACAATGGTATTAATAAAAAATTCGATAATATCCGAACTGATTACAACTTCTCCGAAAAATATCAGCACTTTACAATTATTGTCAATAAAAAAGTAAATATGCTTATTTAAATGAAAAATCCAGTCATTTTGAAGAATATAGTCTTAAAAGTAATAAGGGTTCTACAGTTTGAACGATAGGAGTTACAGATCCTACGAATCGTAAAAAAAACGATTCTGTTTTTAAAGAAGGCAAAGTTAAAATAATTTTCCAAAAAAAATCGAAGGATATGTTGTTTTCATTTTTGTTTTTTTTGCGGGTGTGTTGCATTAACGAAAAATCTTAATCATTTGCCTTTAAAACACAGGAAAAATTAAAAATAAACTCAATTACTATTACCTCCGCGTCAACAATTCAACCATTGTGGTACAATGTGAAGTAGTAAAGAAACTGTTTGCATGTACATGTAATAAAAAAAAACAAAATCTATAAACACCATGAAAAGGTTCATGGAATTGTTTCCTTGACTAACAAGTATGGACTTCAACACTGCAGCTAAAGCGTCATGTTCACTCGCCGGCCATCATTTTCCTACAACATTTATTATATACTTTCTCAAAAAAAGAAACGCAACAAAAAAAAATGTCTTTTTTCTGTCTGTGTTTTAATGGATTTATTTATTATAATCATATTGAATCTATCAATTTAAAACCAATTCGAAGGTATTCAATATAGATCGTTTAAATTCAACCGAAATCGGTTTAGGCCAAAATTTGTGAGTGTCACAAACAGAGCTTTATTTGAAAAAAAATGTCCGACCTAGACGGGCGAATCATGTGTTATCTAGTAGCACAGACTTTTTGTGTTTATTTTCCTGAACGAAGTCGTTAAAGTGAATCTTGATGAGGTAATGCCATGCCGAGGTTAGACACTGCTACACGTAATATCGCAATCGGACGACTCCAGGGCGGGGAATCCCACAATGTTATTACCAGACGTTACACTTTTCAGGACGCCGACGTGTCACAACTGTAGCCCAGGAGCGCTATATCCAGTTGTTCCACCTGGGGTGAATTGGACAGACACATGCGTCAACGCCAGCCACCACTTCAAACTCTTCGGCAACTTGAGCAGGCACTACAGCAAGAGTGGCAAAGAACACCGTAGACACAAATACAGCATCTGCTTGAGCCTATACCAAGACGAGTTACAGCTGTATTACAGGAAAATAGAGGACATAATAAATATTGACATTTAAGCTGTGTGAATTGACATTAAATTTAAAATTGTTTGATCGTAAGTTAGAGTGATGCTTTGACAATAATTGTTCTAAATTGTAGATTTCTATGTACTTTCTTTCTGATAAATGACAATTGTAAAGTAAATGTCATTTTTTCCTATTTTGCAATTCTTTTTTGAGAGAGTTTATATATATATATATATATATGCCAATTTCCTAAATGTCACATGTTTCTACGATGATTGGCTTTGCATATTGAATAAATGCTACATTTGACAGTTTTTTGGTACATCATTATATATACTGCATATTAGTCTGCAAATATTTAATCTAAGTATCTTTCATTTGGTGACCGATATTATTGATAACATATTTTTCCTGATGGCGTTCTTGTTTCATTTGGCACAGTGGTGTGTTCATATAGTTTAATGCTTGCGTCATTTTGCCGTCTTGTAGGACAGCATCTGTCTGTGTCTTTGTGTGTTTTTTTTTTCACCCCTTATCTATCTAAGTCTAGTATCGGTTTCTATTGCTATCGTTCTTACCAAAGATTTTTCTCAATTTTTTATTATTTTTTGTTTTGTTTTGTTTTGTCTTTTGTTTTAACACATTCTCCAACAGCCAATTTTACCTCGGAACAGACAATCATGCAATAATATAAAAACCGTAACTAAACAATATCTAAACCCCATCTAATTAGTGTACGTATATCACCTATTTATCTACGTGTTAAATTTGGAACGCCACGTGTAAGATATACAAAATATGCATGTTCATGTTATCCATGTACTTATTGAATCTACTTAACCACAAATACATGATATACAATGTGTTAAACGAATCATTTGATATAATAAGCATTACACGCATTTAATTCAAAGGATGCACAAACATGATTTTTAATCTATACACAATACAAATGAAATGAGCACGATGTGCAGAAACGATTCAAAAATAGTGCACAAATACAACATATGATTTACTTACATGATTAACGAACACGATTTACACACGATCGATCGATGAACAAACATGATTCATTTAGGAAAGAGTAATCAAGGGAACCAAGGTTATAGCGGTAATCAAAAGAATGTAATCAAGGAACAAAGACCAGACATGGAAAACAGACATACACAACAAAGAACATAAAGTAACTAAAATCATACATACAAAGTAACAAAAGTAAATGAGGAACTCGGACTCAACTAAAAACTGGGAGCATGGACCAGGTGCACCGGTAGGGTAAGCGTCCTCTGCTTTTCTAGAAACACCCGCCGAGTTGCTCATAAAAAGTCAAGTCCGGGGTAGACAAACGAGGAAAGGAAAACTATGACCCGTTGAATAAATCAGTTTTCTTGGTGCTGATGGATACACCATAACGATCCATGATGACGACCATAAAACGTCTGTAGTGATGACTTCAATCTTGTAGCAACATAACCCTGTTCCAGAAGCCTATTTGTTAGAGTTCTAGCGCAATACAAAAAGTCTGCGTAGTTTCGGCAAGCTCTGGCATAACGTAAGAGTTGTGATATGAACACTCCATACGCAGGAGCCGAAGGGATGTTGCCACAGATCAAAGGAAAGTTGACAATTCTGAATGAAAAGTCATCACGTTTGTAGTAAAGTTTGGTCAATAGTTTTCCTTTACCATCGATTTCTAAGTGTAGGTCAAGATATGAGGCGGACTTCACAGTGTCTGTAGTATCCTTTATCTCAAGTTCTTTTGGGTAGATGCAATGTATCAAATCCCCGAAATTAGGATTGTTTAAAAATAATACGTCATCTATATAGCGAAAACTGAGATTGAAGGATCTAGCCAAACGATATCCTTTCTTTCTGTTCAGATCAGCTATAAAGTCAGCTTCATAAGAGTGAAGGCATTGGTCAGCAAGTAAAGGAACACAATTTGTTCCCATTGGAATGCCGACCGTTTGTTGAAAAACTCGTCCACCACACTGGACAAATATGTTGTCGATCAAAAATTCCAGTATTTTGTAAATATCTTCTTCTGTATATTTGGAAGATGATTTGGTATTATTTCTTACAAAGTATGAGGAATCTCTACCAAGAACTATATATTTGTATCTAGGTGTACCAACCTTTTGGGAAAAACAACGATGTATAATGTTTTTAAGTCGGGATTTTAACTGAATATGGGGAATAGAAGTATACAGTGTTGAAAAATCATAGGTTTTAATGCTATTATATTCAGATAATAGTCTTGAACTATTGTCTCAAAAAGATCTTTCGAATTTTTCAGAATCCACATTGAATTAATACCACCACGGGAGTAAAAAATGTTGTGGTAGGACTGCAGACCCTTTTTGACGGTTGTAAGTGTAGAAGTTAAAAGTTTTGAAAGAGGTTTGGTGGTACATTTAGCAGATCCAGCTATGAAACGTTGTTTGTATGGATTCTTGTGAAGTTTAGGAATCCAGTACATAGACGGTAAATCACAATCATCGTCCTTGGTAGAGAGACCAAAAGAGGATAGCACAGATTTATGGTTTTCCACAATCTCTTCTTTGGAGAGAGTGGTAGCAGTGTAGGTCTTATCACTGCTATTATTTTCTACGTCTACCTCTGATGATAAACATTGGATATAAAACGTTTTGCAGACAAAAAATGTTGTTTTGGGCTTTGTCTGCTGGTACGGCAACATATTTGTCATGTATAGTAGACAATGTTTTTGCTACATCGGGGTCTTTGAAAACTGATGTAGCCTTGGCACTCATTGACTTACTTAAAACTTTCAGTCGTTTCAAAATTAAAGACCTCGCGGCCTTTAACCACTCTGACAGAGAATCAATGTCTTCTTGTTCTCGTTTTATCCATTTTCATGGTCCATGCTCTTAGTTGTCAGGTTTCCGAGTTGCTCATTTGCTGTTGTTACTTTATGTGTATTATTTTAGTTACTTAATGTTCTTTGTTGTGTATGTCTGTTTTCCATGTTTGGTCTTTGTCTCTGGATTTCTTTCTTTTGATTTCCGCTAGAACCTTGGTTCCCTTGATTACTCTTTGATTACCCCTATAACCTTGGTTTCCTTGATTACTCTTTGATTACCGCTATAACCATGGTTCCCTTGATTACTCTTTGATTTCCGCTAGAACCTTGGTTCCCTTGATTACTCTTTGATTTCCGCTAGAACCTTGGTTCCCTTGATTACTCTTTTACCTGTACTGTAATTGGGTACATGCTAAAGTTTTAACCTCGCGTGCCACATTGTGCGGTAACAATAGCAGAGAGTGGTAGCAGTGTAGGTCTTGTCACTGCTATTATTTTCTACGTCTACCTCTGATAATAAACATTGGCTATAAAACGTTTTGCAGACAAAAACAATGTTGTTTTGGGCTTTGTCTGCTGGTACGGCCACATATTTGTCATGTATAGTAGACAATGTTTTTGCTACATCGGGGTCTTTGAAAACTGATGTAGCCTTGGCACTCATTGACCTACTTAAAACTTTCATTCGTTTCAAAATTAAAGACCTCGCGGCATTTAATCACTCTGACAGAGAATCAATGTCTTCTTGTTCTCGTTTTATCCATTTTCTTGCATAGTCCTCGACGGCATCCATAAGAACTTTAAAGTTATAATTCCAGTACCTAGTCTGCGTATCCAGTACTCCTCTCTTTCCCTACATGAATACGTATAAATATGATACACCAATCAAGTTTACACAATATACGCGAATACAATTCATACACGTTATACGGATACAATTCATACACTTTGTACGAATGCAGTTCATACACTTTATACGGATACAATTCATACACTTTATACGGATACAATTCATACACTTTATACGAATGCAATTCATACACTATATATGAATACAATTCATACACTTTACACGAATACAATTTTACGCAATACAAGTTCAATTCATACTCGAAACATGAACGCAGTTGATATACAGTGCATGAATTCAGTCTATACACTACACTCGAATGCAATTTATACACTATACTAGACCACAGTTTATACAAATGATACATGATTTTTTCGCATTATTCTTACATAATAGACGAATACCGTTTACACAATATTTACACGGTACGCATTACAGTGTAAACACTGATTGTGCCTTATTAGTTCAATGAAATCAACATCTCTCTAATAAGTAAGAAAATATATTCTTAAAGCCACATGATTTGAATCGATTGTCTTTTATTGATTTTATTGATTTTTATCGAGTATTGATTTCATTAATATGATTAAAAAACGTATGTCGGCTTTTGATAACAATTTTCTTAAAAAAACAATTCCATTAATGGCATGACCTTAAGCATGTTAACAAAATAAAACCTGTTGTGAAGTTTCTCTCGACCAACATAAACTTTCCAACGATAATGAAATGTAAGCATAAAATTTAACACAATATCTGTTAAATGCAATGATTTTGTAAGATTTCAATCTATGATATACAAGTGCTTGTATAATCTGTTAATTTCATAAGTGATTTTTCTTGATTTCATAAGTGATTTTTCTTGATATATTTTTGTTAACCTTTTAGCAGTTAATCATTTGTATATTTTAATTTAGAATAATTTATATGATAAACTATGTGGAAACTTGAATTCTTACGTAGTTATTACCATGATAAACTATGTGGAAACTTGAATTCTTACGTAGTTATTACCATGTGCACTCATGCAACAAATAATAAGATTCTGATTTGAAACTTATAGGAAATCATCGTCCGACCATTCGATTGGGTTAATATTTAATTGCACTTACAACGTTGGGGCAACGTTGGCCAAAAGTAGGAATGCTTTCTGGGCAATGATGATCAATATGACATGAAAACAATAGGAGCTTGCCAATATAGTTGTGCATTTATAATAATAATATTTTATTTGCTTTCTTGTTTAGATTAACTATGACTTAATAGAAAAACTGTTTGATAAATCAAAATTCACCATATATGGTTAATAATTTAAAATGCAATGTTTTTTTTTTCATTAGAATGTATCGAAAATCTCGGAAATGTAACCCCGTCTATATGTTCTATTAATCAATCAAAATACTAGTAGTACACGTGATATGATCGATACAACAACCAGTATGTCAATAATTCGTCCAAATTCATTACGACATCATCAAAAAACTTTCTTTGCTAAAGAGTAATCAAGGGAACCAAAGTTCTAGCGGAAATCAAAAGAATGTTATCCTAGGACAAACCTGGAAAACCGACATACACTGCAAAGAATATTAAGTTTCTAAAATAATACATACAAAGTAACAAAAGCAAATGAGCAACTCGGAACTGGGAACATGGACCAGTTGTACCGGTAGGTAAGCGTTTCCTGCTTTCTAAGAAACACCCACCGAGTTGCTCATAAAAAGTCCGGGGTAGACGAAAGAGGAAGGGAAAACTATGACATGTGGAACAATCAGTTTTCATAGTGCAGATGGATACACCGTAACGATCGACGAGTTCATGATGGCGGACATAAAACTTCTGTAGTGATGACTTCAATCTTGTAGCAACATAACCCTGAAGCCTAACAGTAAGAAGTAAAATACACAAAAATGCATGATTGATGATATTCAATGTAACATTACAATTAAAGGTTCAATTATTAGCTTCATATTATTATGACATATTTTCTGGTTAAAGAGCTAGGGTTCGTTTAGACGGGTTGCACTGTATCATTATATAATTAATGACTTTGTATGTCTTGAGGATAATACAATTTATCAATCAAAGAGAACAGATCTAATGTTTGATGATGCTATCGGCCGATATTTCGAAATTCGATAAATCATTATATTTCCCAAATTCCAAAGTTTATCAGTTGTCTTGTTAAAAGACTTATCTGTTCTGGCACTTTCATCTAACAACAAGCCAAACCACACTTTCTGAATAAAACTAAAACGCTCAAAGGTGAAATTCTCTCTCTCTCTCTCTCTCTCTCTCTCTCTCTCTCTGTGTGTGTGTGTTTGTTGTTTGTTTTGGTGTCTCATTGATTTATAATGTAAATAACTCAAAATACCTTTCAAAGTCCGGACACGGGAAACGATGGCCATCTGTTACTCTCGAGGTCTTTTTAGTCAAGTTACCTTTTGTTCCATCGCCGCTTAAAGTTGCAAATTATTTTTATTTGACCACTGCTGACGCTCGGACCACCCGTCTCAGTCATTGTTGAATGACCGTATTCGTCAAGTAAGTATAGCAGCGATTGGTCGAAATTAAGCCTTCTTGATATTGTAATCAATCATAAGCAACAATTTAAAAATAAACTAGGATTTTACGGTAGCCATCGTGAACTCGTGGATCGTTACGATGAATCCATCTGCACCATGAAAACTGATTTATTCATCGTGTCATAGTTTTCCTTTCCTCTTTCGTCGACCCCGGACTTGACTTTTTATTAGCATCTCGGCGGTTGTTTCTAGAAAAGCTAGCTATTTAATGTTCTTTGTTGTGTATGTCTGTTTTCCATGTTTGGTCTTTGTCTCTGGATTTCTTTCTTTTGATTTCCGCTAGAACCTTGATTCCCTTGATTACTCTTTGATTACCGCTATAACCATGATTTCCTTGATTACTCTTCTACCTGTACTGTAATTGGGTACATGCTAAAGCTTTAACCTCGCGTGCTACATTGTGCGGTAACAATAGTAATTTTCAAAGAACGATAAAGTACCGATTAAACCAATCAAAATCGTAATTATTTATAGTCATATAATAATCGTTGTACATTGTAAAACAATTGTCAAATCCAAACAATAAATAGAAACACATTCTGTTCAAAGATTTTTTTATGGAAGCAAACGATAAGTACACATACAAAGCCCATTCCTTTATCTGCTCTAAAAAGAAAAAGTTGAAAGGAGTCCATTTTCTTTTATTAGGCGGAACCTTGGGTCATTTTTTCATCAAACGAAACCTTTCTGGGGCCGAGATGTTATTTCGTTTCTCGAGAAGTCAATGTGACATGGTCTTTGATGGAAATTATGAAGTTGTATCCGTGTGTCCGTATGGTTGTGATTAAAAAGATCTTGATTACATTTTTATTCAGTAGTGGAACTCCTCATCCGTTTAAACGTTATTTTTTTTTATATTTCGCCAACATATTGTTTTCCATACAGGCACCGAAGAAGGTACTTGGTATTTTCAACCTACAAATTACGTTGCAACCGATGAAATGATGATGGAATGAAAAATGGGATTGGGCACGACAAGCGGTACTGCGGTCCTATTCTATCGACATCCGGACTCGCATGGGGCACCCGTGTCGTGTAAACATTTTATATTATGAAATAGTCTTTTTGTTCCCATAGCAGTATCGTTGAAATTGGATGTAGTGTTCACCATTGAATTAGGTATTATTTTTGAATGACTAGTTTCAGTTTATTTATGTTTTCCCTAAGAAAGGTTTCACGGTAATAAGTTCATTTTTTTTTATAATATTAAGGTAGTAGACCTAGTGTAAGGGACATAACTCTTGAAACCAGTGATATGCTTGTATTATTTTCAATTTCACCAAAGCCTATCAAGCTTCCATTTGAAACGGAATGAAATCAGTCCCAATTGCTTTGATGCTTACACGAGATTGATGTAATATACTGAATACAAACATTCCAATGATTTGTAAGAGTTGTGTCCCTTATCCTAGGTCTGCCTCCTTCAATATTGTTCTATAACAATTCGTCGCTTTATTGTATTGCTTGTGAGCTATGATTTTGTCATGTATAAGTAGACAAATCTTGTTAACATTAATTAGATAAAATGAAGAAAGTAAATTTTATACATTTGTAGCATAGCAAAAATAGTGTATCTTTCATAACAAAGCCTTGCATTACTATTTTACATAAATTATGGAAGTTGAGATGAGGGACTAAACTATTTGTTGATAATGTATCATATTGTTGTTAAATCGTTGATGTCTCGACAATCTGGAATATGCAAGACTTTCTGAAACACCCGCTATTCGCTTGCGAGAACTTTCAAATTACGTTAATTTCTGACAGAACGAGTGTTTATATTTACGACCACTTACACTTATATGAAATCGCTGACGCTCTGTTCTTGATAACAGTGAAAAAAATTGAAAAAAGACAATTATAAGATATGAATACAAACAATATTGTGTAAACAAAACACACATGCATGTCTGTCAAGACTTGCAGGTTAAGCGACCGATCTTCTAAACTTAAAGGCTTGAAAATTTATTGCATTAAAGACCGTTAAACATTAAAGATTTATTTTATCTTGATGAAAACAATGCTGTTCAAATTTATAGGTACAATGTAACTATGGCAACTTAATGTGAATTATGCACAGGATAATCTATTAAACGTCAGTTTCTGTAAGAATTAGGCAATAGTGGAAACATGATGTGAAAAAAAACCTACTACTTGAACTTTAAAATTTTATTGAAATATCCTACAACTGAACACTTTGAGTAGGAGCAGATAACTCGGTAAAAACTACTTTTATCTGAAAAAAGGCACCACTGAAAGGCAATTCATTGTATACATGTTTATTATGGTTGTAAAGCAATTCGTTGTTATTATTATTTTTTTTTTTGGTTGTCAGACATGTTATTAAGTAGTAAATGGGCTTCTACTACTACTACTAATTTTAAATTTTTAAAACGACCATGGCTACCCAGTCAGGTCTCACATGGTCAGTGTTAAGGGTGGTTAAACCAGTGGTTGTTGGGAGCGGATCCCAGCCTTCGGGATACATCTTGAAATGGCTATTGAAGTGGGTAATGAGGCACTCTTGAAGGAGTGCTCCGATAATCGGGAAGACAGACATTTATTTTCGTTTTCCTTATTTTACAACATATCGTATCGTTTATGTCACGTTTTTAAAGTTTGTGAGAATAAATATTGCTCAATAGAGCTAAAGCTTACTAGATGAATTTTACAGTGTATTCTTTTTTACCGAGATATGAATTTATCGAGATATACATTTTATTTCTTCTGAGATCTGCAAGTAAATGTTTAACCCTGCGTTGGTATCGCATGATTAATTGCTTTGTGATATTAAGTTTAAGATCAAATTCAAAATTTTCAAAAAATAATTGATGAATGGCGCGTGTTTTATGGTGACTTTTCGTTACCTTCATCTAATTTCCCGGATGTCTCCGAGTTTTCTACTGAGCTTGCATCTTGATATTTGGGTAGAACTGAATAGTCTCGCCCTAATGTCAATAGTGTTTCATGTATACAATGATGGTTATTAAAGAGGTAGACCTAGGGTGAGGGTTATAACTCTTGAAATCAGTGATCTGTTTGTATCATATTCAATTTCAGTTTTTTAAGCTTTGCTTTGAAACAGAATGAAATCAGTTAAAGTTACTTTGATGCTTACATGAGATTGATGTAAAATTGTGAATACAAACGTTCCAATGATTTGTAAGAGTTGTGTTCCTTACCCTAGATTTACCTCCTTAATGTGTCTTCCACGCGTTATTTGACTTTTTAGTTTATTTTAAAGATGTGCTTCGTATTGTTACGGTGGATTGTATTACTTTTGTTGTCAGAGCCTTCCAGAGCTAACTTTAAGGTTGTTTACATCTACTGACGACTTTTTAGTTATCACTGTACATTGCAAGTATTTACTGTTTTTTTTAAGTTTATACGATGGTGCATTTGTTGCATTTCACCATATCTGTTCCCTTTTTATGTACGTTCACATGTATGTAGGTTAGGAATAAGACATTGTTGTAAAATAGCGTTTTTATTTTATTGTATGGATATTACTATTCCAATGCGATCCGGGGAGGGTTGGAACATGCCACATCTCCACAGAATCCGGGTAGGGTTGGAACAAGCTAAATCTCTACAGGATCCGAGGAGGGTTGGAACATGCCACATCTCCACAGGTACCGGGAAGGGTTGGAACATACCACGTCTCAAAAGGATTGTTTAATGTTTGGAACATGCCACATCTCCAAAGGATCCTATAATAGATGGAACATACCACAACTACACAGGATACGGGGAAGTTTGGAACATTCCATGGTCCGGGAAGGGTTGGAACATGCAACATCTACACATTACACGCATTGTGATCTTTTTATCTCCAATTGTTTAGTTACTTGGGAAACTTGTTCTACATTACATGGAACTTTTTGAATCTCGGGTGATTTCCTTTTTTGATTAAAACACCGTACCTCATAATAAGATTTGTGTAGCGGCTTCTTTAACGATTGTTTACCTGGGCTAGTATTTATTCAGATCAAATTTAGCCAAATATAGTACACAAGTCCACATGAACAACCACGTGATACCCTTTTAAGTAGGGAGCTTATGATTTTGATTCTGTCTGAAATTCTTTCTTCAATATTTTTGCAATATTTTTTTCCTTGAAATCAGTCCTAACAATTATCATTTTAAATTTCATTTTTATTGTAGTTTGTTTCGTTTGTATCTTGTTAGTTTATTTTTCTTGTGTTTTGTTTCGTTTTGTTTTTGTATGTTTGTCTATTTTTTCTTCTCTCTTGTTGCAAATACATTCGCTCGTCATTCAACTTTGCCGCCATGATACATGTATCTGGTACTACCTTGATATTCCTCTGTCACAAAATTATTCTGTTACCTTATGTTTACGTGTATCTTGAAATGGAAAAATTTAATAATCTGAACATTAACCCTTGGTGAGCCTCCAATCTGTTACTTATACGTAGCTCAGTAGAATCGATAACCCTACTCTATAAATTTATTTTAATGGAGCTCCTATTTTATCCATGTACTATTGTATAGAAAGTGATTATAAAGGACTGTATAAATAATTAATTCTCCCTGCTGTACAATTCCAATTTACTGAACATACATGATTATGCCAGAGAAAATAAATATTAAATTAATTTAAATAAATGACCAGCAAATGGAATATGCTCCTTTGATAGATTGATATTCGTTATCATACAAATGTACATATATCGTTAATTTCATATCAGATATTGAATTTTCCCATATTTGAGAAGTTAGCTAATACCTTGACTAAACGCATTATGTGCAAATGTAATTCATTATGCTCAATATACATATTCTGGTATGTATGATAAATCGATCGAGTTGGCCTTTTTACTAATTGTCTGACTGCTTGAAATGTTTTCTGTCGCTCAATTTCATGCAAATATTTCATCAATTGACAATACAGGGATGTGATAAACTGTCATCAGCTCCATCCCTATTTATTCCATGCATACAAGTCAATATTAGGATGGAAGAGCAATCAGAGATTTTATTTCCTTTTGCCAGTCCTGGGCGAAGATTGTGTTTGAAAAGAATGACCGATAATTGAATCATATTATCACTACGCCACCATTTAAATGTGCTCACTGTATAGGAAACATCCACTACTATACATATTGATGTAATTATAGATTCTTTGGTGGATTAATATTACATTTTTCTGGTATGGATTATTGGAGTAAAATGTCGAGTTTTCTCGTTTTAAATGGAAGAGGAGTCCTAAAGTAAACAGAGAAATTGAACGGATAAAATATATGATCGTATTATGTTAAAATGGAGAACTGACAAAGGTAAATACATATATAGATATATATTGGTATCAAGGTTCGGTAAAGAAACTGGGATATATCAATATGAAATATACCAATAACAAGAAAAATTACGTATCATTGTTGCAATAAAAACACAGTATAGGTCCTGGAACACCGCTTGGGAGCAATGCTTCTAATTAAATAATAAACATTGACCCGGAATTATCGACCAAAATGCCAAACTCAGGTCAGGAACGAGCTGGAAATCCAGGCGGAAACAATGGTCGTAACTATCTCTCTCCGGATGGTGCTGGGTGCCTGGACAAGTCACCGAGTTTACAACGGATACATCAGCAAAGCTCTACTGAAACTAGTGGGTTAGGAGCATCGGAATTCTCTTCAAGGGAAAGCATTCATAGCAATCAAAGTTTCAACGACCATAAATGTGACCATGGACATTTAGGTAGATATCGTCATGCCATGGTGGTACCTAAAGACAAAAAGAGCTTAGTGTCAAAATCAAGCCCGGAGAAGAAAAAAGATTTAAGTCCGGATTCTGAAATTAGAACTATGTTTACAGATAGTCCGAACTTTGATGACTTGTTCAATCAAGCTTCCTCGACCCGCTCACCTAATTCACGCTCACGGAATAATAATAATAATAATTATAGCCAAAGACAACCAGAAAGACAAAGAGTAAACCAAACGTATGGTGGGAGTCGGAACCGTAGTCCAAGCCATCAGAAAAACGACGACAGAAAGGAACAAAATTCAAAACGTAATGAAAACGAAACTAGGAATCGAAATCAAAGAGTTCCTAAGTTTGAATTACAATTGGAAGATGATTACTTAGAATGGACTCGAAGACGGAGTGGATCGAGAGGTTCTATTACGTCGAGAGGATCATTTCGTTCACGTTCCGGTTCAAACAAATTTCTCGGACAAGAAACGGATTCAGCATGGATGCGATGGGGACGTGCTCGGAGAGCATCAATTCAAAGGAAACTTGAAGTTCCGGAAGAAATTCCTCAGGAACGTGCCACTACACCGATAAAAAAGGCTCGACAGGAGCTAACAGCTCAATTTGTACACCCTGACCTTACGGATAAATATATATCTGAGGATGATATCAATTACATAAGGAGACATCGTCAAAGACAGTACCAAACATACCACACTATAGAAAAATCAAAGAAAAATGTACGTCTACTTTCAGCCCATACGGATATATATTTAAGTGCACGAGAGTGGAAAATTTTATCAAGTTTTTGGAAACATAAAGTTTTTCGTCGCTCAAGATATTTTTCTTTATTCTTTGTGATTTTAAGTATTATCGTTGTTTGTATAAGTGTTGCCAGTGACAAATGGATTATATACAACACAAGTCCGGACGGTAAGTCTTAATTTTTATTTCTATCTTGTTAAGTACTAATACATTTAAAATCAGACAATGTCAGTGGTATAGGTGAATAACCCACCGAACAATACGTTTTGAGTCTACTTACATGGGCGTATTATTTTACGTAACTATGGTCCTTTCCGTAAATAAATCTGTGTTTCGAAGATCTCATACTTTATCAACCAAATCAGGAACGATAATTCTTGCAAAGACCCAAATTTTAAATACAATCTATAAACTGTATTACTGATAAATACAGCCAACTGAAGAAAAACCAACACTGGTTATACGTCTAAACCGTGAAATTTTTTAATTAAAAATAGAAAAAGGAATTTTGTGGGTCTTTGACATGAATGTATTATCATGTATCTATTATTGGCAGTAATGATACTTAAAGATTAATTTGTCATTTATTACAATACTGATCCTATATAACTAAAACTGAAAGTTCGACTTGAAGTGAATGATCAAAATGTGGTGTTATCAAGGAGTCAAACTACTTGATGAACTATTCAAAATTGAAAACGATAACAGAGCAGTGAATATACAGTTCGAATCACTAAACAACTATCCATTTCAATTTAATGCAATATTTTATAAAGTTATTAATCAAAAATGAAAATAAATTCTTTTTGATTCCATATAATATTATGTAGGCAGTAGAGTTGGATAGCTTATTTTTACACGAATAATGTTTTTATAATTCCTCATTTAAAAAAATAATTTAAAAAAAATACAAGAATAAGAACAAGAATAATCAAATTCAAGTTTCACATCTGTATTCTCTAGTTGTCTTCAAAATTAAAATTAAGTTTATCAATAAATAAATAAATAAAAATGTATATCATTATAATTACTTTTGGAGTGAAAAAGGAAGTGAAACAATATCATTTTCGGTACTGTTACATCTCCAGTCTGGTTGTACGATTGTATACTAGGCTTGATGAAATTGTCGGTGTCTATTTTTTTTTTGGGGGGGGGGGTGTGGGGGGAGTAACTGCCTGGAAAGAAACAATATTTGGCATGCACGTAGTTACTGTTTGTATGATGTATGATTGGTAAAATGAAATGAATTCACGGTTTACCGAAACTTGTAGTTTATTTATCTCTAACTCAGATTGGAAGTTGAATCCAATACATTTACCACAACGCTTATATCGTTCGAAACAACTACATGTATTTATTTCAAGAAGTTTATTCCAGGGTTGGAAACACACTCAAATTCAAGCCAGTTCTGAATACAATTTTGCAATACATTTATTATATGGCTAAATAAAATTTTGCTAAAATTAGCCAGCCCTGCTAAAAAATAGCCAGTCTCGAGCTGGTGGACAGGCTAGTGCTTTTATTCTGTTTATTCAGTTGAGTCTTACTTAAAACCGATTCCAGTTGCAGATTCAGAAACCCTATAGGGGAGTTAGCTGACTTACATATGCATGTTCATGTGCCTAGCTTTGAAACATCAGGGAGAGCCCGCAGACCCTCTCTGATCAACCCGCGGACCCTGTCTGATCAACCCATGGGTCCATTGATATAATCAACACATTTATTTTATTAGAAATTTCCTTTGTATATGATATTTGAACAGCAAAGTCTCTTCTGTAAATCAATACCAACCATAACATGTATATTTTTCAATATAAAATCATAACAATTAATGGGGGTAGTTCTAGAGCAAAGATGTAAAATCATTATGGTTTCCGTATACAGACAGATGAATATGTTATGTTACAATTAGAATCTTAGTTTATCTCTGTACAGTAATAATGTAGCGTCTACTTTAAGACCAGATATTTCAAAGTGGCGCTTATTACATGAAGTTCAAACATTTTTTTTACTGCTAGCTAAGGCATGAATTTACAGTCATTGGGTGATTATAATTTTAAAAAATCATGAAAGCAGCATATGTACATTCGATACCATTTTGAATCGGAATAAAATCTTCATATCATGGCAAGGGTTCAATAACCTACGATATTACACTAGTGCAGGGCGCGGTTTTATAAACACTCTCAAATTGCGGTTTTGCTCAAATCCTTCCTCAACACAAATTCTGACCAATTAAGTTACTGTTTGTAAATATTTGAATAAATTATAAAATTATAAATTTATAATAAACGGCTTTTTGTATTAATATTTTAGAATTGTAATTCGTCATAGCACACACGCAGTGTAAGTACATATGATATATAATATAAAATATTTCAACTATTCATGCAATAATCCATCCTTGAGACTTTAGACAATTCAAGTTACAAAGAAATTGTAACGAAAAATGTGAACGGGTGGATGGATGGATTGATACCATGATCACTAAATACCCACACTCAAACCACCAGGGAGCATGGATAAATTAAAAGGACGACACATCCATGGAGGAAGTGAAAACAGGAATTACATGACTCCTTTCAAACACTATATTTTATTAAAAGACCTAGTTAGTGCAAATCTGTTCATTTGTATTGCTGAAAGATTGAATTATTCTCTTTAAGGTCAAACTGTTTTGTTCACGTTTGATAGGGCAACACCTGATACATTGTCAACGCGACATGAGTTCTGACGTCATAGGCAGCGAAGCTAAACCATAACCAATCAAAAAGATGAATAATTGAATACGGAATTTTCCCTGTTGCGTAAAGAGTTATAGAAAACATCGACCAATTTGGTTGTTGATGCATAAAACAACGGTATAAAATTTAGTACATAAAAACGAAAGATTAGTTTAATGCAATTGAATTAACCTATTTTATTCCGAATGAAAATTGAGTTATAGAAAACGGACAAACGCTATGTCATAAATTACATCTTTTTATACTTCCATTCATTATATATAATGGTATATAGAATCACCTTGTCCGTCGTCTGTTTCTCTGAATTTCGTCGCCAAATGATGAACTGATATCAAACTTTGTATTTGACTTTCTATATAGATGGGCTATATGTTATGAGTTTTTTTGGTTGCTGTCCGATATTAGTTTACCGTTTCCTGTGATTGTCGCGTTAGGGTATACCTGCCAAAACAACGCTTGCAACTTCATTTTTTGTAAATTTAGACAAACAGGAACAAATAATCATGCTTAAATTGAAACCTGACTACTCGTATACTTCGTATACTCGTTTGTTTCTACATGTACATTTATATATGTTTTCATGTTTTTTTTGTCTTCTTACCTTTTGTTTTGGGTCTGTTCTTTAACTAAATGTCTATTTTGAGTAAATTTATTTATTTCTTTGATTCTTCTTTTTGGTATACACATGTACGGTAAAGTACTAATATATCTAGTGGAGCTAACTTGCGTACATATAAAATAGGAAAGAAATCGTTGGACACATGTCCCAAACAGGACAACTCGGTACATTTCAATCTCGGCACAACAAAACTAACTTCATTAAGGTTTATACATTTATTGTAAACTCCTTTTCAAAATATCACAATAAACAACCTTTGGCTTTCGTCTGTTAAAACCAATCACGTGTGCCAAGACTAATATTCCTCGTTTTAGATACAATGTTATTTATTAAATTGTATTTAATTTCTTAACCCTTAAATATCATCTTTTCGCCGTGTAAAACGTTTAATTTCATTTCATCACACAGCATTTAGTACAGACATAGGTATATCTAAAACTCAAACACTTTTAGAGATAAATAGATGATAATACTCTGTTTTCGTATTGGAAAGAATAAAAAGCTTAAGAAATTTTTAGTGGCGAATCAAGGCGATTTTAGGGGTTGGAACCCTTTCAATGGAAAACTTTTTAATTACGTACAAATTTTGGACAAAAATGAGCAAATAAGAGCCTCGAACTCCCTTTTTCAACATTTCTGGATCCGCCCGTTGTTATTTTGAGAACGAAGCGTTTGTATATGATGAAACTTGAGTGGAAAGCTTGAAAATCCCAACATGATAAAGGGTCACATAACAGTTCGATTTTTTACTTCACCTAACGAATTATATCTCCTGGCTAGCGTTTTAAGTCTTCCTAACGAAAAAGATCACTTTTTTGTAATTATTCTAAACGGTTTTCTGTAATTAGGGAATGAAAAATAACATTCCTCATCCTCAATAGCATCAAGAGAAATCCTAAAAAAAATAACAACAGTTACATAACTAATGTGAAGTTTTGGTGCAACAAAACCGAAAGGTTAAAGTCCACGTGAAATATCATTTAGTTGAAAAATAAATAAATCGATAAATCGTCCTTACCTTTCGTAATATAGGTAGCGTATAAAACAACTAATAAATATAGCGTGAAACGTATCAATTATACAACAGTTTTTAAATATCAACAACCTAGGCGCTGCTATAGCAAAATAAAGAGGGAAAACAACAGAAAACATTTAGTCTAGTACTAATATTTCTATAGTGTTTATGCATGATGTAGAAACTACTTATTGGAATGAAAATAAAGATAACATGCATAACTATTAAGCAACCTTGTAGTGGGCTATTAAGTATTGAAATGCTAATAATATTTTACTCAAAATCTTTTTAAAAGATCACAATAAACAATGCACGCTATGAATTTACAGTATAGAAGCGCTGTGTATGTAACCGTAAACTTTTTTTTTATTATTGAGAAGTTGTCCATGTAAAAATCAGGCAAATCCTATTATATAGGTGGCACAATTTTTATTCATCTGAATGTTTCATTCCAATGTAATTTATATACCATATGTAAATCCAACAAATAAAGATTGTTTTGAAGCGACAAGGGATAAGGGTCAGAAAATGATTACAAAGCTTCCTAACAAAACAACAAAATTTTGCTCAAATTAAGGAGTTATCTCCCTTTTTTCAATAAATTTCAGTGCATTCTATGTAACTTATTTCTCTTTTATCGTCCAAAACCAACATTTAACTTGTAAAAAAAAGGATACATTTGTGAAATGGTTAAAAAATTGTGAAAACAAAATTTGTCATGTGCCATCGACTGCCTGTTTTTTTGCCTGGACACCATCTTAATCATTTATCAATGTTCTTTACATATACAAGTGGTCAACAGCTACAGATGAACCTTTAACGAATACCATAATTGAACTGTCAGTATCATTTAAAGTGGTGGGCGTGTTTTATCTTATAAACATAGAAAATAATAAAACATCATAACCTAACACCCTTGTAACTTAAAATGTTTTTTTGTGATTTACCCTTGGTGTTCATTTGCTCAAATTTGTTCGTTTTGGAAGAAAAAGTTGTTTCGTAACCAAGCAGATGTCTTCAACAAAGTACAGCAATTTGTCATAACTATATATCGTAATACGTTGATTGCAAATCGATTTATTTGCAGTCCTTGTGAAATTAGTGTTTATTTAGCTGAGCTTTGTAGAGTTATATATAATTTAGAGGGTTTATTTATCGGAGATTCTATTGTAATCACACAGAAAAGCCGTCTCAGAGGCTTTTAGATAGATCCATCTTAAACTTGTGTAATGCGAGTCCGATCAATAATTACAACCTTCAAAGTAGCTTTCGGTTAATCATGATCAATGTTTTATAGAAGCGTAAGAAATTGACACTTGCTTTAGTATAAAAAAAACTTACATTCAACTGAGATGACTTTGGGTTATTTCACTATGTATTTATAACTAATGCTGACATTTTCTTGTCTTAAAGACCGATCGAATGTTTTATATGATCATTGATGATTTATTTAGTTCGATTTGCTTTGTCAAAGAAAAATGGAAAATTAAGTCCATTGGAAAAAAATATACTAAATTATTTCTTTATATCTAAGGAAGACGAATTATGGGCTAAATGTATGCTCAGAAGTAACGATGCACTGATAATATTTGGTTGCATTTGAAAGAAACTATGAGGTAAAATTATAAAAAAAATAACTTGTTTGAGTACTTTTAAAGAACCAGACTAAAGCTGCATACCCTTATAGAGCACCTGCGTTTACATTTGGTTTTAATTTAATTTGTGTTTTCTCTGTGTCAGATTTTTTATTATTCCCCCTCGCTTTTCCCATTCCCAACACCATAATTCTCATTCCGATTCCCTTCCACCATATTCCCCATTCCAATTCCAATCAATCATGTTTCTCATACTCATTCCCATCCATCATATTCCTCATACCCATTCCCATCCACCATATTTTTCATTATCATTCCCATCCACCATATTCTTCATTTCCATTTCCATCCACCATATTCATCATTCTTATTTCCATCCACCACATTCCCATTCCCATCCACCATATTCTTCATTCCCATTCCCTTCCACATTCTTTATTTCCATTCCCTTCCACCATATTCCTCATTTCCATTTCCATTCACCATATTCTTCATTCCCATAACCACCCACCATATTCCTTATCCATTCCAATCCACCATGTTCCTCATACTCATTCCCATCCACCATATTCCTCATTCCCATTTCCATCCACCACATTCCCATTCCCAACCATTATATTCTTCATTCCAATTCCCATCCACCATATTCTTCATTCCCATTTCCATCCACCATATTCATAATTCTTATTTCCATCCACCACATTCCCATTCCCATCCACCATATTCTTCATTCCCATTCCCTTCCACCATATTCCTCATTCCCATTTCCATTCACCATATTCTTCATTCCCATTCCCTTCCACCATATTCCTCATTCCCATTTCCATTCACCATATTCTTCATTCCCATATCCACCCACCATATTCTTTATTCATTTCAATCCATCATGTTCCTCATTCCTATTCCCATCCACCATATTCCTCATTTCAATTTCCATCCACCACATTCCCATTCCCATCCATTATATTCTTCATTCCCATTCCCATCCACCATATTCCTCATTCCCTTTCATTCCATTATTTTCCGAATTCCCATTCCAATCTACCATATTTCGAATTCCAATACCTCAGCGAAAAAATAAAAAAAATACCGAACCACCTTTTTGTTTTAATTCATATACTTCACCATCATATTTCCTCATCCCAACACCATTTTCCCCATTCACATAAATGTACCCACATTCCAACATTCCAGCATCATTTATTCCATTCCTATTTTCCCCATCCCTACATTCTGCATGCCCATTTACCACTACCATATTTCCCATCACCACATTCCTCACCCTCGCCCTATACCATGGGATGTGATGTTATCAAATTTAAGAAATAAACTCTACAATTGTGTTGTTTATTCAAGGAATGACTGTAACATTTTTTCAAGCCATAATAAAATAACCTCAATCACGTAGTACATATTAAATAACCTTCGTTGCAGTTCATTTTTAACTGTGCACTACGGCAATGTGGTTATTTCAAATAGGCTAAACAAAGTAATATAATGAAGTATATGGTGGTTGGGAATAAGAATGAGGAATATGGTGGATGAGAATGATAATGAGGAATGTGGAAGGTGGGAATGGGAATGAGGAATATGGCGGATAGGAATGGTAATAAGGAATATGGTGGTTGGGAATGGAAATGAAGAATATGGCGGATTGGAGTGAGAATGATGAATATGGTGGTTGGGAATGATAATGAGGAATGTAGTGGTTTCGAATGATAATGATGAATATGGCGGTTGGAAATGATAATGTGGAATATGATGGATGGGAATGAGAATGAGGAATTTGGTAATGAGGAATATGGTAGATGGGAATGAGAATGAGGAATGTGGGGTTTGCAATGAGAATGTAGAATATGGTGGATGGGTATGAGAATGAGGAATGTGGTGGTTGGGAAGGAGAATGAGGAATATGAGGTTGGGAATAATAATGAGGAATATGATGGTTCGGAAAGATTATGAGGAATATGGTGGTGTGATATGAGAATGAATAATATGGCGGATGGAAATGAGAATGAGGAATATGGGGGTTGCAGTGAGAATGATGAATATGGCGGATGGGAATGAGAATGAGGAATATGGGGTTTGCAAAGAGAATGAAGAATATGTCGGATGGGAATGAGAATGACGAATATGGGGTTTGCAATGAGAATGAAGAATATGGCGGATGGGAATGAGAATGAGAAATGTGGGTTGATGGGAATGAGAATGAGGAATATGGTGGTTGGGAATGATATTGAGGAATATGGCGGTTTGGAATAAAAATGAAGAATATGGTGAATGGAAATGAGAATGAGTAATGTGGTTGATGGGGAAAATATTGAGGAAAATGGTAGAAGGGAATGAGAATGAAGAATATGGGGTTTGCAATGGGAATGAAGAATATGGCAGATGGGAATAAGAATGAGAAATATGGTGGATGGGAATGAGGATGAGAAATGTGGTGGATGGGAAAGATAATAAGGAATATGGTGGATGGGAATGAGAATGAAGAATATGGGGTTTGCAATGAGAATGAAGAATATGGCGGATGGGAATAAGTAGGAAGAATATGGGGTTTGCAATGAGAATGAAGAATATGGCGGATGGGAATAAGAAGGAAGAATGTGGGATTTGCAATGAGAATGAAGAATATGGCAGATGGGAATAAGAATGAGAAATATGGCGAATGGGAATGAGAATGAGGAATATGGTGGGTTGGAATAAAAATGAAGAATATGGCGAATGGGAATGAGAATGAGAAATATGGTGGACGAGAATGAGAATGAAGAATATGTTGGTTGGAAATGATATTGAGGAATATGGCGGTTGGGAATGATAATTAGGAATGTGACGGATAGGATTTGGGATGAACAGTCAGACAGTAGTTTTTGTTTTACTCCAAGACCGTTAGGTTTAACCAAATTCTAAATAAAAGTGTTCGGCATGATGAAATCTATCTGTGGTGTAATTTTGGTGAAGATATGTTGACCCATGTTTGAGTTATTGCCCTTTTTTGACGTTTTTGCTGTTTTTGATATTATTACTTTAAAAATATTCTCCTCAGAAACTACTATACAGAATTCAATGAAACATGACCGCCGTGGAGTTGAGTGGTGATGACAAAAGATTGTTCTTGTGGCCATTTTCCCGCTAATTTTTATACTTTCTTTGATTTCAACGATAATTGGTTTATAAAGTTAACATGGTCTCCTGATATGAATGGTGATGATGAAAACTTTGGATAGCAATGGTTTAACTTCATTTTATGTTCTTTTTTAGCAAATCTATAGTGGGCTAATGCCCCTTATATACCTGGTGGAATAACAGGGCATAAGGGAACCCCTGCCCAATTTTTTTCCAGAGGTTCTAAAAACACTTTGAAGGCATTTTCAATATTTTACAGTGCATTTGGTACTCTTTTGAACTTACAGCATTCTTCAATATATAATATCTTTCAGTAGTTTTTTTTTGTCAAACATTGTAACAAACATGATACCTTTACGTACTTAGTTAATTGGATATGATTTGTCAGGTGAGCGGTTCAGGCTCTTCGGGAGCCTCTTGTTGTATTTTGTTCCGTGTTTTGTTATTGAAGACTTTGAAGTGAACTCTGTAACTATTTACTATTTTTATAAAGGATATACGATGGTGCATTTGTTGCGTTCCACCATATTTGTTTATTGTTCTATTAGTCGTTTTTGCTCGGTGAAGCGACATAGAAATTGAAAAAAAATATTAAAAAAAAAAACAAATTAAAAACAAAACAATCAGGATTAAACCTTCAATTACTGTCTGTATTGACTAACGTTCGAATAGTGGCCTAAATATGATCAAAACTGACAATACAATACAAAATACAGAAGTGCGCCAATACGGGATATAGACGTCCAATATAGATATAGCCGTCCAATACGAGAATTAGCCGTGCAATACGAGATTTAACCGTCCAATACGGCTTTTACCCGTCCAATACGTCACATTGGACTGGTTAAAATCCATAATGCCCTAGCGCATTAGACTAGTTAGTCAGTAAAGGTAGAATTGCGTAAGGTTTTCCATATTGGCTGAGTTATTGGTCCTCGGCTAGAAATATTGGGAGTGGCTACGCCTCGGGCCAATTTAGAAAACCTTACGCAATAATACTTTATTACCATCATTCCTGTAGCGTGCTCGCCTTGAGTGCGAAAGGCTATGGGTGTCATATCCGGTCGAGTAACAGCGTAGATAAATTGATAGTTACATTCCTTGAACAGATTCGCGCAACGATTTGACGGATCGATGACCGTTGACTAATTGATCGCTGACGGATCGATGACCGATGACCGGTGACCGATCTGATCGCAGTATTGTTATGTAAAATGACGTAAGATCTGCTTGCAATAAAAGAAATGTAAAATTAAAGTATAAATTGATGTTTAATTCTATTACATTATTTAAATATGTGTAAAATTGACAAAGAAAACAACAAAAAACCATAAAATATAGTGACCGCTCTGTGGTCACGTGATGCGATCACCGGATGGATCGGTTTGACGGATCGATGACTGACCGGAAACTGATCGGTGATCGATGACCAATCTCAATTTTGTTGCACGGATCGGTTCAGGTACTGTAGTGCTTCTTCCCTAAACATAGTGACAACTTAACTTAAGAGTCAGAATGAGTTGCCCGAGTGGGATGGCATGCTTTTCGTCGGATAGTTGTTTCTGTGAGCAAGCACAAAACAGATCCGGTCACATGTCGCACTAGTACAATGTACGGTCTGTGTGATTAACTTTTCCCTCCCCTCCTGAAATGCATAAAAAATCTTCCAGAGGGCGTCAAGCCAGAATCAATCAATGAATCCATTTTGGTTACCTGCCAAAGACTTGTTAACTTCGTGCAACTGTACTTGATCTGCTGGTATGGATTGATCTAATTCATTGCTATATTTTGATATTGCAATCGCATGATGGATCTCATTACATGGTACTACAACAAAGGATGTACTTAATGACGATCTTTATATTAATTTAGCTTTTCTAGTCAAAAGACTCAAAGCCATGCTACTAATTCATTGTATTAGTGTAATTACACTGACATTTAGGGAAACCGTATTCTCCCTTTCCGGGGGATAGCTTTTTTTCTTATTAAGCACTGCGTGGTATTCCTGTGCTGCATTTCTGAATGCTTGTCTGTAAGAGTTATTTTTCTTTCATGAAAGAGCGGTTATACAATAAAACGTGCCTTTTTCATATTATGCAGTGACTCCACTGGTTTTGCGAGCATTATATACTTTTTACCTTGAATGGTGTCCAATCAAATGCATTGTACAATGTTACATCGTTTTTTTAGTTTTTTTGTATGAATTTACGTAACAAAATAAGGATTGACTGTAAATTATCTGTTTACATACATGGAAGAGTAATCAAGGGAACCAAGGTAATAGCGGTAATCAAAAGAAAGAAATCCAGTGACAAAGACCAGACATGGAAAACAGACATACACAACAAAGAACATAAATAACTAAATCATACATACAAAGTAACTATGTAAATAATTCAAACACGTTGCCAAATTCATGTTTCACAATGCAATTACTAGTATTTCCTAACTGATTTGTCAAGCGTGTAATAGTTTTCCTTTCCTCTTTCGTATACACTGGACTTGACTTTTACGAGTAACTCGGCGAGTGAACGCACCATCCTCCCAATTTTGATAGAGTTCGAGTTATTCATTTACTTTTGTTATTTTGGTTGCTTTATGTTCTTTGTTGCTACAAGATTGAAATCAAAACTACAGAAGTTTTATGGTCATCATCATGAAGTAGTGGATCATAATGGTGTACTCATCTGCACCATAAAAAAGTCTGATTTGTTCAACGTGTTTTCATTTTCTCTTTCGTCTGCCACCACATGACTTTAATGAGAAACTCGTTTGCTCATTTACTTTTGTTACATTGTATATATTATTTTAGTTACTTTATATTATTTGTTGTGTATGTCTGCTTCCCATGTCTAATCTTTTTCCCTGGATTACATTCATTTGCTATTGTTACTTTGTATGTATGATTTTAGTTACGTTTTGTTCTTTGTTGTGTATGTCTCTTTTCCATGTCTAGTCTTTTCCCTGGATTACATTAATTTGCTTGTGTTACTTTGTATGTATGATATTAGTTACTTTATGTTTTTTGTTGTGTGTCACTGTTTCCCATGTTTAGTCTTTTTCCCTGGATTACATTCGTTTGATTTCCGCCAGAATCTTGGTCCCATGATTATTCTTTTGCTTTCTATGCTATATTTTTATGATTCTATAACAACAGGAGCTCATCATTTTAACGCAACTAAAGTAACGGTATATTATAAATGTATCTATTTTCCCGAAGAAGAACATATAAAGTGGAGCATCTCTTCATATAACAAGCTATTTTTTTTTTCTAATAGCAATGTTATTGATATTAAGTTCGTTCGCCTCATGGTATCAACAAGACTATCCATGTTTGGTTATTTCTATGGTCAATTTGATTCAAGAATTGGCGATGATAAAAAATTTGTCTATTGAAAAATAATATAAATTTTCCATGTGCATATTGTTTATGGCGTGCATTTTTCAATAGACAAAATTTTTATCATCACCAATTCATATAAATTAATTTTAAAACATAGTTTCATCTTTAAACATGAGAAAAGTAGCTCTGAATTTAACTGAATAAGGGCGTGTCAATATTTTTTATCCAGTGAGATGTAACAATATTATTTAAACCAATCAGATTACAGTATTTATCTCAAATTAATTTATATACTGTTAACTGAATACGTTTTTTTCTAGCAATCCATAACATCGTATCGAACATAAATTTGCATTGTGTAAGATAAATACTTTCACATAAAGATGTTTTAAAATAGTTGATGGCTGAAAATGATAATGCCTAATAGCACGTGCAAATTCACTAATCTACAATGGATATGCCATGCTACCAGAGTTTTTAAATTGAAAACAATATGAGCTTCTATCCATTGTTAAAGTCAAATTGCTACAAATTATTGGTACTTTCTCATTGTTCCAATAGAATTTTTCAATGAGCGCAAAAAAGTTGTTGAACATTATAGTAAAGGATTAAATTTCGAAACTTATCTTCAATACTTACGCGTGCCTTATGAAGAAAAAAACCTAAGTTCAAGTGTAATTTGTAGCATTATATAGCTACTAAGAAAACGTAAATCTAATAGTTTTGTTTCCTGGCTGCATTGTATAGGTATGATATCCTCTATTTTGTTGTATGTCTGAAAAAAATATTAATTGCAAGTATAGATCAGCAATACGCATTTAGAATTTTCATTTAATTTTGGGACAAGGTTTTCCTTGAAATGATCGAATTGTGTATTTTAGATAAAAAATAAACCTTTTATAGTTTTGATCAATCAGGTACTGTGGTATTTAGTTGTTGTTTGAATTAACAACTACGTAACTACAATCATATCCAACAATATAAATTACATCTACATGATATCTAACACTTAGATTATCCTTGATTTGTTTCAAATACTGAACTCATTACCAATTTCACGTTTGATCTAGTTTTTCACTGCTCGTACCTTGCTACATTTTGACTTGACAGTTGTAAAAAGCTTAATGTCAGTAAGTCTTTTTTTCAGGTACTGTCAATTAATGTCCTGTCTTTGTCAAGTCTTTAAGGACAACATGTATCTCCTTGATCTAGTCGTAGCATACTCGCCGCTAGTGTGGGTCGATCCGCGGCAAAACCGTACCATCACATAGCATGACAAGCATGTGGCATTTAGAAGATAGAGTGATGGGTCAATGGCTCGGAGTTTGGTTCATGTGTCTGAGTGGGTGACCATGCTTACCTGCTGGCTAACTAATCCATTGAAGTCCGGTTCATTGAGTCGGACGGACTATCACAAAATCGGGCGTCTTCGATTGATCAAACGTTTTTTGTCCAAAAATGCATAAGTTACTTTGTATCTACAGAAACCACGTAAAATCACTTTCACTCAATCAAAATGCATTTCTAATGTTCAAAACTGCCACCAGAAACGTGCGTGTTCTTTCAATGTCAACTTTGTTCCGGGTGTCAAAAGAATAGGCCTGCAGCAGCGCTAAGCTTGTCGTAAAAAGGCGACTAAATAGTGCTCAGAACCCTAGCCGGGGGCTAGGGCGCTCTGCCCACTGAGCAACTGGGTTGTGTGCCCCAGGTGGTAGAATGGGGTATCCCTGGCAGGTTACATGCTGGGGTTGTCAGGCTATAATACGGAAAACTTGATCGGAAACCATAGTGGTGCACCGTGTTGGGAAAGATGCCACGTTCCTCGCACGTTTAAGAATATCTACTGTGGTATTCTCCCGGAGTAGGAACCATAGGGCTCCGCCACAGGAGGCTACATTGCCCGACCCTACCCACCTATACCTATTTCCAGTGGCAATCAAAATTTCTCGACCCCATTATCTTTGTGTCCCATCCCATTTTTCATTTCTTTATTTCATGTTCATTTTATCATCCACTTCATGTTCATCGTCTGAATATAGCTGAAGTATTGCTGCTCGGACGTTAAACCCCAACAATCAATCAATCATTCAATCAATAAAATTACTTTATGAACCTTCAGAATTCAGTGTAAACACATTATAGCAATCCAACACAATTATAAACCATCATATTAGGAACGCCCACCTAAATATTTTCTATATACTTCGATTATTAGCATCTGTTGACAGACATATGCTTGTTTGTTTTCGTGGATGAACCAAATGACGTAGACCTAATCGGTTATATTGGGTGCGATATGTTATTTGTATTCTTTTGTGGAAAATGATGTATTCAAATGAGCTTGTAAAATTAAATGTCTTACGTGTATGAGAAAGATAATAATACTATAATGCACTTTCACCCACGACTTGTCTGCGAGACAATATAAGTATTCAGTTTTCTGATGCGATTTATATCATAAATTATTTACCACAAATTACAGTTTTACGAAATTCAAAAGCTGCAAAACACTAACTTGCATTCCTTATTTTGAACTTGGTGAGTTCACGGTGCTGGATTTTGGTTTCTTTTTCGAAGTGTTTTATTTTGAGTACTTCTCATGAACAATTTATTTTAAATCTCTTGAAATATGTGTACAATCGCAACACAGTAATGATATTTTTATTATTTTGAGCACTAAAGTAGCGATCGACAAATACAATCTTGTTAATTATTGTGCCCCACTAAACGGTTAGATTGTATATTGGAATCACATTAACCGTTTGTCATCCAGTCCTTCATGTTTCCTGTCATTCCGTCTGCATTTCGTCGCAATTATTCCAGCTCAAGGTAAATGGATTGATTTTAAATTTGGTGTGACTTTATGTAGATGTGCATGCGTTGTAATCGATTCATGATGCTTTATAAGATCTACTTCCTGTTCCGTGTGACCTTGCAAATTTCCACTATAAGAAAAATCCTGGCTCCTTATGAATGGAGTTATTGCATTTGTGAAAATTGTCTTATGTGGAAGAGTAATCAATGGAACCAAGGTTATAGCGGTAATCAAAAGAATGTAATCCTGGAACAAAGACCAGACATGGAAATCAGACATACACAACAAAGAACATAAAGTAACTAAAATCATACATACAAAGTAACAAAAGTAAATGAGCAACTCGGACTCCACTAAAAACTGGGAGCATGGACCAGGTGCACCGGTAGGGTAAGCGTCCTCTGCTTTTCTAGAAACACCCGCCGAGTTGCTCATAAAAAGTCAAGTCCGGGGTAGACAAACGAGGAAAGGAAAACTATGACCCGTTGAATAAATCAGTTTTCATTGTGCTGATGGATACACCATAACGATCCACATCGAAGGGACATTTGTTGTAAGCAATTTTGGTTGCTGTTCGACATCAACTTCCAGTAAGAGTGGGGATGACTAGTTTAACAACACGTACAACTTCATATCACTACGAAATTTCACGTCTATTCAAAATTTGTGCAGTTATTTGTAAAATTGTCTGCATTTAACGACCAGGCCTAGGCAAGTACAGATATTTGGTTTTGTGTGTGTTGCTTGCTAGTCGATTCTTCGTTTAAGAAAAGTAGAAGTTCCAGCTGTACTTATGACCGAGGGATAAAGCAGAAACAATATATATAGATAGATTTTTTTTTCAATTTGTGCGAATGAAAGTTCCCAGCAAGTAAAGAAATTCCGAATACAAATATTTTTTTACAGAACTATACTTAGCATTTGCACATCTGTCCAATCAAACGAAATTGCACTGACAGACAAGCGCTTTAAGTAATATAACTAATTAATTTACGTATTTATGATATCAATATTTTTACGGTAAGCACCTTTATGTCACACTGAAAATGAACTCACAAAATCTAAATGACTTGTTGTAGATTGATTTTTGAAAGAGTCACACTGTCTTTCACATGTTGTTACTAATTCATTGATAAAAATGGTTATCTCCATAATTTAAAAAAAAATGTTTATGTTAGCTTTCATTGTTGATAGAATGTTTCCATAGCAAGGATTTCTGATAGACCTTTAGTCCATTTTACGTCGTTGTCCTTATAGTAATTTCATATTTGTGGGCGTGGTCTCACAATAAATATCCTAATAGCAGTGACGTGGAACATGAATAATTCAACTTCAGATGTATTACTCACTGTAAACATCAATGATCATGTCTAAAGTAAGTTGATTTTTTGTAAAATGGTAGCAAAATATTTCCGATGATGCAAAAAATATGCAACTAAAGTCTGTTGGTTCACTATTGAATGAAACTATAAAATCATGTCTATTAAAACTTCACCTCAAAGCTAATTTTGGGCAATTCTCAGTAAGGATAAAAAAAAAATAGGAAAATACTAGTGTTTATATTTCCTTGCTTTTACTGAAGTAATTCTGGTATGTAAATTGGGAAAACAATTACAACTTTTATATTTGCAACTCTGTTACCGTGGTAATCAAAGGACCAAGATTCTACATTGTTGCAGAAATCAAAGTAATGTAACCCAGGGAGACAGGGAGAAAGACTAGACACGGAAAACGGACACACGCAACAAAGAACATAAAACAACTAAAATAGATAGAAACAATGAGCAACACGGACCCTACTAAAAACTGGAAGCAAGTAATTTCAATCTACTGCTTAAATGGCTATTTTGTGCTATTTTCAATTTTCTGTTGTCATAGGAACAATTAATAGATTTATAAAATGAATTTGTTCTGTATTTTTCAACACCTACATTTTAACATCATATATAATTATTTGTCATAGTTGTTATACTGCTGTTGAAATTCTTGGTCAAAAAGGGGTCTACAAATACCTTTCTATAATGGTCATTTAGGCATAAAAAAAATGTTATTATGAGCAAATTTCAATTTACAATTACAAAAACTGCACCCATAAATAAGTGTTTACTTTACATGTTACATAGCAAAAAAAAGACGAAAATATGAATTTTGGAATATTTCGTGTTGAAACACGAGAAAAATGTATGTTTATAAAAACTAAAATTTTGATATTAGCCTTTTTATTGACCTTGAAATAAGAAAATTTGTCTCTGAAGTTTAAAATCTTCTATTTAATTCTTTAACAGTAACTGTTCAATTTACTTCAATTGATAAAAAAAAAAAATAATAAGTATGAATGAAATGCTCCGTTGAAAACCACAAAAAAAAAATCAATTTTCTAGAAATTTACCATAGTTACCATTTTTTCTTCACATTTCTCAAAACCAAAACAATAATACTGCAGTTTTCAATAATGTTCTTGTGCAAGGACAGTTTTATCTACTTTTGAAAGTATACAGATATTTGGAGGTGCATTTTCGTACTGTTTGGTATTTCATATTGTATAAATTAAACTAAAAAAGTGACTATGTTTTGAAACCACTGTAGACACTTGTAATACCCTAGAATGTGAAAACAGGGATGTGACTATTTATAAAAATTGGCTGTATACTTATTATTAAGTTATCAAACTATTCAAAGCTTTAATTTATAATGTCATGGTTCCCGTGATAACGTCCATTGAAAACAGCAAAGTTTACTTTTTGTTAGTTATGGTAAGTATTAACTGTTGGCAATGCGTTTACAAAAATAAAAACAAATTCTGCTTATTTCCCAGTTTTAGTGGAGTCTGAGTTGCTCATTTGCTTTTGTTACTTTGTATGTATCATTTTAGTTACTTTATGTTCTTTGTTGTGTATGTCTGTTTTCCATGTCTGGTCTTTGTCCCTGGATTACATTCTTTTGATTACCGCTATAACCTTGGTTCTCTTGATTACTCTTTGATTACCGCTATAACCTTGGTTCTCTTGATTACTCTTTGATTACCTCTATAACCTTGGTTCCCTTGATTACTCTTTGATTACCGCTATAACCTTGGTTCCCTTGATTACTCTTTCGATATTGGTAAGTCATACAGACTTACTTGAAGAAATTCGAAAGTTTCAGGCTTCCACATGTTTTTCATGCGTACTTAAAAATGCTCTACAGAACATTAATGCCAAGGTTGATTTATATAATACGATGAAAATAGTTCTGTATTAGCAAAAAAAAAATCATGAAACGTTACCTGGGAAGAACATGAATTGTAAATTGTTATAAAGATATGAGACAGCTGAAATCTGAAAACCTATCGATGGTTCCTGTTGTCCGAGCTACCTTGAATCTTGGTCCGAAGTGTCAGATGTTTCCTTTAAACGTCATTGTGTTCATGCACTGGAATCATATTTTCTGCCATCTTGCAAAAAACTTATCAACCTGAATTAGTATGTCAGATCTACGATTTCGAACTTACCATTTTTGGATTTTCCTCAAGAATTAGATATTTCGTATCAATAGGACTGATGCATGTAAGCCTTGCCACGGGACTATGTGAATTTAAGAGAACAGTTTGGAAAGTGATTGTTATGTTTGTTAATATAGATTAAAAACTACAATAATTTCAAATAAAAACGTTAATACATAAATATCGATAAAACAATTTTCACACTAATAAGTTTAGTTACAGCAAAAAATGAGAAATTCCGATAACTATGTATATACCCTGAAGTAGTAAACTAAACTCAAAGCGGTGATCGGTTATGAACGCATTCAAGAGAAAATTTAAGAGTAAAAATAAATCTAGAAAAATACAAGTCCTATAACCAATTTTTGAATTAAAAAATGAGAAATTATTTCCATTACCAAACAGACAGAACAATTTTCACTCATATTTCAGGCCCCTAACACATATATGACGCCACTGACGTGCAGTCCCTGTATAATACCCTTTTCACCCATCCCGATTTCCAACATGAATTTGATTGATTCAAGTCTTCTTTTAAGATCAGAAAGAAACGATATATAATATATCTACAGGTTACATGGTTTAATGTAATGGTATGTATGGCTTAAATCCATTGATTGTCACAGCTTGAATGAAAACAGGGAGTTGACGGTTGTAGGTTAATAGCTAATCGATGGGGATAAAGGAACGTAGACATATCAGAGTAATAGGTCAATCCATAGACAGATGTCTTCATATTGATAATTTCGTTTTTTTTCCGACGCAGTCGCTATACTTAGTTTCGCTTTTTACCCTTTGACCCTAGGGACGTAATTCTGTTTCCCGACTGGACAATATACACATACTGCCTGCAATTGAGGGTGGTATATTGGATTACCACACGAAGGAAGACGTCGAGGGCGATCTTCTTTCCTGAGTGTGGTGGTCCAGTATACCAACCTCAACTGCAGGCAGTAGTGTTATATTATACTGAATACCGTTTTAACCAGTATACCACCCTTCTATTGATAAACAAATATCAAAAGATCCATTGACTTAATATTTCTCATTGTGAAGTGTTTTTTTTTCCTCTACAAAACCATCCTTAAAATAGTCGTCCGGTGTCTTTGTTTTAGACGGAAATTAGAAAATGGACAGTAATACCGGACTGCGTAACGGTAAGGTCAAGATAAATTTCCGGTAGGAGCGGGTGGTATACTGGAAGGAAGGGTGGTATACTCAAAGGAAGGGTGGTATACTGGAATACCACTTATCATTTTATCCAATCAATTTTCTAGAATTTAATATGAAGTATAATATATACTGATAATTTAGTGGCATTAGAAAAAAAACGGTATTGAAAATTTGAAATTGCTTGTCATATGTCAAGTGGTTTCTATAATAAATACGTATAAAATCCTTTGCTATGATCGGTGTGATGCCTGGATGAAGTGTAAAATTTTGTCTATAGCACACTTTTTAACATATTGACAAATATAATTATAAGTACGTTATACAATGTAATCTGGTTTTAGCAGTCTCCTATTTTGTTACGCATTACTTATATTTAAGTTCGGGGTAATTCAAGAGAAAGGATTGATTCTGATTCAAAACGTTACTTAGTCATGATTGATTATATGAATCACCGACTGTGGACCAATCGACGTTTATGACATCACATTAAACAAGTACTATCTTTAAAAAAAGATAGCCGACGCAATAAAATTTTACTTCTAAGTTTCTACGTTTCTTTCAAAGAAATAACACATGGCACACAATTTCAAATTTTCGATAAAGTTTTTTTGAACGCAATTTCAAATTTTCTATACCATTTTTTTTTTTAAACAAAAATATTATACAAAATAACAATGGCTACCTAAATTTACTACCCTATTGGATAGCTTGTTTCAAATCAAAATTTTACTAAAATATAAATGGTTGTAAATACAGTACCAATGATTGGCATACTTTGTAACAAATCAAGATAGTTTAGTTTTTTGAGCACCAAGAATTGTATTTTGTCCATTAATTAAACCTGTAGCAAATTTTATTGATGTCGTTATTGGCAATTCTCTGGTTTGTTATATCAAAATTAACATGTACCTTAAATGTTAAATTTATATTTCTCAATTTGAATAAAGTGCATACATGAATTATTTGTTTCAAAAGAAAAAAAATGGTTTGATGTGGATTTGACAACGCATTTCCTGTTTAATAATTGAACTACCTGAAAGTATCAAAAATGCGATAAGGAATTCAAATCCACAGTTTTCATGTCGCCATGCCACCTACTTCCTTTATGTAGCATAGAAACGTATTTGTTAATTGTACATGTCTCCGAGGACTGTCTCATTGCGTGGTTTCTTCTTTGTAGAATTAGAATTACTTGTTATTCAGAATCAGATGAATAATCATTAACTATTCTGCTGAAGTCACTCCTCAATTCAAAACATGTTCTAGTAAGTTTTAATCTTAACGTGGTGATGAATCCTTCAATGTCGATTACATCCACGTTGATAAAGTAGAAATGGGAATCTAGATATTTTGATTTTTTTTAAAGAAATTCACTATATCCTCGGAGGTCCTTTTTGCTGTCCGTATTAAATTATAAGTTCGAATATTTGTCGCAAAATTTGTAGGCTAAGACTTATGTTCATGGTTACTCAACAAAAGTTCAATGAAGGGCAATCAAGGTTAAAACGATATTCACATCCGGAAGTCAAGATAAAAAACACGCAAGACAATGGACAAATACCACGAAAAGGAAAGAGGTGCAATCCCCAAAAAACATAGAACGAAATTTTAAAAACCTTTCTAGAAAAAAAATAAATAAAAATCATAGAAAAATTAATTGGATGTAGTAAATATCCATAATATGATAGTGAGTGCCAAAGAACGCCAAGATTTAACAATTTAGTGGAATTTGATAGACAGAAAGAATAAAGAGCACCAGACAGTTGTTGTCTAAAAAAATATCATGAATGCATCACCATAATTAATTGACTGCATCGATTAAAGAGAAATAAATAGATAGCATTAAAAAAGAGAGATAACTCTTTCTTGTGTAATATTTTGTTTGCATTGTTAGAGAACTTTTACATCATTTTTTTGAGTCATCCATTTTCGATTAAAACATCTTTGGCATACAGACCTTTTGTATGATATAAATATTACATAGGACCTAAAGAGGCAATGAAAACAAAAATGTCCTACCAATGCAATAAGAATCCATTCAATATCTATTTGATTTATAAAACACTGTGTATGAAGGTAACTAAGTTGCATTTTTTATATATAAAATCAGATAAGGGTGATTTATGAATAACAAGAATCCATCAAATTCTAGATAATTATTTACTGTACAGAAGCAAAATATTTGTTCACATGAATTGAATTGGATATTAAGCATGCTAAACAAATAAATTTGTGAGGAAGTTCAAATGAAATTCGAGGGAATCGAGCTTTCATTTGAAATTAACTTTAAATTTCACGGAAAAATCATATGAATTACGGGTATACTATTTTAGTATGCATAAAATCACCACCTATCTCTTCAGCTCTACGATATAAACTGTAAGTTAACTAAAATCAAAGTAAAAACGACAGACATGTATACATTTCCAACAGATGGTGTCAATTTCACAAAAAGTCACTTTACACTTACGACTTTTTGTGAAATTGACACCTGTACTTTTAATTCGGACAAATCTGTTTAAGATTGTCCTTAACATCCTTAGTATAACTACAAAAATAAATCAATATGGCAAAACTTTTGGTACAGCCGTTTGCTTATAGTAAAACTTAAGCTCGATTTCACGTCGTCTTACCTTACAGGCATAGCTCTTATTTTGTTTTATCTACACAAATGGACTTCTACTTTGCATTCCCGTTTGAACTCAGTGGTAAAAAAACTTGAAATTCGCATAAAATTGCGGAGTTTACACAATGCCAAGGTAATGTAGATACTTTTTTCGGCAAAAATTGAAAAAAATTCAATTTTCCGATATTCAAAAATACGCCTTTGAACTGAAAAAGGTCGATTTTTTATTGCAGAATTCATAGTATAAACACCCCACAGAATGATGAAAAAATGTTCTCGCCGGAAATCATAAACACTACCCGATACTTAAAGATATACTCATTTTTTTCAAGATCAGATTTGTTAATTAATTCTTTTCACAACTCAACTCGAGCTTGCCGAGACTACGCAGACTTCTGTATCGCGCTAGAATTCTGACCAAGAGTCTTCTGGAGCAGGGTTATATTGCTATCAACTTTCCTTTCGTCTGTGGCAACATCCCTTCAGCATCACGTATATGGAGTGTTCATATCACAACTCATACAAATGTACTTTATGCCAGAGCTTTCCGAGACAACGCAGACTTTTTGTATCGCGCTAGAATTCTAACAAGTAGGCTTCTGTAGCAGGGTTATGAACTCGAAATCGTTACGGTGTATCCATCTGCGTCATGAGAACTGATTTGTTCAACTCATACAAATGTACTTTATGCCAGAGCTTGCCGAGACAACGCAGACTTTTTGTATCGCGCTAGAATTCTAACAAGTATGCTTCTGTAGCAGGGTTATGAACTCGAAATCGTTACGGTGTATCCATCTGCGCCATGAAAACTGATTTATTCAATGTGTCATAGTTTTTCTTTCCTCTTTCGTCTTGATTTGACTTTTTATGAGCAACTCGGCGGGTGTTTTAAGAAAAGCAGAGGACGCTTACCCTACCGGTGCACATGGTCTATGCTCCCAGTTTTTAATGGAGTCCGGGTTGCTCATTTGCATTTGTTAATTTTTATGTATGATTTTAGTTAGCTTATGTTCTTTGTTGTGTATGTCGGTTTTCCATGTCTGGTCTTTGTCCCTGGATTACATGTTTTTGATTACCGCTATAACCTTGGTTCCCTTGATTACTCTTTGACTACCTATCTTTTTTGTCAAGAAAATTTGTTTTTCGATTCCGAATCATAAAAACTTGAGTTGTGATGTTTTGAAAAGAGGAATAAGACATTAATTTGTTAAAGATATTGAGAAAAAACCGTCTTGAAATGATTAAATACAAAATGTGTGCACAGTTTCTTTTGATTCCAATAGTAGAGTTGTATATCAATAAATATCAAATTACCTTATTGTAAGCCTAGAGTTCCAGGAAACTAATTAATTCGATCTTGTACATGTATGAGTTGGTTTTATACAATGTCATGCAGGCTCTTAGGTGCGGAATCGTTCCAGATTTCCATAAAATTTTCTGAAATATAGATTCGAGCCCGACACTAATAAAATAGAACAAGATACATGGTATGACTTTATCTAACAGATACAATGAGCCAGAAACCTATCAGAAATATATGAGTTCCTTTTATAATGGAAATTCTTAGAGCATACGACAATGACATATCTCTAGTCTCTAAAATAGTTATATTTCTTCCGTTGCAAGCGTTTCAAACAGGATCTATTTTTATTTTGTAACATACTTGGGGTACAACAATGCAATGCAATAGTTATCAAAATTTTCCATTTTGTGTTGTTACCAGTTTTCTTAAAGTTAAGTGTCATATTTAATCATACCTTTTACGAATACGGAGATTTCGTTGATAAGATTGCAGACTTTACTCTCCTGTGCTTTTTGCAAAATGAAATTGGATATGACTTGTCTGCATGTAGCTTATGATTGAACACCGGATTAGTTTCGAATGAAATAAGATAATGTTCTCTGTTATCCGAAATAGTGGCCATTCCTCTCTTAATGTGCAATTTAAAGTAATTTTACGTCAATTCATGTTCTGTGTCATCTGTCAAAAAGTAATGTGTTCAGCTGTTTAAAAACTGTGGAATACACAATGAACATCACTACATAAATTCTTTACTATTTCTCGTTCGGATGAATTACTTTCCTCAATAAGCACGATATTTTAATGATAATAGATAATTATCTTTGGAATTCCTATAGGGTAGCATCTGTTGGAAGTGAACAGTCTCTCTATCTAATGACTCATGAAAACGATGTTTACAACCGCTTTGAAAATAAAATGTTCATCGCCAGTTGTAGGACAAAAGGCCATTAGGTATAGTCTAGTCGTTCAATACATAATTTTTTTATTGTTTACCTGCTTTTGCCAGTTAGCACCATGTTTTTCGAATTGCGAATATGATTGTCAATGGCGGACGAAGCTACTTATAATCAAATAACTTTTGACTGAAAATAATGTATCACTTTGTTGTTATATTGTTAGAGTCTCGACTGACGGGAATACATGTATCAGACTTTCTGTTATGTAATCTGTGCGTCTGCGTAATAAGTTCAAACAATTACTTCCTAAAGGCATACGTCATTTCCGAAATACGTCACTTCCGACAGAACGATTTTTAGCCCTTTATGTTTCAGAGCATCTACAAATGTAGGACGTCGCTGATCGTCTTAATCTTAAATTTCTATTCATATTACAGTTGAAGATTCAGCGCCGTATGTGGGAACGAACTTAGAAGTAACGTTTTCTAAGTGATTGTATTAGATAAATATAAAATTCAAATAAAAATTGACGCTGTCTCCTCCAAAATGAAAGTTACTGCACATTACACTGATAATTGTACAGACAAGGTGTTGACAAGTGAGTAATCGAGTAATCGATGCCATGGGTATCATTGCCACTGCTTCTCTTTCTTGTCGTAATTTTAATATAATTGGACATCTACATCACCAATACTTTGAATTGTTTAATCCAGGAGCGGTCTGGCATTTATCTATAAGCAAAATATACTCTAGGCTGGTTACTCACGGCTCTCACTATGTGATATTTACATTAATGAACTTTCTTCAAAGAGTTATGCCTCCTGAGAGAAGCATCAATTTTACATATGCAATGTCAAATGCAAAAATAAGTATAAACGTCATTGTTAAATTTATGTGGCATTTTTACTAAGAAGCCTTTGTAAAAATATTAGATCTATAAGTATACAATATCGCTTTCATGTATAACTATAGTGTCGCACATCAATACGCACATAAACGGTTTATAGACTAGTACATGGATGGAACAGCGTACCTGCTAACCTACGTAATTTGCAGAAGGCACCGTACCTGCTTCACGTACTTTTGGATCTAGGTTACATGTAACTGTCAGTGTCTCAAACTGACAACTTGATAAACCCCATTTGTTGCAGTTCGTTAGGGTTGTTTTGTTGTTTAAATTCGGTGCTAATTTAAAAGCAATTACACGTGATGGAAACTACATTTTTTGACTTGACTTTTTATGAGCAACTCGGCGGGTGTTTCTAAAAAAGCAGAGGACGCTTACCCTACCGGTGCACCTGGTCCATGCTCCCAGTTTTTAGTGAAGTCCGAGTTGCTCATTTATTTTTGTTACTTTGTATGTATGATTTTAGTTACTTTATGATCTTTGTTGTGAATGTCTGTTTTCCATGTCTGGTCTTTGTCCCTGGATTACATTCTTTTGATTACCGCTATAACCTTGGTTCCCTTGATTACTCTTTCAACACAATTTTTAACAGGTTATATATACAAACCGGGTTATGGCTTTAGTTTATGGTTTGTAAGTCATATAAACTATCGTTTATCAGGTAACTTCCGTACAACCTGTTCAAAAATACTTATATGTTACCAAATAATTCGGAAGGCCTGTTTGTAGCGGTAGTAAGAGAGGAGATGCAAAAATACTAATATGAATAATCCAAATTACTGTATGCTGTACACGCATTTGAGAGTTGACCTCTTGTCAGCAGCATTAGAATGAAATATATAGGAAGAAAAAAATATGTTGTACATTGTACATTATATTCAAAAAATTTCTTGAACCCAAAGCCAAAGACATTAGTCGAATTAGACTGACAAATCCAGCACGGATGGCATACGATGTAATTTATTCATATTTATAAAACAATGAAGAGCGCAGCTAGTTGAACTATTGACTATGTTAGAGATGGTATTTGATAATAAATGTTAGTGACATTGTTCAGCCCGTGGTTAATTGTGTCCGTTGGTTAGTGACGTAGTTCACCCCGTGGTTAGTTGTGACCGTTGGTTAGTGACATGGTTCAGCCCGTGTTAGTTGTGTCCGTTGGTTAGTGACATGGTTCAGCCCGTGTTAGTTGTGTCCGTTGGTTAGTGACATTGTTCAGTCCGTCTTAGTTGTGTCCGTTGGTTAGTGACATGGTTCAGCCCGTGTTAGTTGTGTCCGTTGGTTAGTGACATGGTTCAGCCCGTGTTAGTTGTGTCCGTTGGTTAGTGGCATGGTTCAGCCCGTGATTAGTTGTGTTGGTTGGTTACTGGCATGGTTCAGCCCGTGTTGTGTCCGTTGGTTATAGTTTATGTTCAAGTTAGCGTGACGATCTGTATCCAATCAGTATACCTGGTCATGAAGCAAAATATCTTTATTTTACACATCGTAAAAGGCTTTTAATTATAATACTTTAAAATCATTGATTGTGAACGTGAAATGTAACTTAAAGAAAAAACTAAGTTTCTGATTCTGATGAAAAATATCAATGTTGCGAATAGCTCAAACCCTTTTTGGTGTATATAATCATGATAAAACAGATATTCAGCCTAATATTTAATGTGCATACGACATGTGAGATTTTAATTGCTGCTTTGTTTAATTTTCGTAATTACACCTGATTTCCCAGTTTCACACTTTTGTAATATTGATTTTTATTAAGAACCAACTTGTCTGCGAACGCGTCCGGGGAATAACGAGTTAGCTGAGAGGTAATTTCCTGGCTGTTGTGTGCTAATAACTTTTTATGGTCGTATTGTGACTTCAACTGTGTAGAACTTGATATAATGCACTCACAAAATACAATCAACTTCCGGTTGATCGTCGTAGTCATTTCATTCTGATTATTCTCTATACACTTCATGAGCAGAGACTGTCGCAGTATGAGCTTATTACAGAACGGATAGAACTTCCGTTTTCTAATTAATCCGTGAACACTAGAATTTGTTTTATTATCTTCCTGAAGATGTTCTGGGCTTCTTGAGACTGTCTGAAGAGTTTGGTCAAGATATTACAAAAGCGGTATCATCTATGGAGTTCACTCGTTTTAAGAAAATGGGACATAACATAGTTGAAATAGCACAATCATAAGAAAGGGACCCAGTACAGACCCCCCAAAAGAAAAATAGGAACTGATATGGCGAAACGCAACAAATGCACCGGAGTAAAACCTAAACACAAAATAGTAAAGACGCCAATCTACCGATTTTGCAAAAGAAGGTCCCATGCTTTGTTTTCTCATTTTTTGCCCAAATTTTGTACCAAAATAACAAAATTTTCCAAAAAAGGCGAATTTCATTCCGAACGCCCATGATCCACCACTGCTCACATGCACACATTTTCTGATTTCGTCTATGAAGCAATAGTTCAATAGAAGAAACGTTTATGCGTCAGGCAGGTTCTTAATGAAATCGTGAACTTGAAGGTGTTTAAAATGTACATGTAAGTTTGAAATATACGCTAGGTAATTGCAATGCATGGCGGACCTAGGGGAGTGGTCAAAGGATCGGAAACCGCCATTGTAGAATTTTCACTATCAAATCAAAAGATCACACTGAAAAAAACATAGTTTTAAAGTTATATTTACTGTACTTAAATTTTACAGTTTGACGTTCGGCCGACTAAATTATAAGCCGGGGGATCTTTTTGAAAAAAAATAAATGTTCCAAATTCTGGGGACTTTTTTCACTCTTTCATTAAAAAAAAATAATAATAGCTTTTCGGTTGTTTTCTAGATGCATTGAATATTTTTAGGCAAAAGGACCAAATTAAGAAAAATGTTGTACCACTTATTACCTGATTCTCACACAGAACAGTTTTTAATACTGTTAAAGACAAGAGTTAGAATATCAATAGTTCTGATAAAATAGATATTGGCAATACTTTTGAAACCCGAAGTTTTGTGTTTAATATTTTTCTTTGATCTCGGTAATCTGGATAACACCCTAATTTCCATAGCCATAAAGAATAAGAGGTTTGATGGTGTGATCTAAAATATGAAATATGGTTTTGGTAGATATATTTATGTGCTTTACGCGTAGTAATTTTCAGTTACGTAGTTTATATTGTCTACATTGGGAAAGAACCGGTTTGAATTTCGCGGGTAGTAAAAAGGAGATGATCACGCATTTTTTTTCAGTTATCGAGTTTGGGCGGTGACCACGTACATACATAGTGTAGACATATTTACAGTATTATGAATTATGTAATATAGAGGTCAATTTCATTCTTATTAATCATGATATTTGTTTATTTTTAGATAAACTGTAATGCCAGTGTATTTATTCGGCAGGACTCTAGCTATTTTTTCTTTATTGGACGTTTGTGGATATATTCCGATGTTTCAGTGATGTAGTTATGGACATTAATTCTATTTCAATATGTTTTGTTTATGTAATTAAATATTAAATCGACATGGTCACCGTGCCTGACAAAATCAGAAATGTGTTTTATTATTTTATTAAAAAGCGATAGAGACGTAGTTTGGGTTTGAATAGTAGTTTGCAGAAAATTAGCAGAGTTAAGCACATAAATAATGTATGTTCGGTTGAACAAGTGAATTTAGAACAGAAGTCAATTTATTATGCATGTATCCGTATCATATATATGGAAAGAGAGATAACTCTTGTTTTTCTCTACGTCTTAATCTATCATGCATACAAATAGCATATATCGATAAAACTTTATTGATAACGCCCAACCACATAATATGTGTAACATGAGGTCAATGATATACAATTCATGTTCAGAAATTATTGACTGATTCAGTACATTTTATACATGTACATGTATGTACCCAGTTGTGTTTTAGAATATGACCAAAATGTCCCTGCAGTTTGTTCTGATTTGTAATAAATGTGCATATCTAAAATTGTCATATCAATAAAGATGTATTCTTTTCCCTTCTAATTCCAGTTGACATGTATGACGGTTTGTGGTACAATTGTGTGGACAATAGGACTATTGCTTTTTCACACTACTTTGAATGCCTTAAAAATACCAGAGGTAAGTTTCCTCTTCTTCTTTTCTTTCAATACTGTGCAGTGCTCCTCAAGAGCATACTCAAACAACTTGTTAAAATCGATTATCAGTAATAATTTGTCTTTATTCAGATGCCATGGTTACCAATATCGCAGCCAGAAAAAGCAATACATGTAATCAAAATAAATTTTGACCTTATTTCCTTACAAAGATCCATTTTATCCGATATGAACGACCCATCTAAAAGTATAATAAAATTCTTTTGATAATGGATATGTACAGTTCTACTATATTATGGGTCATTTGAATTCCGATTCTTATTACATACATATACATGTATACAACGTTGCACTATGTTCAATGTGTCATTGTCTACTACCAATGCCCGATTCCATATTGTCCTTTGCCTAATTCCAAATTACCCAATATCTAATTCCCCCATTATGAACACCCCATTCCCCGTTGCCCTATTCACCATATGTCGTCTCCTAATTCCAAGTGCTCCATACACCCAATGTCCAGTTCCCATTCAATAGAAAGTTTGTCTCATTCATTTACTGTACTTACTCATTTACTGTACTTGTTCGCTTCCTGTTCTGTGTCTATTTTCATACATTTAATTTCAGAAGTAATACGCGTTCTGATTGGAAGCATGAAAAATTCAAAGTCCAAATTTTGAAATTTGAATATGGCGTCATCAACTTACTCACTGAATTGACTCATAAAGAATTATTGTTACAGTTATTTTTTGCCCGTGGGTGAACACTTGAAAATACACATATTATTTAGCCAAACTTTTGCAAAAAAAAAATCCAGAAAAATTGGAGAGAAAACAATGAAAATGGTTCCAACTTCGAAACCTATGGATGATGTAGTCTGTATTCAACCACGGTTTGAAATGAGATCAAAGCGTGACAACTCTTATTTACTCCGCTTTAAAATAAAATTATTTACATGAAATTGTAACGTACAAATTGGTACTAAAATTCTTATCATAGTAGAATGTTTAAGATAATTTTCAAGAATAAGATATAAAGGAAACTTAAATTTATACATTAATTAAAACAAATCTGTCAAAATTTTTTGTCACTAATTTCGTAGGAAAAACTGCCGTTAACCTGAAGAATTGCACATGCACAAATTGTTAATTTTTTGGTTGTGTCGCGCACCTTTCAACTTGCTGTCATTTAACCTCTTTGATATATTAAAAAGAAAAGGAAAAAAAATCACGGATATGATGAAATGTAACGAATGCAACAGCGTATAACCTAAACACAAAATAGAATTAAGTACCTTTCTGTGTAAGAATTAGGCAATTGGTGACATTATTTTCCTTGATGTGGTGTTTTTTTAACATCTGTAATATAGAGATTGTATGGATTTGCCCGCCATTTTCCATACTCTCACATATCAACTAAGTCTTCTTAATAATTTCTGGAGGTTATGACTTATAAATACATGTACTTGGATAATGCAATGAAATATCTGCACTTTTTCTTCATGTGCCACACTTTATACACATTTTGCCTTATTCTTAGATGGAGGAGTAATTATACTTCAAGAGAGCTTCAACAAGTGTAAATACCCCCTTTAGTAAGCTCGGAAAGGCTCCGACAAGATCTTTGGTAACAGAACTATGACTGTCAAATGCATCAAAATCAAATTAGCCATACACGTGTATAAGCGGCACAGAGCATAATTTTTATCCTAAAATTGTTTTTGTTCTTAAGGAATGCTAAATGTCTGATTTCAGAAAGAACACAGATTTTTCTGCATTGTTAGTGGATAACTCAGAATATCTTTACTTTATGTTCATATTTAAAATCAATTGAACTATAATCAAAGCGTTATTTCCCTTTATTTTAAAGATTCTAGTGCTTCCTATAAATTATTATGACTGTGAACATATTAATTTTCGAGGACTCTGTCAAGTGAACATATTGGTGGATTTCAATTAAAAAAAAATATTAGCGTTATATAGTGGTAAAATCAATTTAGTGAAAATTTGAACACCGCGAAAATAATTAAGTTTACCGTATTCCATTTGTGAAATTTCAATCCATTCCAAACCAACATTTATTTCTTAGAAAACATGAGGTTGTGATCTCTTTAATAGACGGAATGTTTTGAAAACTTAATTTGTTATGCGCAACCCACTGCCTGCGTTTTCCATAGACACCTTTTTAAAGCTTTGTTGCTCTTTCAGTATTTCATCAATGGTATTGTGTATAAAAATGGTACATGTGTTATTGTGTATCGGGGATTTTACGGCCTACGAAATGCCACTTCGCCGGGAAGTTTATCCATTTAGTTCTAAATTAAAACTACCCCTATTGAAACCAATTAGTTACTAGCTTTTAGTTAATATATGCCTGCATACATTGACAATGTAATTTCAGACAAATAATTTCGAGCTTTCAACTTATGGTGATAAGTTTCAATCGTACAGTGAAACCTGTCTAAACCGAACCCACTTTTTGGCATCAAAGTTGGTTTGGGTAAGACAGTTGTTCGGTTCACCAAGTCTCAAAACACGTGTACATTTAAACTTACAAAAAGAAAATGTTAAAGGTGTTAGTTTAAACGGGTTTTCGGATTATTCAACGTTCGATTTTAAAAAGGTTTCACAGTAATTTATCTCTCTATTAAAGGAAGCGCGTTTTCAACATTCAATACTAATTCTTCCTTTTTTTTGTATTCCTTTTGACAGAGTTATCTGCTCCTGAAATACTCAATTTCATTAAAAACAATGAAATGATAATAATGTTACCATTTTGATATGAAAATCTTGCCTTTATCCCTCATTTCTTCAATAGTACGCATGTTTATATTTTACTGCCGAATTTGCGATTAATTTCTAAACTTGGGAAAGGTAGAGTCGGTTTAAAGAAAAAAAAAAGATTACGCTAAATTACATTACCGCTTGGTAGCTTATAGCTAACTTGGGGTAACGTGTATAAACAAAACTGCAAATGAAAGAAATCTGAATACAATTCTTTCTTTAATATTGACAATAAAACCATCACAATATAGAAACTTGAATGATTCGTGAAAATACATGTACACTTGTATATTACAGCGATATTTACATGTATAGCAGACCATGCGTAAAAAATCCCTAGCTTCTCCTTTTATAATTCAAAATAGGACTAAACATGTACACATGCACTTGTACATGTACGTGTATCTGTAACGTATTGGAGCTCATAATGCAAATGCCAGGTAGTTTCTTTGTGTAACGTCTTGTTTTTACTTATCTTCAGTTTTATATGTTTTTTTTTTCGTTTTGTTTTAAATTCGCTACATGTTGTGTATGTAGATCGTCTTTTTTTTGCTATCACGTTCTGGTCGTGTATTTGAATATTGTCTACTTTGAATTGTCCCATTGTTCACGCTTTGGTATTTTTGCTGAAGCATGTATTTACAAATCACAAGAAGTTTTAACGTATTCCAATCACGTGGCCTCGGAGGACGTATGATTGATTACAAGAATTATATTATTATGAACAATGAAGAACAGACAATATAACAAATCAGAGATATAACCCTCTTGTTGAAAAAATATACGTAAGTATTGGTCATTCCAGAAACACCGAAAGAATATCGAAAACATGTCATCTAATTAATTGGTACAATTTTAGACAATCACTCTCTCGCGCGTTCGTGCATACGTGTGTTTGTGCGGTCGTGCTTTCAGTCCGTTCTATACTTTTGTAGACAGAACCATTTAAGGCAGAACACGAATACATACTTATTCAATAGATAATATGTTATTTCCTCATATTTTCTGAAATCCAGTGGTTTTCACTAAATAACAACGAACTATACATATCCATTACCGTCAATAGAAACGCTATAACCCATTAAACATGCTTGCATGCCGTAGCAACATCATTAGTAAAACCTGTTTCAATGTATTTGTAAATGTATCGTTGTAAAACCGATGGATATAAAGGTTTACTGCCATGCTGATCCTAGCTTAGAATTACTGTTGCATAGCAACAAGGAGATGCGACATTAGAATATTCGTTAGCATAATTAATCACTTCGTAGGAGAACGCATTCTAATTTCAATGTCAACAGAAGGAATAAATTATTAAAAACCGAGCGACATTTTCCGATAACGGAAACATACACAGTGTAGTTCGTGACTGGTTTCCTTTTGTTATATTCACAATTCGTTCTATCTCTCTACTACGCTCCACTGATTGATTTAACCTTTCCTATACAAGAAGCTCATATTGAAAGTTTAAATTTCAACACAACCTGTGTGCTATTTTGACTAGGAATTATAAACACCCCGGCTTAAATATACCTACCGAATACATTGCAATGAAAAATTTTCTGAAGTTCAAAACTGGAGAAAAAAGCAGCGAGTTTCGGAAGTTTGGCGAAGAATATTACCTCAGGGAGGCTAAATTATGGAGACCGTTTAGGATTGGAGGAATAGTGTCCATTGGACTTTCACTGCCATTTGCCATTGGGTCAATCTTCAACGACTACTGGACGTATGGAGAAGGTAACTATCAATCTATTTTTAACACAAACAAAATACAAATGTAATTTTGAAACGAAACGTACGTTACTATATTAATTTCACAATGCAATGCACTACTTTTTACCATTTAAAATTGTTTAGCAATGAATTCACAAAGTTAGATGTGTATGTAGAGACATTTAAATTTTCCAAACAGGTCTAACACCACATATGAATGAGCAGTGTAGGATACTATTTACTATTTAGATTGTATAATGCAGAAAGAAGACAACCATCCATTGATAGGGGTTTTTTTTATACATAATGCATATATAGCTTTTTACTTTTAAGCAACTCACTTTTGCAGCCACTGCATACAAGTACATGTATATGTTAAGTTTAAATAAAAAAAAATAACTAGATTCCATATGTCTCCGATTTAGCTGCACTTTCAGGTTCATCACAACCCAAATGGTTTAGGTAATATACATGTGCTGTAAATTTGAATTTCCATCCTACATTTTATGATATTAAAAATGATTTCGTCAATTGTATATACATTTGTATATGCCTTACGTCTATTTTATATACATATGTGCATGTATGACATGTACGTCTATTTGTACATGTACAAAAGACTTAAATTTCACTTAAGGTTATAAGGTTCACTATATTCTTAGTCAATACTTACACGGAAAGTCATAGCTACATGTATTATAGATAAAATGCTACATGTACTCTTTTTTCCATTCCCTAACCCTACAGCAATAGCAAGTACACGTACAGTGTACATGTACTTGATATCATTCGTAGGCAAGTGTACTTTTAATCCTGAGAATATGAATGAGCTTTGAACCAAAATTTGACACTTTTCCTGGGCATTTGAGTGCATAACCGGTTGCAGTGGGGTTACATTCGTAATGCGTAATTTCACTAGATTTTGTATATAAGATTCTTTGTGAAATGTGTGGCTTGATCTTCGTCATTTTGATGGTCCTGCTCGAGTCCAATGACACCCCCCTTTCTGCTTACACTACAATATGACTACAGTAACTTTTTCTACCGTTTTTTCAAGGTTAACTGATTTTAAGTTTTACTGTCCCTATTCGAAATCTTGAATTTTTAAATAAAGCAACAATTCATTACTTTGTAAACAGAAGCAACACGTTGGAACTAAAGCAATCTCGGCTATAATTTGTATCAGTGCAGCGATCGATATATCGACAATTTTAACAGTCAGACAGCTAGTTATTAAGTGATCGATACAATGTCTTGAAACACTAAACAGAGGGAATGTGCTAAATCTAATATAAAGAGATTGTCTTGGAAACAGTTGAATGTTAATGGCGATTTATGCAGTTGTTGTTGCCCTTTAAGGATTACAAGCGTGCATAATTGTGTATATGTTGTAGAAAATGCCGATCTGTTTCTCTTCGATTTTTTTGTAAGTTATATAAAATGTATGAGGTTTGTGCATATAAGAATCCTTGTCTTGAAATAAACAACTTAAGGCTTTCTTTCATCTCATTTGAATACAAATATGTGGATGTAAAAGATATGGACATTGTTCACTAGTTTACGCCAGTCTCAACACGTTCATCCGCCATGATGTTTAAACGTTCATCCGCCATGATGTTTAATTTCTGGTTTAACTTGCTGCATTTTAAATTGGCCGATTATTGTAATGCTTTGTCAAGTTATAATTACCTTAACTATAGGGTTATTATTATTATATACTAGTAGTAATTGAGAGTTTGTATAGGCGGCAGTGTTTGTTAATAGCCAAAAACTAATCATAACGGCATTCAAGTACAAATATGGTTATGCTACAAGACGTACATAGAAGACTTGAAATGATGAATACATTATCAAAAACATTTCTTGCAATTTTGTTCACTTTAAATTAGAACTGAAATCAGCAATTATAAAAACTCATGCAGCTTATCCCACTCACGAGAACTTTATTTCTGTCATCTCGTTACGATCTACGTTCGAGGTGATCGTCATCTCATCTTTAACAACTATTTGTAGTTTTAATTTTGCAATGAAAAGTTTAAAACTTTTTTTTTATAGAGAATGTTAATTTTGTCAAAAATTGTCTAGAAGTGGAACAAACCTTCTGAACAGTAGTATTTGTCAGGTACATGTAGTTTTCAAACAATTTATGGCATGTTGTTTATGGGATTCGAATATTTAGAGATGTCAGTCGTGGATTTGACGCCTCCACAGGATGGAACTGTGTATCAATGAGTTTAAGTGATTAAGTTGTCGGTTGTTGCTACAATTATCTTAAAGAAAATTAATAATTCGTCATTAAATCGTTTCTTGCTTTCTTTTTATATTTTTCAGAGTTTAATGCTGGAATGTGGGAAAGTTGCTATCAACCATTTAATGCCACTGTTCGGATGTGTCCGGAAATGCGACCTCGTAAGATTCATATCCTTTCAAAGTGACTGTTTAAGCTGTTCATAGCACGGAAGAGGAGCGGGCTGTCCACGACATATCGACGTTATTCTTGGGAGGATTCAAAGAAAATGATGATGTTGCCGAGCGAGAGCTCTGTTTGATTTATCTCTTTCGTCTTCCTAGAATAAAATGTTGATTATTTACACGTTTCTTGTTGTTTGGCGTTTAAATTTACATGTACAACTTTTTTTGCATAGGAATATTTACCTCAGTATGTTCATGTATATGCACTTGCGGATGTAATATTATCAAGACAAACTGACACAAACTTTGTCTGTACTTTTTATTCCTTCTCTAGGTTCAAAAACATGTAGCATGCATTTTGCACATGTAGCAAGGTTCTGCTATCAAAACAATAGCTTGTAACTTTACGATAGCTACTTAAATATTTATAAAACAAATCGATATATTTGCAAATGAACACTTTAGATTTGATCTGTTCTAATACCTACAATGTACGTTCATTTATATATTAGTAATTTTATTTTGATCTTTCTTGTCTTGTTAGGAAACACTGGACCTAATTTCAAAGAAAAAGATTCAAATTAGCATGCTATTATAATTATCCCCTTTTTGTTTCAGACTGGCAGAATGCTGTGATAGGACTGATGATATTTGCCGCCGGTATAGGTTTTCTGGCCGCCATCTTGGCTGTTTTAGGCGTTTGTACTTCGCCATTACCAAAGAAAATTTACTACTTCCATTCAGCTGGGGAAATATTTCTTGTCTGCGGTGAGTTTTTGCAGTAGCTGTTATCGAATTTCTACCATATACTGTATGATACATTTTATACTGTAGGATGCATTTTATATTATAGGATGCATTTTATACTGTAAGGTACATTTTATTAGATATGACAAGAGAAGCATTCCAGACAAGACAGCCGATTTAAAACATTGCAACATATATATAACCAAAATGACAATTTTTATGAATCCGAACTTTAATTTTAATTTAATTTCTAATTTTCTAGTCAAAGTTTTTAGTATATTCCGGTTTGCTCATTTACTTTTGTTCCTTTGTAGGTGTCATTTCGGCTATTTAATGTTCTTTGTTGTGTATGTCTGTTTTTCCAGTCTAGTCTTTGTCCTTGGATAACATTCTTTTGATTTCCGCTCGAATCTCGGTTACTCTTTCTTAACAACTGAAAAGTAGAAAACAAATCAATTTAGTGAAGGAAAAAAATGTACGTCTGGAGTTATTTTCATTCTATTCTACAATGCACTGTATATATGTAGTGTTTACCAATCAATAAATTGGCAGTACAAGTTCTGTATTAAAAAAGTCAGTAAAATTTGAGAACGGCTGTCAAATCAAAACAGTTTGTAATTACAATAGTTTAAGATCGATATTAATTCACAATATAGTCTTCATTACTTAAATGTAATTCTGCCTTTTCCAATTTGTTGAAACTCGAATGAAGGCATGTTCCGACTATTCATGTAATGCGAATAACAATGTTCATTTTGAAATTACATGTACAACATCGAGTACACATGTTCCTAGCATGATCAATAAGACAGTTTCGTCTGTTTATTTCAGCAATGGCGACTGGTGCTGCATTAGTTATATACCCGACCGGTATTGAAAGAGACAGTAGTATTCCGAGTCATTACTATGGTTCCGGTTATGGTTTGGGTTGGGGTAGTGCCTTCTTTTTCCTGTGTGCAGCTCTTTGTATGAGTTTAGACGATTTAGTCAGAGAATCTGCGAAGGCAAAATGTTGTAGACTCTGCTTTAAAAGAGGACAAGCAGATGGAGAATCTCAACACGTTTGATGATCAACATAGCGGTTGAAGTCGCGAGATATTATTACCAGCGTGATGATGACGTCACTATCAAAGCATGGTACCCAAACGCTCCAAATCGACACACACGTGTTTGCCAAATATATAAAGTTAACAAGTAACAAACAACAAGCTTGTGCTATTGATGCTTAAAGTTATGATCTGATCGCTCCTATAAAAAACTACATATTCAAGTGCAAGCGATCTTTGTTACAACGCTTAAATCAAAAAAGTCTATTTGTGTGTACTTAAAGGGAATGAACTGAAATTTCGTTTTTTTTTTAAAATTTATTTTGGTAATGATATTGTACGTGTATGCAATAGTTGTGCACATGCAATATGTTTAGGTGTGTATTTTTGCCTTTTATATATTTAAGTCATGTACATATACCCTAGCTGGTGTATGAACGGACCTGTATGCCACTTCATATTTGGGCGGGATTAAGCAAGTACAATACATTGAAAACAATGCATTCAAAGCCCATATTTCATATTTGTCCAACACAGTCTAGGCTAAATCACCCAAACGGTTTGACTTATGAATCCGATACAATGTGATGTATGTAGAATATTTTGAATTTAACATTCTTGAACTTTATACAAAGCAAACTAAGTAGTAAAAACTTGTTTGGTAAAGTTCGTTTTAAAATTTATCTTATACAGCATGCTTTGTAGATACACTTGTAGCAGAAAATTTTGCCGAATTTCGGTTAAACTTGCATTATAAAGTAGTGTTTTTTTACTCATGTTTTGAACGAACACACTAGCTTTTAACTTCAAAATGTATAATGCATGTTCTTGTATATTTTTTTTTCTGTCTCTAGACTGTATACCTTTTGTACTTTAACATGTTACCATATGCGGATGAGGGGCCAGCAAAACTTTGAACATTTCATGAGTGCGCCCTTGCTCTCGTTCACATCCCCGAATTTGCCGTGATATATGTAATGAGAGTACATTGTTACACATTTATTGTCAAGTATAATTATGTTAATTTTGAAAAGATTACCTCTTTCTTTGTTAAAGTTATGTTGATAAAAATGGCAAGGATTTTCCCTAAATTGTCGAAATAGCCGACAGTTTGCAGTACTACATGTACTTCAACGATTACTTTATAGCTAAATTTAACTCGTTAGGGTGTCGAGTCTTTTTTTCCATGATTTAAAAAATTTCAAACGTTTCATTTTATTCTATGTTTTATTCATGATATTTATTAAATCGATTTATTTTTATATTTTTGAAACGATCAAATTCGGTGAATAAGATTTTGAAATGTGTTGCTGTAAAGTCTTCGTATATATCAATGGTCCGTTTCACAAAAATATCGTGTAAGTGTAAAATTAGTCGTAAGTTATGACATCATAGTAAATCAAAGTATTGTGACGTCATAACTTACGACTAATTTTACACTTACGATTTTTTGTGAAAAGGACCACAGGTACAATTCATAAATTCTGAAACACAAATGACAAAGCATTCAACGAGTATACAATATTTTTTATTTAATAATGGTCATCTATATTCGAAATACATGTAAACCCATTATCCTGCTGAATTAAGACAACTACATGTATTCAATTAATAATAAAAAAAAACATATTTTAAAACATCATTTTTTCACAAAATTATTTACATAAGCCCATAAAAGAGAGTTGTAAGGGCAATGATCCAACCAAGTATCTGACTCTTATAAGGACTTGCACTTATTTACTTTGGAATACACATAGTGTACTCATTTCCAATAAATTGACAATGAATTCTTTTTGTATTTGGTTGCTTTGTTTACCAAGGTTAAAAGTACATTTAAATTAAGTAGCAGTCTTTCTAAAAATCAGACAGAAGATGATGCATGCATGTCAAAAAACCATCGAATTCAGTTTTATTTCTTGTTCAGAGACAGTTACAGATCACATAACCAGTCTTAGTTTTTTTTATTTGGTTGTTGCAATAAAAATTATATGGATTGTACATTGTATATGAAATTAGCACTTTGCAAGAGTTATCGTTCTTGATTTGGTTTAATTTGGTTGATTTAAGTGGGAAATGAATGAATGATTTCCTAAAAAGTGCAGATGTCAATGCAAAAATGATTATTGTTATGTGAAAGTATAGCATATGTAGACTGAAAATAAAATCGTTTGTTTGGCGGGTTTTTCTTCACCATGAATCACTTCACCATTGGTAGTATTTGAATTTTATATGGACTGGTACTTAATATAAAGGGACTTTAATAATATATGGTTAAGACAGTCTATCCGAATATTCAGGGTTCGATTTAGACATGTTCAGTGAACATACTTCATATACATTTTCTTTGTTGCTCAAATGTGTTATACATGTCGTTAATTTTTTATAATAATAGTCCTTTAAATTTAATCCCTGTATGTTGTTGCCAATTTAAAAACTTAAGTATTCCTCCGTCTAAGAATCAGGCAAGATGTGTATAAGGTGTGGCACACAAAGAAACAATACACAGCTGTTTTATTGCATTTTCCGAGTATTTATACCTCATAACCTCAAGAAATTACTGTCAAAGTGTTAGTAAAGTTTGCATTTTTAAGATATTGATAGGTCAAATTTAGTTGAAATGCAGAATAAAAAAATGGCGGGAAAATTGTCCAGCAGTTTTTCTTATATAAGCCGTAAAAATCTACTTCACGAATGCTTCAGGAGAAATTTAAATAGCTTAACAGTTGTTAGATGTATTTGAAAATGTTTGAGGCCAAAAAAAGGCCAAATTGAGAATGATGATGTGCCACCTCTTGTCTGATTCTTACAGAGAATGGTACTTTAAACAAAATAAACCTTACATGTACGTATTTAAGGAATTGTAAGGACAATTTGAAAAATCTGCTCAGGACATTGAATTTCTAAAATAGTTATGAAAACATTTAAAATATAAGGAAATGTTTTGATGATTGTTTTGTAGTAAACGAATGGTTTTTAGGTTCTGTTCAGAATTGTCTCAAATATGTATTTCCTTAGTTTGACCAAACCATGATCATGATTATTTTGGCAATTTTAAATAATCGTGATTACACAAATGAAACGATACCGTGCAATGAAATTCAGTTTTGTAGTAGATAAGGAACAGATATGATGAAACGCAACACATGTACATCGTATAACCTTTAAAATAATTGTAAATACTTACAGTGATCACCAAAAGGTCCATTGTAGCGTACTACAGATACATCTTTGGAAAATTTTGAGAGTTATTCAAATATCACTTTATCACCTCTGGCCATTTCACAAACGGTAACATGATTGAACGGTTAAGGGAATACTTTTCTCCAAAATAGAGTAAAACCTATCTAAACAGAACCAATTTTGGCTTTAAACTTTGGTTTAGACAGGTGTTCGGTTTACCAATGCAAGGTTGACATACTTAAAAACTGAATGCATTTGAAAAGTGTCTGGATTACCAAAATATATATCAACTAATATAAAGGTACTTTTTCAGTTTGTTCGGTTTAGAAAGGTTTTTAGTTTATATATGGTTTGGATTAGACAGGTTTTCAGATTATTTAGGGTTTAGATTAGACAGATTTCACTGTATATGAATGTCAATATTATATGTGATACCTCTGTTAACATATTATTTTGATGGCTGTGTTGACCTAGTTGAGTTATCTGTTGAATTATGAAGTAGTTGAAGTTTGGTTTAATGGTTAGTTGAATACTGTGAAAGTACTTTTGTTCGTGGGGTACCAATTTTCGTGGTTTTCGTAAGTAAGCAAGAACCACGAAATTTGGTTCCCAATGAAAAGCAGATTCCTATTGACTTGTGTATTGAAAACTTCGAAACCACGAATTCAAGAATCCGCAAACGTGTGTATGTTCTCTAATCCACGAAAATTGTTATCCACGAATTAAAGTACTTTCACAGTATTGAGTTGATTTTGTAGAAAGTATGAAAATACTCATTGATGTTATGTATAAGTCTTTTAAAAGCTGTACATGTACTAAAAGTCTTGTATGCAACATTTGTATGTTTCGTTTGTTTTTGTATATATGTAATTATATTATAAATATTGTAAGCATGCATGATTTAAAGTTTTTAAATTGTTAAAGTTTTAATATTTCTACACAATAAATTTTTCACCCATTCAAGAAACGTGTTTTTTTATTTGTCGAAATAAGAGACATTAAAAGACATTAGACATTCCATTTCACTTAAGGTGTCGGTACATGAACATATTGTTTTAATATAACAACACAAAATGCACATACAAATGTATGGTTCTGCCTGAAAATCAGGCAGGGTTGATTCATCATATCTTAAGATAACCAATGAAACTATATAAATACATTTAGTAGGTCCTAAAACAACCCTTCCTTTTTCATGTTCTTGGATCTGCTACTTTTTGACTGGTTCTTGTGTAAAAATCCTGGAAAGAAAATGTTCCTTACCTTTTCTGTAGTAAAACATAACAAAATTTAAAGTTTCAATATATCCAATGGACTACTTAAATTAGCACTTATATTTCTAGATATAGTTTCTATGGTCCTACAGAAAGATTTGCAATAAAAAATATTTGGGATTAAGAAATCCATGAATCACCCATTATAAGCCTCTACACGGTTTTATGCAGAGCTGTACTTGACACATATTATCTGATGAGTGACAGGAAGTACAAGCTTGAAGTTTATCAAAAGTCTCTGAATAAATTTTCCAAAGTTTGCAATACAATACTGAATCGATACATGTAACTGTGAATGAATCCTCAGAATTTATATAATTGAGTAAATTGAGTTGCCTCCCTTTGGACAACAAATGCTGTACACAACGTGTCTGTATTGCTCTTTCTTAACAACTAAAAATCTTACAGAAAGTCACATTTATGACAAAAATACTAATGAGAGTTGCATGTACAATCACTCACAAGATTTTTTTAGAAAAAATATATTTAAAAATATTTGGCGTCATATTGTCTTCTCTACAAGTCTCATGTATAAACAGTTACTTTTGTCTCTTCCTTTTCAAGTTAAGTGGAGGATATATTTGATGTTATTGTCTGTTACGACGTCATTATTTACAATTTTTTTTGTTAAACTGACACCTGTACCTTTTTCATAAATAATCAATGAACATAAAATGACATTTGTATCAACATCTATGAATGTACGTGCAAGATATCAGTGTTATTGAAATTTTTGTTTCTTTGATCTGCTCTGCCAAAGTTTAGAGCCAAACTCCACTTTCCAATTCGGTTTGTACTCTGGACATGGTATTCTATCTTCATATGGTTCGATTCCAACCATCTTCAATATATCAGGGTCTTTAGCAATTGTTGGTTGTTCATCAATCATTTCTAAATGTGTGAACTTTTTTGTACTTTCTCGCTCATTTGTTTTCAAAAACAGCCAGACCCCTTGGGCAGGCCAATGACCTGTAGCTATCATTTCGTTATATGCAAGTTTCTTTAGTTTCAGCTCTTCTTCGGATGCCCAGAAAGCAGGAACCATACAGACAAAGACAACAAAACGCCATCTATCGGTATGTTTTCGACCGGCTTTAGGTCCTTTATTGTCGTGAATTGTACGTGAATCCCACAAAACTATTCCGCCTTTTGGAACTGGAATTTTTTTAATTTTACAACCTTTTGAAAGGTACCAATCGACGTGTTCTTTTGAAATCATATAAAAATCTGACCCCTCCATTTCCTCTCTTGCTTTAGGAAAGGATTCACAGAAACCTTCATGAAATTGATGCGATCCTTCCATCACTCTGAAACAAAAATCTTCCTCAGTAGTTTCTTCAAGATATACAGCTCCTTGATATGCATGTAATCCTTCTCTCCAGCTACCTTGGTCTGTGTGGAACCAAAATGATTCAGGGTCACCAAAAGGGGATCTTCCTGAAACAAATATTATATAAGATTACCTATATACATGTGTGTGTGTGTGTGTTTATGACCCGGCCAATGAAAGCTATATTTTTATATAGCCTAGCTGGTCGAGTGGTCTAGTGCGCTGGATGTTGTGTGCAGGCCGTGTTGCCATAGATGTCACATCGGTACGAGTTCGAGTCCCGCAGAGGGAACGACCAAAAATTCATCGCCAATTTGACAGTTCTATCATCGTTGGGAATATATATATAAGCAAATTCCCTCCGCGGGACTCGAACTCGTACCGCTGTGATATCTATGGCAACACCGCCTGTAGAAAGTCCATTGCCATAGATCACTCGGCCAGGTAGGCTATGTATATTCAATATTGTAGTGCGATCAGTTTTACAAGTGGAGTAGAACATCAATTAAAATAAGTTTAAAGCAGCCAGCCTCCAAAGGCGACTGAAGCACTTTCAGTTTAAAGATCAAATGTTAAATACAAATAAAGATTGAGGTTCTTTAAATGTCATGTGCAAAATTATTTAAATGAGCTAGATAATTAAACAAGAAATAGTCTGAAATCGAATGTTCGAAATGTCAGTGATATATTTTGCAATTTTCTTTACATCAACATGAAGCAATGTCTTAAATTTTTCTGATTCACTAAATCCTAAAGTCAAGCATAAAGAGGAAATAATTTTATTTTGAGCAACCCACACTTAACAAAACCTTTCTTCAACGAGAAAATATGCCGCCATACTTTGCTTAAACACTTTGTTGTTTGAAATCGGATTTTCTATATCATTTTGAGTTATTATATCATTGTAATAAACTGCAAATGAATTCAGGGGCGTACAGCTACGACCAAAGCCACAATTTTCTATAATTTTAATGAAAACTTTTCAAACACATCAAGTACTGCAGATATCAAATACTGAATAAAGAATGCATAATCCTTTCAAATAGAGAAGACTTCTTTGACAGTAAAATTATACTGTCAGATCGTTTGAATTTCGACATGCAAGTTTCAGGTTTTTTCCATTTTGCCTGATTCTTACAAAAATGTACTTAAAATGACTTATTTCAATTATACAGCACTATAAGAATATTGTATAGTTATTTAAATTATGTTTTTTTTCATCGATGAACAGAAGTGTTTCAATTACAAAAAGAGACCGTGTGTTTATCTATGTATGCTAAATTGAATCGCGGCAAGAAATCAGGACAAAATTGCAAATAAATTTTAAGAAAATCAAATATTTGGACCAGATGTTAACTGGCAAGAGATCAAATTAAATATATCAAAACTTAATATATATGTTAACTAGTTTCGTATTTTTAACATAAACAAAATGTTAATCTACTGAAAAAGGCTTTGTACATGTACATATATAATTTTTCAGACCCTTCTATATCTTCCCTGTATCAATTTAATCCGATGGAGCAGTGTAGCGAATAGAGTCGTCACATTCTGAGAAGTTTGTATAATATTGATTTGTTGTGACATACATCATTAATTTGATGCTCTATCCTATCTAATAACACCTAAATGAACTGTTCCGTCCTACCATACATCGTGTACTGAGTCGCAGCCCTAGATTAATAATACATGTACGAGGAGGAATGACCCGGCCAGCCAAAGATATATTTTTATATAGCCTAGCTGGCCGAGTGGTCTTGGGTGCTGGATTTTGTGTTGCCATAGATGTCACAGCGGTACGAGTTCTAGTTCCGTAGAGGAAACGACCAAACATTTGACAGTTCTAACATCGTTGGGAATTTTTCAGACGACTCTATTCGCAACACAGCTCCATCGGTTCAAATTGATACAGGGAAGATAACGTAAACTTATAGAAGGGTCTGAAAAATTCCCAACGATGTTAGAACTGTAAAATTTGCGAAGCAAAACTTTGGCCGTTCCCTCCGTGGGACTCAAACTAGTACCGCTGTGACATCTATGGTAACAACGTCTGCACAAAGTCAAGCGTCCTAGACCACTATATATACATATATGTAGATGTACATATGCCTTTTTCAGTAGATAAACATTTTGTGTATGTTAAAAATACAAAACGAGTTAAGGTCCTTACTCTGCATTATAGGTTAACTTCCTGTCACACGAAATCAGGCTCCCAATGCTTCTTCAAAGGTCAAACTTTAATTGATTACGCTATGAAGACTTAGTTCTTTATAAGGATCGGAAATATAAAATATTAATGTTCAGTCATACAACATTCCCGGTATAGCTTCCAAGTAAGAACTGTTAGTACTTTTAATGTAATAATAATTGGATACACACAAAAGGAAATAATTATACCTTTGTACATAACAAATATCTTGAATTGTAAGTAGTCATATTGACGGTCAAAATTAGCTAAAATTATTTTGGCACTTGATTATGAGCTAACCTAATTCTGGTGGTTCATCAATGGCCACTCCATCCATACTGGTAAGCAGTGCTTCTGTACCCCAAATAGAAGCAAACACATCCTTAGACTTTTTTCTGACATTCCACGTTGGGTTAGCATGAGCAACTCTGAATTGATGAACCAGTGACTCCTCCCGATATGGAAACTCGTCACCAAACTTACAAAACCATGCCTTGTACTCAGAAATATATGAATTACACGCTCCTTCGGTGAGTATCCCTGGAACAACACAGTAACCCACTGTTCGAAGCTCCGTCATTATCTTTTCTCTTAAAGTAAGTTGCAATAAAGCGTATAAATCATTGGCAGGTAAATACTTTTCTACCTCAAGAAGTTATTAAATGCATATACCATAAGCATTAAACTTCAAGATTAGTTATTAGATAACTTTCCACGGCGAGTAATGGAAGTACATTTAAAACATTAGCTATTATTCGGATTTTTCAATAGAGGACAATTCTCTCATGATTACCCGAGAGAAAATAAAGCTACAACCCATTGGACAGTGGAACCTGTCAAGATAAAACAGCAACTCATTACATGTATACCGTGGAACATGTCAAAATTAAGCGGCAACATATTATACAGTGGAAGCTGTCAAAAAAGAAAACGACAATCCATTATACAGTGGAACCTGTCAAAATAAAACGACTACCCATAAAACATTGGAACCTGTCAAAATAAAGATGCAACCCATTATACAGTAAAACCTTTCAAAATAAAGCGACAATCCATTATACCATGGAATCTGTCAAAATAAAGCTGCAATCCTTTATACAGTAGAACCTGTCAAATAAAGCGACAACCCGTTATACCGTGGAACCTGTCAAAATAAAGCGATAATCCATTATAAGATGGAACATGTTAAAATAAAGCGACAACCCATTGTACGGTGGAACTTGTCAGAATAAAGATACATCCCATTATACAGTGGAACCTGTCAAAATAAAGATGCAACCCATTTTATAGTGGAACCTGTCAAAGTATAGCGACAACTATTATACGATTGAAAATGTCAAAATAATGCTGCAACCCATAATACAATAGAACTTGTCAAAATAAAGATACAACCCATTATACAGTGGAACCTTTCAAAATAAAGTGACAAACCATTATAAGATGGAACATGTCAAAATGGAACTGCAACCCATTATACAATGGAACCTGTCAAAATAAAGCTGCAACACAGTTTACAGTGTGAACCTGTCAAACTTAAACTGCAACCCATCATAAAATGGAATCTGTCAAATAAAAGCTGCAACCCATTATACTATATGGAACCTGTCAAAATAATGCGACAACCCATTATACAGTTGAACCTGTCAAAATAATGCGACAACCCATTATACAGTGGAATTTGTCGAAATAGAGCTGCAACCTATTATACAGTGGAACCTGTCAAAATATCGCTACTACTCATTATAGAGTTGAACCTGTCAAAACCGAATCATTTCTATAAATTGTCTGCTTTAGACAGGTTTGTGGATTAGTCAAATTTTGGTTAGACAGATTAAACTGTAATTGTACAAATTACATATTAGAATTTACGCCATGATCGAGCAGAAAGGTACAAATAATTAGAGAATAAATTTAAAAGAAAATGGTAAACCACTGACCTCTTCAATCTCATTTGTAGACCTAGATTTTCTTTAATTGCTGTGTGCATTACCCCGCATAAACCTAATTTGTTGTCAGAATGAAATTTTACACAAACATACTATCAGCTATTCCTTCTGGTGTTCTGTACGCGCTATTACGTTGTAATATAATTTGATTCCAATTTAAAATTGCATTCTAATATGACATGCTTCAATGCACTTTTGATCACAGCCGTATTAATTAAAACTTTAATTAACATAAGACCAACGCCATAGATGCATTAAAGGACTTGCAGCCAGATGACTAGTATTTGCAAGGGAAATCTTATGGCTACTTCCGAAGAATGTACGTGTTGATGGTTAAAAAAAAAAAAAACTTTTAGAACATTTCTCTTTAATTATTCGTGCAATCGCAAGCTTGACAAGTCATCATGTTTTGGTGATTAAATAAACATGATCGTAGAAATATTTACGGAATATTTTTTGTTTACATATTATTTGCAGTACTTGTATCAGTACCAAACCGACTTAGTGACGTCACGAGCCAATCAGAAGCTATCGGTAAAAATCAATAAAATCTGGCTATGATCTTCCTTCAGATAGGAGAGTTCTACAAGATGGCTATCCACTTATATTTCAAGGATTTCGAACTTTGCATAGCCTTGAGCATTTTATAAAAGTGCATTTTGCATCAAAAGTTATTTATTTTTGTTTACGTGGGTATGATTTATCATAAGAGCCTAACTTAATGCACAGGTGGTCTTTCCCTTTAAACTTATATAGTATAGTCTTATTTTTGACGTCACAATTTCACCCAATTCTACCGACGTCACAGTAGAACATAGCGATCACCATTCCGAGCAGTGTTTTGAATAAATTGGTCCTGTTTGAATCGAAATGCATTGGGTTTTATATTCGAAACATGTATGACTTAAACTTTTTGTATTTGTAAGATTCCAGAAGCAAGCATATTAAAAGTATATGGTTTTGAACCTTATTGATTCAACCCAAACTTTAGTTAATACAGACAAATCTGATTGACATTTTAAAGAGGTATTGCCCCCTCCTTTACGGCCTGTAATCCTAATAGACAAACATTTCCGAAAAAAGAAAATTGTGCCTAATTATATTTGTAGATGCATTATATAATATTGTACGAGACACATATGCAAATTTCCACTCACTGATATTAAAATCAACATAGTCATGAAAATGTTAATATACATTTACCTGTTCATTTTGAATGTACAAATGTCCTCCAATTTCCAACCAGATAAAACTATAATTTGACAAACAAACAAATAAGTGATGATTAGATATTATACATATTCATGTAAACATAGTATACATTATACTGCATAACATACATGTACATTTACTTTAAGTGTGTGCATATACATGTAGTTCTATGTAAAAATTAGTTTGGACATCCTGCTACCTGATACTGGATGTACATGTACAGTATAATAGCTCATGTGTTATCTAGACGCTGTTATTAAAGATTATTTGAAATGAAATATGGCAAGAGAGTACGTATTAAAAGTTAAACACTCATAGAATGATTGGTATATTTTGACTAAATATCCACTAGATAAATGCCAATGCATGAAGTAAAAAAGACCCCGAAGGTATTCACTAACTCAGTAGTCTGACCTGTCTTTCCTCGAATTATATCATATACATCATTTCTCAATACTCGCAGTTACAAATTTCAAAAACCATTAATTACGGAGCCTTTATTCATTGCATCACACATGGCATTTTCTTTTGCATGTAATTTCTTTTGGATTTATGTATTTCATTTTAATGCTGCAGATGAGAGGTAACTCATTGAAACACGTGTAGGGCGTATCGAATATTAATATGATTGGTATTTTTGTAATATCTATATATACAAACGTCTCAGATTGTGACGACTCTATTCACTATACTGCTCGATCATGTCATATCATAACCGATAAAGGGAAGATAACGAATGAAAAAAGACCCTCCTCGAGATTTGAAATACTGTGTAAAAAAAGACTGATGAATCAGTGGTACTTGTTGTCTTTTCATTACGAAATAATTACATTAGAGTCGAATATTTTCCTTTCAACCACCAACATTTGAAGGCGCTGGATATTTTAACATTTTAAATATTTGCACTCGAGTAAAACGAGCACACCTTTCAAACACTCAAAACAGATTTATTTGAAGGATTCTTAAAGACTTCAGTCCTTGCAAAGTTTGATAGGGGGTGACTCATTATTAGAATTAATTCATCGCACAAATGTGTTTTCGAAATTCATTTCTTCTAAATAAGGTACATCTTTGGCCAAGCTATATATATAATGCACATTATTTGAATATATCACTTTAAGCTTTACAAGAAATAACCCATTCATTGCAGATATGAAGTCGGTGGTAGGATGTTACTGGTTGTTAGGACGATCCAACGATCTCATAAACACAGCATGTACTGACTATAGGATCCAGAGTTTTGGAAAAGGTGTTTCTTTTGTTACTATATATCTATTATTTTAGTAACTTTATGTTCTTTGTTGTGTTTGTCTGTTTTTCCATATCTGGTCTTTGTCCATAAAATACATTCTATAGACGTCTGCTAGAATCTTGGTTCCCTTGATTACTCTTTCAAACAAAGAAAAGGGGCTTTCCGACGTGAAAAATCGGACCATTCACTCATAAAACTAATAAGGACTTTTATGTCATGTTTGTGAGTGAATGGTCCAATTTGACACACCTTTAATTTTTGAGTCTAAAATTGTTTAATTCATAACCTAAAATATCTGCAATATACTACTATACAACTGTAGTTATCCTTTATTTTCTTGTAGACTTTGTTTCAGAACAATTGTCACCTAAAATTGTCATTGCAAGTGGCAGCATTCACCGACAACGTGACATGGCTTTTAATTTCAATTTCCGAAGTAAATAGGGGCTACTAATATGCATATTATTTCAAAATTGCTGTTTTGAATAAATAAATTAATTTGAGATAAATACTGTAATCTGATTGGCTAAAATAATTTTGTTATATCTCAATAAAAAAATATTGACACGCCCCTATTCAGTTCAATTCAGAGCTACTTTTTTATGTTTAAAGATAAAAATATGTTTTAAAATTAATTTATAAGAATTGCTTATGATAATAATTTTGTCTATTGAAAAATAACATACATTTTGATGTGCATATTGTTTATTGCGCGAATTGCAATAACCAAAATATCGTAGCCAATTCTTAAGGAATGCTGAAAATACATGGACGAAATCAGATAATATCGTTCTACACCTTTAGTCGGCGCCATCGATGGTAGCCATGATTGTTCACGATATTTTGTAAATGGATTTTACACTGTTGTAAAAACTGTCATTGCTGACGTCGTGAAAGGTAAACAACCAATTTATAATTCATAGTGTATTGAAGTGCATTGAACATGAGTTATCATAAATATTCTACAATACACACAATGTGGCATGTGGAACGACTATCATAGTGTATTGACGTTTATATATACATGTAAATGATTTCCTGAAACACTTGTGAGTGTTTCATATAAGGTCGACCAACGATATACAAATCGTATAACTACACAAAGGTAAATAAGCAACCCGGACTCCACTAAAATCAAGAAGCATGGACTAGGTGCACCGGTAGGGTAAAACAATCACTGAAGTCTTCACAACCCTGAAGCTGTACTTGTTGGTCATAAATTATGTTTGTTCATTTTTATATTTAATCATACTATCAATGTATGATTTGAAGATCTTATCTTGTTAAAGAGTAATCAAGGGAACCAAGGTTATAGCGGTAATCAAAAGAATGTAATCCAGGGACAAAGACCAGACATGGAAAACAGACATACACAATTAAAGTGTTAATATATCTACAAAATAAAATAAATTACGCATCATTACAAGAACAGTTTTCTTTATTTTATTTGTAAATCTAAATTACTGATTTTGAATCCGTCTATATAATCAAATTCGATTTGAACGATAAATATTGACATGTACTCTTCCTTTCCAAACTCCTATTTTACTACCAGTAGTTTTTTTTTAATTGCTTATAGATACAATTAATCTACTAGTATATGTATTTAAAAAAATGACATAAAATATGGACTGAAAACATTGGCATGATTTGGGTGAACAAGTACTTAAAGGATATCAACAGTTCTACACAAATTTTAAACGAGAACGGTATGACGTACTTATCAATGTTCGTGCAATATATCCGAGTTACTGAGGTTTTTGTTTCGTTTGTCTGCTCTGCCATAATTCAGTGCCAAACTCAACTTTCCACTTTGGTCTGTACTCTGGACATGGTAGTCCATCTTCATACGATTCGATTCCAACCATCTTCAATATATCAGGATCTTTAGCAATTGATGGCTGTTCATCTATCATTTCTAAATGAGTGAAATGTTTTGTACATTCTCGTTCATTTGTCTTTAGGAACAGCATTACGCCTTGGGCCGGCCAATGACCTGTAGCTGCCATTTCGTCATATGCAAGTTTCTTCAGTTTCAGCTCCTCTTCGGATGCCCAGAATGCAGGAACCATACAGACAAAGACAACAAAACGCCACCTATCGGTATGTTTTCGACCGGCTATAGGTCTTTTGTTGTCATGAATTGTACGTGAATCCCACAAAACTATTCCGCCTTTCGGAACTGGGATTTTCTTAATCGTACAACCTTTTGAAAGATACCAATCGACGTTTTTTTTGATATTTTATAAAAATCTGACCCAGCCATTTCGTCTTTTGCTTTAGGAAAGGATTCACAGAAATCCCCATGAAATCGATTCGACCCTTCCATCACTCTAAAACAAAAATCTTCCTCAGTAGTTTCTTCGAGGTAGACAGCTCCTTGATATGCATGCAATCCCTCTCTCCAGCTTCCTTGGTCTGTGTGGAACCAAAACGAATCAGGGTCACCAAATGCAGATCTACCTGAAACGAAACTTATTTCGGTAATACCTACTGTTAAACGTAAATAGAAAAAAATAAAGCAATCCGCATTCAGCAAAACCTTGCAATAAGGAGAAAATACACTGCTATATGTCGCCTTAGTGATAAAGCAAGAAGCACTTAAGTTCCCTTAAACATCTGGTATTGCAGAGTGATTCATGGTTTAAATAACCCAGTATTCGACCAGCATAATAAAAGATTGCAGATACGGCTTTTCATAATCATTTTTAAAAACATAGTTAACTTTCATTTTAAAGTAAAGCAAGCTCATAAACATTTATCGTAAAGACTTGCACTAGGTATGTTAATTCCATTATACATTTTATATATCTGAATGACTATATTTATTTTATAATATATGTATTTTACATGATTTGATGCATCAGGGGAAAAAATGTTTTAGGTTTTCACTAATAACACATGAACAAGAAGGGCGTGCATCAACATTCATTCGGACTGCATCGGACTATCTGTAGCCGAAATGTATCGTGGCAATGGCATACGAAAAAACTGTAATTCTTGCTTCCGTAAAAAAACAAATATTTGGAACAAATAGTTTTTGAACAAAAATGTAAAAGTTCAGTATGTATTATCCATCTAATGCACTATATTCTCAGAGTAGGTCACATGTTAGAAGTACATTCATAAGGCAATGTATCTGTAGTAGCATACAAACATGGAAATTGAAGTACCTTTGCATGTTGATAGATGAGGTTTGGATTACTTGAAATAAGTTGATATTGTTTTGCCATTTACCTAATTCTGGAGGTTCATCAATGGCCACTCCATCCATGCTGGTAAGTAGTGCTTCTGTGCCCCAAACGGACGTAAAAACATGCTTCGACTTCCTCCTAACATTCCACGTTGGGTTAGCATAAGCAACCCTGAATTGGTGAACCAGTGACTCCGCCCGATAAGGAAACTCCCCAGCAAACTTAGAAAGCCATGCCTTATACTCAGAAACATATGAATCACATTCTACTTCGGTGAGTACACTTGGAACAACACAATAACCTACTCTTTGAAGTTCCTTCAGTATTTTTTCTCTTAAAAAAAGAGATTATGAAAAAGAACATTAATATTATGTTATGTAAAAATACATCACTAAATTAAGTAAATGATTTTCAAAACAGTGTCTTGTTACACTCGATTATGTACTGTATAACCAAAGAGTAATCAAGGGAACCAAGGTTATAGCGGTAATCAAACGAATGTAATCCAGGGACAAAGACCAGACATGGAAAACAGACACACACAACAAAGAACATAAAGTAACTAAAATCATACATACAAAGTAACAAAAGCAAATGAGCAACTCGGACTCCACTAAAAACTGGGAGCATGGATCAGGTGCACCGGTAGGGTAAGCGTCCTCTGCTTTTCTAGAAACACCCGCCGAGTTCGAATCCCTAAAACATTAGGAAATATCATTATATCAAAAATGTATTGATTTTCGCTGATTCGGTCAAGTAAACATATTCGCGTTTCATAAATAATTATTGTTATAAAGTGTTAAACAATCAATTTTGCGGAGAATATTTTTCGCGGTTTTCAAAATCATGTCTTCAAATCATGCTACAACATAACATCATTTGTATTATAAATTATATCATTTGAGATTGTAATATTTTGTATTTTCTATATTTTTCAGTTGGAAGATATGAACATAATGATATTTTAAACATTCATATTGTACTGCATCTTTATTCCAAGAAAATTTATGGAATAAACGTTTTAATATACTGTAAACGCATGATTTTCATGGACATATTCTCGGTAATGAATTAAACACTTTAAAAAAATATAAGCGTTAAATAGTTTTAAAGATAACCAAGGGAACCAAGAATCTAGCGCGGAAATCAAAAGAATGTAATTCAGGCCAGACATGGAAAACAGATAAACACAGCAAAAAAAAAAACAAAAAACAAAAAACAAAAAACAAAAAACAAAAAAAAAAAAAACAAAAACAAAAAACAAAGTAAATGAGCCACTCGGACTCCACTGAAAACTGGAAGCATGGACCAGGTGCAACGGTAGATTAGAAACACCCACCGAGTTGCTTATTAAATATCATGTCCGGGGTAGACGAACGAAGAAAGGAAAACTAAGACACGTTGAACAAATCAGTTTTCACGGTGTAAATGGATACACCGTAACGATACACCATTTAATGATGTCGAACAAAAAATTTCTGTAGTGTTGAATTCAATCTTGTAGCAACATAATTCTTTTTAAAAGTGTGCGCACTCATACATTTTGAAAGAATATGACATTTTTGAAGAATCTTGACTAAAATTAATGTGTCGCAGTCACTACATGATGGATATATTGAAACATTTAGCATTCTAGTCAATAGTTATAGACCATTATGAAAAATTAAAACGCTCGCACTCATACATTTTGCAGAATTTTTACTTAAATACAGGTGTCACAGTCAATAATATGAAACTAATATTTATAATTTCTACATTTTCTACATATAAGACATATAGGTAAATTGGAAGTGCTCACACTCATTTTCGTTGCTAAAAATGGCATTTTGAAGAATTTTTACCGAAATATTTAAGTATCAGTCACCCATTTAATGCTAAAATTGTCAATTTTAACATTTTATAGAATGATCTGTGGCCCTTATGTTATAAACGTAGCTTTCACTAAAAAAAAAAAATTGTCAATATTAAATTTTGTGAGAATTACGAAACATCTTTTCAGTTAACGTTTTTACACTTAGAACAGAAACATAGTCCTTTAATTTTATAATTAAATAATTTAATTCAATTAAAGGTCTATGACAGAATGTAAAAACAAATATACATGTAAACAATGATAATTTTTAAATGATGTGTGACTGGGGCATGATCGACGAAAATTGGAACACGAACAACGATCAAGTGATTGTGGGATGATGATAACGACGAACTGTTAGGTTTTTTTTCATATAATTTGAATTCAATGTAAATTTTGAAATCAAGATTTTTCCTGATCGGATTTGCTAATTTACATTAATCACACAGTTTCCATTATTAATCGCGGAATTCTTGTTCTAAATTACGTCACACAGAGTAGAAAGATTTAGTGTCAGGAACTGTCCACTGGTATGACAGTTTAGAATAGCTTTTCGTATTTTCTTTGTCACGATCTAGGACAGTTTCTGTCAGGATCTGTTAGGGAATAAGGCAAAATGTGCCCGGACCCAGTTCCGGTTTTCTCAGCGAGAAGTGAAAAAAACTTCGAAATACTCGTGTAGCAAGTTACGATGTATTAGATGTCTTGAAGGTTTTAAAACTTGGCAAAGCTACAGGACATGATGACATAAATCATCATATGGTTTAACGGGTATTTGTTAAAAGCTTTGTATCTTCGCCATGTTTCACGAACGCAGGAGTTCGCCAAGGCTCGGTCTTGGGGCTTTTATGTGTGTGTGTGTGTGTATGTAAGGGTCCGAAAATTCACAACGATGTTAGAACTGTCAAATTTGCGATGCAAATGTTTGGTCGTTCCCTCTGCGGGACTCTAACTCGTATCGCTATGATATCTATGACAACACCGCCTGCACAAAGTCCAGCGCCCTAGACCACTCGACCATCTAGGCTATATAAAAATATAGCTTTCGCTGACCGGGTCATACCTCCTCGTAGGATTAAACAAAGGCTCTAACTTAGTACACCATGTATGGTATTACGGGACAGCACATCTAGGTTTATTATGTAGGATAGAGGATCAAATTAATGATGCATGTCACAACAAATCAATATTGCACAAACATCTCAGAATGTGACGACTCTATTCGCTACACTGCTCCATCGGATCAAATTGATACAGGGAAGATAACGTAAACTTATAGAAGGGTCTGAAAAATTCCCAACGATGTTGGAACTGTCAAATTTGCGATGCAAATTTTTGGAATGAATTTGCATTGCAGTCTAAACTACACCCCAACTCTAGAATGGATGCGGGGTTGCATATTTTCGCTGCAAATTTGGTGGCTCCCTCAGCGGGATTCGAATCCCTTCTCTTTTCTGACAACACCGCCTGCACTAAGCCTAACGCTCTAGACCACTCGGCCAACATAACTATATAAAATAGCTTTCGTTAACCGAAATAATCTGAAAATTGGTTGATAGATTTGAACCCTGCTTAATCTTAGGCAACGTTTTTTCTAATCAATGGCAAATTGTGTATGTCTGTTTTCCATGTCTGGTCTTTGTCCTTGGATTACATTCTTTTGGTTACCGCTATAACCTTGGTTCCCTTGATTATTCTTTCAAAAGGGTACTAAAGAATCAGCATCAGGTTTTAAAACCACCTGCATACTATACAATACGGTACATTTGTATATGTAAACTTAACATTCTCCATACTAGTCTTCGTCATATGAGCATAACCTTAAAGCTAATCTGTTCAGCGTGAACATGATGCCTGACAAGAAATACAATTGTGGTTGGCCTGTAGGGGATAGTATTCATTTTTTATTAAAGTGCTCATTATACATTGAACAGTGTCAAGTATACATAAACACTCTTCCAGACGCTGGTGAGGACAAAAATACTGTTATTCTCTTTGGTAGTTCAATACTAGACACAAACTCAAATATCACAAAGTTAAAACAAAAAACTCAGTTCGTTTCAGTAAAGTAATTAACTTACTCTTTTTTCGCTTATATATTCTCTTTAATGTATTTTAGTTAAGTATCCATTATGTGCTTTAAATCTGTGTTTATTATTGCACCAAATGTACTGTTTGTTATATACATGTATGGAGAAGACCTTTGTGAGTTTGAATAACTCGTGTCTGATCCAAATTTGTTTATTTGCAAATAAAATATGTTTAAACTTAACTATGAGGGACAAAGCTATTTGTTCACAAATTACATCAATTTTATTGATAATGATCCAGAACAGTCATTCTGTTAAATCGATTATGTATCAATTAACGGGAATATGCAAGACATCCTGCGAAAGTGCACCTTCGTCAAAATACCAACAATCACATCCCAACTGCATACGTCACTTCCGACGAAAATATTGTATGCCATTCATATTTTGACAGAAGATCTATGTAAATGATTATAGGACGTTGCTGTTCATCGCACACTATAATATTGCATTCGGATTCTCGTGTAATATATATAAATATCTGCTTAGGAAAATATTAAGACAAACAAACAAAATTTATATTTGAATTGCATAAACAATACATCAAATTGCAAATGACCTTTTTCTTAGAACTGTTTACTTTAAAAATAGAAATAAATAATTTCACTATCAAAGCATAGTTTATTATTTTTTCGTTTGACTCTTTTTAATCGCTTTCACACCTTTCTAATTTCAAATAATGTTGTTATTTGGGTACAGAGCACTGAGGGTAGACAAGATCAATGACTGTCAAAGGTGGATTATGAGATTAAACAAAGACAGAAACAAAACTGTTGAAAACGTAACAAATGATCAAAGGTGTGATAAATTTATTTTGATGTTTTTCAATATACTCATTTAAAAACATAATTTAAAATATAGGTTTATTCCTGATTGTCCCACTTTTCATAGTTCTGATTGTCCAAAATGAACTTCAGGGTAGAAAATGGCTTAAAAACAAGTTGGTTAATGTTTATCTAAAGGATTAGTAGCTTTTTTCTTGTTAATTAAACCAAGTTGTAAATTTGAACTTTTGATGTATTTTTTTCTTTTATAATGCAAGATTTGGAACATAATACATTTACTTAAAATTTAACAAACAAAATGTATGTGTATGTATTTCTATAATACAAGGGTGTCATCCCCAGTTACAACATTGATTGAAGTGATTTAATTACCACTGGTATGTGCATAAGAACTTTGATTTTTTAAAGTAGCACTCCAGCTAACTAAAGGATCATGCAAAATGTGATTCATGAGTAAAAGCCTACATATTTTTATTTTTTATATTTTGTTTGAAATGTCATAGTAAGCAGATATAAACAAGTGGTTTTTCATATAACCCGTGCTCTTAGGAGATGAAAATTATATAGAATGCACTGAGATTTCAAAATTAGAGATAACTCTGTAAATGGCGTTCAAATACAATAGAATCTACTGTATTTTCAATGTCGATTATCTCCTAAGAGCAGGCAGATTTGAATGAATAATTACACATTTCATAGTATAGACCCATAAAACAACTTAATTACAAAAAATAAAAATATGTACCCTTTTTTGGGGTGTGTCACATTTTTGAGATTTTGCATGATTCTTACAAAGACAACTACTTAGACTTTTTACTTTATACTGTTTTTGCTTTTTCTGCAGGACTACCATGCATGTATTTTAATCTCTACAAAGATCCACATTGCTCTTCAAAACCTATTTATATTTAACACATTATATTTTTAGAACACAAAATTACTTCCTTTGTTTGTCGAACAACCATAGCAATCGAAATACTCAAGTACTGAATCAATTTGAAAAGAAATTTCTATTTGCACTAATATGAATCAAATAAAAGGAAAAAACCGGAATGAAATTCAAAAGTATCTAGATTCATTCTTATTGTAAAGTGTTATAATAACATAAAACTCTTTGATATAAATTCAGCTTTCTGATTACAAATTACATTCAACCTATCTTTAAAATATCAAACAAAAATGGAATTGTCATCATAGAAGTGCGCCAGTTTGCAAAATATTTAGGTTTGCTGTCGTTTTACATGGAACACATAGAAGCATGAAAACTAAACTCTCCGTCATATTGCATAAATGAATTGCATATTACTAGTTGTGTTTTTCCAGTTCCTAAATTTTCAAAATTCAAATTAGATTGTTGCCAAAGTACAAAAGACCAATCTGTCATTTATTTGTCATCGGACAGTGGTATTTCCATAGGCACCTGTAGAGGACCTTGAAGATTCAACCTCAACAGTTCATACTCATCCCCCCTCACTTTCTGCTTTACTACCTCATAAGTCAGGGCAAACAGACAACTATGGACTTTAATCAACAGCAGGTACTAGAACCTGTAAAGAGGGCACAGTACCCACATTCAAACACCTACACTCTACTTAAGTAGGGTGTAAAGAAGAAAAAGTGGCCAATAAGGTTACACGTGTTCCATAAACCAAGTCGGACCAACTAAATGCCGATGTAACACACTGATCATCACCCGACTACAACAATACAGAATGATGAAATTACAGTGACCACATACGCAGACATAACTTCATATACATGTATGTTGCATTAGACGGAACATGTACATAATTTGTGCTGTTGGGATGTCCTAAAAATAATTTAATCTAGTGCTCTATGTTTTTGGCTTAACTTTTGTTATTAATGTGATATTGACATTATGAATTTAAAATAAAAAAAAAAATAGATATTGATAGTGTTATATTAATTGGTTATTACTGTCAACAATGAATAAACTTATTTTTACACTGTGACAGCAAAATTACAATCAAAACAATTCCTGATTGTCCCACATACCTATTCATCATTGTTCCGAGAAAAAAATACCCTGTTCTACCTGTAATTTTTTACATGTGGGACAATTAGGAATACACCAAAATATATAGCTAATCAACACCAGTTTATTATAAGTGGTCAAAATATAATTAGCCCCATGCAGGTCCGGGTGTTAAAAGAATAGGCCTGCAGCAGCGCTAAGCTTGTCGTAAAAGGCGACTAAATAGTACTCAGAACCCTAGCCAGGGGCTAGAGCGCTCTGCCCACAGAGCAACTGGGATGTGTGCCCCAGGTGGTGGAATGGGGTAACCCTGGCGTGTTACATGCTGGGGTTGTCAGGCTATAATACGGAAAACCTGACCGCAAACCATAGTGGTGCACCGTGTTGGGGAAGATGCCACGTTCCTCGCACGTTAAAGAACCCTGCTGTGGTATTCGATAGGAGTAGGAACCTTTGCGCTCAGCCACAGGAGGATAAATTACCCGACCTTACCCATCCCCCCTTTTCCAGTGGCAGTTAAAATTTGTCGACCCTATTATCCTTGTGACCCATCCTTTTTTTTCATTTCATGTTCATTTTATCATCAATTTCATCTTCATCGTCTGAATATAGCTGAAATATTGATGCTCGGACGTTAAACCCCAACAAACAAACAAACAAAATCAAAATATAATTATATACAAGACCTTATTATGTATTATTCATATTGTTTGATCAATCTTAACCTATAACATAACTACCTCAAGAAAACTGTATCAGAAAGATCCTGCAATGTATTTGAAATGAAATTGAAAAGTATTTGAAAACATTTTTTTTTTCATGGACAATATACTTCCAAAAATGTATTTAATAGTATTTAATTGTAATTACCGACTTTAATTACCCCAACCCTGGTTCCATCTGAAATAAAATGTGAAGCCTATAGAACTATAACTGAATATAAATGTACTTTGTCTATATTGTATACATGGCCTTTTGAATATTGTTCTTATTATCAGTCAAAGATTTTGATATCGGCTCCGAGGGTGGATAACTATCGAGGGCTGATGACAAGGATAATATTCATGGGCGTAGTCACGGTTGGTACTGCTCCAACCGTACATACAATTTTGACAGGTATGCCGTACCAATATTTGTCAAATTTTCGCAGTAAGGCCTCGTGTCCCATATCAAAAACAGTACCAATAAATTATTGCTTCCTATGATATAAAAAGGTCATGTACATATATTAATCCGTTATTATCTTTATATCAGATGACGTATTTGCTATTTTTTCTTTCTTTTGAAAGAAAGAAAAATCGTCAAAGACATCCTGATAAAGTGTATGGTATATTCTGTTGAATATGTTTAGGTTGCATTTAACTTTTCTCGGTGCTCAATGCAGTATCGCTCTTGTTTTTGTCCCGGGGCAGGTAACATACAGAAAATAATGCTTTTATTACATATGCAAGATCGATGTTATTCCAGTAAATTATGTGATAAAATTGTAAACATGTTACATCATACATAGTATACGGAATACTGATACACAATATATAACACGTATGGAGCCGTTCATGGGCTGATATTTAAATCTACATTAGTTAAGAAAAATAGTATGTACCTGTTCATTTTGAATGTACATATGTCCTCCAATTCACAACCGTATAACACAATAATCAGACAAGCAAACAGGTAAAGTACATTTACATGTAGATATGATACACGCGTTCTGATAAAAAGTTCAACACATGAAATCGACACAGTCAAGTCATTTTTAATTTGACTATCGATTCAACTTCTTCGCGATAGTCTTTTTTTTATAAAATAAATAAGTGATGATGAATAAAAGGTTTGCTATTTCGTTATGCCAAGTTTAATCCTCGTGATTCTCAATTTAATGCAGATATTACCTTGACAAAAGTTTTTTTTTTAAAGTTAATTTTGAGAAATAAACTGTTTTTATATTCACTGTCATGATGCCATTTACCTACACACATAATGTATATACTTAGTATTTGTAATACATTAAGAAATGTCATTTACCTACACACATAATGTATATACTTAGTATTTGTAATACATTAAGAAATACACCTGTTTAGGCTTTAGGTTGGAAACTTGCAGATGACATTTGTTACAGCTATGTCTCATTTCAATTTTATGTGGATAATGTTTCTGAAAGTTACGGTAGTGCATCTCCTTAGGTACTTGTCAATTAGAACTCCTCTGCCTGTTTAGTTATACAAAAGCAAAACCTGGAAGGAACTAGGCTGAAGAATCTGTCCGGAATTTTACCGATCCGATTTCATAGGATATTTCTGTCGCTCACCGGTGACCGAAGAACCCCCCGTAAATAGTGTCAGATGATTGCGTACTAATTTACACATATTGGAGGTTACTTATATCTACTTTCACTTTACAAAACGTGGTCTTGTTGCATAGAAAAAAAAATTGTTTTTGCCGAAAAGTTATCACTAAAAAATTACACACACGCACGCACACTAACACACATATATAAATGAGGATTTACAATACTTTACTGCTGAATTAATGTAATATATTCGATTGAAACTCTGATTCATTAATAAAATTATTATGTGAATCGATTTCTTATCAAAGTGAGAAACCTTTAATTCTTAAGAGCTTCTGAATAGATGATATATATAGCTAGAAACAGCTTATAAAGGACAGTGTTTATTCTATCTGCAAGTACATATACATATAGATATAACATTGGGTTACCCGTGGTCCCCGATAGGTGCAAACGTATAGATATAATATTGGGTAACCAATGGTCTCTCATAGGAACAAACACACAGATTTAACATTGGGTTACCCATGGCCATATATTGGAACATACAAATAGATATAATATTGGTTACCAATGGCCCTCTGTACGAATATACCTACAATGTGACATTGGTATACACATGATTCTCAATAAGAAAAAAAACATATAGATATAAAATTGTGTTACATATGGTCCCCTGTTGGAATATACATATAAATATAACATTGGGTTACCAATGGTTCCTTTATAGGAACAAACATATATATTTATCATTGGTTTTCCCATGGTCCTCTATAGAAGCAACATAAAGATATAACATCGAGTTACTCATGGTCATATATAGGAACAAACATAAAGATGTAACATCGGGTTACCAATGGTCCTCTATAGAAGCAAACATATAAATATAATATTCGATTACCCATGGCCATATGATGTTTTTTGTGTTTGTTTGTTGGGGGTTAACGTCCGAGCAGCAATATTTCAGCTATATCCAGACGATGAACATGAAGTGGATGATAAAATGAACATGAAATGATGATGAAATGAAAAATGGGATGGGACACAAGGATAATGGGATCGAGAAATTCTGATTGCCAATGGAAATAGGGAGAGGTGGGTAGGGTCAGGCAATTTAGCATACTGTGACGGAGCCCTATGGTTCCTACTCCGGGAGAATACCACAGTAGGATTTTGTAACGTGCGAGAAACGTGGCATCTTTCCCAACACGGTGCACCACTATGGTTTGCGGTCAGGTTTTTCCGTATTATAGCCTGACAACCCCAGCATGTAACACGCCAGGGGTACCCCATTTCACCGCCCGGGGTACGCAACCTAACTGCTCTGTGGGCAGAGCGCCCTATTTCCCGGCTAGGGTTCTGAGCACTATTTAGTCGCCTTTTACAACAAGCTTAGCGCTGCTGCAACCTATTCTTTTGACACCCGGACCTGCACGGGTCGCCATATAGAGGAACACACATATAGATTTAACATTGGGTTCCCCATGGTCCCCTGTAGGAAAATACATATAGATATAATCTTGGGTTTCCCATGGTCTTCTATAGGAAAATACATACCATATAACATTGTGTTACACATGGTTCTCTATGAGAAAAAAACATATAGATATAACATTGTGTTACCCATGGTCCCCTGTTGCAATATACATATAGATATAACATTGTGTTACCCATGGTCCCCTGTTGGAATATACATATAGATATAACATTGGGTTACCAATGGTCCCTTATAGGAACGTACATATATATTTATTATTGGGTTGCCCATGGTCCTCTATAGAACAAACATATAGATATAACATCGGGTTACCCATGGCCATATATAGGAACATACATCTAGATATAACATCGAGTTATCCATGGTTGTCTGTAGGAACATACATATAGATTTAACATTGGGTTCCCCATGGTCCCCTGTAGGAACATACATATAGATATAATCCTGGGTTTCCCATGGTCCTCTATAGGAACATACATAATATATAATATTGGGTTACCCATGGTCCCACACGGGAACGAGCACACATATAGATTTAACATTGGATCACCCATGGTCCCCTGTAGGAGCATACATATAGATATAACATTGGATTACCCATGGTCCCCTATAGGAACACACATATAGATATAATATTGGGTTTCCCATGGTCCTCTATAGGAACATACATAAGATATAACATAGGGTTATTCAGGATCCCCAATTAGAACTTTTTGGAAGTTTTTGGACAATGCGAACAATATTCCAGTGTATCTGTTTCAGACATCTTGAATTGAAAGACCGGGGAAGAACTAAATGATCAGATATTCCTTTTTTGATAACCAGGAAGAATAAAAAAAAATGCTCCATTATTATTTATAGCTTTTTTTCTAATTCACTGTTAATTTATTCTTAGTGAAGCTATGAATGAAAATGATAGAGTAAACTTTTATCAGAATTACCAAAATTTTTTTCAGATGTATGTACGTGTATTTTTGCTGATACATTTAATTACGGAAGAGAAGGTATTGGATTCATGCCACAATGATATGCAAAGAAGTCATGAGAATATACTTTATGTAAACGGAAAGTTATTCTAATCAAGATCCTTAAATAAAAACACATTCTTATGTCTTTACAAGTCATTTTATCTAGACACGGGTTGGATTGTTATTGGCTGTCTTAGTCTGAATAACAATTTTTTTGAGGAATGGGTTTGTCTTGTAGCCTATAGGGTCAAACTTTTGTTTTTATATTTTGTGTAATTCTGCCATCTTTATATATTTCGTTATCCATTGTTTTAATCTTATCCAGATAATCAATACCTATGCCTGGTTATTGACAAGAAAGGTAGGTTTTAACATGCTTTTTGACTTATATGAATGATGGGGATGTACCCCGACCACTTGATTTTAGCGTACTCTAAAAAAATGACAGCGTCCCCAACCTAAAATTTTGAATCTTTACACAGTGAATCCGCAGATAGGCTAAATTTTGGATTCTTGTGCCCGCAGAGGTATTGCTTACGCTCTAAAAATGAGCTGCATACAAAAGGGGTGGGGTTACACACACAGTGACATTTTTCATCACTGGAATCATGTTATTAATTCACGTTATGATTTTATGTTAAGTGTATAAAGGTACAGTTCTCATTTGTAGGGTATTCAGATACAGATTTGTCAACGTGTCAAGGGTTTGCCATTCTGAATGTCTACCTCAAACGAGGGTTGCAATGCTCTGTTTTTTTTATAATCAAATTATCTGCTATTGATTTTTACATTAGTTTAGGAGTGTTGTACCCTGTGTTGTCTATATTCTGTTTAGAAAAGCTTTGGGCAATATTTCAGATGGTCTTTTTGCCTAAATAGTTATGTTCTGACATACATTGGTAGGGGTAAAACTTTTGTAAAGTGGTCCAAAATGGTAAAATTTCATATTTGCTGCAAACATTAGAAAAATCTGGTAGAAAAAATGAAAGTGTCATAAGTCTTGTGCAAAGGCATTATAATTTTATTGACATCACTCAGATTGTAATAATTACATCTATATAACACTTTGAATAAAAAAATGTAATTTTAAACAAACATATCATAAGTAATGAAATATTAAAAGGAGTTACTCTCTTATACACAATACTCTTTGCTTAGATTATTTTCGCTCTACTGGTTAGGTGAGGTCCTTTCGGCTATTTGTTCTCCATCAATTCTTGACATATTTGGAAAATACATCTCACAAGCATCTTAATACTTCTCGAAACTATCTAGATATTTCTCACAAGCATCCAGATGCTCACCACAACTATCTAGATACTTCTCAGAAGCATCTAGATGCTTCTCACATCTATCTAGATATTTTTCACAACTATCTAGCTATTTCTCACATGGATCTAGATGCTAGATACTTCGCACAAACATCTGGATGCTTCTCACAAGTATATAGGTGCTTCTAACAACTTTCTAGGTATTTTCAAGGCTTCTAGATGCTTCTTAAAACTATCTACGTACTTTTCAAGGCTTCTAGATGCTTCTTAAAACTATCTAGAAACTTTTCAAGTGCACCTAGATACTTCTCACAAGTATCTAGATGCTTGCCTTATCCACATGTATCTAAATACTTCATACAATAATCTAGACACTGCTACGCAAATTACGCAAAACGGATAAAAAACTGGAATAATATTGACGTCTCTGCCAATATAATTCACTGTTTCCTTACTTATGAAAAATAAGGTTCATGATCGCCATCACGAACTTATTGATAATGTTGGATCATATAGCGCCATCATATCTGTTATGAGGACAGACTTATTTGTTTCCTGTACCATAGTTTTCCACTTTGGATCACTAACGGACTTGACATACGAGCGACTCAGCGACCGCAAACCTTTAATTTGGGGGCTAAGTCGGATACTGTATAATATTTTACGCATATTAAAAATGGCAGACCATTTTTTGTCCTGGGGGGATAATACAACCAAATAATATCATCGATGTATTTTTGATAAACATCTTCATAGTTGTGACAAGCATTTAGATGCTTTTGCAACTACTTAGATATTTTTATAAGTATCTGGATGCTTTTGCGAAGTATCTAAATACTTTTATTTAGATCGATACATGTAGGAAGTATCTAGATACTTACGATAAGTATCTAGATAGTTGTGAGAAGCATCTATTTTCTTTTGCAAAGTATTCAAATACTTTTCAGAGGCATTAAAATGCCGTTGAGAAGTATCTAGATAGTTGTGCAACGCATCTACATGTTTTTGCAAAGGTCTAGATAGATGTTAGATGCATTTAAATGCTTTTGCGAGGTATCTTGATACTTGTGTGAAGAACCTAGATACTTGTGTGAAGAACCTAGATACTTGTGTGAAGAACCTAGATACTTGAAAGAAATATTTAGATACTTTTGATATGTATCTAGAAAGTTATGAGAATCATCTACAAACGAATTATCTAGATACTTTTGGAAGCATCTAGGTGCTTTGGCAAAGTATCTAGATACTTGTGAGAAACATCTATATGCTTTTGCAAGAATATAGATATCAGTAAGAAGTATCTAAATATATAATTTGTTATAAGCATCTAGATAGATGTGGGAAGTATCTATATAGTGTGAGAAACATTTAGATATTTTTGCGAAGTATCCAGATACTTTTGATAAGTATCAAGATATTTGTGAGATGCATCTAGATGCTTTTTGAAGTATCAAAATACGCGTGAGAATTTTTTTGTGTATCTAGAGACTTGAAAAAGCAGCTAGATACTTGTCTAGATACTAGTGCGAAGTATATAGATATTTTAGAGAGGTTTCTATATGTATGTTCCTATAGGGGACCATGGGTAACCCAGTGTAATATCTATATGTATGTTCCTAAAAGGGACCATGGGTAACCCGGTGTTATATCTATATGTATATTCCTAAAGGGGACCATGGGTAACCCAGTGTTATATCTGTATGTATGTTCAATAGGGGACCATGGATAACCCAGTGTTGTATCTGTATGTATGTTTCAATAGGAGGCCATGGGTAACCAAGTGTTATGCATATATACATGTTCTTATAGGTGACCATTGGTAACCCATTGTTACCTCTATATGTATGTTTCTATAGGGGACAAATGATAACCCAATGTTAAATCAGTATGTATGTTTCTATAGGGGACCATGGGCAACCCAGTGTTTTATCTGTATGTATGTTCCTATAGGGGACCATGGGTAACCCAATGTTATGTCTAAATGTATTTTCGTATGGATCATTGGTAAATGAATGTAAAATCTATTTGTTTTTATATTCAGTAAAGAAAGTTAAGAAAAATTGAAAATTAACCATGTATGTTATATAAGTAAAATCCAACTGTGGAGCTGCACTTAACAGGCGTATCTTCCGAAATCAGCCAACGAATGATATCATAATCATTCAGTAATATATTAAACGTTGAGCTACAAGCACAGCTTCTATTGGTTAGTTAAACTATATTGTTTTGCTTTTTTATAATCTGCATATTTTGTTGTTATTGCTATTATTGTATAATGTATACACTGTTATGTTTATGTTTCCCTACTTTCATTTTCATTTGCACCGAACTATATTTGGCGTATTAAAAGAGGTCGTGATTAGGAGGGGACCTCTAGTCATCGTTGAGAGACAAAAATATCCTCCTGCGTGTGAAAATTTCACCATTACTTATTTTCCTAGCTCCTAGCTTTGCGGCAAAGTTCCTGACAGAGTGATTGGTACTTTCGTATTTAATAACCACTGGGCCGACAGCAGGTTGACCAAAGGTCTGCGATGGTATTCATCAACCCAGTAATCAGGCTTATCTGACCACGAATCATTTCATGTTATTTATCGAATTTTGCAGTAATACAAATTATGGCTTCATTCCTTGTGCCGCACATAGTAATACTTCATGCTTCGTTACTTTTTGATTTGAGAACATCTTGCATACAATATTTTGGAGAATAAGATCTTCTTATGCATTTGATTTTAATGCTGCTAGTGGGAGGTCAAGTGTACAGCATATATAAATTTTGCAATATCATATGCAAGATTTGTACGTTTGAATTTTACAAGAATTTATACACTAAGAGAGATAACACTTGTCCACTAAGAGAACAAGATGAAATATTTATAAAAGCTTAAAAGGAACTACTTCAGTATAAGCGGCTGTTGAAGCTCTTTGATAATGAATGAGTAATCAAGGGAACCAAGGTTATAGCGGTAATCAAAAGAATGTAATCCAGGGACAAAGACCAGACATGGAAAACAGACATACACAACAAAGAACATAAAGTAACTAAAATCATACATAAAAAGTAACAAAAGTAAATGAGCAACTCGGACTCCACTAAAAAATGGGAGCATGGACCAGGTGCACCGGTAGGGTAAGCGTCCTCTGCTTTTCTAGAAACACCCGCCGAGTTGCTCATAAACAGTCAAGTCCGGTGTAGACAAACGAGGAAAGGCAAAGTATGACCCGTTGAATAAATCAGTTTTCATGGTGCTGATAGATACATCATAACGATCCACGAGTTCATGAATGATATGAAAAGTCATGGTCTGACAGATAAACATCTGAGTTTTTATTATTATTATTATTATTATTATTATTATTATTATTTTCCTGAAGGGTGTATAAGTTTTTGTTGTACATGTTTATCATATGGAGGAGTTGTAAGTTACACTTTGATAGGGTCTTATGTTATGTTTACAAAAGCGAAACGATCAACGTCATTCTCCTTCAAAGTTCTGTTGCCATGTGACTAGCGTCCAAAACAAAACCAATATAAAAGACTGTGTTCATAATTGGGTCAGCTCACTCTACACGTTGATGTGAATGTACTCCCAAGCTTTTAGAGTGGGGAAACGCTCTCGGACCCGAAGGCTGGGCTCTGCTACCTCTAACTACTAACAGACATCTACTGACACAATGCCCGTACGGGCGATCTGCGAGATTCGTAAGGATAGTCAAGACCGTAAATAAAGCCACCAGTTGCAGATCACATGACTGTATAATACTATGTACAGTAACTTCAGAGTTATTTTTAGTTAAGAATTTTTAAAACACTCGATTCATTATATCACAATGAATATAGTACATATCTCCAATATAAAAAAATCTGCAAGATCAGGCTAATATACATGTACAACCAATTGCTGATTAGATATTATACATGCATTTCTTCGTGAACCCGGCATGGTAAAGACAGTTATTCGTTTCTTGGCTTTTGGTGGATGACTGTCTTATTGGCAACCATGACACATCTATTATTTGCTTTGTCATCGATTTGCACTTCTTTGCCAGAGGTTATAATAACCCACATTTAAAGGCAGGTGATGATAAAAGAAACATTAAATCAACAAATGATGTAACATTCCATTAATGATCATCTACTTGCGAAACCCAGGCAGTAAATCTTCGTTGGGGCATCATTCATTCACCAAAGTCATTCACGTTGATTCAACGTTGCTCTAATTTTCTAAGTGCTGAAAAGGCCAACGGAGGATAACAACGTGGGCCCAAAGTAATGCTTACATCAAAGTCTGTCCAACATAGGCATACATTTGTAAGAAAGTAGTCGGATCAAAGTTGGACCATCATTAGACAAACACTAACTGAACAATACATGCCAACGATCTTTTCCATGCTGATTTTAAATACAAAAATCTATAAATTATTTTATTCAAATGAATCACAAAATGCTAATGAAAAAAGACATTTTAGCGTTAAAATGTTCGAATTTCCAATCAAGTTATCATATTAATTCCTGTAGTTTAACACTGAACAATGATTTGCTGATTATAGTAATATTAACAATGGTATAATCTTTCTTTATTATTAACCAAAGTCATATACAACTACAGGTTACACTATAATACATAAGTGCTAATAATTTTTAGCTGATACTAGTGAGCAGAAGGTACTGTGTAAAATTATAACATGTCAGAACGAAATATAAATTTACCCAAATGCAATAACTCTTTGATATTACAAGAACTCATTAACTGTATAAACTTAAACATTGATGGTTTTTTCCAATAATATGGTTTAATAAAATACGATCTGAAACCCTGATATACTGGACATTTCAATACAAAGTGCATCTCATCCTCGATGTCATCCTTACAAAATTTACATAATCTGTTTTGTCTAGGCACTGCAGAAAACCGACCACTCTCAACAGCCAGATTATGGCTACTAAGCCTTAATTGTGTAATACATTTCTTATATACATCTGGTAATGGTTTAGAAAGATAATATTGCAGACAAAAATTGTGAACAATATATTGATAATTAGAACATTTACTTGAAGTACTTAACAAACTGTCAAAATACTGCATTTGACAATCATATAGTCTTTGTTTGATCAAAAATAGAAAGTCATTACAGATTTTGTTATCTGTGAAAAAATTTTGGTTACACCAGATATCACCAAGACCAATACTGTAGAGTTCATTTTTAAGCTTATTGCTTGGACAATAGCTCATCATATAGAAATGTGTAACAACTCTTCAAAATGCAGTTTGTGGTACACAATAGCTTAAACCAGTACTTGAAAATTCTACAATTTCTAGTGTATAATAAAGGCAATCTCCCCAACTCATAGTATACCATTACATTATTCGTATAACCTTTCACTTTCAAAACATTTTTACAATAGTTTAAATGAATTCGCTCTATAGCAGGTGCCTTATGTGCACCCCATATTTCACAACCATAGGATAGTACACTGTTAACATAGGTGTCAAAAAGTGATAACATAGTTCAGAAACATATCCTTAGTGTTTCGTCGTAAGGCGAAAACGGACTTTCTGCCCTGCTCTGAAAGTTTCTGCTGTAACAAATTGTATTTACCAGTGTAATATAACAGTACTCCTAAACAACTAAACCTGTCTACAATTTCTAATTCCTGGTTATCAAAATACCATTACTCATTTTCATAAATAACGCCACCAGTTCTAAACACTACAATCTTGGTTTTTGCTATATTTACACTTAATGACCATTCGGAGGTGTACAAATGTAATGTATCAAGTAGCTTTTGAAGACCCGATATGGTGTCTGAAAAAATTACCATATCATCTGCAAAAATAAATTAAGTTCTTCAACCTCAATTGGAATAGAGTCACTGTTTATAAAAGCCATCTCGCAATCGTTCACATATAAAGAAAAAAGTATAGGTGATAATACTTCCCCTTGCATTAATCCAATTTCATTTTTGAAATACTCAGAATTAAAACCATCAACTCTGACACAAGTACTAACGTTTGAACACATTGATTTAATCACAGAAAGAAGTTTACTTTGAATACCAGTGTTAGATAACTTGTACCACAGCATATAGCTTTGGACCGTGTCAAACGCCTTAGCATAGTCTACAAAACAACAGTATAAACGTTTTTTAGCTGACAAAGATTTAAAAACTAATGAGGTCAAGGCGAAAATAGCATCAATTGTTTCAAGACCTGGACGAAAGCCGAACTGGGCGTCCGTTATTATATCGGACGTTTCTGACCACTCTATCAACCGCTGATTCAGAACAGATGTAAACAGTTTCCCGAAATTGCTGACTAAACTAATCCCACGATAATTATTTGGATCGCTTATGTCCCCCTTCTTAAAGACTGGTATAAGGATAGCTTTTGCCCAGTCGTTTGGGAAAAGTCCTGAACGTAGAATTCCGTTAAAAACGGTGATTAATAATGGCATAAAAACTTCCTTGTATTCAATGAAGTACTCGTTGAGTATACAGTCAGGACCGTGACTTTTATCGCGTTTCAGATTTCGTATCGCCTTTATAATGTCGCTTTCAGTTATATCCCTATCAAGTTCTTCATAAATACTTTCATTGTCTGTATTTGTAGTATAACTGTCATCACCTGTAGCATTTCCATCGGTCGAACACAAGTTTTTGAAATGGTCATAAAAAGTATGTAATGGCAATGATTGTTTATGTGATGATTTCTTCCTAAATTTACTGTAAAACAGCTTGGGATTAGTTAATCGCATCATGTCTAACATGTTCCCTTCGTTTCGCATATATTCCCGTTTCAGACGCATTTCTAAAGTTTTTTATATTCCTTTTTAGCGTGAATTAACGTTCGATGATTAACCTCTGTTTTAACTTCGACCCCTTCCCTGGACTCACGTTCCCCCCAGATGACACGGTTATCCACAAACTATCCTTTTCCGCGTTTAACTCATCGACTTTTATAGATAGCTCATCACACATGTTTTGAATATCAGAAACTTGATTATCAAGTTTCCCAACTCTTGATTCTGATATTTCAATACGGGAGAACAACTGGTCAACAGACTCGCATAGGCCGTCAGGGTTTATCTAGTTTTTTGTCCATATCTTCGAGTTTTCCTAGCCTGGAATCAATTGATGTCATTCGATTCATAATTTGAGTTAATATGTTATTATCAGTACCAGGTGTTGCGGGTGCGGGCTGCCATGACGGTTTCATGAACTGGTTGAAATGCGCCGGAGGGGGAGCAGGATAAGGGGGTTATAAGGATAGGGATACATATTTGGAGTGCTCTGTTGTTGTTGAGTTTGCTTCGGCTTAGCTAGAGTTTTCTTCCAGGACATAATTTCAATATCACTTTGATCGCTATCGACACAATGTTTGCTATGCTTTTTGCTACTTTTCTTATAAGGTTGTTTCGATGGTGAATCAAAAGAAGAATCTGCTTCAATAAGTTTTCGCTTAATCAAATACTCAGTATTTGTAAACTTTTTGCACTCAACGCTCAACGGATACTTAATATTCAACTATACACTCCCTGCTCTCAATAGAAAAATATGATCTCTATCAATGTCAATCAAAATCATAGGAATTTACGGGGATAAATAATGAAACACATCCTTAGCTGTTCAAAATAAGTCTCATATTCGAATTTCTTAATTGCATAACGTAAAACGGACTACGCTTGGCATATGTAGGATCATCATGGGTGGGATGGTTGCAAATGAAACCAATTAAATATGAATATTACCAGATTTCTTTATCCCATACATTTTTATAGGAAATATTATCTTAGAACATCGAAATGTCCTTATACATGTACATGCATTTACTGTTATGTGTAGTGGGGTAACTTGATTTTTTTTTGTACATGTACATGTACATGAAGTAATTAAACAATAAAAAGTCATAAGAAACTTACATCAGTAAGTTATGAAAAATCATCATGAAACAGCAATGATGATTACATTGTTAGGGTGATTTTAAAAATCTTAAGGACAATTGTTAACATGCTATATGTAAATTGCATTCGTATTTCACATGACTGTATTACTACATATTCATACAATGGAAGTAGAATTTAGTGCGCATATTAAAAGTGTCCCAATATTGTATCTCATAAAAAACACAGAAACATGCGATTTCTTAGATTTTAAATTTTGATTACGTCAACCAAATTTTAGGATACAAAGTGTGGAACCAATCAACAGACTTAAGAAAAAGACCAAGATTAATGATATACATGAGGGTTGTTTTTACATTAACTGTTTGGGTAAAATTTTTATGTTAAGTGCAATTCAAAATTATGACAATTACATAAAGACATAATTGTATCCATTGCTAATAATGATTGATGTGTGGTCGTCTATTACATGTATTTTTACTTGATTGATATCTCACATTTACATGTACAGACAGTCTTCAGGACCGTCGTAGGGGGTCAATCCCTGTTATACCCATGCAGTTAAATTTATTTCATGTTGTTATAACTGCTTCTTAGTTATCTAAGAAAATTAAGGTCATGGCTTAAAATATACATGTACACAAATACAGCACAGTGTCAGTTGAATTAGACACCTTGTATTTGTAATAAAAGCGAGACGGATTGATGTAAGATTTAAGTCTTGTTTCTGAATCCTGTGATTATTTTGCTGTTGTTCGTTTCATTCTCTTGTTCTAATAGAAAACAGGGGTGAACTCAATGGTTTATTAACTAACTAAAAATATACCGGATTAAATACGCCGAGTAAAACTTTATCGATAATTTCGCTCTATGATAAAGGCAAATACAGACTATACACATGTAAGTTTCGTATTGGGCCGGATTCTGCAAACCCAATATTAACATATTCGAGTACTTTTAGAATTACCATCATAATTGTACTTTCCCAAAAATTCTAGAGAGTTCTGCCTGGTGTCATTAATTTGATGAAAACTACACAATTTTCAAGATGAGTTTTTTTTTAAATGTTAGTTTAGAACATAAGCGTATGAAATTTAGTTAAGTCCAATGTAGTAAACGAAAACACGTTGCATGATATTATGACAAGTTTTAATGCAAATGGTTAACCTCTCATTTCATCCTTTATGAGCTGCATGTAACAAAATCTGTGGACCAAAAGGATGACATCGGAGGTTATAAAAGTCTTCATGGCAACAGTGGAACCTTAGTCTATAGACACATATAAGTATCTGGTAAGTCATGTCGACGTAATCATATAATGTGCACATTTTTTTTAAATGACTTTGAGCAGAATATGCTACATGTACATTAAACAAAACTTAAAAGCTGCAGTTAATTAACAAAGGTATCGCAAGCCAAAGTGGACAAAAATGAGTACTTTCTAATATTAAAAAAATAATAATAGAAATTCATTTTCTAATATTACAAATTAGATTTCTTTTATTACAAAACACTTTTTTAATATTAAAAAATATTTTTTTTAAATGCCTGTACCAAGTCAGGACCATTGCCGTACCAGCTGCTCCGGTGGTGTAATACCTATCTTTTGCCAGATTTATTTTTGATGACTTGATTATGAATTGTTTTAGTATTCGGTAATTTTATTGTTGCCCATATTTTTACAGGTTATTTCTAGGGGAGTGGACGGGGGTGGGGATACGTAAAGGGGAGTGGACGGGCGTTTGGGGGATACGGGTAGGGGAGTGGACGGGGATTTGGGATACGGGAAGGGGAGTGGACGGGGTTTGGGGATACGGGAAGGGGAGTAGACGGGGATTGGGGATACGGGAAGGGGAGTGGACGGGGGTTGGGGATACGGGTAGTAAAATATACGGGAAGCGGGTGTTATGTTTGGGAACAATAACCGGTGGTTAAAAGGAAGGTTATGGAAAGGTTGATCAATAGGGTGAGAGGCGGTGGTCTAGGAGGCGGGAATGATGTACGATCTTGTCCACCCCCTTATTTGCATGTAGCTAGTAACATTAAAATGTCATAATAAGGACCATAAAACAGTCTCTCTAGTAGACATATTAATTGTATCCATCGTCCTTAATAACTTGTCGTTTATTACAATTATAGGTTTTTATATACATAAAGTACATCTGACATTGTTCCTTAATTTATATTTGTATCTCAGATTTAAGACAGCCATTACGACTATGGTAAGGGTCAGTTAAAAAGTATCGTTCCTCTAACTAAACACGACTATGTGTATGAGGCTTAAGTACCAAGCGAAATATGATCCTGTACACCGACTACGCTTGCATGCTTTAATTTTCAACAATACAGTATCCTGCATTGAAAAGGCGATAAAAATGTTTGTTTTTTTTTCTTTCAGTACAGTTGCATGTTCATGTGCAACCTTGAAGAGGTTGATATTTGTCATTTCCCTATCATCAATGTAAAAGCTATTATTTTTTTTCTCAGAAATAAACACAATTTATTTGGTTGTAATTTATGATCGCTTAAATTTATAATATGCTCTGCTACACGGGATGCTAAAATTTTCATGGCATGAGCACTATACTTAAAACAAATATGCGAATCTTTTTTCCTTTGTACTGTGACAATTTGTATTAAGGGATGGGGCTAATTGATGACTAAGGCAGAGGTGTAAAAACATTGAAATAGCAAATGAAACCTCTGTGCCGGATATGGACCCAAATGAAGAGACTGTTGACCTTGTAGGCACGACCATGACATAGTAGTAGGAACGAATTTTCTGATACCAGGTTACCACGTGGTTCTATCCTTATAAAATTGAAATAGAAAATTCAGGAGTTATTCTGAATCTTGAAAAATATGACAACGAACAAAACGGTTCTTAGATAATAGCAAAATTAATTACCGTTTTTATTTGAAAAGTGCTATAAATGTACTTATTCTTCAATACATGTAAGCAGACGCCGATTCATAAAAGGCCCATCTATACGCTCTCGTCCATAGAATTGGGAAAATGTTGTTTCATTTGTGTTTTGCATTTTGTTTTTTGGATGAAATATTCTTTTTCTCAAATTCTACAAATATACCCCTAAAATGTTTTGACTCGCTTCGTTCTGCCTTAAATTCCATTTATGTCCCCTAATTTGAAATTCTCAAATCCACTCCTATCAAGTGTATTGTACTATATGTTTTGTTTTGTACTTTATTGTTGTTTTTGTTTGTTTTCAATTGCATCGATTCGGTGTTTTTAATTTGGTTTTAATTTTTTAACGTGTCATAGTTTTTCTTGCCTCTTTCGTCTACCCTGGACCTGAATTTGTATGAGCAACTTGGCGGGCGTTTCTAGAAAAGCAGAGGATGCTTACCCTACCGATACACCTGATCCATGCTTCCTGTTTATAGTGGAGTCCGAGTTGCTCATTTACGTTTGTTGTTTGTTTCTTTGTGTGTATTGTTTTGGTTATTTTTATGTTCTTTGTTGTGTGTGTCTGCTTTCCACGTCTGGATTTTGTCCTTGGATTGCATTCTTTTGTTTTTCGCTGGAATCTTTGTGCCTTTGATTACCCTTTTAAAATTGTTATTCTTGTTTTGTTAATGGTGTTAATAACTTTACATTCAATTTCCTTGCTTTATTTTGTTTTGATAATTATTATATATTTGTGTTTTAAATTACTTTGTCTTGTCATACAGTGTGAATAGAGCCAATATAAAATGTAGACACTACATAAGTTACAAGTGTACAGATGCTTCATAAAGCAGGAAAGAACAACCGAACAGACGTTTTTTTTTTTTTTTTTTTTTTTTTTTTTTTTTTTTTTTTTTTCATCTAAACGCGCCATATTTGTACGTCCTTTCTGTTTACAGGTCAATTTAAGTTGTTTGTTTAGGGAACTCTTGCAAAGTATAAATTGCCTTTACGATCTATATAATTTTCACATCAAAAGTGCAACAGCCGAATGTAAAAGTAATTAGACTGGTTATGTGCACGTGGTTCGTAACTGTTTCTGAATGAGAAAATTAAGTGAATTAGGTGGGTTTTCACTTCTTGTCTGATACATGTACTCATAAGATTAACTATACTCTATTGCGATGCTGTTTAGTTTAATGATTTCAGAAGTTTTGATATGAAAAAAAAAATTATATATATTCAATTGTCTTTCTTATCAATTTAGATCGAAGATCAGAATTGATATACAAATGCAGCAGTTGCCACAGCCTTTAACTTGTAAAGCCTGATAGCATCTGTAATTATCTAAGTACACTAACACATGAAAGTAGTCCCATTGGCATAACCCATTGAGGTTCAAATGCAGAAAGTTAGGTCAACTTTGTAGGTATTTCTACTATATCAAATTCAATTCTATGTTATTTACGCCAATAAACAAACCCAATAAACAACATTTACTGCGAACTGAATATACGGATTAATTTGGTTTGTGTGAACAACGATCCAATTAAAATAGTTGTCCTCCAACCTCTTATCATTACCTGGATATGTCTATGCAGTTGCTCGAATAAACCAATCGTTTAGTGTTGACAGATTAAAGTTGCCTTTCTAATTTTAGACATATAATAAACCATTTGATGTTTAGCTAAAAACGAAACCCCTTCAAAATTATAAATAGTCATCAATTATAGAATTGAAATACGAAGAGGAATGCTGAGTACCAATTTGAATAGCTGTCTTCAGTTATTTCATGCAGGCCCTGGCGGATAAAAGGGGAGGTGGTTCCAATCAAGAAACTTGAATAATTAAAGGGGGTTTATAGTTTTATTTACAGCTTATATTTTGGCCATTTTTACAAAGGGGTAGCATACATGTAACACCCGAAAACATCCTCAGGTTTCACCCATGCACTGTATCGTGTATTTTCATTACGGATACCGCCTCATGACATAGGAACTTTGCATAGACGATATCTAAGGAATTTCGATAATGCATTTCTCAGGAATTTGTGTCATTTTTTGTTTTTTGTTTGGTGTTATTGCCTTTTTTCTAATCATTCTCAATCTATTTAACTATTTTGACATTGTGTATGTTATTATTATAGAGCTGCCATTACTTACTTTCTTTATGTATCTAAGGGTATGATTTAGTTCAATGATTGTGGCTTTAACAGATAGTCTCGACCTGGAGGTCGAAAAATTGAATTTTGACCTGAAAATTTAAAAACTGAGAATGACCAACTAGTCACTATGTCGGAGAGTTTTGTAGGTGTTCCATATAAACCGATATCGAACCTGAATATTACGCACACTGGCGCACTGTTAAATGTACGAAACATCATGAATTTTGGTGGGGTGTGTTTTTTAAATGTCCTTTGTAATCAGAATGGTGAATTTAAAAATAAAAACAGAGAGTACATTATAAACCATTTATGACAATAAGCTTGTGTTGAGATACGCTTGAATTTGATCCCTTTACTTTCCTTTTATTCCATATTTTGCACTTCGACGATTATTTGAAGAGTAAAAAATCAAACGATCGAAATAAACTGATTCAGTACTTGAGTACTTTGATTTTTATTATTTTACACGTTGGTGGTTCATTTGATTATGTCTTACCAACAGATAATCACACACAAAAAATATGGTACATGTACAAGAAAAATTAAAAATATAATGTCTAACATACCACACATGTATACATGTATATATACTTTTTACATTCATAGCTTTCAAAATACATGTACGTGTGAAAACATTTATGTCTCGTCCACCTTATCTGTATGTACAAGTACGAAAATATATACAATAATTAATGCCCTAGAGCGAGACTACTTTTCAATAATTAACACACGGCATGAAAAAAAACATTAAAAATCTTGTTTTCAACCATTAAAGTATATATTCAAACTCGATATTAGATGGAATTATAGCAAAGTATTATATAAAACATAAACAAATAAAAACAAAAGGATTTAAGTAGCACTCCAGCTAAGGATCATGCAAAATGTGATTCATGGGTAAAAAGCCTACATATTTTTATTTTTGATATTTTGTTTGAAATGTCATAGTAAGCAGAAATTAACATGTGTTTTTTCATATAACCTGTGCTCCTAGGAGAAAAAAATCATATAGAATGCACTGTAGAGTTCAGAATTAAGGGAGATAACTATGTAAATGACGCTGATATACAATATAGTCTACTGGATTTTCAATGTTGATTATTTCCTAAGAGCAGGCAGATTTGAATGAATAATTACACTTTCATAGTATAGACCCATAAAACAACTTAATTACAAAAATAAAAATATGTAGCCTTTTTTGGGGTGTATCACATTTTTCAGATTTTGCATGATTCTTACAAAGACTGCTACTTAAGTAGCAGACTCTTTCCTTTCACAGGAATCATGTAAAATCTGTGAAATGTGATACATTTCAAAAAGGCTACATATTTTTATTTTTATTATTAAATTACTTTATAGGTCTACATGTATATGATGAAATGTATAATTACTTATTTCTAAAGAACAGACAAATTGTTCTTTAGAAATAATCAACATGGAAAACCCAACAGCTTCTATTGTATTTAAGTGTCATTTACAGAGTTATCTACCTTAATCATGAATTCTACAGTACATTCTATATAATTTTTATCTCCTAAGAGCACGGGTTATATGGAAAACCACATGTTTGTTTCTGTTAACAAAATTTTTATACAAAATAGTAAAAAAAATATATAGGCTTTCAAACCATGTGTCACATTTTGCATGGTTCTTAGCTTGAGTGCTACTTAAAAGAAAATAAAATAAAACAAACACAAGAAAAGATTCTCTCTTACGATTACATTTCCTTTGGGCGCATTTAAAAGAGTCATTCATAATCCATCCATTGATTATTTAAATTTAATTGCTGAAATAAATTCAGAATGTTTCACTACCCGTCGAATATGTTAATCAATTGTCATGTATCGCTTTAAGATGTACATTATATAGTCAACAAACAATGCTACATGCACACATACATGTATATGTGTGTGTGTATGTGTAATCTCTTTTTATCGATACCTTGCATCGATAGTTCTCCATTGTTGATTCTCACGAACTACATGAACCAACAAAAACATACAAACAATAAACAAACAAATAAGCAAACAAATTTAAATGTCTTTTTTAATTGTTAGTTTATCTTGTTATCATGCGCCCATTCTGTTTACCAAAAGGCATGTCCAGTCCGGCATTGACTCCTCCACTTATTGACCACGTGGCTGATGCTCTATTTGGTGTCAATGAAATCTTTGACGTCTTGCGTTCATTATAATGGTCTTTTCTCAGTGGACCAAAGAAAGACAGAATGACGGGAATAATGAATACACTGTGTAAAAATGCGAAAATTATAACCAGGAAAATAACCTTGAAAAATGACTGGAAAACAAACGAACTTGAGAAAATCAGGGTGCATATACCAATAATGGACGAAAACGCGCAGTTGAATACCGGTCCTCCTGCACGTATAAGCGCTGCGTTTGTTCGTGATTGTCTGTCAGTTCCATCTACGGTCATAAAAGCATGGCAAATGTGGGCACTGAAATCCACCGAGAACCCAACGCACATAATGACATGTATCATTGTAATGCAACTCAACGAAAGCCCCCACATATGCATGAAACCAAACACACCAATCATGATAGAGACAACCGATAGAGTTACCAAGGCAATGAGAAAGGGGTGTGGCATAAATATACAAGTGACTACAAAGCATGCCAATACAGCAATACCAACAGTCTGCAAAGTGTTTGGTAGAACTGACACATACTGTTCAAAGAATGTGAATGGCTGACCGTAAGCGAAAACATTCAATGACGACTCCTCGGCGATTCTGCGCATTTCTTGCATCATCAGTCCCTGGTCATATGATCTTTGTATACTTTTAGTAATGACATACACTCGTGAATGAATTATCTGTGATGCGTTCTCACCAAATACCGCATCATTTTTAAGAATGGGTGCAAATTGGAAGAACAGCCTCAGATTGTTAGCAAAGTCCATTTCAGTCCCGTTAGTCGGCAAACCAGCTTTATAAAACTCTTTCAACCAGTTGATTTCAAAACTTCTGTGTACCATTGGACTTGCCTGAGCAGCTTCAACTAGTGCATTGACCTTTCGGACTACCTCGGGATCCCTGTAATCAAGGGTTTCATCAATGACAAAGGACACTGGGATAGGAAGGGGGAAGTTGTCATGCTCAACGATGCTGTATTTATAGTAGTATGAATCCTCGCTGAATAAGTTGCGCAGGACAAGACCCTGCTCTAAGTTGATAGCACCATAAATAGAAAAAGCCATATAAACGAAGTACACCACTATGACTATAATTTTGGCGGGAATGTTCAGTACTAACTTGGGTAATATTTTGGCAGGTATCATTTCGAGTATACTCTGATGGTCTTCTTTATTTTCTGCTGGATCACCGCTGCAGCATGCGTACATCAGTGGATTTCTGTAACCTGATTTCTTCATCTCCTCAGTCGAGTACACCTTTTGGCACGTCATACAATGGCGACTAGATGCTATGCGACGCTCGTGTAGAACTAAACACCCGAGAAAGAATGTGATTTGGTTTATATAGCAGAGGACAACAGCTATTCCTGAAATGGAAATCGAAAAATCAGTTTAAATACACATGACGTTGCTTGACTCTGCACTGTTAACCAGGAGATTAACGAACACATAGACAAACGGCAACGTGCATAAAGATAAACACAAGGAAACACGACCTCTTGTTTGAAATATTGTGAAGTATACAGTTTGTGTTCGGAAATGTTACGCCAGTAATACCGGTTAGAATTTGCATATGTTACTGACATGAGCACGCATTGTACATGCATTTCTAACACAGACTTTTCACAAATGGTATGACATATATGTATTATTTAAAATGAATTATAAACAACAACCAAGAATACATATGTACTAGAAAAAATTGCTTTGATATTAGTCCAGTTGAAATCTTTTGAATCGAATATTTATATATCGTAAAACTATGTACATGAGACAATCAAGAAGATCAAGCACTTACCTGTGTATATACAGAAGTGGCGGACGCTCATGAAATCTGACATGTAGCCAACAATGAATGCGATCAAGTCGGTAATGGAGGTGATTGTAATGGCTACTCCTGTTGTCCTCATAGTGTAGCTTATTCTCTCCTCGACAGAACCACGTAGTGGGGCGTCCGTCAGTCCGGATAGCAAGATAAACATATCATCAACACCAATTCCTGCAACATACAAGTAAACACACGCATATACAATTATGTATATACTTATATCAAGATTACATCTAAGAGAATTTTGTAGAATATCAAAATTGTCCACAAAAAATGTTTAAATTGTATTTCTTAAGTCTGTGCCTTGTTATATGTAACTGAACTTAAGGAGGTAGACCTAGGGTAAGGGACATAACTCATGAAATCAGTGATAAGTTTGTATTATATTCAATATCACCAAAGCATCTCAAGCTTTCGATTGAAGCAGAATAAAATGAATCCAAGTTAATTAGACGCTTATATAAGATTGATGTAAAATGATGAATATAAAGAGTAATCAAGGGAACCAAGGTTATAGCGGTAATCAAAAGAATGTATTCCAGGGACAAAGACCAGACATGGAAAACAGACATACACAACAAATAACGTAAAGTAACTAAAATCATACATACAAAGTAACAAAAGTAAATGAGCAACTCGGACTCCACTAAAAATTAGGAGCATGGACCAGGTGCACCGGCAGGGTAAGCGTCCTCTGCTTTTCTAGAAACACCCGCCGAGTTGCTCATAAAAAGTCAAGTCCGGGGTAGACAAACGAGGAAAGGAAAACTATGACCCGTGGAATAAATCAGTTTTCATGGTGCTGATGGATACACCATAACGATCCACGAGTTCATGATGACGACCATAAAACTTCTGTACAAACGTTCCAATGATTTTTTAAGAATTGTGTCCCTTACCCTAGGTTTACCTCCTTAATTCGTATAGAAAAAAGTATACCTTTTACATAACGACCGAAAAACGCAAATTTTATTTACATGAATCAAAAGCAAAAAGAACAAAAACGAAAAAAGCAAAAACAACAAAAAGCAAACAAACAAACAAACAAACAAACAAAACAAAGGAAATTTGAAGACTGTGTATTGGCTGTCATGAGTAATCGTTTAAACAAAATTTTTCTACTTTTGGTATATGACATCTCAGTACCTATTTTTATTGTATACATGACTGTGCTTACCTAGAATTAAGAAAGGCATTATGCCAACCATATTAACATATGAAATTTGCATCGCACCACATAGTCCAAAGGCACCAAGTATGGCAAGAGCTGTTGCCAATACTCCACAACGTCCAAGATGGCCTCTTTGGTTTAAACAGTTGCCACCTGCAGTTACCAAGGATGCGTACGTAATCATAATAGTAAAAGTTAAACTAAACAGGGCGATGTCCCCAATCGTATTTTCATCAAGTTCAGAGCTAATGGAGTCTGAGTAGCTAATGGTAAATTCAGTAGTATTTGACTGGAATTGTGACATCACCTTGATGAACTCTTTTTCCCATAATTCTGAAAGTTCGGTATATTTATCGTTATGCTGCCTCAAATAGTAATGCAAACGGAGGGATTTAGCTGACGTCATGACTTCACCATCCAATTCAACTTTTCCGAACTCTCTGTCGGTTCTATGGTCGCCATGCATCGGATCAGCCGAGGTAGGGTATGTGACACGCTCATTAGCCAGTTCCTCCCAGAAAAAGTCACTAAGATACCAAAGACCCCACACGGAACACTTGCCTTTGTTTATTGCGCAAAGGTCACGATAAGTATAGACATTTCCGTCTGTGTAATTGATGCTTATACTCATGACCTCGGTATTAAATGTTTCTATCTCTTGCTTGTATGTCTTGTTAAGGATGTTGTCGTCAACCGTAAAGATGACGCTGCCATAATGTCCAAGATCAGGTAACTGATGAAAGTAAAAATTTCTATCACTCTCGTCGGGAAACATGGACTTGACCTTTAGTTCATCTAGATCGGCTTGGCTTTGAGTCGGTGTATAGAGAGTCTTGATGTGATTCTCGGACTTTATCCATCTGACATTAAGACCAAGAAGACCATTCAGTAAAATGGCAAAAGCGATAGCACAAACTGGGTTCCGACTGACCACCTTACCATAGTAACCAAATGCGTTTCCAATTTTATCCTCTATTTTTCTGTAAATATCCATGTTTTTTTTACCTAAACAGATTGAAAAGACAAAAATATGATTTTAAAAAAGTTCCATAAAATTTGATGTTTCATGTTGGCTTCTTACTTACGTGACGTTTAAAGTTCTTATATTCCCTCTCATAGATATGTCATAGGTAAACAACTGCTTCGTTGTATAACGATTTCATAATTGTAAATCATTTTACAAAGACGTAAGGTAAATTAAAGACAACTATAACATACAGTTGTATCAAACAAACCGCACGATTTATCACGTGGAGAAAAGAAACGTATTCTTTTCCATCTATGCAGTGCTTCTTATAAAACAGAGTAGGAATGAAATACTGCAAAGGCATAATTTATCTAAAACTTTTGTCTTTGAAAATTGATCATGCACGAAGGTCTGTTACATAAACATTATTCATGCACGAAGGTCTGTTACATAAACAGACTCAAACTAATAGCTGTGGCACCCTCTGTGCATGCCTTTAACTTAACAGTCGTTTTAAATGATTTGTAGACATATGAAATTCGCAGTAATTTATCTTTATCAAAAGTATTCTATATTGTTGCGCCATCTGTTCATATCTTAAAATCAACATTTGCAGATACAGTCGTTTTAAGTTATTAGCAGTTGTATAAAATTCCCAGAAATTATTTGTCTGTATTGAAATTATTCTATATTGTTTTAAATCTAAAAATCTAAAAAGAGGTATTTTAAATCACGGAAATTTCCCTCATTTGGTCCGTTGTATTCCGGTTTTTCGTAACGAATTACCGTTATTCTCACATCCTTTCGTCCTCATTAATTACAACAGAATAATGGTGTTCTTTTACCCTTTAAAGATAAAGTATTTTACTTAAGTACAGACTCACCTAAAGATCATGCAAAAGGTGGTTTAAAATCCAATATTTAGCCACTTGCTACTTGTATACATTTGTATACTTTTTACAAGGGCTAAAATGTCCCATATGTGATTGAGAATCAATAAAAGTAATAAAGATGAACAAGAAAATGGAAACAAAATACTGGTTACATTGTGATCTTAACTGAAAAAAAAATACGGGAAAATATTTTTCATTAGAATTCAACAATTTGGAATAATATCATATCTTCCATTACTTAAGATCGACCCCGATTTGTATTCCCTCCCCCCCCCCAAAAAAAAAATATGACTTCCTTCAGGAATAGTTGAGGTTGTACAAAAGTCTCAACTCATCGCCATGATTATTTTTATGATTCTTGAGTAAACCTGTACACAAAGGGGCCGCGAGACGTACACATATACATTCAGTAAATATCCATGACACAAGAAAGCGCCGCCCATTTCAAGAGAGCAACCTGAGGTTATAACCTTGAATTATAACATTGCCATTATAAAATTACAGACAGGGATCCAACGGCAGGCGTGCCGGGCGTACGTCGCCACACTAAAATTGGTAGTTTTTAATTCATTCAAATTTCTAAATCTCCATGAAACATGTGTACAGCATGCCGAAATATATGGCGTTTTTTGCATTTCATAAATGATTAAATAATAATATATTATATATCAAAAACCTTTAATAAAATTAGTGCATTTAGGATAATTCGAAATCATTTTACTAGAAAGTCATACTTTTCGGAAACATCACCTCGTGGCTCTTTCCATACTTCAACCGTAGTCTTGCGGCTCTCGATCGATGCCTGGCATGCGATATTTAAATGTTTACAAAGTGATGCCTTCATAAAAAATAATTAAATTATATAAGAAAAAACTTAAATATGATTCAAAAGTAAATTATGTTTACAGATAAATAGGCTCGGAGACAAAATTGGAAAAGAGTCTTTCATACTAACTTCAAAGAACGTGTCCCGAGTCTCGTAAAACGAATGAAATGAATTTTCGTATTTTGACAATAAAAAAAAGGTAAAACAAAACACAACAGTATATCAAAATAAGTAATAAACAAGACATTTATTTTTAAATGAAGGTTATAATGAATATAAAAAAACCGTATACAATATGCTTGCATTAATAAATTTATTCCTTATTATATGTAACCTACATAGGTGTTGTTGTAATGTGAATACCAACAGCCTACGCGATACAAAATGTGAATCACTTACGTATGAATGTTGTAGCAAAGAGTACATTGTTTTTCTAATGAACGACACACAAGATGTAATTGACAAAGTGTTGGTTTATATAAATCATGGTTATGTCGACACTATTCTGTGAAGGGTCATAATGAATCATTTTTTTACGTTCTAAATGCGATACAAATTAGACGTCATGTAAACTGTCGTGTTGATTGGTTTATGAGTGGTTTTATGTTTTTTTTTTGACACGTGATTACAGCTACACTTTCTTGTTACAACATATTTCATCTTAATTATAACGCCTATAATGTAGTTATGTAACATTACATTAGTTGTGACATTTCGTAAACGACGGGAGATTTTAAATTGGACTTTTCAAAACGACCCGAAAAAAATAATACTTCCACAGTAACGAGATCCTTATGAAAAGTGGTCTTTAGATGCCAGGAAATTGTACCTAGAAATTTCTCAACGACACCAGACCAGTGTACACCCATAATGACCTATGCTCTACACCCATAATGACATATGCTCCGCCTACATAACTACTTATGGAAAAAGGATATTTCAAACAGCCAATCATATTTAATTGTAAACTCATTTTTTTTATTATCAAGAGCACAATCCTGGTTATAAAAACTTCTGCAGATATTTATATTTTATATATTTCTTTGTGAATGTCTGTTCTTGGCGCATGCACGACTTATAATATAAAACACAATTGGTTATTTTAGTTTATGAAAGCCACTTATATTTATTGACATCAACTTCGCTGTCAGAATGACTATAAATTGTATATAACATATTTATGTACTGTAATGAAGATCTATTGCCTAAACCGACATTCATTTGTCATATTTGTATTGTACATTCATTATTTGTTGTCTCGTTTCTATTGTCAAACTGTCACAAACAATTACATATAAGATGTTGATGGTTACATGACACATGAAATTGCAACCTGGCAATGTAACTCATCATCTATATGATGTGAAAGAGTAATCAAGGGAACCAAGGTTATAGCGGTAATCAAGAGAATGTAATCCAGGGACAAAGACCAGACATGGAAAACAGACATACACAACAAAAACATAAAGTAACTAAAATGATACATACAAAGTAACAAAAATAAATGAGCAACTCGGACTCCACTAAAAACTTGGAGCATGGACCAGGTGCACCGGTAGGGTAAGAATCTTACTACAAAATGAATTGTCATTTGTCTTTGTGTACTTTGTCATATTCCATAATATCACATTGACAAAAACAAAAACACAAAATAAAAAAAAATAAAAAACATATAACATACTTTTGTCTGTCCTAGACTATAAAGTAATACAAAATGTATTCTTGGTTTCTAGAAATAAAAATAAATCTAGGATAAAATTGGAAGAAACTTTTAGCATTAAAAATGTCGAGAACCTTCTCACCGCCCTGTGGTTCACAAGTCACATGCATTTTTAATAATCTGCTAAGAATGAGAAAAATATTTCAACACGTTTGCTGTAGTTTCATGTAGCCAATATTTCTGTAAATATATATCTATACAGGAGATATCAAACTTAAAAAAAAATGAAAAATTATTGATAAAATATATGTATTTAACTGAAAATATCATATTATAATTCATTTAACAATACTACTAAAAGTAGCAATGAAACTACTTCTAATGATAATGATAATAAATAATAATAATAATAATAATAATAATAAAAAACAATATGTAGAAATAATATTATTCAAAATAAAAATAAATATCAAACTTACTATTATTTCGGTTTTTTTCCAGCACCGATTCCTGTTATGAAAACGGAATGCCTTTCATGCCAGGGTTAAATACAGAAAAAAAACCTTTTTAATTCATAGCATTGACAACTGTAGTTGATTGACATTACAAACCAAGACTTAACTTGTTTTGGTAACGCCTGCGAACAACTGACACGTGACTTTGCATTCCGTGCAATTTACATGTTTTTTTTTTTTTGTTTATATAAAACATGTTATGTACGGCACGTTGTATGCCTGGTATTCTATGTTTAGTAACTTTTTCTCTTACTTTAACTTATCTTATTTGTAATAACAAGGGAACGAGACGCAAATAATTAAGTAGCAGTCTTTATGAAAATCAGACAGAAGGTAATTCATGCATGTCAAAAAACCCACCAAATTCATTTTTATTTTCATTTTTATTTCTTGCCCAGAAACAGTAACTGATCACATAACCAGTCTTAGTTTTTCAATTGGTTGTTGCGCTTTTGATATACAAATTATATAGATTGTACATGAATTTTGCACTTTGCAAGAGTTATCGTTCTTGATTTGGATTCATTTGATTGATTTTAGTGAGAGATAAATGTATGATTTTCTAAAAAAGTGAAAATCTGAATGCAGAAAAGGTTGTTGTTATCTGAAAATATAGCATACGTAGACTAAAAAAGCATCGTTTGTTGGGTGGGTTTTTCTTGACCATGAATCACTTTATCATTGGTAGTGTCTAAACTTTATATGGACTGGTACTTAATCTAATGATAGGTATTTTGTTTATCTTTATACATTTGGTTGAATAAGTTTTTACTGAGCATAATGGGTCTTTATTTAAAATAATCTGCATCTATTATAACGTACGCTACTAATACACTGATTGTTCAAATTTTAAATTTAGGGTCACCAACAAACTGAAACACAGGACATTTGAGTTTCAGGGATACAGAGTATTTTTATTAGTTTTGTTCAGAAAATAATCTTAATTGGATAACAACGATTTAACAATTTCGGAATTTTTTTAATGAATATGCCGAAGAACGATACCCTAACTGAATGTTAAAATTTCGAGATTGAGTTTACGAATGTAGTACCGAAAAGAAGTATATTAGAAAAAAAACCTGAAAGATGATATCTTTAATGTAATAAATAGCGAAATAAACAACAAGAATCGGATTTTCTATAATTTGTATGACGACAATAGAAATAGGACATATTAAAATTAAGGTGTTTTGACAAGGTCAACCAATATTGTATAACCTTTTCACGGTGACAAAAAAACTCAATTTGATTAATTTACTTTGTACAATTAATCATAAGATAAAAGAAATATTTAAATACGGAAGGCATACGCTTATTGCAAGGTCGATTTTAATTGCGATGAGACAAATCATCCACAAAATATGTTTTTAACGTTTGATATGTCATGGAAAGTATTTACACATGTCTATTTTAATTATGCTAGTTAGACAGGATTATTCAGCGAAATTGATTTGCATATTTGTATGCAAATGACATGTTTATTTCGAGTATCAAGTAGGTTCAGATAGTGTGCCCCTTTTAGTATTGAGGTATAAAGGTTGTTTATTTTTAACCTCGAAGATTGAAGGACGGGGATTATTGACTAACACATATTTCAAAGCAAAATTAAAAAATACAAATGCATTACGACAGACATAGACTTGCTACAAGTCTCTGTGTAATGAATATTTTATTTATTTATGTACAGAGAACAGCGGCTGGATAGTGAATGAATATTTGATAGTAATGATATTTAATCAAATAAAATATATATTACAGAGAGACTTGTAGCAAGTCTACGACAGACAGAAAATTCTTCTAAGGCCATTTTTGTTCATGTATACAAGTTACTCATATGTATATTTGACACCATTTTGAATATGTATGTTGTTTTGTTTTCTCCCATTTTCTTGCGTAATGGTAGTTTTTTTTTCTGTACTGAAAACATTAATATTTGCGGTGTACATGATTGTCCTATTTTCGTGGTGGACAGAAATCTACGAGCAAAAATACCCGCGAGATTGATTTTAACACCACGTAACGCAAAAAATATTTAAAACCGCGAAAACATACCATAATGTCGTTCTACCCGTTTTATTATCTTTAACAAATAATTAAAATGAGTATAATAACTTCTTAAGTAACATTATGTCCTAAAACATGTACACGTGCTTCGAGAATAAACCTCTCATCAGCAGCATGAAAACCAAATACAAAGTAAAATCTAAGATAAATGACAAATCGATTACAGGTTCACCTTCAAATTATCTGAATAAAAAGAGTGACAATTTAAGATTATTGTCAACTTCTTCAACATCCAAATTATTACAGAAATAAAATATATGGTAAAAATAGCAAAAGCTGTTTCAAAGCTAAGCAAGTAATAAGATAAGTTCCCACAGATAAGTCGAATTCAATAAAAAATTATGTCTTGCCATTTTGTTTCAAAACAGATCTAGACCTCTAACAGAGACAAGCCATAAACTTTGAATACTATGATGACAAATTATTCATCTGAAATATATCTGTTTGATGTGCAAATTAATCTCCATATTCAGATAGGAACAATTAAAAATGGTAAAAGAAATCGTGATGACACTGGGTTACAGGAAGAGACAACAATTCTTTGAAGTTGATTTGCGTGACAAGATTGCTCCTTTTATATAACCATTTTCTTTTATCTAATCACGAAAGATGCATAAGAAACTTATTATGTATCAAGATCATGCACCAAAAAACAAAAGAGATCTTATTAAAACGGTAATACTACACTCATTAGATAAGATCTTAAATGATATGTAATACAATCTTGTTTTCTGCAAGAAAGAGTAATCAAGGGAACCAAGGTTATAGCGGTAATCAAACGAATGTAATCCAGTGACAAAGACCAGAACAGACATACACAACAAAGAACATAAAAGTAACTAAAATCATGCATACAAAGTAACAAAAGCAAATGAGCAACTCGGACTTCACCAAAAACTGGGAGCATGGACCAGGTGCACCGGTAGGGTAAGCGTCCTTAGTTTTTCTAGAAACACACGCCGAGTTGCTCATAAAAAAGTCCAAATGATAATAGTCAAAGTTTCACACTGGTGATAATATGTGAACTAAAATGGACTTGTTTTACATGAAAAAAAAAACAACAAAAAACAGCTTGTACAATTTGTGATCACCATTACTGCGTGGGGCGTTTTTGCTGGTTTACGTATTATATTGGTTATTCTATGTTCTTTGTTGTGTGTCTGTTTTCCAAATCTTGTCTTTGTCCCTACATTACATTCTTTTGATTTCCGGTAGAATCCTGGTTCCCTTGATTATTCTTGTACCTAGCATAATATTAAGATTTAATTCGTACATTAGTACTAACGTCGTTAATTAATTAACTTGACCTGAATGTTCTGGATAAGAAACAATTGTACCTGGTAATATCATACGTGAGCAAACCTTGGTTACGAAGACAACCTCAATAATTAACGAGTTTTTGAGAGTCATTCAATGACCGTCTGACCTCTTAATGAAAATTCGTTAAATGTTACCATTTATCATTTCCATAAAAAGAGTCAAACGACTGATTTATTGTTTGCTGTACATTCTAATAAATATTTATGATACATTATACAATTCTTCGCCTTTTCATAAATCCAGATAGAATGGTTTTAATATGAAATTTTTAATCTTTAAATAAAGACTCTTTTCGAAAACATTTCAAGAAGCCATAGCAAAATTCTTTAAAAGAACTGTGCCGTTTTATAAAGTTGAAATACTTTGATTCCTTTTTGCCATTTTTTAAATGTGACGAAAGAGACCAAATCAGTGAGACAAATTATACTAAAATCTTTAATGCGCTGTGGATCTGATAAGTGTTTCCATGTTTTTAGCTTGCTCTTTTCCTTCTGAATCTGTATGCGTGTTAATGTGGTTATTTCATGTCTTTTGTTGTGTGTGTTAATTTTTTCTTATCTGATCGTTATATTTAGATTAATTATGTTCTTTTTTATTTCTGTTCGAATCTTTAGTTCGTTGATTTCCTTCACTAGATATTCGCGTTCGATACCAGTTGTTGACTTACAAATATGACAATGCGACTTTCGGTTAGTATATACCATATCTTTATTGTTTCGAACCTTCTTAAAACACAAAACATACGAATGTTAGGGAATTCATTTCAGCAGAAGCTTGTTGCGTGGGGCAAAAAATCTTTATCGGTTTCGAAATATCATATCTTGGTTATTTTGAACCTTCTGACCCCTGAAATATGGTTGTTGGAACTTATTTTTAAATGTAAGTTTGTTGCCATGAACACAGAGTAATCAAAGGAACCAAGACTCTTGCGAAAATAAAAAAAAAAAGAAAGTATCCAGGGACAAAGACCAGACATTGAAAACGGACACACACAACAAAAGCATGAAATAACTAAAATAATACGTATAACGCAACAAAAAGTAAATGAGTAATTTGGACTCCACTAAAACAGAGAGCATGGACATGGACAAAATAGTCATCCTCGGTTTCAAAATACGCTGAATGGACACTTTTAATGCAGACATTGCTATTCTGATCATATTTGTAAATTAAAGTAATCCGCTATCTGTAACGGTTTGTGATTTATTAGGGGAAAAAGGTCATCGAAACTGTTCTTTTGGAATGTACTTCTAATCACGATATACATTTATTATAATATATTTTTTCCTCTCTTTTACTGTTTTCGATTTATTATCGTAACATGGCCAAGGTAATCTTTAAGGTCACAGGTGACCTGTGAATATGAAAACCAATGCTCATATTATCTTCTATATTATTTAAGGCTTATTCTTCAACGAAGTTTTTTTTTTAATTTTCTGTGTATTAATCCCTAATGGTATACATGCAGCGTAACATCACAATGAACGCTCATTAATGGATAACAATTAGCCAGGAAGAAAAGAAATCATCCCCATAACTGTTTCAATCTAGTCTGATTTAGATCATGACTTTTATTATCGCATTTTAAAGAAAATTTCTCCATTTCTAAAGGCTTCTTCCCAAATTGGAAGCAATGGGAGTATCTTTTACTTAATGTATTCCTGTATTAGTGTCTTAAAACAGGCAATATTGAAGCGTTGAAAAAAGTTATACTTTTATGTTTACATACTTATTTTGTTTTACTATTAAATGCCTAATCAAATTATGTGCACGAGGAATATCATCATAAAGATTGACACACAGTATCATTAAGGAGATAAGGTTCAGAAGATGAATGTATATGGTGAATCCGCGGTTTTAAGAGAAATTTTCCCATTGAAGTAGCAAATTCGTGGAAATTTGTCATATACAGAGCGCTAAGTTCAGTATTAAATGCAAAACATTTTTCTTTAAACAATATATAATAAAATAACGGTAGTACGGGACAGTTCATTTAGATGTTATTATGTAGGATAGAGGATCAAATTAATGATGCATGTCACAACAAATCAATATTATACAAACGTCTCAGAATGTGACGACTCTATTCACTACACTACTCCATCGGATCAAATTGATACAGGGAAGATGTGTAAACGTATAGAAAAATTCCCAACGATGTTAGAACTGTCAAATTTGCGATGCGAATTTTTGGTCGAACTCGTACCGCTGTGACATCACCGCCTGCACAAAGTCCAGCGCCCTAGACCACTCGGCCAGCTAGGCTATATATATATATATATATATATATATATATATATAATATTGATTTGTTATGACATGCATTATTAATTTGATCCTCTATCCTACATAATAACATATAAATGAACTGTCCCGTACTACCACCCATCGTGTACTTAAGTTACAGCCCTAGATTAATCCTACGAGGAGGAAGGACCCGGCCAGCGAAAGCTATATTTTTATATAGCCTAGCTGGCCGACTGGTCTTGGACTTTGTGCAGGCGGTGTTGCCACAGATGTCACAGCGGTACGAGTTCGAGTCCCGCGGAGGGAACGACCAAAAATTTGCATCGCAAATTTGACAGTTCTAATATCGTTGGGAATTTTTCAGACCTTTCTATACGTTTACATATCTTCCCTGTATCAATTTGATCTGATGGAGCAGTGTAGTGAATAGAGTCGTCACATTCTGAGACGTTTGTATATATATTTATATATATATATATGTATATATGTATATATATATATATATATATATATATATAGCAAGATGACTGAACATAATGCTCTGTGTTAAAGGTATTGCCTACCTTAAGTTGCTAGCGGTATTGTACATATTGAAATCAATTATAAATATAATAATGGAGTTGATAATGTAATTATTTGGAAAGAACAAATGGATTCTATGGGGGAAATTACACTTCTATATCTAAAACAAATTAATTCTTTCCCACAAAAAAATATATACATATATAAATTTTATAAAGTCTGTTGTTATTTTTGGAAGCGAAAAGTTTGTGTGAAAAGATGCTTTTGTTTCCTGTCATTTTGTATGTACTTGGATGTTACAATAATGTGTGACTTGTTTTACACTATTTGCTTTTTGAGCTATGAATATCAACCGAATAAAACAAACGAATATAGCACATGTTAATCGAGTGCGAGCGAAATTTGTTCTTTTTGCCAAAAGTAGATCTTTCACAGAGGTATTTAACATTGCAGTTCTGAAAAGCACTGGATAATTGTCCGAAACGTCTACGTAATATTTTGCTGAGTTTTCGGTCTTTGAAAGCAGCGCATTAGTAAATTAATTGCGATTATAAAGTGTGCTTAGGTCTCACTAACCACTTCCAGGTCAAATGTAGTACCAAAAACACACTGAACCTAGACATATGCATTGTAAGTGCATTATTTGTGTGTATTATGATTAAAAGTAGTCAAAATAAAGCTAAGAATGTGTGCTTTAAAATCATATATGTAATTAATTACAAAAGTGTATGAATATTGCTTACATGTGTGAGTAATTTGCCTCCATGCTGTCAGTTAGCAGAACAGGTAAAAATGTGGATTTTCAGTATTATTTATTCAAGTAAATTTTGTGAAGAATTTCTACTATCATCGTACCATTAGCATAATGATTTTGGAAGCCTTACTTTCCAAGCTTCGCAACGGTATGCAACTTTAAGATGTCATTTATCCTGGGAATTCACAGTGAGACTTTGAAAATTACTTTTTTAACATGTAAAGTAATGGAAACGTTAGAAGTGGTTAGTGAGACCTTATTTAGTATTTTTTATATATTATGTCGCTCATATTTCCTTATTAGTGTTCATATAAAAAGAACAAAGATAAAACAGATATAACTGTCAAACATGTTTTGCCATTTGTACTTTTGTTCAAGTGTTCTAGTCGTTCTAGAAATTTACCTTAAGACAATTTTTGATATTACTTAAAGCAAAGCTTAATTAATAAACATGTATTACATGAATATTTTTTTTATTAATGCTATCATCATTACTACCCTCTGATATTGTTTTTATATCGTATGTTCAGTTTTTAATGTTATTTCTAAAAGACTAAGTTAATTGTTGCCATGTTGAAAGTAGGAAGAGTCAATTTCGCTAGAGTGGTAAATTAATTTCCTGAAGAAGGAGGGTACAGCACCGAAACGTTTGAAATATGTGTTAGAATTTTTATTTGTTCCAACAGGGCATTGAGACTTAATATATATTAAATATTCAGTGTCGGACAGAATGATCGGTCAAATTTGTAGTCGAGGAAGATGTCGACTAAGTATGTTTCTGTTTTGTTTCATGCGCCCCACTTTGTATTTGTATTATTACAATGAAATGCAGTGAAAGTTTTTTGAGCTGCATCGTTACCACATTGTTCCTTGTTGTAACATGTCATAGGCACAAAAAAATTGCTGATGCATGTACATATAGTTATTGAAAGTCAGTAATACTTGCCATTTGCAGTACAAATGGTCACAAATACTTACTTCACGGTCTTTGTCGTAGAATGTTGGCTGTAAAGCATGATGCAAAATGTACTACATGTACGTACAGGAGAATGACTTGTCCCAAGCAATGAGCGTTGTCTAAAAATCATGTCAATATTCGTCTTTAATGCACAGTTTTACTTACAGTGTAGTGACCTGTAGAAGTTTAATTGTTCGTTGTTTGGCTTTTGATGGATGACTGTTTCATTGGCAATCATATCACATCTTCTATTTTTATATAGAAAGATATGTATATTTGTCTTGAATATTTACTGCGAACTTATGATGCTCAATAGCTCTATTGTAATTACGTTGGCAGTTTTAGTATGTTTTACTTGAGATTAAAAACAAAAAAATTAGATAGCCAATTATTGTGTTCGTATTTGAAAATGTAAGAAGTCATTGCAAATTGTTGCACAACATTACAGATAACTTTTTTAGAAAGTGACATTATTTTCTAATAGTGGTCGTAATAAGTTTTAATTGTGTTTATATAATCGATTTTATTTTTGTGTATGCCTCTATACCTCTCTTTATCTTGTTTTAGACACGTATCTTATATTCTGCTACAATTTAATTTATTACTGTCGTTGTGCGTAGGTCGTGTTAAGTTAAAGAACTCTTGAAGCTTAAAGTATTCTTGAAGTTCAAAGTGCTACGGGAGATTAGAGTCATTATCACCTTAAAGGTATTGCAAAGATTTATGAGGTGGCACATGTATGAGAAACGAACGTTGTAGCTAATTACAACATTTAAAGAGGTCGCTCTTTCTAAAAGCTTTATGAACACTTTAACTAATTACAACAATTATAGAGGTTGATCTTTCTAAAAGCTTTACAATTTTTTTTCTGACTAGACAGAAAAATTTTTATTCGAATATCTAATAAGCTTTTTTGTTTGTCTAATGTAATTATAGAGAGTAGTACGAGAACTTCGGTTTCAAATTAAAAATGCTCCTCTTGAAGGTGTAATGAAGATTTAAAGATAACAAGTAGCGTCAATACAAGCTTGCACCGTCTAAAAGCTCCCATAAATATTTGTGACCGTGTGCCATTTATCACTTATTTTTAAAAGAATGTTTGATTTTATTTTTTCATTTTGCTATGTTATCAGATCTCCTATAGGTTTGTGGTTTCTACGCATGTCCACATTAGCTAAAAATCGTCTGTGGATGAATTATGTTCGAATATTGTAATCAATTAAGTAGCAGTCTTTGTAAAACGTGATACACCTTAAAAAAAGGCTACAAAGTTTTATTTTTGTTATTAAGTTGCTTTATAGATCTATATGATGAAATGTATAATTATTCATTCCAATCTGCCTGCTCTGAGGAGATAATCCACATTTAAAATACAACAGTTTCTATTGTATTTTACTGTCATTTACAGAGTTATCGCCCTTAGGTATGAATTCACAGTACATTCTATATAATTTTTAACTTCTTAGGGCATGGGTTATATGAAAAACCACATGTCAGTTTCTGTTTACTATAACAATTTAAACAAAATATCAAAAAATATAAATATGCAGGCTTTCTAACCTTGAATCACATTATGCATGAAACTTAGGTGGAGTACTATTTAAAATAACAAGGTGCAACAAATAAAACAAATGAGATATGTTTGTTGTTGCCTTTACATAACAATAATTGGACACATCAAAATTCTAATAAAATATTTAAAAAGGGTTTTGGAATTTTTTTGCTTCCTTTCCTTAATTTGTAGACTGCTTTTTATTTTGAAATCTTTGCGGCGTAATGGAAAATATATAGCGCGCTATTTTAAAATTGAATGCGGAGAAACCTGATTAATATAGAATTCAGCATGGAAGATGGAGAAAATAATCATTGGTGCGATAATTATAAATATACAATACATGTTGATACAATATTCGTAAAAGAAAACATAAAAGCTTTTCTTTTTTGTTGATGTTTGAAGATTACATTCTTAAGTTAAATACCTTTGCAATACAATTGCTGGAAGGATTTTTTTTGTAACTACAGTCGAACTTCACTCGCTCGAAAGCGGATGACTCGAACACCCGGGATTTCTTCGAACACAATTCAAAGTACAAAACTTTTCTCCTATATAATCAATATAAATAACTTTGGATTTCCCGAACTTCGATTTCTCGAAAACTTGAACTGACTAGTTCGGTAATAAATCTCAGAGAATAAAGCTCACTAACTCGAACTCGTCAGCTATTTTGTCAGCTTGGGTAATAAAAGGTGTGAAAAACTGAAACCCTATCATTAATCAGTGTCATTTTAGTTAATAACAGGTTATATTTAAGTCATCACTAATTAAGTAGTTTTGATAAACCTGACTGAAGTTCGAGAATGTTCCAAAGTCGATATGATGAAACCATGAAAGAAAATCGGATGAAAACAAATTATTGACCAATGAACCCGCACTCTGGACGTTTTAAAAAGAAGATACAGCATTTTCAATGTCCGTAAATCAACATAATCTTCCGAAGGCGAATGAAAAAGATCCACGAACTGACACAACTTCGGAGAAAGTAAGCAATTTCTAACGATAAAGTCGAACTCGGACCTCCAACGGAAGAAATCCGGAAATATACGAACTTCAATTTCTCGAACTCCCGATAATGGTCCATTGGAGTTCGGGCTACCGACGTTTGACTGTATGTTAATTCACTATGTGTAGGACATCTCATATTATATGCTTTTTTTGCTAAAGACTTTTTATCTGTTCGTTAATTAGATTTTTAAAACATTGAATTATATAGATTATCATTATTTAATATGAATTTTATTTTCTATTAAAACTACATTTTCGAATTCATATGATTTTTCGGAGAGTTCTTATAAGGTTTCACCTTCCTCATATTATTAAAGAGTAATCAAGGGAACCAAGGTTATAGCGGTAATCAAAAGAATGCAATCCAGGGACAAAGACCAGACATGGAAAACAGACATATCCAACAGAGAACATATAGTAACTAAAATCATACATACAATGTAACAAAAGCAAATAAGCAACTCGGACTCCACTAAATACTGGGAGCATGGACCGGGTTCACCGGTAAGGTAAGCGTCCTCTGCTTTTCTAGAAACACCCGCCGAGTTGCTCTTAAAAAGTCAAGTCCGCGGTTCCCATTTCACCACATTACCTGTTTCAACACACCACTCGAGGGGCTCATTGTTAAAAAGATATGCCAAGAAACAGATTTCAGCACCTTATACATGTAGAAACTGACTAAAAGTACGTAGAAATCAGTACTCAGATTTTTTCTGGGCATAAGAGGAAAATTTACCCCAAACTATAATGGGTCAAAGTGAGTTTACAGCGTCACATATCAAACAGGTAAAAAAATGTATGTGTAACATTCTCTATTCTCTATGAGCCGCTGCACTCAACAACTATGCTGTTCCTACCATTTCCTCTTATTTCTGGTGGCAGTAAAAATTTTGCTATTTCTTATTCTCGTCCTAATTATGTTAAAGAATTTGCACATTTATGTTAATCAGACAATAACTAAACAATGAATTAACCCCCACACTTTATTCTAATTATAAAGTATTTATTACGGAAGATAAGAGTCACTATCATCGTGATTTATATTGCAAAAATTAGGTGACAGAACAACGTGCATTGTAACTAATAACAAAAAAATATAGTGGTTACTCTATTAAAAGCTTTATATTTTGAACATTTGTCGGAGTAAAAACTTTTCTTTGAATATTTAATCAATTTTCTTGTGTTCATTGCTTTGTTGAACTACTACTGTACTAAAGCAGACCAGTGTAGTTTGACAAAAGTAGCCTCCTGTGTTTTTATCCATAAATGTGATATTGAAAGTATTTAACTAAGTCCGTTGTTTTTAAAAAACAAAATATTCAGTCAACAATCTCATTTTTTTTCCCGATTTTGAAATTTGTGTTTCTTTCTGCCAAGCCTAAATATATATGCAAAATAATGTATTCGGTTATGAAGGATAAGTTGGCTTTGCTACTGTTTTGTTTGTGCATGTTCATACATGTATAATCATATATATTACATGTTAGCAAAATTAGGAAAACGGCTTTTGTAAACGAAGGATTTGACACAAATCCACCATTTGAATAAACTAAGGTTCTAAAATTGCAACTCCATCGACATATATTCTTTCCACCTTTTACCAAGCGAAAAAAACATTATAGTATAAGGAAATTGCTAAAAATCATCTTTTTTCCACATTGCAATTTTCTTTCAATTTTCAACATGGTCAGTCCAGCGTTCAGAGAGAGTTTATTTTTTTAAAGTAAAATGCTGGTCGACGGTTGCTATCATTGGTTCGTCTAATGTTTAAATCCAATGTTCTCCGATGCATATCAATTAATGCAATTAATGTTCAATCAAAGATTAATATTTGTGGTATGATTTTAAAGTTAATTGGATAATTCTTGTTGTACTTTTAACATTTCTAACTGTGTACCATGGTTTGCATCAATCCACCACTTATACCTGTTTTGAACAAGTTTTGGCACTACTGTCATCAAGAACATGCCTAGTTTAAGTACAGTGACATCTTCATTTTCAGCGAAGTAGACACTATTAAAAGCATATTTTTAAAACTCATTTGCATAATGTTTATACCATTTCCACAGAAAATATAAGCACACAAAATGTATTGTTATTCTTAGTATTTTTGCAATCAAGTATGGGACCAGCTTATCAAAGAGTTGGTACATTGGAATTAGTTTGTACATGAATTCCTCATTTAAAGTAGATATAACACTCATTCTTAAAGTGCATTAGCTGTCATTTTCGTAATTTTTTGTTTCTGTTTGAATTATTTCTACTAAATATTATTTTTCCTGTACACTTTCATTTGATATCCACACATAAAATGCATTAAATGCATGAACTAGGTGTTTATATATCTATTGTCTTTTAAGACAAAAAATCAATCTAGATAAAGTTGTATGCATGCGACGTTTGGTGACCTTAATCCGCGCATGTGCTGTAAGGGTCGCTTTTTTAATAACAAATCTGATTGCAAAGCGAAAGTGGTAATCCATTGGCACGGAAGACTGACAGACTCAAGCCGTAAAAGAAAAAAAGTTCGAATATATAACACGAGGATCCTTTTGAAATTTACCTATTGTGATATAATTATTTATTTGAAAACTAATCAAGAAATAGATGAAATAAAATGAAAACAAGACACGTGCTTACCTGTGTATCCGTTATTGTTATTTTTTTTACTAAAGTTAAAGTATTTTACCCAGGTGAATGCCCTGTCGGCAATGTTCGGAAGTAATGACGAAAAATAATGAGATCAGAGCTATCGATCTTCTCTGATTAAAAAAAACTTTGTTTTCACAATTTTCTGTAGGTATTATCGACATTTATTGCTTCAATTGCATTACTACAAACGTATTTCATTGAATCACCAAAATTCAGTGGAATCAAAACTGATCAAATTTGGCAGCTAACGCAGCTTTAATATTAAGTATTAAATGGCTCTGCACTATACTGCGCAAAGCCTTCCTGGATTATTACAGCGAGTTATAAAAATAGAAATATATATAAATGTTTTCAATAGTTTATATATAAATGGTTTCAATAGTTTATATATAAATGTTTTCAATAGTTTAAATATAAATGTTTTCAATAGTTTATATAAAAAATTATATATTATCTTCATTCATATAGTACCAATATCCACGTTTGTAGGCATATAGCTAATGACTTCATGCGCTGATACACTAAACCTGTTCCATATTAAAAGCCACTTAAAGTGAAAATGCTCTTTAATGTACAACCAAAACATTTCTGAAAAACAATATATCGATAAACAGTTATTCCGATCCTAAACTTAGATTGTAGATCTTTATAGTGTATTCAATTGATGTTTCAATTCGTCATAATTTGCCTTTCCTCGTTCGTCTACCTCGGACGTAAAAATTACAAACAACTTGGCAGGTGTTTCTAGAAAGCCAGAGTACGCGAGTCCTACCTGTGCCAAATTTAATTCCATTCTGTACAGCCGTTTCGGAACAGATGCACAAACAAATCGTTTAGCAGAAAAAAATAATTGCAAGTGTCAAAAACAAAAGAATATATTGACCGGCCCTCTAAAATCATAACAAAAAACGAACAACAGTTTTGCAAGGTGATGTGCATCTAAATATCATGAAAAATGTTTGCCTTGACGTTTTTAAAAAGCAAATGATAAAATGAAAATTAAGGAGACACAAGAAGATTTATTGCATTAATGTCAAGTTGGTTGTTAAGAAAGAAAATGAATCTGTCTTGCATTTGGAACATAATTTCCTGTTATTAATATTAATATAAAAACATGGTGGGACTTGCATGTATAATGAATTACAATAATCCTTGAGAACGTACAATAAAAAAATGGAATTCGTGAAAACAAAGTATGAGAAACAACAGTTAATATTCTTCATTGTTTTGTTTGTTTACCTTGACAGGTGACAAAAGGGACAAACAGGTATAAGAAATAACGTCAATTATAAGACTATACTCTCTAAAAGCTCACACACACACACACACACACACACACACACACACACACATATATATATTCTGAATATTACATGTCAAAATCTGTATTACAAGCTGTCTTAACCCGAGACTCCTATATCAACCCAAGGGCCACCGGCTAAGGCTTGTTTCTTACCAAGCCTGAAATATTTCCCTTAAAATCATTTTTGGTAGTTCCTGTGCAAAGTTTTTGTAAATTAGAATAATTTAATAATTTAGTAATATATGAACAAACTGCGATTTGTTTTTGGACACCTTTCATACGGCAATATGAAATATCAAATTTCTAATAAAGTTCTTAAAAATGCTTTATTTTCGTTCTGTATTTTAGTACAGTCTGATACTTTGGGAACTTTAGTGATGAAGTGGGGTAGATCTAGATCGTGCGGTAAGGAACAGTTTTACCTGCCATTTTGATCTAGAATGCGAAGAATTTATCCGTAGACATGTTAATGGAAGGCAAAAGTATTCGATGTTTGTGTTCCTTAAAAGTTATTAATACAATATTTGTAAAATAAAGAATGACAGTTAAAATTGTTTGTTCGTATGTTTTTGTTATGTGAATGTTGGGGTGTGCATTTTTTTGTTTTGTTTATTTGTTTGTTTGTTTTTAATCCAGGTTTTGTTTATATCATGTATTATGATTATGTATATAACTATTCTACGTATTATGTTTATTGTGCAAACATTTATTATATGTACACTATTGTGTTTAGTTTAAAGGCCTTGAATAATATAGTTTTCAAAGAATACAATGAAGTTACATAAAATCATACTTTCTCTTTGGGTGTTAATATCTTGCAATATCAATAAGATGTATACGCCAAGATACTTGTTACTTGCACGTCTTCAATTTACGTTTTCTATTTGCTTTCATTGTTTTCGGTAACCAATGGTGCATACATGTATGCTGCTTCTTCTGTGAGCATGTATGAATATTCTTGTAACGGAATTGTTGTGTAAATTGCCTGTTTGTTTGTTGTAATTTTTGTTTTATCTATTTATTTTGATCCAGTACAAAAATATAAATCACTTTTCTACGTTCGATGTTTATTGTGCATATCATTATGTTTTTACTATTTGTTTAATTTTGAAGACCTTGGATTATACAGTTTTCAGAAAGAATAATCAAGGGAACCAAGGTTATAGAGGTAATCAAAAGAATTTAATCCAGGGACAAAGACCAGACATGGAAAACAGACATACACAACAAAGAACAAAAAGTAATTAAAATCATACATACAAAGTAACAAAAGTAAATGAGCAACTCGGACTCCACTAAAAACTGGGAGCATGGACCAGGTGCACCGATGGGGTGCATAGATAACGCATTTAAGTTACTATTCTATGTAACCCTTTCCGTTACTTTAATATTAAAAAAATGAAGATGTAAACGCCCAGATACTTGTTAGCTGTATTTCTTGAATTTTAGTTTCTCTCATTGTACATGCCTTATTTAGAATAAAATATAATATCGTTGAATGTTTTAATTATTGGCATTGTTTACACCATTGCTTCCTTCAACTTAACAAGAAACCTGTATATAAACGAAGCATTTAGATTCAATGACATGAACATTATATTGTATATGTTATTTGATTAATTATGTTGTTCTGCAATATCAAACCCATTGCTTCTTATTTGATTAAATGCATTCTTACGGTTTCAGTAAATAACAAACTAAAGTTAATTCTTAAGGTATGATGAGTGCGATATCTTATTAACAAGTGGTTCAGTGCACAAAGGGGACCCAAAAAAAATATAAGAATATTTGAAGAGATAATTCGGATAGGACGTGCTACGTCTAGAATGCGCAATTAATCATCTGATTAGACTGGTATAACAGGAATACATGTTATTATTTGTTCAAGTAGCAGTCTCTATAAGAAATAAGACAGGTGGTGATTCATGCATGTCAAAACCCCACCGAATTCAGTTTTATTTCTTGATCAAAAACCGTTATAGATAACATAACCAGTCTTAGTTTTTCATTTTGGGGTTGCGCTTTTACGATAAAATTTATATAGATTATACATGAAATTGACCCTTTGCAAGAGTTATTGTTCCTGATTTGGTTTGATTTGGTTGATTTTAGTGGGAGAAAAGTGCATATCTGAATAAGGAAATGATTATTGTAATGTAAAAATATAGCATATGTAGACTAAAAAACACTGTTTGTTTGGTGGGTTTTTCTACACCACGAATCACCTTACTGTTTGCAGTGTCTGAATTTTATATAGACTGGTACTTAATACAATCGAACTATTTTTTCAGATTTTGATTTTGATATACTTTTTAATAAAAAAAAATATTTGAAATAATGTTTTTGTTTTCAACCAAATTTAAATTCCATCAAATCAGGCTGATGATATTGATTTGAATTGAAAGGCATACTTTTTGCATACTTGAGGAAAGAGTAATCAAAGAAACCAAGATTCTAGCGGGAATCAAAAGAATGTAATCCAGGAACAAAGACCAGACATGGGAAAAAGACACTCACAATGAAGAACAGAAAATGAAACAAAAAAGTAATAAAAGTAAATGAGCAACTTGGACTCCAATAAAAAGTCGAAGCATTGACCAGGTGCACTGGTAGGGTAACCGTCCTCTGCTTTTCTAGAAACAAGAAGAAAAATACGATCCATATTGTCAATGAATATATATATATATAAATAAATATAAAAAATAACAATAATTTAAGCAAATAGACAATCGAGTTTTTAAGAAAAAAAATACAGCGTTTGTTAAACTTTGTTTGATCGATATTCATTTTGGGACTTTTATGATTTAGATTAGATAAATGGTTGACTTTAAACTGAAGAGAACAAGATTAATGATAGAACGTGATAAAAATACCATTTACTAAATACATGTAAGTAACAGCATTAATTAACTAGTTTTTCTTTCTTCAGGGGTCTTTAATAAAACTATCCGTTAAATTTAACGTTACAAATTACATGAAATAACCCTACAACGATAGCCAGTTGACTATGGAAATTTCTTGCATCGAGAGAAATAGATTGTTTTAGTTTTAAAGATTTCTATGACAATCTATTTCTCTCGATGTAAGAAATTTCCATAATCAAATGGCTATCGTTGTAGGGTATAGACAGGGCTTTGGTTTACACATGGTCAAAACATATCCAAAATAATTCACAGGGTTCTCAAAAATTGTCTTGTTAAGATTGGTATTCGATTTATATAGGATTTGGTTAAGACAGGTTTCTCTGTTATAAAAAAATCTGTAAGGAACTTTGGGATTTTGCTTAGATTAATTGTGACCTTGAAAAAAGGTTCTTAATGGAACGTGATGAAATAGTTTTTCGTCGATAAGGCGTACTAAATTCTACAAAAAGAAATTACGAATTCACTTACATACAAATAGACTAAATTGTTTTGAAGTGTTAAAAACTTTTTTTAAAGTGATCGATAAATTACATGTCGAATCTGTTCAAGGTTTTGATTTTTCTACTCTATACCCTATCCCCATAATGTTTTAAAACAAATATTCGCATATCTTATCAATTGGTCCTTTGATAAATTGGAATGTCAATATATTTTTTTCGAATTCTTTTAGATCATTTTTACCAACCGATAATATAAAAAAGGAAATAAGTGGACTTACAGAAATTTCTGTTAGTCAGCATTTGCATTTGGTTTGTTTTGACAATACTGTTTATTGCAAATACCACTGGGACCAATTGTGTACCATTTATTGCAGACCTTGTTTCGTATTGCTTAAATTAAAGTATATGGCTGGAATAAAAAAGACCGTTCTCAACATATTTGGTAAAACATTTAATAACACCTTCAGATATTTAGACTATATTTTGTTTTGTCCTCAACGATGAATTCAATATTTACACTAACGATATTTATCCTGCAGAATTTTCTTTGAATTAAACAGATATTGATAATAAAGAATGTTCGTTTCTCGGTCTTATTATTCATATCAATAATGGTAAACTATAACTATAACTAAAATTTATGATAAAAGGGATGATTTTTCATGTCTTTAGTAAACTATCCGTTTTTAGATGTTGACGTCCCCGTGGGTTCGATTTGCTCGTATTTATAACAATGGTTTGGATTTTAACGAAAGGAATCGTTATTTAACCGAAAAATACTGCATCAAGGTTTTCGATATCACAAGCTCTAAAAACATTCACACAAATCTTTAATCGATACTCATTTTCAAAAACAGGTGTACTGGTAAAGATATAATAAATACGGGTATTCTACCCAGCTTATGTAGAGTGCACCACGTGTTTGAGGATATTTCTTCATATACTGACAAATAAAACAATTATTAAATTGATTGTTAGTATTACAAGTATTAAAGGGTAATCAAGGAAATCATGATTCTAGCGGAAATCAAACGAACAAAGACGTGGAAAGGAAAGAAACATATAGGAAAGGTACAAAGACAAAAACAATTTTATCAGCACCAAATTACCACACTGACATATGGTTTTCCCATATACACATAACTTTATACACAGCATTTTCAATGAATTTTTAAATGAACCATTTACATTCACGAGCTCTTTTAACTTCTTACTTTTTTACTAATTACCGTATTCAGTGAAATTAAACACCCCCAGCATTTAATATATCTAAATTCCCATTATTTTTACTAATTACCGTATTCAATGAAATTATTTTTCAAACATTTGTTTATAAATATTTAAACAACAGTCAAACATCTAAAACTAAGCGACAGTTATGTTTATATATAACAATTTAAGACGTGTTTATTTTCGCACTCGTAAGATGTATTTTTTCCAAAATTAAGTGCAATATTTTTGCATTTGCTTGTAAATGAGTAAAAGACCCATTTTTGACAAGTCCATTTTGCCAATGGTTCAATGTATCATACAATATATAGTTTAATGATTTACCATTAGGAGACTAAGCAATATTGCATTATATTGAACTGTATATAATTTACTTAATTTTTACATTTTATTCAAGGCTCCTTTATTTCAAAATCGTAAAGTCACCATTACATCCATATTTGCAAACATTTACCAATGTTTTGAGTAGTGCTTGTAAATGATTAGTTAAAAAAACATATTTAAAAAAAATAATAACCAATGATACGTGTCCGAACTTCCTGACTGTCTTAATTTCTACTTTGTCTTCGTGTAAACATCTGAAAAACACTTATACGTGTGTATACTAAAATATAAAAAAAATTATGTTAAAGGATAAGTTGGTAAATTAATGCTATTGATATCATTTTATTGACAAAACTGAATTTTAAAGAAAACGACTGTCATATCGTTCGCACGTTCTATTTAAAATGAAAGCATGAAACGACTTAATTTATTAAACGGGGAATGAATATATAAATAAATAACAAAACATGAATGAGGACATTGCCCTTTTAAAATATTTAGTTTGCTAAATATATGCTGAGAGGGACACGAGCACCGTTTTATTAATTCATATATCAGTATTTTTGCATAATTTGTGGCATGACCTTAAAACGCATTCAGTAAGTCAGATGTTTTTAGGTATATTTTGATAAGCACATCCACATTGGTATAGTTGAGTGCGTACGCATATATGTAAAATACCAATAGTATCAATATTGCAATTTATGTATAGTTTAATCATGTTTCAAAATGTACCTCTAATTAGCAGCAGCATGATTTTTGATGTTTTTTTTCAGTTGTTTAAAAAGTTCAAACAAAGTATTGTTATCTGCACACTACCCAAAATCATTCTACATCCGTGAAAAAGAACACACCCAAGATTATTAAAACTATGAGATAACTTGTAAACTACAAACTACTCAAAAATCACGTCGATCTCATTAAACGCGGTCTTAGTCTAGTGCAACGGTAGGGTTAAAAAAACGCCATCGGAGATTTCTTTGAAAGATCATATTCGGTGAAGGTCGAAATAGTAGGGAACCAAGGTTATAACGGTAAAGTCACCACTTTTGTCGTAAAGTCTGGTAAAAAGTTTTCCTTTACCATCGACCATTAAGTATATAATGCTAAAAATATTATAATCGTTTTATGTGAACGAATTTGTAAATTGAAAAATACATGTTCCCGTTACTACGAATTTCTTCATTTCTTAGATGAGCATAACAAAATTCAATCAAATTTCTTATTTGCATTGTTATTTTGCTGTTTTTCTTTTCTTTCCCTTTATTTAGTTTTTGTTTTCTGTTTTATTTATTGTATTCATGTAGATGTTACAGTAAAACAAGTTAAGTTTGTGCATTTTGTAATATATGTATGTCTAGCATACTGTAGCTGTTGCTGTAACTTTCTAAAGAGTTATCAAGGGAACCAAGGTTATAGCGGTAATCAAAAAGAATGTAATCTAGGGACAGACCAGACATGGAAAACAGACATACATAACAAAGAACATAAAGTAACTAAAATCATACATACAAAGTAACAAAACAAATGAGCAACTCTGACTCCACTAAAAACTGGGAGCATGGACCAGGTGCACCGGTAGGGCAAGAGTCCTCTGCATTTCAAGAAACACCCGCCCCCGCACGAGTGTATGATGACGTCCATAAATCAATATATGCTGATTTAGTTTACATGTATACCTGTTTATTTTACACTTTATAATATTTGAAATGTAAGTTTGCTTCTTCAATTGTGTTTGCTTCAATTCTGCCTTTCCATATCAGCCGCTTTGTTGCAAATGGTTATTTGTCTCATTGAACAACTTTTTTTTTCTTTTAGTTTTTGCTTAGAAGTAATATTGAAAAATAATGCATATTGATCTTGATTGCTGTAAACAAGTTTTTATCAAGTATTTTTATCAAATGTATCATTGCTCATAAGGCGATTCCATATAATTGGTTTATTTGGTTACAAGTTTACTTATTATATGAATGGAAAGCAAAGTAACAAAAACCGACAGGTTAAGTTGTTTTCTTCTGTAAACACAATTGTTTTTATTCATATTTTCATTTTTAATAGAATCCTATTTGTTAACGGTACCAATTACATAATGATATTTTCAGGGTTAAAAACAACTGCATCTGTTGGTTAAACAGAAAAAAATTAAGTAGCAGTCTTTATAAAAATCAGATAGTAGGTGATTTACGCATTTAAAAAGAAAAACCAAATTAACTATTATTTCTTGTTCAGAAACAGTCACTGATTACATATTTATACTTAGTTTTTCATTTGGTTGATGCATTTTTAGAAATATGTAGATTGCACATAAAATTGGGACTTTGTGTTATTATTAATGGTTTTGTTTGATTTGATTGCTTTTAGTGAGAGTGTGTAGATCTGAATACAAAAAAAGACTATCCTTATATAAAATTATATCGTATGTAGACTATAAAAATCATTTATTTGGTGGGTTTGACTACATAATGAATTAGCTCCAATTTAAACAGTGTCTGAATTTTAAATAGGCTGGTACTTAAGGAGGTAGACCTAGGGTAAGGGACACAATCTTACAAATCAATGGAACGTTTATATTCACCATTTTATACCAACATCATGTAAGCATCAAAGTAAGCTGGACTGATATCATTCTGTTTCAAAGGGAAGCTTGAAAGACTTTGATAAAATTGCATATGATACAAACATATTAATGATTTGAAGTGTTTTGTCCCTACCCCAGGTTTACCTCCTTGAAATATTCTGTGAAGTTAACTGTTATGCGCAACGAAAACTTACAACAGAACATATTGGCTAATCGCATTGTCTTTGTTTATTTTTCTTTGTTTAGTTGTCATTGTGTGGGTATCCGGTAGATACTTTTAATTAATCAAATTAATTGAAAAGATTCCACCTGAGTACTTTATAATGATGCTTTGTTTATACTGATTATAGTAGTTATTCTTAAGTTTATTGCGCTCTTCCTGTGTAAAGTCAAATATTATGTCTATTTGTTTTATTCAGCACAATTTTTCACCCAGATTGCTTCTATCATATTCTTAACACTAATTCCAACAATGAATAGTACTTTTCATCATTTAAGTTACTCTTTTCGAAATATCATATTTATACAGAAGCTCCTGGCATCATCTGTGATCCTTTTAAAATCATCATTTGGTATTTTAGAGGAATATACTTTGCCAAAGGAGAGCTCAATATGGAAGCTGCGTTCATGCTTCCCATTCCTCCACCCATCATGCCTCCCATTCCAGCAGCATTGTTTCCAGACAAAGCCATTATATTACTTAGTGTTAAGCCTTCTAATGACCCTTCCTGTGCACCGCCACCCCCCATTAGTCCTGGAAGGCCTGCCATTTGTGCTATTTGACCCATCTCACCACCTCCAAAACCTCCAAATTGGCCATAAACGGTAACTATAAATGTAGACAGTAAAATACTCAGTAATGGAGATGTGTAAACAGCCATCTGAAAGAGAAAGATATAATTTTAAACAAAAGGGATTAAAAACATTTTAGTTCGCAGTATTAGAAATTTACTTTTTTATGATTGGTTTGAGATGAAAGGTCAAAATAAGGAAAGTCCATTCAACATTATGTGATAGTAATAATGTAAGGCAAACATTGGAAAGTTGGGAACAACCTCAATGTTTTTTTATTACGACCGACATTTCTGATGGAAACCCCAGTTTGCATCATACTAAATTCCTGTTTGTATTGCTAAACTTTTAAAATCGAAAATGTGAACACAATACTACCAGAAAGCTCAAGCTATCAAATGACAAATATTTCTCAACAAGATTTTCAAAAATTTCAACATTTGTTCGTGTTTCTTTTTTTTTTTTTCTTAATTGTTTCAAGATGAAAAATCAACGGTCGTTTCTTTTTTAAATAATTTGTATATTTTGTTTACTTTGTAATAATTAGTCTTTTACCTTCTGTATATTTCTTAAATAAATACATAGTTTATAATCAAGACTTTAACACATATATACAACATGGAACTGTGTCTTTGATTTAAATCGAAAATCTCATGTTTTGTATATTCTCCTATCGTTGTTTATGAAACGTTTTACGGAAAGAAACTTTGATTTATCTTAATTCGATAAGAAAAAGAGTTTCCTTCAAAGTGTTGTGTGCCGCTATAATTCCGATTCCCATTTTGCATTCTCGGCGGTTGTTTCTAGAAAAGCAGAGGACGCTTACCCTACCGGTGCTATATTTCAATTGATACCCCTTTAGTTATCTTTTGCCACTTTCAAAACATAGGGCCATGGGGCATTTTTGGCCAAGTCTATGTATTGTGTACATACAATGTAAAAATGTTTTACATTTTGATCGTAGCAGCTGTTTAGAGTGCTGTGAAAAAAATATTGAACGGCAAAATAAAGAATTGGCATATTCTGAAGTGCAAACAAATGAAATATCTTTCAAATTATATTAAATTGGAAAAATATTATTTAATCCCATGAACACTGGGTCTTCTCTTCATGACAGATTGTTCGCCCCAAAAGGGGCGTGCTTTGTAAAGTTTTGAATATTTACTATATTTATACCTTTAAATTTCTATTCTTTCCATATGTATAGTCGATCTAATATATATAATGTATCGGAGTGTTGATGCAAGCATTGATATACAAGCATTGTTTTTATTTCTTTTCTACTGGAACAAAATATTCAATTATTCATAAAAATAAAACACATTTAAGTGAAAAGCGCATTAATGCTGCGGTTGCATTGATAACTTCATGTCTACATTTGATTATAGTCTCTGCTGAAATTAACTAAAATTGAATTGAAATTTTTAAATACATGAAAATATTTTAAGGGTCTCTTAGCAACAAAAATATTTTTCGTAACCTTAATGTAAATGTGGTAAACAGTACAAAATACACCCATTTGCATTAATACTACATGATTAACATGATTGAAACAATATCAACAATCTTACCCTGCAGGAATATCTTGTACTTATGTCTTTCCTCGGTGAAGTTCTACTTCGGTACAAGGTAATTACCCTATATATATACACATGTATGTGCACTATAAGGATAAAATTACCCTATAAATAAAAATATACAATGATATTTATCATGTTAATCTGACATGTATTTGGCAGACACCCTGGCTACTAAAATTTGTATATACGTATGTTAGATTTTTTCAAACATTTTTATGTTTTTATTATTAATTATTATTGTTATTATATTGACTATTATTACATTTTTATTACTATTATAGTGATTATTTGGTAATTTCTTTAAATAGTTTTCAACTCGTGTGAAAAAGTATTTGAATTGAATTTTAAATATAGGAAAAAAACACCTAAGCGTAAGCAGTGGGGTCATCAATTCTAAAAAAAAAATAGCCTAAGGTGAACACATGAAATAAAGACGGATCACACACCATTTTGAAGGAAACTTTTCTTATCGAATTAAGATAAATCGTAAATTCTTTCCGTAAAACCTTTCATAATGAAGAAAATGATAGAAGAATATACAAAAATGATATAAAAATCCATTTTATGGACTGTTGCACTTTCGATTCCTAATCCGCAAGTTGTTATTAAGTTACATAAATAATATTCCATCACAAGACTATAAATGTTAACCTTACAATAATAAGCATTTTGAGTAACGTGCTAATAGAAATAGAAATGCACATATATGTTTTATACTCTCGAAGTGAAGAATTGTGAAGATAAAGCAATTCAGTTGTTTTTTTGTTGACCTTGACCAGACATGGACAACAGACAAACACAACAAAGAACATAAAGGAACTTAAATAGTTCATAAAAAGTACCATAAAAAGTAACAAAAGTAAATGAGTAATTCGGACTCCATTATAAACTTGGATCATGGAACAGGTGCACCGCTAGGGTAAGGGTCCTCTGCTTTTCTAAGAACACCCACCGAGTTGCTAAAAAAATGTCGTCCGTGGTAGACGAAAGAGGAAAGGAAAACTATGACACTAATCATGATGCAGATGGATACACCGTAACGATCTATAAGTTCATGATGACGACCATAAACTTTTGTAGTGATGACTTCAATCTTGTAGCAACTTAACCCTGTTCCATATGCCTAATTGTAAGAAGTCCAGCGCGATACAGATTGTCTGTGTGGTTGCGACAAGCTCTGGCATAACATATGAACTTTTGATATGAAAACTCCATACGCAGGTGCTGATGAGGTGTTGCCACAGATGAAAGAAAAGTTGACAATTCTGAATGAAGTCATCACGTTTGTCGTAAAGTTTGGTTGATAATTTCCTTTACCACCGAACTCTAAGTGAAGGTCAAGATATGAGGGTGAATTCACATTGTCTGAAGTAACCTTTATCTCAAGATCTTTGATGCGATGTATCAAATCCCCGAAACTAAGATTGTTTAAGGGTAATACGTCATCTGTATAGCAGAAACTGAGTTTAAAGGATCTACCTAAACGGCATTCTTTCTTTAAGATCAGATAAGTCAGCCTTAGTAGAGTGAAGGAATAGGTCAGCAAGACGAGGAGCACAATTTGTTCCATTTGTGTGCCGACTGTTTTGGTGTAAAACGCATCACCACACTGGACAAATATGTTGTCGATAAAAAAATCAGCATTTAGAAAACATCTTCTTCTGTTTATTTGAAAGATGATTTGGATTTGTTTTTACAAAGTATGAGGAATTTCTACTACGAACTATATATTTGTATCTAGGTGTGCCTTCTTTTTTGGAAAAACAACGATGTATAATGATTTTGAGTCGGGATTTTAACTGAGTATGGGGAAAAGAAGTACAAAGTGTTGCAAAATCATGTTTTAATTCTATTATATTCTGAGAATATCTTGAATTGAGGGTCTCCATAAGATCTTTTGAATTTTTCAGGATCCACGATGAATGAATATCACAACGGGAGGAACATGTGTTGTGGTAGGACTGGAGACCCTCTTTGACAGCTGTGAGTGTAGAAGTTAAAAGTTATATAATTTGGTGGTAAAGTTTGTAGATCCAGCTATGTAGCGTTGTTTGTATGGATTCCTGTTGAGTTTAGAATCCAGTACCTAGACGGTAAATCAAAATCATCGTCTTTGGTAGACAGTGAGTGTAATGGTAGTTTAGATCTTATAACTGTTGTTATTTTCTACGTCTATCTTTTATAATAAACATTGGATGTAATACATTTTGCAGGCAAATACAATTTTGTTTTGGGCTTTGTCGGCTGATATTATAACGTATTTGTCATGTATAGTTAAACAACGTTTTTGCTACATCGGGGTCCTTGAAAACAAATGTAGCATTGACACTCATTAATCTACTTAAAACTTTCATTCGTTTCAAACTTGAAGACCTTACGATGTTTACCCACTCTGACAGACAATCAATGCCTTTGTTTTATCCATTTTCTTGCGTAGTCCTTCACGGCATCCATATGAACTTTTAAGTTATAATTCCAATTTACGGAGCGTGGGTCACGGTACTTGGAACCTTTAGAAACGACCTTACGCAGACATTTGTTTTCGATGATGCTAATACATGAAATACACGTGCTTTTAAACTTTACAAAATAATGATAACAAATAATGAAGTATTAACATTACTTTCGTTTAAATTTAATTTTGGCTTAATTGTCTGGGAAAAAGTAAACAATTAAAAGAAACAATCATAATGACAAGTTTACTAACCCGTTTCTTGTTAATGTTACTATTGGTGTATATATGCTTGTTTTGTATTTATAGATTTTTCTTCAGTTCTTGTCTTTTTGTGCTTTGTTCTTGATATTGTTACTGCTTATTTTGTTTTTATTTTTATTTTTCGGTTTTTAGTTTTTGTTTTTGTTTTTTATGTGTTTTTGGCTTTGTTCTGTTTTTGTTTCTATTTTATTATTATTTTTTTTTTGTTTTTTACCTTTGGATTTTTTGTTTTTGTGTTTTGTTTTTGTTTTTTTTTTAAGAAATGAAGAAACGAGTTTAGGACATTAAAGGAGGATGGGACGACTTAACACACATACATTTTCACTTCTTTACTTCTTCAATACAAATGACTTCAACTTCATTTTGCATTTATCTTAAAAATACGATTACACAGGTTATATTTTTGGCAAGACTCTACATGAACAAAAATGACCATTATTTTAAGAAAATTCTCAGAAGTTAACTGCAAATACAATTTGATGACTTTTTAACATTTTTTTTCTCCAGGTGACAGCTCTTTTCCTTCGTTCGATTGATTAGTTGTTTTGTATCAGGTTATCCTTTGCCGACGAACTGACAGAAGCTTGTGCCTTCTTCTGTGTAGCAGGAACTTCATTAGGTGTAACAGTCAGCCAGGCAAATCCTTTCAGAATATCGCGTTGAAAATGAAGTGGTATAAATTGTGAAGCTGGTAGATTCCATACAAAATGAGGAATTTGTGATAGTAAAACTTCAATATCTGTGATTTTTAAGTTTTTATTGGATTTTGCGTATGGTAGAAGAGATACGACTTCCGCTATGGTCAATGTACCCAATAGCCCAGGATTGGTTTGTTGGCCTCCTAACCCAACCATACTTCCAACACACGTTGAAAAGCACAGTAAGAAAGTTGAACAAAATGTTACGTATGTTATCTGCAAAAGATTTTGATATAGAATCGTATTATACTTATTAGTGATTTTTTCATGTAATACACCTCAATTTGGAAGAAATTATGATATGCTTTTTTTAATAATGCAAAAAAGATGGCATTCGTCCTAGTGAACAATGAACTTAAGGTGACATTTTGGTTTAATACTCATATGCAAATAATATTGAACTATATTGAAGTGAACTTTTGTTGCATGTTCAATCATACTACGGAAAAAATATTGCAGTTCAAAAAGTAATAATGAATAGTAGCAGTAATAATAAAAGTGATTGTGCGCAATTTAAATATCCAAACACACAGACAAACAAACTAAAATTAATTAAACAAAAAAACTTTCTTTCTTTCTATAATCTGAATAATGATCATTTTAAAAACACAGTATAACCAACCGATCTGTTTTTGCGTTTAATCAGTCTCAATTGCTTTGTAATAATCTTTGACGACAAAACATGAACACATTTCAATGTAATTAATTCTTTGTGTTTGTCTACGTCTTTGTAAACACTTAGATTGTAAAATGTACATTTTATGATATAAGATTTTCCAAACTGATCAATAGTTTAACATTTCTAATTTTAAAAAAAATTTTATTATGTCTCTTAATCCCCCCTCCATAAAATATAAATATTAAATTACAAAAATCATCTTCAGCTCAACTGGAATGTGACTTAACATGTTACAACTAAATCTGCTGCTAAACTACTATCAATGATTTGTTCAAGATATGAAAATTTCATATCAAGAAAAATATATTCGAGTACTTGTATTATTAAATAATGTGTTATATAAACTCGGCGGGTGTTTCTAGAAAAGCAGAGGACGCTTATCCTACCGGTGCACCTGGTCCGTGCTACCAGTTTTTAGTGGAGTCCGAGTTGCTCATTTACTTTTCTTACTTTGTATGTATGATTTTAGTTACTTTATGTTCCTTGTTGTGTAAGTCTGTTTTCCATGTCTGGTCTTTGTCCCTGGATTACATTCTTTTGATTACCGCTATAACCTTGGTTCCCTTGATTACTCTTTAATAATATCTCTTCATTTGTTCTTTAATTATCGTTGATTGACGTGGTTATTTTAAAGGTGTATATACTTTAATATTATTTCGTGACAAAAGAGCTCTTGTTTTGATACGTTAAAACAATATCTATAAATTCTTGGATGAACGTATACGTATAATGTACCAGAAAAATAACATTTTAAACGTAATAACACAAGAATTTTTCCCATTAAAAAAAAGAATACAAATGCAGCTTATGGTATCATCGTGAACGATAAATGCACTTATTTGAAAAAATTACTATTTTGTATTTAGGTTTTCGGTAGTGCATTTATTACGTGTCACTATATCCATTCTTTTTTCCATTATATGAAAAATAATTTTCACAAGTAAAAAACTAATAATGGCGCTATTTTGTTACTTACGAACCAAATCGTCTACAAGTTTTCTACTGAAATAAATTTTCCTTGGATTTCTGTATGAAATTAACATTATTTCAATACTCACCATTTCATTCGCCTACAAACCTCAACACCAACAGTCCAAAGTATAGGTAAGTAAGCTAATAAATGTAACGCATATATAGAATAAAAACCTTGCTGATGCTGGTAATATATGCAGTAAAACGCATTAATTTGTTCAGCTACAATTGTCTAACGTGCCATTCTTGATAAATAGCAGCTAGTATAACTGGGAATGGAATTGCTTATATGAACTTTCGATGACTTATCATAAGCAATTAAGCTCATCCAGCGTATCAAAATACCATTGGATTGTTATGAAAATATTTTGGAGTTGTCATTTATTTCTGCATTGTTAGAATTTTAATTTTAGAATTATGAACTGTTAACTAATAAATGTCTATGTATTTTCCACATAACTCACACGGATAACTAATTTGACTTAGTTTCGACACATTATTACAAAAACAATATTCTTTCAGGACATTAACTTCACTAACTTCCTGACAATGAATCAAGTAATAGCAGTAAACATAATATTCAAAAAGTAGACATGAGGATAAAAAGTAGTTAGGTGACATTGAAAGATCTCTGTTACATGGTTGGCTCGGTAGCCAAGTTATATTGGAAAAAGAACGTATGTGATGAAAGGCAATAAGTGCACCATCAGTTCAAACCTTCATAGTTCACAATACGGTCCTCAACAAGTGGAAATCTAAATTTTGCATGTTTGAACAAAATTTTGAAAGACCTGAGAAGAAGAATAATAAATCGATGGTAATGAAACAATTAATATGTATCATAATAAAACTAAATTAATTTAACGACACATTAATGGCCAACATCTCATGACTGTGGTTAGGTGCATAAAACCTTTTGTGATGTTTAACTAGTTATATAAGGCCTTAACCATTCCCATTTAATGTAAGGTCTAAAATAAACATCAACAACAACTACACAATATGAAGCATTTAATATAATTGTCAATTCCCTCCATGGAATACCCCAAAATACGACATTTTACATGATAGGCGTTTCAACAAGTGAACATAAAAATATGAAAGAATATAAAAAAAACTAGTATATTGGTAAAATCAAATAACAAATTCTGTTATAAGTTCTTCAGAAGATAATGTTCCATGTAATCTTAATTCCACTAAGAAAAAGTGATATAAGCCATTTCAGATAACGCGACAATACCATTTTTGCAAAATGTTTAATGTAATGAATGATGTCCGTATATAAGCTTATACCCATTTCAAAGAACTTCTGGAATTTTATAATTGTAAATACAACCATATCCTATCAGTCTAGTAAGAAATGAATCAGATCATGTACTTTTCATTCTCAAGTTATCATGGCAACATCAATGTTCGATGTTCATGTATAAAAGGTATATTCATTTAATTGTAATATAGATAGAGTGTTTTATCGAATGTTCCCAGCAAATTAAATTTCGATAATTCATACTGTGAAATAATTTTCGTAATTTCACTCTCGTACCTTCTCCCGCCAAAACTTCACAACTTTGAAATCAATCTGCTCTGTCAAAAACCTCATTTTTGCTAAGATTCTATTAAAATATTTCTGAGCAGACAGTGATACAGAGATCAAATAATGGTCTTTTCAAATAGAGAGAGCATCCGTGAGTGATATTTCCTTGTCAGATCGGTGGGTTTTGACATGCTTTTTTTTTTATTTTTCCCATTTTGCTTGATTCTTACCAACACTTAGACATAAAGATTTAACTTTCTTTAAAAAATGCAATGAGCAAGTTCCTTTGAAGTTCACAAAATATTTTCCTGGTGGTAAATATCGCCTAATCTCCTTACTTCAGCTGTTTAATCACTTGCATGTCCTGAAATTGGGATCAACTGACTTAACGGAATGACAAAAGAATCAGGACTACTATAACTAGAAGTAATCGGTCTTTACCATTCCAAGAAAAAGAGTTCAGAGTAGCAAAGTGTTTTAGGCTCAAACGTTACCTTTATAATTACTTATGTCATCTGGATTTATCATTTCACTTTATTTGCTGGTTAGAATTCCTGGCAATGCCAGCTTATTAAAGTGATTTCTCCTAAGTCTTTGTAATTCAGTGTCTTTCGTTATTTAGTGCTTCCACGAGATACTGTCAATGCAACACTTTCCCTTCGAGTTTTAAACAATGTAAAACCGAATTTTCAAATGCTTTCTTCTCGCGGATGTTATGATTGAGCCTGCTCAGAAATTATCAAATAATAGATCGTAAAAAATCGACCGTCATCAAATATCATGTATACGCCATTAAATAAATGAAATTGCAGGCAAGCCTCATTGTCTTAATTGGAATGAATTGTATTATAGTATTGTATTATAGTATATACTTTCTAAAATGAATCATATCCTTAATGCTGTGTTTAACTGATTATCCCTAGTACAGTGACACATATCTAATCGAACTATGAATAAACCGAACACCTGTCTTTAAAAGACAAGTTATACAGTCAAAAAGCTTCGGGTTGGAGAAGTCTCACTGTACTACTATATTACAATAGCCTGTTCCCGAATTTTAACTTTAGGGCTAACGATAATTACAAATTACACAATAAACTCATTAATTATTTTGTAGTACAATGTTCTTAGAATTCAAACAATAGTAAAAAGTTCTACCTTTGGTAAATTCGCCGGTTCAATAAAGTTAATGAATAAAGTTAAACTCAAATTACATCTTGACGATTTTAGACCATCCGATCTTTTCTTCAATGTAACGTCGTGCTTTGTGATGTTTGTTTTTGTTTTGGTTTGGGGTTTTAACTTCCTTCGTGTAATGCGGAATACGTAATGCATTATTCATAGTATAGTGGTATGGGCTAGTATTCCTTATGACTGATCGATATTTCCTATCACAGAACCGTAGTCAAATTACGTATATTGGAGGGTTTTTAAATAAGTTTTTATCTGTAAAAGTAAGATATGTGCATTTTTTTTTATTACAAATCGGGTTACGTTATCGATGTATGAAGATACTTTTAATTGTAAGTTCGGACTTAATTTTGACAACAGTTAATATCTAACACAAGATTCTTTGCTGACACTTTAAATGATGTACAGATTCCTCTAAATGGTTTCCAGTTAATTTATACCTGTGGAAATAAAATGCAAGGATATTTTACTCCCAGCTTTTGAATAAATCTTAGTTGACATTTTAATTTAAAACAAAGAATGACAATTCTTTCATAAAAGTAAACATAGTGAAAATATATACAAATATCATTTTCAATTAATTGATTAACATTTTCAATACATAAAAAAGATTATTTTCTTTGTATGTTGTAATGTCTTCTTTTTACACAAACAGTTTTCTAGCTATTCCGTTATGGAAAGGCTTTGGGATCCATGCAGCTGGTTTCATATTTAAGATAAAAGACGGTAGGAAATTGACAAATTGAATAGGCGTAGAAGAAATAGATACATGTGTGTCATTTCCAAAAGGAGTGTTATTTTGTATTTGTTGAAACATGTCTTGGAAGGTCATGCTTTCAAATTTGTCGCTTAGTTTTCGTCCGGTATTTTGTGGTTTCGTTGAGCTTTCGAATATCTTCTGCGTTGTCATCCATTTTTCAACTTCAGTTGTTGAGTTTGTTGTTGTAATTAGAGAGACCGAATTATTTACTTTGAAATGCTCCTGTCCAAGTGAATTAGTACCAATAAAAGTATCCGCTTTGTGACTCCGTTTTTCTTGTCCATGTTGAGATAACGTCGATTTCGGAGGTTCTTGATTGGAAATAACTATTCCTTTTCCAAGTCTTTTTGAGTTTTGACCCATATAATGCTTAGTATCACTTGTAACTTGTGTCTTACCATTATTGTTATTTTTTGTAACTTGTCCATGTTCAGTTTGGTCCGTCATTGTTGGGGGAATCAATGAATGATATGACATTTGGTCTTTGCCAATTGTCTGGTATCCCTTGAGACTATATTGATTGTCTTTTGTTGTTCCGATAACATTTGACGCTGGAATGAGGTGTTTTGCCAGATTACCATTGTTATCATTTAGTATGTCAATGTTAGATAAATTAGGATTATGCTCTAATTGAACCATCTTGAATTTTTGTCGTGTTGTTTTACGCTCTTCCTGTGCAGAGGAAGAAACAGATAAACTTGAGATGGTAAAAGACTCTGTAATTGTATCTGAAACTTTGGAAGACACTACTGTACTCGATATTAGACCTCCGTGAGCTTTTTTGGCTTTTGATGGTAGAAACAGGGATTCCTTTGATTGCAAAATAATCGGTGGAATGAAAGATAAAAAATCAAAAGTTTGATTTTCATTATTCTTATTCGCAGAGGTCCGTTCTGTAAGTTTCTTTAGAAGGTCTCCTAAGGTGATATTTTTTAGAAAATGTGTCTGTTGTTGATTCTTGCTATTATCGGAGAAGGGGTTAACAGTCGTAGCACAAAGAGATTGACCAGTACTTATTATAAAAATTCCAAGAACCCATGGTATGCGTGTAAGGGCTTTCATTTTCATATACCTGTAAAGTGATACATGTATTGTTAAGTTACGATATATCTAATGCAATAATTAAACATAATTAACACTTTTTACTTGTTCTCTTATCCCAACACTGTTATTTCTTTGTTTAATCATTTGAAGAAATAAATTTACATGTGAGTGCTTGCTGTACATTGCTAATTGGTCATTTCTCAATATAAACGCAAGAATATATATATTATAATATTATATTTGTCATTTCAATTTATGCAGAACTATTGTGTCCATATGACAGAACATACACAAGTTTAAAAAAAAAACAGAACATTTCACTATTTGTTACGATTTAATTTTCCATTCTATATATTACGCGGTTAGACGTCACACAAGGAGGGTCACCGTTGATAAGAAAAAGTTGTAGATGTTTGTTTGTTGGGGTTTAACGTCCGAGCAGCAATATGTCAGCTATATTCAGACGATGAACATGAAATTGATGATAAAATGAACATGAAATGATGACGAAATGAAAAAGGAATGGGACACAAGGACAATGGGGTCGACAAATTTTGATTGCCACTGGAAATAGGGAGAGGTGGGTAGGGTCGGACAATTTAGCCTCCTGTGGCGGGACCCTAAGGTTCCTACTCCGGGAGAATACCACAGTAGGGTTCTTTAACGTGTGAGGAACGTGGCATCTTTCCCAACACGGTGCACCACTATGGTTTGCGGTCAGGTTTTCCGTATTATAGCCTGACCACCCCAGCATGTAACACGCCAGGGGTACCCCATTCCACCACCTGGGGCACACATCCCAGTTGCTCTGTGGGCAGAGCGCCCTAGCCCCCGGCTAAGGTTCTGAGCACTATTTAGTCGCCTTTAACGACAAGCTTAGCGCTGCTGCAGGCCTATTCTTTAAACACCCGGACCTGCACGGGGCAAAAAGTTGTTGAACGGACCAGTATCTTAAATCACAAAAAGTGGACTTAAACATTTTTGTAGTCCTGAAAGTGAATTATTTCATTAACTAAGCATAACCTCGAAATGAAAGAGTTGAATTCTATAAAAACGGATATTCGATAGCTTGAATATTAAAATCTAATTTTTCATCTGAAACGTTGGATAAAAGTGAATTTATGGTAAAACAACAGCCAAAGATTTCTTTAACATATAAGGAGGTAGACTTAGGGTAATAGACATTACTCATAAAATCAATGATATGTTTGTGTCATATTCAATTTCACCAAAGCCTCTCAAGCATTTGGTTGAAGCAGAATAAAATGAATCCAGGTTAATTAGATGCTTACTTAAGATTGATGTAAAATGCTGAATACAAACACTCCAATGATTTTTAAGAGTTGTGTCCCTTATCCTAGGTCTACCTCCTTAAGATTAAATAATGAAAACAATAAGCAAAATGATGAAAGCAATTAGCAACATCAAAAACAATATTAAAAAATCCAAGAATCCTTGAAATAAATGAAAACCCCGAACTCTTCTAAATAAGAACCAACTTGCTACTAGGGTATACATGTATTTATTTCTAATGTATCAATTTTTGTGGACACAAATTTAGATAGAATTCGTTGAAATCACGTCATGGCAGTCACTCGTTGTAGCAGTTGCTAACTAAAATAGATATTTGATTGCCGAGAAACATAATGAGTTTCGTAGTTCTTATACATGTGGGTTTTGTTTTGCAATTTTCTTTGATAAACTAAAGCACAGGTTTTACGTAATTGAAAATTGTCAACGGATATAATCAGAGTATTAAATTTAAGAATTACGTTGAAAGAGTGTAGTATAACTTCTTTCCAGTAGCGGGTCTGCAGAATTCCAAGAGTTGGAATCCCGTTTTTGAAAATATTGATAATTGCAAGGTTTTTGCATCAATGATTAAATAAAAACCCGACATTTTTCTTGTTTCATAATAATTAAATTGCCCGATCAGAATATCCCCCTTTTATAAATTGCTGTGCATGCCTCTTTCAAATATTTGAACTTCCGTAAAAACTTACCCAATGGTTTGAAAACAATATAAAATATGAAATATTAAAGTATACGAACATAAACATACGTAATTGTTATCTTTTCACTTACGACACGAAAATAACATTAAAGTAATACAGTGAAACCTATCTAAACGGTGTATTGAACCCTTTTGTGCAAGTTCAAATTATTTTGAAAATCAGAGTAAACCGAATATGTCTTTAAACCGAACAAATTAAACAGTTCAACATGGATTTTGTCATGACAGTTATAACCGGCTCCGAAACGGCGTCTGACGTTCACTATAGACGCTGCAGCCAGCCCTCTCAGAAAATGCAAGAGTCTTGCAAAGTCGGGAAAAAGTTAATGAATTTACGCGACGTCACCTGATTGTAAAACGGCGCTTAATTGGAATAATGTCCGAGAATTTAGAGAGACCTGTCTGCAATGGTTAGTAAGAAAGGAAACGAAGGGCTACTGCCGCGGGGAGTTTGCAGTTTTCCCTGCATATTTTATATATTTCTGTCAATCTCGTAAACGATATAAACAAAAATTGAATTGACAATTAAACGACACCTACCTGTTATCACTTCTGTTGTTAATAGAAATATGAAAAAATTACAGTATATGTATGACAAATATAATATCTTTGGGACAAACACAAAAAGTAAGCGACAGTCTGACAAGACTCGTACTTATCAGTAGGACACAATGGTGTTATGGTCGATCTTGTACTGTTATATTTATATAAGATCAGGGGAAGTACAAAATAAGGATTATAAATAAGTGAGCAATAGCCACGCTTAAAACTTAAAAAGGAACTACATTCAAATAAAATAAAAATAAAACGACATAAAAAATATAAAGGATATGGACCCAGTGGCAAAAAGTATCATCAGGAATATTGATAACTGCAGACACACACTACTGAAACAAAGTGCCCGTCAAAATTGGTAACGAAAAGTAATTGAAATACAGAGTATTTGCTGACGATGATATGAGGTATAGGGGAGTTTTTTTTCTCAAAATACAAATGTACAACAACAAATATTAAATATAATAATAATAATAATAATTTTTGGAATGAATTAGAAATTGTTGGGACGTCTGCTGTCTCCTCTTTTTTAATTATATTTAGGTATGTAATGAATTGACATGTAGGTCTGTTTAGAGGAGATATGCTTTGATGCGACCTGTTCAAATTCTCTTATTTGTTCGTTAAAGACACATCATATTGGCAAAAAGGGTTATAATTTCATTAATTGAAAAATTGCTTTTGAATATTTCAAATATTCTGATGCAAAATTTCCACACATAATCAGCGGTGCACAGATAAAAAAACATGTTAAGGAATTAATGCTTTAAAGTGCTAATAGGTTAATCTTTGTATTTCTTTCATTTTTTTCCAAATTATATTGCATCCTATAAAATGCAATAACTACTATTATGACAAATTAATTATTTGAAGGGATTTTTTATTTTATTTTGTTTTGTTTTGTTTTCATATTTATTTTTTTTTTGTTTTGTTTTGATTTGGTGAGTTTACGATACAACTGGAAAAAGGAACAGCATTAGATATTATTGCTTACATTATATTGAATGGATTGGCATATTTCTCTTATATAAAGAGTAATCAAGTGAACCAAGGTTATAGCGGTAATCAAAAGAATGTAATCCATGGACAAAGACCAGACATGGAAAACAGACATACACAACAAAGAACATAAAGTAACTAAAATCATACATACAAAGTAACAAAAGTAAATGAGCAACTCGGACTCAACTAAAAACTGGGAGCATGGACCAGGTGCACCGGTAGGGTAAGCGTCCTCTGCTTTTCTAGAAACACCCGCCGAGTTGATCATAAAAAGTCAAGACCGGGGTAATAGAATATCAAAAGACGAAGTCATCAGCGCGAACATAAGCAAACTTCAAATGTTGCCATTTATATATCCATATTGGAGAAATCAGATAATCCAAGAGTTATAATGAAAGACGCTCTTTACATTATTCTCATAACAACAATACTTACAATTGTAGTTCAAATTTTTGGTAAGAGAAGACTTAGTTTCAAAATTTAAAATTCACATTTGTAAAAAGAATAAAATAAAAAATTTTAGAAACTCGATCCACTTATTCCCTACGTATATATAATATATCTCAAGCTCTCTTGATAGATGGTTAGCAAAACGTTACATAAATGATTGGGTGTTAATTTTCGAATTGGAGACAACATACAAATCTGTTCTAAAGTTAAATAAAATCTTTCAAATCTTTATATTTCTGTAGTTATGCAAGAATAACAAATTGCATGTAAAGATATAAAGATGTATGCTCGTTGCATCTAATAATTTCAACTGGTCGTAGGTACTTTTTTCATAGGAACTAAACAATATATGTAGCCATTTACTTTTTGTAAGATCTAAGTGACCGTTCATTGACGTTCCTTTCCTTTGTACAAGTAAACTCCTTGAAAATATCATTTATAACAAAATTACAAAACAATAACCATAAATCGGGAAGGGTAATAATTTAACAAAGCACATCATAAATAAACCGGAAAGTGAAATAAGATACTATAATCATGACTTGGTACAGACATTCCCAAGTTAAACTTTCTGCTTCCGTAATAGCCATCATAGTTTCTGTTAACATTTGTATTTGGTATGAAAAAATCACAATAGGTAAAACAGCAGTCAACCCAAAGTAATAGTAGGCAACTTGAGAAATATCATTAATCACAGAAGAAAATTCACATCGACAGAAAAGTGAAATAGGGTTGATAATTTTATGCCGCTTCTTCTTTGAACCTTTTGGAACATATGATGTCACATTAACTTTTTTGTGGGAGTTCATATTGTGAGTGCTCAAGTTTATTATTTGGTGTTTTGTTTCGTGTTATCAATTACCATTCTATTGCCACATTGTGCATTTTGATCTTCTCTGTTTCATGCTTCTATGCACATCTGCTTGGATTTTGATCTGGTCGTCTAATCATTGAGGCTTCAGTACTTTTTTGAGAACATTTGATATGAATGTTCACATTTTTTTCCGTAGTGAATCATAGGTCTCAAAAGTGTATATTTATTTACTTATTTAATTTTTACGTTTCTTGACAAAACTAATTTACAGGGGAAAAAGGAAATTTTTTGCGACATTTTTCGAATGTACATATACACATGCCTACATGTATATGTGTCTCATGTGTAACGACATATTTTTTTTTATCTTTATTTATCCCTTTCCCCAATATATAAATATAACTCTAATTTGATTTTCTGAATTGAAACAGAATAATTAGAATAAAACATTAAGAAAAAAATATCTAGTTTGAACTCTTGTGATTTATAAAAAAAAAGTTAAAGAAAACATTTCAAATACAGTTTTCATGGGGTATAGGGCAATCGGTGCAAACACTAATTTAGATATCAGCTATAAATTTAGTCGAAGGACAATACCTGTCAAAACAAAATAAAAATGAAATAATGACCAGAGAAATAAATTCTTTAAAAATAATCCACAATCAATCATCTTCAAGTGTCATTATACAACATTCATTATGATATATTTGTTTGTCGTACTGATGTCAGCATTTGGTTAGTTTAAATTAAATTCAAGGGCATAACTTAGCGACTATGGTCACTCAGAGTATGTTTGTCGTAAAGTTTGGTCAATAGCTTTCTTTTACCATCGATTTCTAAGTGTAGGTCAAGATATGAGTCTGACTTCACAGTGTCTGTAGTATCCTTCATCTCAAGTTCTTTTGGGTAGATGCGATGTATCAAATCCCCGAAATTAGAATTGTTTAAAGATAATACGTCATCTATATAGCGGAAACTGAGATTGAAGGATCTAGCCAAACGTTATTCTTTCATTCAATTTACTATAATGTAATCGAAACCATCTTTCATGCCTTATTGCAAATTCTTTTAAATACGATGGGAAATTCGAACATAAATCACTCCTTCGAACGTATAATTGTTTTGACTTCTTTTGCAAATGTGTCGACCTCCGAACTATATATCATATCACTTTATTGATTTGGCATAGCACAAATTCAAAACCCCAATAATATTATTGGTATTAAATATGGGACTACAATAATATAGATCCTTTGACATACTCTGGAAGAGTTAAACTACCGAAATTTGCTTATTTAAATCAGTCACAGTTACGTGATTCAAGCTTTACATAAATTATATAAATACAGATTCAAATGAAATTCTTGTTTGTACAATCACGTGAAATTCAAGTAAGAGTTCGAATAGCTTACATTTTATGATAATTGTCCATATATTTGCTCAATGTTTTGAAGTTCTAGAACAAAATTACTTGTATTCTGAATGATATACTTCTATAAGTACTTAAGTACTTAAGTGTCTATGTAAAGAATGTTTGCTCCCCTTCAACAAGCAACATAATGCATTTCAATACAGGCAATCATAAATGATTACATCCTTTAAGGAAGTAGACCTAGGGTAAAGGACACAACTCTTACAAATCATTGGAACGTTTGTATTCAGCATTTGACATCAATCTAAGCATCCTAAGACTGATTTCATTCTGTTTCAAATGAAATTGAATATGATACAAATATATCACTGATTTCATGAGTTATGTCCCTTACCTTAGGTCTACCTCTTAAATCACAGTGATCTTAAATATACATTTATAACATTAGATACATTATTTAATTGTAAATAGAACAGACAAGGCAGTTTCAGAAATACAAAATGGAGAAAACCAGAACGTTTTATATTTTGTACAGTATCTTAAATCTTAGTACTTATATACTTTGATATCATATAAGTACTTAAAGATGAATTTCAGAAAAATTCATTCCTTATCATTAAGTAAATACAAGATATGGATATAAATTTGTAAGACGGAAAACAGCAATCACCACACAAAGAACTTCATGGTGTATTTTAAGTAAGGAGAACTATGGAATGGCCATTTCATCTCCAAAATAGAGAGAAAACAACAAACAATATACAAAATACAAACAGAAAATTGAGAGTAAAGCAAATACCAAGATCAAAAATATAACTTGGAGTATGTATCATGTGCAATGAAAAGGGAAATATCATTAGATTTTCAATGAAAACCAGACAGCGTTCCTTTCTTGTGTTTTGACCTAATGACTTTTTATTGATTAAATTTATTTCCGAGCGAAATTATTGCGTTGAGGAATTTTTAAACTTATACTTTAAAGAAAATATTGCATTCATCCAATCCCTGAATCTAAAATATGTTGATATAATTATTTAACTAGCATCTCTTAATTTCCCTACCGGTGCACCTGGTCCATGCTCCTAGTTTTTAGTGGAGTCCGAGTTGCTCATTTACTTTTGTTACTTTGTATTATGATTATAGTTACTTTATGTTCTTTGTTGTGTATATCTGTTTTCCATGTCTGGTCTTTGTCCCAGGAATACATTCTTTTGATTACCGCTATAACCTTGGTTCCCTTGATTACTCTTTCAATAGCATGCACATTTATTTGTACAATAATTGACTGATTTACCTATCATACTTCATATTATTCGAGGCAAAAGCGGTTTGGTCGTGTCATTTAAGCATTTTAGAATACTTTTTTTGGGCACGGAAACGAAATATTTTTTTCCGACACGTAAATATATATGTTATTCATGTATTTCAGAAATTTGTTGAGAAACAGTTCAGTATCAAACATATGATCGCCCACATTCAAGATGAACACGCTACCCCACTGAGGCGGTATTGGAGTCAAAAACTGATGATAGCTTTCAATATGTCGTTAAGGGAATGGTAACAAATTAAGTGAAGACGGCTTCATAAATAATATGAAAATGGAATTTGGTGTTCAGGTGAAGTTCCAGAGCTTAAAATGAAACAATGCGCATATGAATATAAAATAAACGTATAAAGGCTTACAAGTTTGCAGTACATATATGCACCCGTAACCTTGTATGAAGAGCATTAGTATTTGAAATTATAAATTTTCTGATAAAGTATATTAATGTCAGTAATTAATCGATTATTCTGCTATTAACGATTGTTTTTTTTTTCATAATATCATAGATAATACTTATGAACTGCTTTTACTACTGTTCCGTTTTTTTCAAAATTTGCCAGGTGGCAATTACATTTGTATGTGTGCATACTGATTGATTGATTAATTGTTGGGGTTTAACGTCCGAGCAACAATATTTCAGCTATATTCAGACGACGAACATGAAATGAATGATAAAATGAACAGGAAATGATGATGAAATGAAAAATGGGATGGGACACAAGGATAATAGGGTCGAAAAATTTTGATTACCACTAGAAAAAGGGGAGGGATGGGTAAGGTCGGGCGGAGCCATATGGTTCCTACTCCTATCGAATACCACAACTGGGTTCTTTAACGTGGCAGGTACGTGGCATCTTTCCCAACACGGTGCACCAGTATGGTTTGCGGTCAGGTTTTCTGTATTATAGCCTGACAACCCCAGCATGTAACACGCCAGGGGTATCCCATTCCACCTCCTGGGGCACACAACCAAGTTGCTTTGTGGCCAGAGCGCCTAGTCCCTGGCTAGGTTTCTGAGCACTATTTACTCGCCTTTTCACGACAAGCTTAGTGCTGCTGCTGGCCTATTCTTTTGACACCCGGACCTGCACGTGGCGTGTGCATACTGCAATATACCGAAAACAATATAACTGTAATGGAAGCGAGCTGTTTTTAAACATCCTCAATTTCAATTGGTGACATTTGTACTTTGCCTTGATATTTCCATATTAAATACAGACTTCCTTCTTTTATCTATTACTGTTTACTTTTGCCTCGAGTTTTTTCTCTCAGTTTGGTAATTTAGTTATAATTCTTAACTTACAAAAAAGTTTATTAAGGATGTAGACCTAGGGTAAGGTATATAACTCATAATGATATGAAATCATTGATATGTTTGTATTAGATTCAATTTCACCAAATCTTCTCAAGCTTTCGTTTGAAGCAGAACAAAATGAATCCGAGTCAATTAGATGCTTACATGAGATTGATGTAAAATGCTAAATACAAAAATTCCAATGATTTTTAGGAGTTGTGTCCCTTACCCAAGGTCTACCTTCTTAAGTACCGGCTGGTCATGGAAAAGAGCCAAGATTCAGGATGTAGACCTAGGGTAAGGTATATAACTCATAATGATATGAAATCATTGATATGTTTGTATTAGATTCAATTTCACCAAATCTTCTCAAGCTTTCGTTTGAAGCAGAACAAAATGAATCCGAGTTAATTAGATGCTTACATGAGATTGATGTAAAATGCTAAATACAAAAATTCCAATGATTTTTAGGAGTTGTGTCCCTTACCCAAGGTCTACCTTCTTAAGTACCGGCTGGTCATGGAAAAGAGCCAAGATTCAAGGTATAAACACTAATTGGGGCTAAAAATTTAATAGGATATTGTCATTCAAATTATTCCTTTGTGGTTCAAGGACAAACAATAACACTTTTTTTGGTCATAATATGAACATGCGAATTGTGAGTGGTATTCGTTATGTTATTCTGAACTTAAACTGTGAAATTATTTTGATTCTTGGATATCTTTATTTCGTAGTCCGTCTAAACTTTCATATCTAATTTTTTTCTTCATGAATTGATCTTAGATTATTATTGTTTTCAGTAACAACTTAACGTTATAAAGGGAAACAGAACTCATGGCTCGATCAAAGCACGGAAAACCCGAAGGTAATAAACGAACTACGGTTCTTCAAAAAGTACATTCTTTAATATAACTCGAAGTTGTAGTAAGCCTTATTGTATTGTATATGCCTATTTTAATCTAGTTAATTGTATAATTAACCAATTTCATTCCTCAAAAGGACGGAAAAAAATTATTATTTTTTTCTTTTTTTTTATTCTCATTATAAATTTAAGTAATTAAAATTCAAGTCTTGAATTTTAATTAAGTCAATTTATATGATCTCCATAAACAATTACCTTGAAACACTTTGTAGAATATCAATGCATTATACCGACATGTCCTGCACTCTATAAGAAAAGAATCTTTACTGTTAATAAACTTAAACAAAGTATTAAAAGTTCTCATGTTTTTATATCAATTTTTTGTTTTCCTCGTTCTAAATTATGTACTTCTCAGTCTAAGAATCAGGCGAAATGTGTATAAGTTGTGGCATATGACGAAAAAATAATCAGTGGTTTGATTGCATAAACCAAGTATTTATACCTCATAATCTCAAGAAATAACTGTCAAAGTGTTTGTAAAGTTTGCCTTTTTAAGATATTGATATGTCAAATTTAGTTGAAATGCACAATGGAAAAATGGCGCAGTCAAAAAAAAGATTTTCGTCACAGATGCTTCGGGATAAATTTAAACAGCTTTACCTTTGATGACATTATGAAAAAGGTTAGCAATGCATAACTAAAATACTGCTTTACCATAGAAACATCATTGCATTTCAAAAGATGTTTGTTCCAGTTCACTGTATTAGGTATTATCTATATAGGTATTCCTATAATTTCTGAATGCGGCTTACTATTCCATATGATTATTTGTTGTTTTATCTACTACACTAACGTGTTGATGATACTTGTATATGTCATCATTGACAATGCGATATACAAGCAAGTGGCATAAACAAAAATCACCCTTGCGATTAAACAAAGCACGTTCTGACGTTTCTAACGTTGTTTTCTAGTAACAACTGGTTCGACGTTCAATTGGTATAACTTCCGCCATTGCAGAAGCCGATTGTCAAGCGGCCAAAAACAACACAAAAAAATCATAGAGAAAAAAGGTATTATATATCGTTAACCTTGAATATCGCAAAATATCAACTGAAGTCAATTTGATTTTACATCATAACAAACAAGCCTTATTAGCGATGCACAGCATCTTTTCAAATTCAAAGTGAAAATAATGGTGTGTAATATTTATGAGATACGAATTCATTTCCTTACAGCACTACCGTCCTTGCCGCCGCAGTGCATCACGCAACTCACTACGCCACCGGTTACCCCCAAAAAAGACGATCAGTTAACGTGGTGAATCAACGAATGCACTGCAGACGACACAAGGAAATAAGATGAACAGTCCTAGCAACTTGTTATACATGGATTTTTCTTGAATAAATAAGCAATGCACAAGATCTTTTTGTAATTCATAGTATCAATTAGAATGTGAATTATTATATAGGAGTAGCGAAGGTGCTTATGCTTTTTTTTATATAAAAATATGTGTATGATGAATCGTCTTCTGCATTTTCGGTAAAAAATGGTCTTCTATTTTAATTTTAGTCTAACTAATTTATAACTGAAGTTAATTACGGATATTTTTGAATAATTAAACCAAGCAATCAATTACACAAAACATTCAAAATATACAAGGACGTTATAACAAATCATTACATTGCAGGATGTTCATATGAACTGTGAAGAGGGCGTTCACATCATACTATTTAAATGATGACGAAAATATATTTTTATCTATAAACGAAAACATGTTGATGAGCGTTCAAATAACACTATGCATACTTACAGTAAAAATATGATGAACAGTTTAAATTCATGTTGGTTATGTCCACTGTTAATAAGCCTTTCTAGAAAAGCAGAGGACGCTTACCCTATGGTGCACCTGGTCCATGCTCCCGGCTTTTAGTGGAGTCCGAGTTGCTCATTTGCTTTTGTTACTTTGTGTGTATGATTTTAGCTACTTTATGTTCTTTGTTGTGTATATCTGTTTTCCATTCTCTTGATTACCCTATAACCTTGATTCCCTTGATTACTTTTTCATTTACACTTCGTGTATGCCCGTAATGATCATGACGAAAAGTATTAAATTCGTGCGTTGTGGTCACTCTTGATAAGTGTTTGAATTAAACTTCGCACACACTCGTAGTGATCATGATAACAAATTTAATTCGAGTTTTGGTCAATAAGAAAATGTTGATGAACGCACAAATTACACATTGCATATTCACAGATGAACCATGGGGAAAAGTTATAATTAATGTGGTATGGTTAGTGTAAGAACAAGGCCTAATTGTAATTGTCACTTTGTAACAATTTGGTGTTTATATCACTGTTTATGACCAAAATAACTCAAAAACGTGTTAGACATTTGTTACTGTTCATGACAAAATACCTAAAACACGTGTTTCATGCTCAATGCAACTTAGGTCGTTTTATCTGTTATATGGTAAAATCCTTTCTATCAGTCGAACAGCAAAGTACCTCCGTGACCCTGAATTTCTTTGATCCAATCTGCACTGAACTATGGGAAGATAACTCCGATTGGGGTGGCTATAAATATTGGGCGATTTGTTTCATTGTCGTATGCATCAGAAAATCATTTAAAATATTAACAATTTATTAATTTAAACAGTTATTTTAAGTAATATTTATGAAGGCAATGGTTGATGTTTGTTTACATCTATTTTTGGAGTGAATTCTTTGGACCAATGAGCGAGAGCGATGAGATCGAAATAAAATCGCCCTCTCGGAAAACGCGATTTCCCTAGTTTACTTTATTACCCAATGAAAAAGCTGACAGAATAGTATTTAACTATTTGACTATTTTTTTTTATTTCGAATTGTTCCAAACGCTACAGATATGCTTAAATGCCAATTATCCATCCATAATTATCCATAAGTCTATATCAATTGATTAAGGTCGTATCTTTACCAAACCCGGATCAACCGGTATGTTACTAACAAATACCAACGACCCCAATCTGCAATATGTATTTTAAACAAATCGCCTCAGTGGACTCAAAGTAGCGTACTCGCCTTCAGTACTGTACGTCGTGGGTTCGATCCCCCAACGAGTCATGTATCATTAAAGACTTTAAAATTAAAAGTTTCTGCTTCATCGCCATATACGCGATATTTCAAATATAGGGATAGTATTGTAACTGTTTTGCTTTGAGTCAGAATAATTTGTGCGAGTGGGGTGGCATGCTTATCTGTGGTCTGTTTTACGCAACATTCTTGTAACCATTGTAAAACTGAGATATCGGGCTATTTAAATGAGTTTAGTTTGCTCAGACATGCTTTCCCAAGAAGACTTAGACGCTTAACCAATTGAGTCACAAACATTTTGCCTTTTAGATCCAGTTGGGTACAAATATAGGCTAATACTGAAAAAAGAATCCGAGACTATTCTTTGGCGAACAGTTGATTCGGTAATGGGAGGTGTTGATGTTGGGGGGGGGGGGGGGGTACACGCTTAGAATATTCATACTAAGTTAGGTTCTTATTGATCAATAGTGCGAGAGGAGAAGAGTTATGAAAAGTGTGATAGCAATAGCTCAAATGACCTTCGGCCTGGTAAGATAAAAAGTAATCAATTACCAAATCAATAAATAAAAAGAATCTTAAAACATATATAGGTAAGATAATGATGGTTCATTTACTCTTGATTTGATTATCCACAGAAAGGCGCAGATGTTTTGTCTTACATGATATACGAATATTTCACACAGACAAAACTGGACTTTAGTGAGACATTACGGCTTCTGAACTTTGTAAAGTTTACAGGAAAGTTTATAGGAAATGGCCATCTTCGATATGTGCGCCCTGAATACACTTAATAGTTGTAAAGCTGTCCGTTCAAAGAATTTTGTTACTTTACAAATTATGGCATATTAAATGAATCATCGTGTAATCGAACATGTTGTACAACTGTACTGGTTTAAAGTATGATTGGCATAAAAAAAAAAAGACATAAATTTTCAGACTTAAAATTTAATAAATGTACATGCAGTTTTATCATCTTGAAAGTATAATCAGTAAAACAAAGGTCGTGTTCAAACCTCTGCTAGAACTTAAATGTGTGTGATACTGCCATGGTAAACTATGTAGTTTTGGATGAACATAATTAGGATCTGTTTTATGAATAAGATGTTAGAAAGAAATGTGTTTGTCTTATCATGTATATAACATCATACAATTCACTAATATAACATTATACAGTTCACTAATGTAACATTATACAGTTCACTAATGTAACATTATACAATTCACTAATCGAAATATCTGTAATTGAACAAAAAATGAGCAACAATGCATGTTTTGATGTTTTGTCGAATGTTGCATCAAAATGTAATAAAAATACATTGTAATTGATTGACATGTATTTGTTGCAATATTTTTAATGGATTTGAGTGACGGCTATTTTCATAAATAAACATTATTTTGGTGTCATCCATATATTGAAAAAGAGTTGTTTATAATAAATATTGGAATTTTTGTATTGCTTTTGTCAATAGAAGTAATGTTAAAAGTGTTGAATTAGGATATTGTAACAAGTTATTATGGTGGACATTTACTTCTTGTATGTATTACAAGTTAAAGTTGGCGACAATAAACTTAGTATCTTCGAACCTAAAATTTGGATGCTAGTTTGTCGTAAATCTGAGCATCTCCTCTGGTTTTGAAATTAATGCATAAATTATCAAACGATATGTTTAATTCTTTTTTTTAACTTAGTATCGTAATAGCGGAATTTCTTAAAACTTGTTTCCTGATCGAAATTGGGCTAATTGATATATATATATATATATATATTATTCCTGACATAAATTATGCACATCAATCAAAATTATATAATAAAAGCCAATGTAAAAAGAAGATTGTACGTCATTATGATTTGTTTTATCGCTTGTATAACAGATTCATACTAATTAATGATTTTGTTATGGTTTGTTTAGAAGTCCAACAATTGCTTCATCTCAGGTCGTTCATGTCTTCTCTCAACATCGAAACAAAATGTGAGGACTTACCTTACTTGTATTGGATTCTCAAACTTCATAAGAATCCATATAAAGAAATGTATATTGCAGGATCTTCATCTTGCTACAAGTAGGAGATGTCAATTCAAAATATTGGCTGCAGTGAAGGATGGACAACCAGCTTACTACAATACCACCTACTCTCGAAGAGGCATTAATCATATGTTGATAATTAAAAATTCTGAAGATTTACTTCAAAACCTAAAATCCCACATGTTTTTTCGGAAAGTAGTTCTCTCCAAACTTTTGACTTCTCAACTCTTCACATTACGTTACCACATGATAAATTGAAATCTCGTTTGAAAGGACTTATTTGTAAATCTCTTGCTGTTTCAAAAATTATGTTGTTCTTGCTTACAAATCCACATATTGTTCTAAAACATCTGCTACACAGAAAAAAAGGTTTGAGATATGCTTGATTTCCTCTTTGATAACATATTTTTCACATCTGGAGGAGCTATTTTTCGACAAGGTGCAGAACCTCGTAAAGAGTTAAAATTTAAAAGATGCTAAATCTTGTAACTTTACATACAGATATTTTGATGATGTATAGTCCATCTACAACCTTTCTTTTGGTAAATGTTGGTAAATGGTTACCGTCTGTATATCCACCAGAACTCGAGATAAAGGACACTACAAAAACAGCCTATTTTGCATCTTTTTTTTTACCTACATCTCGAATTTGACAACAGTGGTCATCTCAGCACTCAGATTTATGATAATTTTATGATAATGGTTTTAATATCATAAAATGTCCTTACCTTTGCACAGCAATATCCCTACATCTCGTGCATATGGTGTTTTTATTTTACATACAGACTCCTGAATTTTTTTTATTTTTTTATTTTTTTGTAAAATGTTCTTTGTGGTAATGTGACCACTGATTATGACAATAGCATGCATATATTTTTTTATCACCACTAGTATAGTCACACCGCAATTGAAGAGATAGGTTTATTGCGCTGTAAAACCTAATTTAAACCCACCATTTCATCTGAAGTACCTGTACCAAGTCATGATTTGTACATGTAATAAGCTTTCTGATTGGTTATTTCCCTTAAGAGAAGTGTAATTTTTGCTTTGCTATTTTAACATCGTTAGCGTCGATTGGTCTGCCCTCTGCAATCCAAATAATATCAAATAAATCAACAGTTTCATTACCAATAATTTCTTAACATTCAATTTGAAATCCGTTCGATATTAAATTATAGAATGTTTTTAATTTTTGAACAGGTTACCCAAAATAACATTGTTTGAACTTTTTATGAAATGCAAACTATGTTATTTGATATTATCTGTTCATAATATAGAAACAGTCCTTAAATAATTGATACAGGGCAATCTGTAAACTACGTTTACTTTAGTATTAATGTATAGCCTTTTCCATATTGGCCCTGTAACATGCCCGAGGTATTAATAAAGGCTATTACAGTCGTCTGAAGTCATTATTAATAGTACGGGCATGTTACAGGGCCGATACGGGGACGGCCATACATTGATACTATTATTAATAGCACGGGCATGTTACAGGGCCGATACGGGGACGGCCATACATTGATACTATTATTAATAGCACGGGCATGTTACAGGGCCGATACGGGGACGGCCATACATTGAAACTATAATTTACCGACTTTATTTCTGGACAAAGTCAGAGTCAGTTATTAATACATGTACCAAGGACATGTAACATGGACATGTAACAGAGCCAATATGGAAAAAAAGCCATACATGTACATTGATACTTTTTTGACAAATTAATAGTCAAATATATATAATATATATTTTTTTTCCATATTTGTCTGATTTTTGTTTCGGACAACTCCATTTGCAGACCTTCGTCGTCCATCGTTCGTCTGCTCAAACAAAAATTACAGGTGACACTTTGAGTGCAAAGTGAAGCGTGCATTTACGATTAATAACACATTCAAACCAAAAAAGTGCATATTCATTGTCAACACTCGAAAACTTCATAAAAGTTGTCACTTATTGTATAACATGAACGCCATTTCGATTTAATCCATATTGGTCCCGTATTGATGCCCCGTTCCTAAATTTGTAATGCATGGTTGTGATTTCTGTATGACCGGCTTTAAGTATTACTGGTTCGTAATGACCAGTTGTCGAAATTTTCTATTCATAAAGGATGGGCATTTCTATACATATTGTAGTAAGTTGGTTAATAATAACTTGTAATTTTTCATAATGTATAATATGGTCTATAATTTTGTGACGTCACAATCGTATATACAACGGACTGATTTTTAAAACCGGCTGCGATTAACAGGAAATTTTACTTCTATCAGTGAAATTAATATTTTATTAAATAAATATGTTCCATTTGTTTCCTTCTTGACAGATAATTAGTTCGATGTTCATTAATACTTTAACAATACGTTAAAACTACCGTGTAGTGGTAAAGTTCATGAATTCTTGAACATAAGCAAAACTTCCTGTCAAATGTACCGAATTATAACAATAGTTATGTTTGCCATGCACTTGAAAATCCCTTTTGAAGTTTGGAATCGGCAAAAAGTGCCGTCATTTCCTAAAAAAACTAATTGTTGAGTTCACTGATATTTTTCGGTAATGGTTTAGAAAAGTTAAATTTGTTGTAACTTTTTTAATTTGATTTTAAAAGAAAAACTTTCTTGTGTGCTATGGACTAATCAGTGGACGGAATCGCCCTTCCTTATTATTTTAGGGGTAAATATTATGGTTTATATTTGACTAAATGTCTTTTCTCTCCGATGTTCTATAAATCGTATATAATTGGGGATGGGAACTTGTCATTGGATAATTGGGTATCGGGCAAACGGGAATTGGTTATGTGGTGCAGTACTTTTTGTGAATATATTATATACACGAGTATATTTCAAAAACATCAGTCATTAACAATGTGCCATGGAAACAAGTCAAAACATGTCAATCTCGTGGATACATGAAATTTTTTTTTAAAGGATCTATGTGTATAGTGAATGGCAAATAGGAAAGTCAATGTCTGCATTGTTTTTAATTTATTTAATTCAAAGGTGTCTAGACCACATGAGTAACTACAGAATTTTCCCCCTATGGGACAGTGTATCATCATACTTTGTTCTTTGATGCATCAAACAGAGTTCTTTCCAAGGTGCCTTTGTGTCACGTTTTTTTTTTTTTTTACATTTTTCAGTGATAAACTTGGCTTTGAAAGGTTTTGAGTGAATCTTTATAACAATATAGGTTATGTTAAGATGAGAGTACACTTAGTTGTCTATGATATTAGGTTAATAGTTCTTTATTAGTGTTAATTATACTATCTATATATTTTATGTCTCAGAAGTGCAAGAAACCAGTGACAAACTAACAAAAAAAAATAATGGATATAGTAAATTGAACAAATGCACCAGATTAAGTTAAGCAAAAAATAGTAGATGCATTCAGAGATCACCAAAAGGACTTATTATGTTGGTTTTGATTCTAAATGTAGGGGTTTTGCATACAATGCCCAAAATGACATCGTTTTTGTCTGAAACGAATTTATTATCAAGTGAAGTGGATACTGCTGTCTGGATTCTTATAGCTGCTGTTTGACCTCCCGTCTAGTGCTTTTCGCCCCTAATTGCCGTCTAGTGATATTGGTCCCTAATTACCGTCTAGTGCTATTCGTCCCTATTTGCCGTCTAGCGCTATTCGTACCTATTGTTCGATAGTTTAGCGTTCCTTATTACTTTTTGTCATTCTGTATTATTTTCTATTTATTTAGTTACGTATCTTACCTTCAAATTTAGCCAACTTTTACATTTCATGAATTATAAATAAGGTTAACTAAGCCATGTCACGATTTATGTCAATTTATTTCCGTGATTATTTAATTCATTTTTGTAAATGTTTTCTACTTCTGGATAAAACTGACTTGATCTTTGAAACTACACGCATGGCTTTTCTTATTTGTAAGAGAATAGCGAGTAATTGCTACGTCTTGTCCATGTTTCTAGACGATTTACCGGTGTTTCTATTCCTGCCCTTTTCTCTTTCTTCTTTATAAATTATTTGTCGTTTGTGTGTATTTGTGTTTTGTGTATTTGTGTTTGTGTGTGTGTGTGTGTGTGTTGTAACTTTTTTCTTTGTTTTAGGTGTTGTTGTAGTTTACTTCTCTGTATTTTTTTCTGTTGTTATTGTATATGATTTGTTGTTGTTTTATGTTTTTGTGTTTTTAGTTTGTGTTTGTGATGATTTTCTCTGTGTTATGCTTCTTTTTCCATACTTTACATCTAAATGGCAATAACTGTTATTTTCTGCGACTATTTTCGTTATAAAGAGCGACATTAACATGTACACATCTTACTATATCATTTGCTTCCAAAGGTAGCATTAGTACCTGCACTATCAAGTGGGTCCTGCATAATTCTGGGCAGAAAAAGCATCAATATCCGATTTGAGGCATGTAAAATCGGGAGCTTAAAAACGGTATAATTGCAGCTTTATTTTCGTATAGATGTTAAATGCGATTGACGACCACACCAGTCTGGGAAACATAAACTACCTTCGATGATTAATTACAAATCGAATCTGAACTTTTTCTGAGATAGGGATGGTCAAACATTGCACCCGAATGTTTACAAAAATTCGTTATTTATACCGGACAATTCGACCCAAGGACATTTCGGACCATGACAACCCTCAGTTCCTTATCAAAGCTAGACATTTCGGCCCATACATATTTCAGACCATGACAATAGGAATATGCATAAAGACAATAACAACCATACTTCATTACACATTTTACCAATTACAAAAAAAATATGACGTATTTAGGTGTTCGAATTCGGATGATGTTTAAGGTTTCACTTTCCTCATATTATAGATAGCAGTGTTTTATCGCATTCTCCCAAGTGTAATGAATTTCGATAATTCACACGGTGAAATAAATTTCGGTAATTTCACTCTCGGACTTTCTCCCGCCAAAACGTCACGACTTAGATATTAATCTGCCAATCACAGAATTTAAAATTCATGTTTATAATATCATCGAATAATGGAAGAAATCTATATAATAAACAGAATAATCAATTGGTTATAGTGAATAACCAAAATATGATCGATCATGCCAAGAACGCTTGAGGAGTTAACTCGTCCATGAAACAATTTCCGCACACTCGTTAAATCTAGGCGTTCTTCGGCACTTGCGATAATGTTTTGGTTATTTATTCATTCCAATTAATTATTCTTCCACTATTCAATGTCAATCATTATTTATTTTCTGTCGGATATGTTAAGAAAAATATAATCATTATAACTATTAAAAAAATGACAATTATGGGAAGAAGATCTGTTATAATAGTATGAATCTGTTATATAAGGTTAGTATGCTTATGCAAGTGAAACATCAAAGAATATTATGCACGTTTAAAACCGCAGATGTACAAATACCTGTCAGAGAATAGCGTAAAAATGAATGACTTTTTTAACAGGGGTCTTCAAATAAACTCATTTGTAAATGCATTCACTGAGCATTGCACTATACAAAATATGCATATATATATACAAGTTTTTGAAAGACAAAATAACATGAATATAATCATACGGTTAAAGACACCACTCACTGCGATGTAAACTATATAACAAGACCATTATATATGCAGTGAAAGAGTTTTCAAGGGAAAGAGTAACAAATATGTATGACATCTTTCCTTTAAACTATAAATGAAAATCTCCCTTGTCAAATACATCAAGAAGCGTTAATGCAGAAGGAAATCATCACAATACAAGATTATTATTGTTATGAGAAGTACTACACATGCCATTATTGTGTACATGAAATTCGTGTGATTGCTATATCATGCAAATTTATGGTAAGGCTCGATTCGAATTAATTTTTCATAAATTCAGTCAGAAAATATATTTGCTAAATTTATGGAAAATGGGAATAGAATAATGTATTAGATAATAGTAAAATATAAATACTTATGAGGAAAAGTGTTTGCAGCAAACCAAAGGGATACTTTTAAAAAATCAAATTTCTTCACATTTCAATTCAAGTTTGTGCCGCCACAGACATAAGGCTTACCAACTGAACGAATAATATTTAATGGACAGTCAAGCTATTTAGCACAACATAAGAAATGTTCACTTTTAAATATTAAATTTATTTTGTTATTTACTGAGTTGATATTAATGAAATAAACTACATGTACATAAATGTAGAAAGTTTTTTTTTCTAAATTATAAATAAAGGAACATAAATCTTTAATCTGTTAACAATTTAACTGATGTGTTTGAAAACTCTTTCTTCAACGCCTAACTAACAATGAATTTTGAACAATAGATAAAAGAATATGGTGACTTCTAAAAGGTCCCTCATTTCAATATCAAAAACATTGATATCATTTGATATGTTGTCAGGTATCATGTTTTCCGTACATCTAGTGCCTTCGCATTACCATGTTTAGCACATAAATTGTTTTCGTGTCTCCTCTTGAAGCTATATAAGGTGCGTGTTCAGTTCGATGTTCAATGATCCATCTTCTCCACTGAACAAAAGGTAAGTTATTATTTTTAGTATGAATGTAGACTTAAACTTGGTATAATATATCGGTATATTGTAGTTAATATTTTTGTCAATTTATTTTTCTTCTTTTACCAAAAGACGAACTGATACATTTCTCATACAATAACCATAATTGTTTTTTTTTTATCTCAGCTATAACTGTTTGGTAAAATAAATCTTTGTCTGAAAAGTATTCATCTGATAGCAAGTATTTGATACTTTGTTTTTTATTTTATTTTATTTTTATTCATTTTTTTTCATCACTGCACTTTCGTTTTTTCTTTTCTTTCTACTTTTTTTTTATTTATTTATTTATTTATTTTTTTTTTTTTTTTTGGGGGGGATATTATTTTATTTGTAATCCCTTCTCATTCCACACTGAGTGCCATAATCAATACTTCACTAATTACTTTTAGTACATTTAATACCACATTTTGAAATTATATTTTTTCTTATATTCGAAATGTCATTTATTCTCATATATTTTCAGCAGTTAAGCTTAAAATACCAAATGATGAAGCAGGTATTAGCTTGTACAGTTGCCCTTTTGGTGGTAGCTAGACCAGCGAAAGCTTTCGGGCCATTTGGAAGCGGATCAGGTGGTGGAATGGGATCATTCATGAAAATGATCCCTGGCATGGGAGGTGCAAGTGGTTCAAAAGGCGGTGCCAATGGAGGTGGAATGGGTGGAATGGAATCATTCATGAAAATGATACCCGGGATGGGAGGCAGTGAAGGTGGATACAATGGAGGTGGAATGGGCGGTATGGGCTCATTCATGAAAATGATCCCCAACATGGGAGGTGCAGGTGGTTCAAATTACGGTGCCGATGGAGGAAGGATGGAAGGCAGTGGAGGTGGATACAATGGAGGTAGAATGGGCGGTATGGGCTCATTCATGAAAATGATCCCCAACATGGGAGGTGCTGGAGGTGGAGAAGGAGAGATAATGGGAGGTCCCGGCAACTGGATGAAGTATGTTCCCGCAAAATACAAGTCCATGATTCCTCAAGAAATGATGAATGGTTCTTAAAACATTACAGCTATGGGAGAGGATGGACGATAAGAATAAATCTACTGTCATGTGTGCTGTTGTATTGTTTTTGTTTGTTATTATCAGTTACCTTTTTTCTATTAAAATTAATAATAAAAACAAATATTTAAACATACGTTTTACAATTATTTCCGGTTCTAGAGCTATGCGTACTTACTTTACATTTTATTTGCACAGTGATTTTGGTAGAACAAAACGAAACTTAACAACATATACAATAGTGTAACATCTTAATTAAATGAGAAAGACAGGAAAGGAAAGTATCACAGGGAAAAGAATCGCGTGATTCACATAAATTAACGTAAAACTTTATAAAGCTTTATAAAAAAATTGTTCTTCGTTAAACATTTCCCTATGTTTAATTGAATATTAAATAACAGTGTTTAAATAAAATCATTTTTAAAAGTAATTAAGGGAACAAAGATTCGATATTCATTATGTTACAGATTCAATAAATTTTAGTTGTCACTATTCTAAATGCTTAATAAATAGTAATTCCGACTTTTATGTGTCAAATATACAAGTTGAAAAGTCCTTTGACAGTTGGAACAATTAAAAATAGGAAAGAAGACGAAAAAGCCTTAATCAACTGAAATACACCGAGAATTAGGCAGCAGTACGTGCCACTCCACTCAAAACAGGGATTAACTTAAAAGGCTATAGATATGGAAATCAAAGGAACCAGGATTCGAACGGCAATCAAAAGAATATTTTTCCAAGGTTAAGTCTGAACAGGTAAACAGACACACATAGCAAAGATCAAAACTGCTTTTTTAGAAAGACCCGCCGACTTACTATGAAAATGTCAAATCAGGGGTAGGGTAAAAAATAGGTTTAACTTTGATCAATGTTCAATGTAAAAGACGAACGTGTTTCATCCAATTCCAGGATCAAACATTTCAATTTCACTGTATTATTTTATGTTTTAACTTCTGTGATATACATACACAAACATATAATACTACTAATTATTATATAGATAGCTGTGATTTATCGATTGTTCCTAGCGTAATAAATTTCTATAATTCAAACTGTGAAATTCGGTAATTTTACTCTCGAACTTTCTCCCGCTAAAATGTCAAAACTTTGATTTCAATCCGCCATTCATAAAATATGAAACTTATGTTGGAAATAGCAAGAATAATGGAGGAAATCTATAAAGTAAATAAAATAATAAATTGGTTATCGTGAATAACCTAGATATGATCAATCATGCCAAGAACGAAGTAAGATTTAATTCGCATGCGGAACAAGTTCCGCACACTCGTTAAAACTAAGCGTTCTTCGACACTCATGATCAAATTTAGATTTTTCACTCGTTCCAATTAATTATTCTGTTATGAATAAATCTCTCACGAATTTCGAGTAAAAATAACAAAATACTGGCATGAATATAAAACTTTATTTTCATTAACCAGAATTCTGTAACCCGATAATGTCATATGAGACAGGGTACCTTACAATAGTAGAGTACGGTCAAGAAACTAGTATTAGTATCCTTGCCCTAGACCCCAAATAAAAGGTAAATAGAAAAGAGTAAACAATAAAATAGTAAACAGGCTTAAGTACAGGACTTGTCTTAAACAACAGATAGTCTGTCCACATAAATCACAATAATCATGCATAATGCTTCATGTAATATTTATTTATTTACTGTCAATTTTCAATATGTTTTCTATTAATTTCTATTATGTCTGTGTGTTGTTTGTTGTTGTTGTCTTTGTTTTTCTCGCTTCTTTTTTGTCCTTTGTTTTTTCGAGTTTCCAATCAATTCAAACCTTATTTGCTCTAGATCCTACTACGTCATCCCCTCAACCGTATACATTTGTACAGATGTAAGTATTATAGTTTTATATTTTAATTCTTTTCAATTTTTTTACTACATGTACCCATTTCCATGTAATTTTATTGGTTTTGCAGTTTTCGCCCTTGAACCCCAGCGTTTCTGCTTCGATGATATACTCAGTGCAGTTTTTTGTTCTTTAATCTACCTGTTATCAAATTTCGTTAATATCACATGACTAGAATTTGAAAATTTCGGGTACATTAAATTTTTCTGATTCAGTTCACATTACGATAGGTTGGTTGGTTTTCGATCTGCCAGGTAAGCGAGACTTAAGTTAGTACCAGTTACAAAATGTAAAGTTTTGTTGTTGCAAACTCTACATATGCTTATTTGTGATGGCACTTTTAAAACATGTTTTTCGACTGTGTTTATGGAACGATTCATAACATATGTGCTAGTTTTGTAATCACAAGACCAGTTTTCATATTGGAAATAAATAGACTAATTTGATTGTAATGAGTTACATATACTTCTATGACTGAAATACTTTTTATTAGGTATTTTCACCATCTTATGCTCCCTGCCTGTTCAGTTATGACAAACATTTATCGTTGCATACTAGAACATGGTCATTTAAGTCCCCTCTCCCAATATCAACCAAATAACTGTTTATCGGCCCTATATATGGCAATATCTTCATCGATCAATGACTTTCGAAAGAAATAAATTGATATTGAAATACCTATCGGTTTTCCACTGTGGCAATTGATCTACGCTTGTCTACTTGTTATACGGTGTAACTTGTCAGTTTCTGTAAGAATCAGTCCGTGAGTGAAACATGGTATGAACTTATCCACTTCTTTGACGATGTGATTTGTCTATTTGTTCGGAGGAAGACTAGATTTTTATATCGATTTGGATAATTGAGTAAGTTCGTCATTAAAATGTACTGCAAATGACGATTTAGAGGTCAGATAACTTTGTCAAAGACAACAGTTATTATATATGTTGACGAAGAATTCCGATCGTAGATTGCAGAGATCACACAATTAAAACTATGACCACTAATTATGTTTTCAAATCCGCGAGTTTTGGACATGCAGGTATAGGAATATCTTCTGCTACTTTGCCTCATACGTACCAAAGTTATTTTTGTAAATTCCTCAGCAAAGCAAAACAACAAAATAAACGTTTAAGACCACTTAGTTCTTTAGAACCTTTGTTAATATTTCTCGCCCCTCATATTCATCAACCTATATTTATATGTCGATGTATGCCATATAACTCATTTACGGTGTTTACTTTCTAAATGTAGGTTATGAAAAGATTAAAAACCAGTGTTCAGAAGTCTTCATTTCAGAGATAAAAGGAGTAGGTCTGGAAAGTGATAAAACTTTATTATAGCTTACTTTAAGATAAAAGTAGTTTAGTTGAAGGTTGCACTTATCAAATACGGGATGTTTTGTCAACTTTTGGACGTGATTGTAGAAAAAAAACAAAACGCAGTTAGCAAAATTTACAGAACTACTAATTAATTTCCCCTTTTAAATTCAGACAAGATATCATCTATTTATATAATTAAACGTACACAATATTTACCATTTATGTACTTCAAAACATGAAGAAAACTATTTTCGTCAATCTCAGTTTCAAAACAAATGATAAAAAATATTGTTGTTCGAACATTTACGATTTTTTGTTCTTGAAAAAAGTCCAGTAATGAAACTCAAGTAGTAACATAAATTTCAACGTATAATATATAATCGTTCCATCATTATGTTTACTGTTTTGGTAACAGAATGAGTTGACAGTAATACACTGGTAATTACCTTTTTTTCTCCCATGTTATCACCTTGTAATGTTAAATAGCATTATATATGGATGTGACCGCAAAATATAGGGAATGAATTCTCAAAATATCAAGTGGGATTTTTGTTTTGGTAAACTATTTTACTGATGTCTTAAAGTTTTCATTAAATTTTAATTTAATTAAAACCGTGTAAAATCAAATAACAATTCGATATATCCCTATGGTTTACAAAGCGTAAGACAATTCTCACCAAAACGAGTGCAAAAGAAATTCCAAATAAAATGGGACACACACACACACACACACAAACACACATTTAAGTGGTTAATTCACAGGGTCTAGTGTATGTAATCGTTACACGTGAGACCTATGTGTGGTTTATACAACAGAGCTTCAGGCATGTAACCGTTTCATTAGAAACCCGTGTGTGGTTGTAACAGCAGGGTCTCGTGAATGAAATCGTTACACTAGAGACACCTGTGTGTGGTTGTAACAGCAAGGTTTCGTGTATGAAGTCGTTACACAATAGAGACCTGTGTGTGGTTGTTACAGAAAGGTCTCGTGTATGCAATCGTTTCACAGAAGTCCTGGGTGTTGTTGATACAGCGGAGTTTGATGTATTCAATCGTTATACTACAGCACTTTGTGTGGTTCATACAAGAGGGTTTCGTGTATGCAAATGTATCACTGAAGTCCTGGGTGTGGTAGATACAACAAAGTCTCGTGTATGTACTTGTTACACTCGAGCCCTGTAGGCGGTTGATACATCAAAAATCGATAGATCAACATACCAGATTAATCTTACAAGCATCAGTCCCCGATGTGCGAGATACATACACCAGGATCTCTTTAAGCGATGCACTTTTGTGGACTCTGTGGTATGTGGAAGAAAAACACTTTACAAATATTCCGTGTACGTAGCCAATATACTAACACCCCCCCTTTATATGGTCGATACACTGGCTCCTTTGTAATTGGTACAAATAACGACGTCTAATATATATGATATTTACCTTTGTTCAATGTACAATGCATGCTTTGGTTAATATATTCTATACAACAATACAATGTACGATGTTTGTTTGTTTGATTGTTGGAGTTTAACAACCGAGCATCAATACAATGTACGATGAAACATTCTGAAACTGTATATTCTGAAAATATGTCTTAACCAAGACAATTTTTATAGTCCCGCCATTTAAATGTATTTTGGTCCATTATAAAACGAACATCTGTATAAAACTTCAGTCTAAAATGGGTTCGGTGGTTTCACGGTTTATGGTCAATGAATACCTTAAAGTCATTCTCTAGAACAGATGTGATTCTCTTCTTCAGTGTATTATTTTTCTAACCAAGTTACTGTTTGAGGTTATTCTTGAATCCATTTTAATTTTATTTATTAATTAACTAAAATTTTTGTGATTTATATTATTTCGTTAAAAACATCGATTGGAAAAGGTTTGACTTATTCAATTGTAACACCCGGAAATTTTATTTCAGAATGAGATGCTCATCTTGTACGTGCAACCATGGCCTTCGAGTCTGGGAAGCGTTTGGATTATACGGAAAGAAAGTCAGTAAAAATCCAATTGCCGCCTTGATCATAGCTGTGTTAATGAACACACTCCTTGCTATAAATATGCGGTGGATGAAAGTAACGGACAACTACCAAGAACTCTATATTGACACTACAAGCGATGCTAGTCTACGTGCCAACCAAATACGAAACAGTTTCCCCTATCTTGGAAAGAACGAAACGTATCCATGGCAACTCGCCGACAAAACAGTTTTCGGACGCTACATTGTAAACACCAATGAAAATATAATTACCGCCAAATACCGGATAATAATTCGTAAAATTCATGAAGCGGTCCTTGATATCCAAGTTAAGGACAAAAATAATGTTGAACACGATTTTAAAGACTTATGTATACGCAATGATATAAAGTGTCTTCAGCCTGGATCAATCTTCTTCGATAACAGTTTTTTAAGTGATTACTCGCTACAGAATGCTTCGTATCCGGTATTCATCGATTCGAATGGCCTTCCTCATATCATGAGTGAAATAATAGGAAACGTGGAGGTCGAAAATGGAATTTTAACATCAGCCAGATCTCTCAAATTAACATATCACCTACGGTCTGATATAGAACAAGCAATTGTAGATGAATGGGAGGAAAAATTCTTAAAAACTCTAACAAGCCTCAATACTAGTAACATAAATTTGTTCATGGAAACGTCAAACTCTAAAACATCAGACCTACCACCAGTCTACCTTGTCGATCCAAAGGTGTTAGTTATTATGTTTGGCGTCTTCTGTGTATTTGCTTTTGTTGCTGGTTTGGGAGGAAATTGTATATCTCAGAGAGGAAACCTGGCATTAGCTTCTGTGTTGTCCGGCTGTCTATCGGTACTTTCAGCACTTGGATTCTGCTCCGCAATCGGTGTCAGTTATGTCAACTTTACAACGATAATGCCATTATTCACTATCGGTTTGTGTACAGTAAATCCAAGCACAAGTTACAAATCTATTTCGATATTAAACAAGTGTTATTTTAAGTAGCATTGCAGCTAAGGATCATGCAAAATGCGATTCATGGGTAAAAATCCTACATATTTTTATTTTTGATATTTTGTTTGAAATGTCATAGTAAACAGAAAATAACATGTGGTTTTTCATATAACCAGTGCTCTTAGGAGATAAAAATTATATAGAATGCACTGTAGATTTCAAAATTAAGAGAGATAACTCTGTAAATGACGCTCAAATACAATAGAATCTACTGGATTTTCAATGTTGATTATCTCCTAAGAGCAGGCAGATTTGAATGAATAATTACTCATTTCATAGTATAGACCCATAAAACAACTTAATTACAAAAATTAAAATATGTAGCCTTTTTTTGGGGTATATCACATTTTTCAGATTTTGCATGATTCTTATAAAGACAGCTACTTAAAAGCATTTCAGCGCAGAAACGTTTCATCATCCCTTTAATTTCAATTCAGAACTTAAAGAACTTAAAGTGACGATAGCAAACATTGATACAAAAAGGTCATTCTAGACTGTAACATGTAGAAGATGCTCACTTTGGAAGTATAAAAGGGTATCTATGTACTTTACATACTTAACAATAACACAAATAAAGCTGTTTAGTAACCAATAATTATCAATCAGTTATATCATACAAAGCATATGCAAATACCTTAATGTACCTTACTTTTGTTACATGTATACGTTTCCACCAAGAAGCTATATATGTACATGCGAAAATGAAACAAGATCTGGTCTAAATAACTTTTCTGTTTGTTATTTACAGGTTTATCTGTTACGAAGGCGTTTGTTTTACTTTCTGGAGTAACAAATGCTCCAATTAAGGCATCCCCAGAAGAAAGAGTAACTTATGGAATAAAGGCTACTGGAGTACCAACTACCTTTGCCTCGGCCTCTATATTCATTGCTCTTCTCGTTTGTGGTCTAGTGTCAGATTTACAAGTACTCAAACATTTCTGTTGGTTTACAGGTACTGTATTATTAGGCAGGATGAATTTGAATATATTGATATTTTATGCCTTTTTAAGTTTTACATTAACAGAAACTTATTTATGTTCATAGTCATTTTAAGATGTGAACTATGAATGTTTTGTTAATGATGCGAAACTAGAAAATATCCTGAATAATTGTCATCGTTCAGTTACCGCGGATTTCTTTTTACTTAGTTTTTGGGGCTTCTTTTCAGAGCTTACTAAAAGGTTTGTTTACACTTAATGATGACATTTTCATGATCTCTGAATGTCTTTATTATTTTCTGTTTAGGTACGTTATTATACGTTTCACCATATCCGTTCTTTTTCTATTAGTCGATATAACAGGTTTACTTCCTGTCAGACTGAAATCGGGTTATCGGTGTTTCTAAGATCATAAGTTAAATTTGTGTTGGTTACAATTATGAGGACTTTGTCGACTAGAATCAATTTAAGGCTTCATAAAAGTTTGAAATCAAATACATCTATAGAGTATTCGGTCCGTAACTTATCACGTGTTAATCTAGCCAACTAAATCAACTAACCTATCGATGAACATATAGATTATTTTCTTAAAACTGATATGTGCATGTAAGCATGCGCAAAAGAAAAGCTTAAACAATGTTGGGATGTACCAGTGGACTTCCAAGCAATAAGAATGTATGTACAAATAAGAATCGTAATTTTGCAGTTCTTTCTTCCTTTGTTTTTTTTTTTTTTTTTGTTAAAATTATCAGTTAAAGAAATATGACTTGATAACTCCGATGTTCATACTTCACCATTGTCGAATGTCACAACATCATGTACAAGGTTTGAATGATTTTTTTTATATTAATATCATTTAAGCTAATACATATTACCTATTTAAACTTTAAATCCATCAACACTTTATCGTTAACAGGGTCAGCTGTGGTTTTGACTTACATTAACCACATGACGTTCTTCATATCCTGTGTCGTATTTGACGAAAAGCGAGTTGCTTCTAAAAGGCATTGGTGCGCATGCCACTCTGTTTACTCCCTTGAAGAAATGAGAGCAGCTGGCTACCGAAACAATTTTATGGTTGTGTGTTGTTCTGGGGCACCAGCAGAGAATAAAGAGGAAATCCGAAGTTTTACTGATAATGTTTCAAGCATGATTTTGCCTAGATTTCTTCTGCTCAAACCGGTCAAGGTTATTGTCATACTAACTTACGTTCTTTATCTTGCTCTGGCAATATGGGGCTGTACAACACTTAAAATAGACTTCTTGGACAAAGATACCTTTAAAGAAGATTCTTCTATTCAAACTTATCTTTTGACTGAAAGGAGGAACTTCGACAATCGAGTACCCATATCCTTAAATATAGAAGGCAATGTTGACTATTGGAACATTCAGAGATACAACGAAATTCAGAAAATAATCATTACTTTAAAAAACGAAAGGTTTATTGATGATTCATTTGAAGTCAACTGGTTGTCCTCATTTTATCATTCCAGTACATTTACAAACAGCTCTGGAGCAGACTTTATTGCAGCATTAAAACTATTTTTGAAGGCTAACCAACAGTTTGAAAATGACATACTTATAAATGAAAATGGAACGAATGTACCTTTTTCAAAAGTTTATATCCTGTCTGAAAATTTAAAAGAGACTTCCGATCTGGTTGCAATGTTTAAGATTATCAAACAAATAGTTAGCAGAAGTTACCTTGAAATATATGCTTACAGCCCAAATTTTGTACATCTCGAGCAGTTGGTTCAAACTTGGGAGAAATCAGCCATGTCGGTTTTCGTTACTTTCGGTGTATGTCTATTATTTGCAATCTTATTTATACAGCACCCTACCACTATACTTTATATCATGTTTTCGGTTGTGTCAATAATGTCAGGCGTAGCTGGTTTCATGTCATTCTTGGAGGAAACAATTAACTCATTCACCTTGGTTTATTTCTCAATATTGACCGGATTCTCCTTTCTTTTCCCCTCATTTGTATGCAATATTTTTTTATATAGCAATGCCCTTGATAGACGGTCAAAGGCAAGCGAAACCATAGTTATTGTAAGTGGAACCATACTTATATCATGTGTGATTTTCGTAATTACTTCCGTGTCTTTAGTTTTCGCGAATACAAATATTTTCTTGACATTTTTCAAGATAGTAGTGATGTTGTTGGTTATTTCCATTTTTCACTGTGTATTTCTCTTACCCATAATATTCTCACTGATAGGCCCTGTCTCGCCCTACTCTTTAGATTCGAATCGAGACAATTCCAAGTCACTACTATTTCCAAACAAGTCGTCACTAACTTGGTCGATAGCTGGAGTAAATGCTTTTGACGCACCGTTTTCTCCGATGAAAATTTCTAGGTCTAGGCCTTTAAAGGAGTCTGAAAATAAACTTTGAACACATGAACGCATTAATATCCTTCGCATAGTAATATTTAAAAAAAACTAGTTCTTATAGTTCTGGAACAACAGATTTTTTTAAAACGTAAAATATATTGCACTTATATTTATGTAATGTTACATTTAATCGTGCATTATAATCATTGTCTGTAATTGAACAAAATTATCGGCCTTAGTGAAGTGGTTATATCACTTGGTTTAAAAACTGAACATAGACATTAATGTGGATGTTCACAATCAGAATAATTAATGTTTCATATTTTTTATCAATACATATTATGTGTCACTTGTTTTAATTTATTTTTTGTGATTTTGTCTGCCCCAAAAAATTATTTTCACTAATTCGATTTTTGCCAAACTCATGGACGAGTAATCAAGGGAACCAAGATTCCAGCGGAAATCAAAAGTCAAAAGAATCTAACCCAGGGACAAAGACCAAACATGGAAAACATACAACAAAGAACATTAAATAACTAAAATAATACAAAGCAAGTAAAAAGAAATAACATAGCAACTCGGACTCCACCAAAAACTGGGAGCATGGGCCAAGTGCAATGGTAGGGTAAGAGTCCTCTGTTCTAGATATCCACACACCAAATCTCTCATAAGAAGTCAAGTACGGAGTAGGCGAAAGAGGAAACTATAACACATTGAACAAATCAGTTTTTTATGGTGCAGATGAGTTCATAATAACGATCCACACGTTCATGATGACGACCATAAAACTTTGTTGTGATGACTTCAATCGTATAGCATTATTACCCTGTTCTAGAATCCTAATTCCAAGAAGTCTAGCGCGATACAAAAAGTTTGTGTAGTTAGGGCAAAGTATGGCATAACCTATGAATTATGGTATGAAAACTCTATACGCAGGTGCTGAAGGATGTTGCCACATAATGGAAATGTTGAATGAAAAGTCATTACATGTGTCGTAATGTTTGGTCAATAGTTTTCATTTACGGTCGATTTCTAAGTTTATGGGAAGATATGAGGCTGGTTTCACGGTGTATATAATATCCTTTATCTCAAGTTCTTCGGGACAGATGCGATGTATAAAACCCCTTAAACTAGAATTGTTTAAAGATGATACTACGAAAGTATTTACCCAACTAACAATGATACTTTCACGTGTCAGGTTTAAGGAACTATAAATACTGATCAAGTTTTTCTCCGTTAAAGACTTCATATTCGAGCAACATGAAATTCAATATCGTATCTGTAATGTACTTTTTTGTCTAAAAACCCAGACACCTATAAATTGCTCATACATTTTAAGAAAAAGAAAACAAACTATGAAAATCTTTTGCAAACAGCTTTGACGGATTATATGGTGCGGATTGAATTACAATGTTTACTGAGTCATGGGCCATACGTATTATTTTTTTTCTTCGGGTTTAACGATCGGGGCTCCTCAGGGATATGCATTTTAAAATTTTATTTTAAAAATGTACACACGCACAAAACTATTAATATAACCGGATAAAAACAATATAGGTACATTGTCGAAAATTATTGAAGATATATGTATTCGGCTTGGAACGGGGGAAATATGCATAGCTTTTAAAAGTTTCGAAAACAAAACCTAAACAATCGTTGGCATCTCTTCGTAGTTAATTTTGAAAGTTTTAACGCCGTGTGATTTGATACATGCCCTTATGGCGGCCTCATACCACTTTTCTCAAAAGATTTTAATGTATGAGGCAGATGTAACCTGTAAGAGAACAAACTTGAATATATTGATTTTTAATTTACAAAATAATCATTTTACAGTACAACATCAACTAGGATTTTTCTTCTTTGTTACACAAAACTGCGATGATTAAACGCTTTTTGTTCTACATACGAATCTTAAATGAATTCCGGTCAAAGCTTTAAACAGATCCACATTTCGTTAGTTAAAATTCCACCAAATGATAACATTGATTCACGTTTGATATTATTCTAAACTGTTGTGATAGTATGAAATATAGACACTCAATTAGACATAATAAAAGAACATATTAATACTAAAGTCTTGATTGAGGCTTTGATGTCCACAGACCGGAATTCATTTAAGATTCGTATGTAGAACAAAAAGCGTTTAATAATTCCCTTTGAAGTTAAAAGCGTACGTTTGATGTATGAATGTATATTAATTATCATCTCGACCTCCACCTGGAATATCAGAACATAATTAAATAAAAAAAACATATATTCCATTAAATATGCATTTATTCAAGGTTTGGTTTTGCAACTGAAATGTCAAAATTATTTGTACAACATTTTCGATATCTAAAATAACATGAAACTAAAACTTTAACATCATCACGAACATTTTGTCAACACACATGGATTCAAAATGTTTTCACTCTTACTACATACAAACTCTTTAATGTGTTCATAATTTATTAATTTGAGAACGGCATCTGTTCGTACAACATAAAAAATGTAATCTTATGTGAAGTTTTATAATATTTATATATCTACGTGTCTTTGGTCGTGTTTTCTTTGTTTTTTTTTACTTTTTAGGTCTTTTAAATTGTTTTTGTTTATTGTTTTTTGTATTTTGTAGGATTTTCTCTGTGTTGTTTGGTTCTTATTTAAAATTAAAATTACCGTTTGATTTTATAACCTTCAAATATTAGACATGCAGTATGTGCAAATTGTAGATCAGGTCTATGCATGTTTTTTATATAATTGCTCTTATCTAATTTTCATTCAGTTCACAAAACTTTTTTGTACTTAAATAACATGCTGAACATTCGCGGTAATTAAAATATTGTATAAGACTTTGTTTTATTAACATATATTTAATTATTCATAGAGATAAAAATTTCTTTTATGACGTGCAACGTGCAGTTTATTCTTATTTTTGGAAAAGGCCAAGACATGGTTGCTATTAGCTATAAATGTCACTTTGTCATATGTGAATTATGAAAAATTAACTTTTTTTATTCAGAGGAGAGATTATATATATATATACAACTTTAGCAGTTCACATAATGGAAGCACCATTGTGTTTATTGCAACTTGAATGACTTGTCGAATTCACAAAAGTGTTCAGTTTAACATTATTTGTAAGTTATCACGTTAATGTATATAATGACATTGTGAAATCATTATTCACGATAATGTTTACTCTTAAACCTTTGTTTTAATCCAATGTGTATCTTCTTCTTTTTGAATGAGACATTTAAGTTTTGACATAAAGCTAACTAGTAATATATATTTACGTTTATTTCACCATGATATCACATCATATGATTAGAAATGCCTGTTCCATTTGCAGTTGTTTTCCTATTCTTGCCTTGATAGTGCTATAAAGCTTCCAACACTAACAATATATCAGAGTCACGTCACTATTGACAATATTACCCTGACAGAACAGAAAGTATTACGGACACAAAGTCTATGAACTGTGAGAAGAAAAGAACTTCCATACACTGAAGCAGTTGGAATCATAAATATAAGGAAGGAGTAATGGGGAAGTTGTCATGCTTTAAATAAAGCTTAGTTAAAAGTTTTATTCTATTGACTATTATGAGATGGTTGACAAAATAAAACCAAGGATTGAGTATTTCTTTATTCATGGTGAACTTTCCAACTGACACTCTGAATACGTGTACGAAGAAAAGGTTGAAAAAAAATGAAACAATGTCAAAATTAAGCCTTGCATACGACACTTTATTTATTTTGGGGAAAAATACATAATTCTTTCCATATATTTAGATTAAAAAGTGGTTGATGCACTACTTGTCTAAAGTCTTATTGAGATCAACGTTTTTATTTACAATAACAAATTTTTGAACCGATCCTCAACCAAAGCATTTATTTAAAAATTATCAAAATATTTGTTTTTAAACACACACATATATATATATATATATATATATATATATATATATATATATATATATATATATATATATATATATATATATATATATATATATATATATATATATATATAATGTGTCAAGATAACAATATGTATTCGCAGTGGAACAAATGTTTACCATAGTACGTAGAACGCAAACCACTGTGATATAACTGTGCAATTAATGATATGGTCTTTCAATGCACCCCGTACAGGTCCGGGTGTCAAAAGAATTGGCCTGCAGCAGCGCTAAGCTTGTCGTAAAAGGCGACTAAATAGCGCTCAGGAACCTAGCCGTGGGCTAGGCGCTCTGGCCACAGAACGACTGGGTTGTGTGCCCCAGGTGGTGGAATGGGGTACCCCTGGCGTGTTGCATGCTGTGGTTGTCAGGCGATAATACGGAAAACCTGACTGCAAACCATAGTGGTGCACCGTGTTGGGAACTATGCCACGCTCCTCGCACGTAAAAGAACCTTGCTGTGGTATTCGATAGGAGTGGGAACCTTTGCACTCCGCCACTAAATTGCCCGCCCTTACCCACCCCTCCCTTTCTATAGTGGCAATCAAAAGTTGTCAACCCTACTATCCTTGTGTCCCATCCCATTTGTCATTCCATCATCAATTCATGTTCGTTTTGTCATCCATTTCATGTTCATCATCTGAATATACATAGCTGAAATACTGCTGCTCGGACGTTAAACCTCAACAAACAAGCAATCTTTAAAATGCGTGTATATCTAAATTCGGTCCGAGGGACAAGAAAAGTTTAAAGATTCGTTGAATGGGGTTATTAAAGTATCAAAATTTTCAAGGGTACATATTCCTGTTCTATGTTAATTGTTTAGTGACTACTGTAATTTTGAATACTTCCAGATAAGTTTTTGAACTGATCTTCAACTAAAACATTTATTTTAAAATCATCAAAATGTTTGTTTAATCATGTTTAGATTTTCTAAATACATAGGAGCTTAAATCATCTTATATCTCAACGATAATAGATATGGATCTTCATATTAATCAGGAAAATTGTATTAGTTGGAAAGAAGTGATAGACGTATTTATACTTGTGGACAAAGTTATATTTCACTTGTTGTGAGTCTTAATTCTAATCCAACTTAATGATCAATGACGTCACAATGTAAAATTACATTGTTTCACTGACGTCAAAAGGTTATTCGTAGACTAATCTTGCGACATTCGGAGCAAAATTATAAGTTGACAGGTGTGAATTCATGTATTTTAGTAGGGCGAAACCTTTGAAATTTTCTAGAGCATTGGAAAAAGTCATTTATTTGATAATAGGGCGCTCCTTCCAAAATGAAAAAAATGGAATACGACCCTACAAAGCAACTAGAGTTCAGTGTGTTGCTGTTTATACAAGTATCTCATCCTTGGGATAGGATATCGATTAAACGTTCCTGAATTATGTGGAAATTGTTTCCAAGGGACATTGAACTGCTGTATTAAGTGTCCGTCTCTGTAAGAATTAGACAGCGGGTGAATCATTGTATGAAAAAAATTTGTAATTATAATTTGACCATTTGCACCATCAGAATCAAGGAAAAAAGGACAAGATTTTTCATATAGCTTTGGTAAATTCAGTTATAATTTCATTGAAAGGATATTAAAGAGTAATCAAGGGAACCAAGGTTATAGCGGTAATCAAAATAATAATCCAGGGACAAAGACCAGACTTGGTAAACATACATACACAACAAAAAACATGAAGTAACTAAAATCATACATACAAAGTAACAAAAGCAAATGAACAACTCGGACTCCACTAAAAACTGGGAGCATGGACCAGGTGCACCGGTTGGGTAAGTGTCCTCTGTTTTTCTAGAAACATCCGCCGATTTGCTCATAAAAAGTCAAGTCCGGGGTAGACGAAAGAGGAAAGGAAAAAAAAGAACCTTTCAAGGACAGATAACGCAACCAAAATAACATTCAGTTGGAACATTTCTGAGTAAATGCAGTAATGTAGAAATCCAATAGTGTCTTTTCAAGTACAGAAAGCATCCTTGAGTGAAATTGTATTATCAGATCAAATGGTTTTGACATGCATATTTATGATTTTTTTCCCTTTTGCCTGATTCTTACAAAAACTTACTCTTAAGTGTTGGACGTTGATGCCTCCAGTTCATGTATTGGAGTGATATTGTGAATTTTGAAGAGAAAAAAACGGCTTAAAACATCAAAAATACAACCATAAAAACCCTGCAATTTCACACATAACCGTATTGTATGAATTAGTCTTATCTCGACGGAAGTTTGGGATCAATATACCAGACAGTGAGAGAATAGGATAACGACCAATTACATGTATCTGTTGTTTCAATGTTTAATGAAGGGCTATGTTGCTATTAACACCACAAAAAGTCCAATGCAACAAAAACATACAGAATCAACACAATAGACCGCACACTTTATCCCCTTTTATCTATGTTTAATACATGGCCTTTTTCCATATTGCCCTCGTTATCCGCTCTCGACTGATATCATCCTTGGAGCTAAAGTCTTTGGGGCCAATATCAAAAATTCGGGCTGATAACAAGAGCAGTATTAATCCATTATTAATATGAAACATGTTATTTATCTTTAAAGAGTTCGTAACCGTACTCTTTAATTTATTGCTAAAAATTGAAGGTTACTTTTGACTTTGGCTCTTTTTTATTGGAAGAAAGGAAATAATGCAACTGCGTAATGTTTATGCAAGAAAATGTTTCTCATGTGAATTATAGGTAAGTAGTCTTGGTATACGTCTACAAATATCAAACTTAACATAAGGCTGAAATTAGCATCGGGCCATACGTATGCTTAGTGATTAAAAATTCTTTTTGAAGTGATAATTATTCGTTAGAAGTGTTAAAATGTATTTGTGATCAAAAAAATAAACACCGAGGGTTTTCACCTTTTACCACATTAAAGTATCTTGTTTAATTATGACATAGTTTAAATTAAAAGTCGATTGATATAGGTTTTACATATTAAACGTTAGACATAAAGAGTGATATTTAAATATATTTCGAGACATGCAAATGTTGTATATTTATTGCTCATTTACTTCTGTTAATTTATATGTATTACTTTGGTTATTATGTTCTTTGTTGCGTATGTCTACATTCTTTTGATTTCCGCTAGAATCTTAGTTCCCTTGATTACTCTTTGAGATAAAAACATATTATTCTTGAAAAAAAAGACAGACAATAAACAGTCTGTAATAATTCTTAACCTTTAAAAGACAGCTATTTTTTTACGTTATATTTTTTACGTTTTACATGTTATTAATTCGGAAAAAGTTATAGCTAATGGGGAAGGCCTTTTGTAATAGAGATAGAAGAATCATTTATAGCTAATGGGGAAGACCTTTGGTAATAGAGATAGAAGAATCAGTTATAGCTAATGGGGAAGGCCTTTGGTAATAGAGATAGAAGAATCAGTTATAGCTAATGGGGAAGTTATAGCTAATGGGGAAGACCTTTGGTAATAGAGATAGAAGAATCAGTTATAGCTAATGGGGAAGACCTTTAGTAATAGAGATAGAAGAATCAGTTATAGCTAATGGGGAAGACCTTTGGTAATAGAGATAGAAGAATCAGTTATAGCTAATGGGGAAGGCCTTTGGTAATAGAGATAGAATAATCAGTTATAGCTAATGGGGAAGACCTTTGGTAATAGAGATAGAAGAATCAGTTATAGCTAATGGGGAAGGCCTTTGGTAATAGAGATAGAAGAATCAGTTATAGCTAATGGGGAAGGCCTTTGGTAATAGAGATAGAAGAATCAGTTATAGCTAATGGGGAAGGCCTTTGGTAATAGAGATGGAAGAATCAGTTATAGCTAATGGGGAAGACCTTTGGTAATAGAGATAGAAGAATCAGTTATAGCTAATGGGGAAGGCCTTTTGTAATAGAGATAGAAGAATCAGTTATAGCTAATGGGGAAGTTATAGCTAATGGGGAAGGCCTTTGGTAATAGAGATAGAAGAATCAGAACGAATCAGTTTTTCTAACAAAGAAACTAAATCAAAATATAGCCCATTTGTGTTCTATAGAAATATTTCAGTTTCAAGCGTGACGTCATAATTGTATTATTCGTTAGAATTTAAATCGACAAAGCAGATTACAGTATTCAGTAGTTTCTGATAACTTACAAAATAAAAATGAAATTGTTAAAATGGATGAAGCGCAACTAAATCAACGATAATTGTCATTGTAAAATTATAAATCAGTGTCACGTCATAGTTCAAGGTCTTTTACGCAACAATATCCTGCGTATGGAGTGTTCATATCACAACTCATACGTTATGCCAGAGCTACCCGAAACTACGCAGACTTTTTGTATTGCGCTAGAACTCTAACAAATAGGCTTCTGGAACAGGGTTATGTTGCTACAAGATTGAAGTCATCACTACAGAAGTTTTATGGTCGTCATCACGAACTCGTGGATCGTTATGGTGTATCCATCAGCGCCATGAAAACTGATTTATTCAACGGGTCATAGTTTTCATTTCCTCGTTTGTCTACCCGGGACTTTACTTTTTATTAGAAACTTGGCGGGTGTTTCTAAAAAAAAGCAGAGGACGCTTACCCTACCGGTGCACCTGGTCAATGCTCCCAGTTTTTAGTGAAGTCCGAGTTGCTCATTTGCTTTTGTTACTTTGTATGTATGATTTTAGTTACTTTATGTTCTTTGTTGTGTGTGTCTGTTTTCCATGTCTGGTCTTCGTCCCTGCATTACATTCTGTTGATTACCGCTATAAACTTGGTTCCCTTGATTACTCTTCCAATTCGTGTGACTGTTTACATTATTCAAAATAAGAAATATTTCTCAACAAATCACAAAATTGAAGCAGAAACTTATCAGTCTTTATTTTCCCCTTCATTGCTTCTCGTCGCTAATAAGTAATAAGCAAATTTCAGTGTTTACTAGTAATCGATAATCATTTTAGTTACTTATGACCGGTTTTCTTTTTGTCATAATTTAATGATTCACAAATCTTTTATTAAAATGCTTTTCTAAGCTGATGAAGTTCTTTTTATAAAAAAGTCAAGAACGTTTTATTTAAAGTAGGTCATAATGTCATTTTTTTATATTATTTTAGGCTTTGCCTGTGAAGGACGGAGCTATTTGTACTCAAATTACATATACATTTATTGATAATGCATCGTCACTTCCGACGGAAAGATTTTGAGCTATCAATGCTTCGAGTTCGTACATTGTTTTGCAGAACTTCGATAACATTTTATGCAACTTCAAATACTGTATAACATACATTGTCTTTGTACATTTCAGGACAGAGTTTTTCTGTAATTTTTATCTAAGAATACTGGCCAGCTGTTACTTTGTTTCAGAACGTACGGAAACGTACACTTAACCGAGTTTCTTCCAGATATTGTATGTACTTAACGCTTAACATCACTAAAATTACCCAAGGTCTCATATCTCGATACGTTCCGCTGATCTTTTTAGTCCTTTGTATAGCTGTATAGGACTAGACGTATAAATATAGCCTTGACTCAAAGTCACATGAGGCTTTTACCACTAGATCTAGACGCGATAAGAAAACTGAAATTGTTAGTATTTGTGTCTTTTCAGATGAATTGATGCATAAGTGATGTGTATAAAATTCTATTATTTCCAGTCACTCGACAATATAATTACCGTATAAAAATGAAATAATTTATCTGAAAAGGTTCGTTGCATTTGTCAGTTATTTTTCAATGTTGTTCTATTTTTCAGTTTTAAAAAACCTATTTAAATCTAAAATCTGCATCTAAATATCTTGACAAAATATGAATTAAGTAGAAAATCACGCTAGATTTAGTCATATAATGTTAAAATATTGATTAATTTATCTAGTGATTTTATAAATTTCTTGATGTATTTTGGTTTATGGATTTATGTTTAAACAACAGGTAATGAGCATGGTTTCTGAAAAACAAGTTTAAAAGAGTAATCAAGTGAACCAAGATTATAGCGGTAATCAAAAGAATGTAATCAAGGAACAAAGACCAGACATGGAAAACAGACATACACAACAAAGAACATAAAGTAACTAAAATCATACATAGAAAGTAACAAAAGCAAATGAGCAACTCGGACTCCACTAAAAACTGGGAGCATGGACCAGGTGCACCGGTAGGGTAAGCGTGCTCTGCTTTTCTAGAAACACCCGCCGAGTTGCTCATAAGCAGTCAAGTCTGGGGTAGACGAAAGAGGAAAGGAAAACTATAAGGAAAACGTCAAACAAATCAGTTTCCTGGTGCAGATGGATACACCATAACGATCCACGGGTTCATGATGACGACCATAAAACTTCTATAGTGATGACTTCAATCTTGTATCAACATAACCCTGCTTCTCAGAATTCTAGCGAGATACAAAAAGTCATAACTTATGAGTTACGGTATGAACACTCCATATGCAGGTGCTGAAGGGATGTTGCTATATATGAAAGGAAAGTTGACAATTCTGAATGAAAAGTCATCATGTTTGTCATAAAGAAAAAATCATAACAAGATTTTACCACATTTAACATAGTGACGAAAAAAATTGTGATAAGTCGAATTTCTGTGTCACTGTTCTGAATCCTTTTTTAATGAAAGGTCATACATAAGAAAAGTTCAAAATAACAATATTTTATGGTGAAAGTCTATATAAATATGATATAAATAAATGGTCAAGAGTTACCCAAATATAACAATCGCAACTTGTTCCAAGTACGCTTGGATATTTAACAAGCACTGCGCACTCATGATCCTTAAATCTGTGCGTTCATTTGGCATTCGTGATCATATTTTGGTTACTCACTCTTTTCAATTAATCCACCTTTTAATTAATAGAATTATACTGAGAGATATTTTCAAATTTTTATTTTTTTCACTTTTTGACAATTATATTTTTCCTATACAACATTTATACAACATTTGTTTAGCATTGTATGATATGAACAATTACCCTAAGCGTTATCTCCTTCATTACATACTGGATGAATTAACGCTATAGAAAATAAGAAAAGAAATGAATTATCGATTACAATCCGAATGTTGAACTTAAATAGACATTTGTATTTTCTTTAAATCACTACTTTTGATTTCTGGTAATTTTGTCTCACTCTTTCCATTTTGAATTTGTTATTTGTTTGTTTCTTGTGTTTGTTTGTTTATATTTAACTTTCTTTTTTTTCTATTCAGTTTGTTTCTATTTCATTAATAGTTACAGCAATGTTTCTTCTTGCATGCAGTTTGTATAGAGATAAACCAATAAGATAGCAGCACTTCGGTGTAGACGGATTTTAGCAATTTAGAAATTGATTAAATTTCCACTCACAAGAACATGAATTAACCAAAATAAAATGTACAAATTAACAAAAGCAAACGCACAAAACATTGACTCCAGCAAAAGCTGGCTTTTCCAGAAACCCCAGCCGAGTTGCACATAAAATGTCTATTCCGTGCTAGAAGAAGGAGGATATGAAAACTATGATACAGTGAACAGTTAACTTTTTGTACCGCGCTAGACTTCTTGGAACATGGTTATATTGCTACAAGGTTGAAGTCATCACTACAGACGATTTATTGTCGTCATTATGAACTCATGAACGGGTGGATTGTTACGGTGTATCTATCTGCATCATTACCATGAGAACCGATTTGTTCATTGTATCATTGTTTTCCTGACTTCTTTCGTCTACCCCGAACTTGATTATTAATGAGCAACTCACTGTGTTTTTCTGGCAAAGCGGAGAACGTTTACCCTACCGTGCACTGGTACATGCTCCAAATTTTAATTGGATTCCGAGGTGCTCATTTACTGCTGTGTCTTTGTACGCACATGTATTATTTTGGATATTTTTATTTTATGTTCTTTGTTGTGTACACCTCTTTTTTCCTGGCTTGCCATTGTCCTTGAGTTTCGTTCCCTTGATTTCTGCTAGAATCTTGATTCCTTTGATTATTGTTTTGTAAGAACAGTACGTGTCCGTTGGTTTAGCCTAAAAGTCCCACAATATCATTTAATAGTTGAAAAGTTTTATGACACCTTTCAGTCTTGATTATGATAAAAAAAATCAACGTAAATAAGAATAATGAATCAGTGAACAAAAGCTACGTTTAAAAGGTAAAATGATATGGTAATTGTCCTTTTCAGGAAAAAAATTTACTGGAACAGCGAATCATCAGCTTTCGTGGGACTGCCCATCCCTTCGGAATGAATGTCAAAACATGTATTATTTATTCACCATAACCCGGTTTTAAACTGCTTTTAAATATTTTTAATTTGAGAGATTTAATTGTAATATAAATAAAGGATAATCTCAAGTGGAAATTCAAAGAATATATTCCGCTGATGTAAACAAATTATGGAATGAGGACACTGACATTATTTATGATTGTGTAACTTTTAAAGATATATAATTGATGTTTCAGTTGTTATGCACTTACATTTTCTAACCCGCATTTTCATTTGATTGGACGAATATCCTTGACTAAACACGTTTATTTGGTGCAAGTCACGTTGCCTGAATTTTTGTTTCATAACGTCGGAAAAATAAAATCTGGAACGCTAAAATTAAGAGCTGTTAAGCTTGCATTTCATAAATAATGCACGATCTCGGTTACAAATAACCATTTTATGTTAATCGCAGGACAACAAATTTGTTATTTTGAAATGCATATCACAATGACATTTCTACACATGAAACAAATCATAATAAGAATGGCAAGTCCATGCACATTGAAGATAAATTAAATAAGAATAACGTTATAAAAGAAATACACAATACATGTACATAGAACATATCAACATTGTCCAAAATGAATCTTCACTTTAATGTGACTTTACACCTTTCAGTCTTTGTACGCTTTGTCCAATCCGTTTTTCTTTCCGAACCAAGCCATTCATTGAATTGTGTAATGGAAAGTTTTAAACGGTTTTACATTCATTAAAGAGTAATCAAGGAAACCAAGGTTATAGCGGTAATCAAAAGAATGTAATCCAGGGACAAAGACCAGACATGGAAAACAGACATACACAACAAAGAACACAAAGTAACTAAAAGCATACATACAAAGTAATAAAAGTAATTGAGCAAACGTTTACTAATACTGGGGTTGTTTGGAGAAAAAAAATACAGGGACAGAAAATATTTGCATACTAAAATGACAAGTTAAGAGGCGGATTAAAGGAGAATTAGCGCTCGAATAATCCGAATGTTAACGGGTTAAAATTGATATAAATGTAGTTAAATTGAGTCTTTGATAAAATAAAATCTTCTGTTAAATAACATTGCCATTATAATATTACTGACCCCTAAACACTTGAATATTTTTTCTCTGTGTTCCGTGGGGGTCCAAAATGCTCAGTCTTGGGCATCTATAAATCTATTGATATTTTGAAAAATTGAAAAAATTAGTTCCAATACAAGTTTGGTATACTTTCTAGCTTATTAAAACGAAATGAATTTGAAAGTGTGTGTGTGTGTGTGTGTGTGTGTGTGTGTGTGTGTGTGTGTGTGTGTGTGTGAAAGCTTATATTCTTTACAATATTACATCTTTTTGTAAATAAAGATGGACTTATTAACAGGCAGTACAGTTTGCATTTTTATGCCTTATTACATTCCACGAAAAAAAGCAATTAAATGCAGTGCTTCCTTCTGGGTGTCTTCTTTAGTTGGTAGAAACTTATTGTCCATCTTATAACTTTATAGCAATTCTAGCTATATTTTGAAAACGCACGGATTTTTTTCTGACATTTGAATTCAGCAGTCCTATTTTTTTTTCTTAGCACTTTAAATAGTATACAATAAATAGTTTACATAAATGTACATCGCTTTCTTTCCATATTTATCTTTGTTTAAGTCGACTTATTAAAGAATGTTAAGATATATTGGTGCAACATTTTGTATATAAATTACTAAACCCGACATTACATCTTCCAATCACGTTTTTTTTTTTTTTTTTTTTTTGTTTTTTTAAGTTTTGTAACTCTTAGACTAATCTGTTTTGTTCTTAATTAATCATGATAATAAATGTATGAACACTGGCCTTTTTATGCTTTCAATTTTTTTAACATCTTTATACTTGATGGTCGCATAATTTTACTTGCCAGTTTCATAACGTATTTGAAACGATTATACAACTTTTTTAATTGTATTTCCGTGAATTGTCGTTTGTGTGACCTACTAACTTACACCCAATAATCTTTTTGTGATGTCGATTAATACATTATAGGAAAAGATGTTTATGTGGGCTAGGTGTTGAGATTTTTCATTTTTTGAAAAGACGGGTGCATTGTGTTGAGTATTGGGTAGTTATGATTAAGGTCTTTCCCGTTTCAGACGGAAAGACCTAGTATTTCTCCTGATACTGATGTTATAGAACATTCAAGGTATTCAGTATTATGTTTGTTATTCTCTGAAAGGTGTCACCAGTAGTTGTAGAAATTAGGACAGCCACTATTAGTTTTATATGATATTTATATATTGTATTTTAAAAATGTCAAGGTAAAAGGCCATCGAAGATTTTCTTACTTAACCTTAGAAATTAAAAACAGTGACAGATACATGTAGGAAACATGTTTGACATGAATATCTATAAGATCCACATTCAGTATGTAAAATTTTGAATATTTTGTAACAGTCTTAAGACTGTACTTTTAGTTATTTTTTTTGGGCCAATAAATAAAAACTGTTGTTTTTTTTTCAAATTACAAATATCTTCATGTATACAAACTCTTCATATATAGATGACGTATTGTCTTTAAACAATCCTAATTTCGGGGATTTGATACATCGCATCTACACCAAAGAACTTGAGATAAAGGATACTACAGACACTGTGGAGTCAGCCTCATATCTTGATCTACACTTAGAAATCGATGGTAAAGGAAAACTGTTGACCAAACTTTACGACAAACGTGATGAATTTTCATTGAAAATTGTCAACTTTCCTTTCATCTGTGGCAACATCCCTTCAGTACCTGCGTATGGAGTGTTCATATCGCAACTCATACGTTATGCCAGAGCTTGCCGAAACTCTAGAACTCTAACAAATAGGCTTCTGGAAGAACAGGGTTATGTTGCTACAAGATTGAAGTCATCACTACAGAAGTTTTATGGTCGTCATCATGAACTCGTGGATCGTTATGGTGTATCCATCTGCACCATAAAAACTGATTTATTCAACGGGTCATAGTTTTCCTTTCCTCGTTTGTCTACCCCGGACTTGACTTTTTATGAACAACTCGGCGGGTGTTTCTAGAAAAGCAGAGGACGCTCACTGTACTGGTGCACCTGGTCCATGCTTCCAGTTTTTAGTGGAGTCCCAGTTGCTCATTTGCTTTTGTTACTTACATAAATTGCAATTGAAATAGTGACAACAACTATATAACGAGTCAAAATAAATGTCTTAAAGTAATAAAATTGCATTTGTGTGTTATATATTAAACCCGACTTCCGGTATCTTTAGTTTTGAATAACGTTTTAACCTTTCTGTATTAAACATGATTTAACTGTTTTTATCAAATACAAGTCAGAATTCGCTGATGCCTACAATTCTAGTTAAAAATTAACATATTTTATTAATGATAACTTGATTTCACATGTGACATTTATAACGTGTTTGAAAATGTTATATGAACAGTATAAGCCCGCGTGCATAATTTCTTCATTACTTAATCAATATTATCATCGAGTTACGTAATGATACAGCGCTACCAACAGTAAGAGTTTACCTGGTTATATGGTGATCCATTTGGTGCAAAGAAAATGTTATATAACGTACGTATATTGTACCATATGCAAAAAAGCAAACGTTAGAAACAGTGTGTTTGTTTTTGGAGTTCATGAGGTATATTTACTTGGATATTGCAATAAAACTCTGTGGTTTTGCTTCTTCGTGTGTCTCACATTTTCTCCGATTCAGAGAAGTTTTTACATTTGATTTATTATTTGCCGTTGGTTGTGTTCTTTTTCAACATAGGTAATTTTGTACTTCTCAAGGTGACGTCACGAATTTCGATTGGTCCGCACTTCGCGCATTTTTAAATCTTATGTTGTGTTATGTTTTTATGAAATCAATGTTATTTCTTCAGAGCTTTAGGAGATAAAATATATGAAAAAAAAATAGAGAAATTGGTTTCACGCCATAATTTTAAAAACACGAACACACTAACTCATCTATTTTTTTTCTTCTTATATTGTTCTAGCGTGAATTATCTTAAAATATTTCACAACCCTTGTTATTCTTAAATAGACCAGTGAATATCCTTAAATATATCTCAATCTAATTTATGCTTTGTTTAAGGATCAGGTTTTTTTTTGGACTGGCATGGATTACAATAAAACTACAAGGATAGTTTGTAATTAGTTATGCTTTGAACAACTCCCACTTGTTCATAAAAGGTTTATAAAGCTTTTGTTATATTGCAAAACTATTAAATTTAAAACAAACCTTAACAATAATTCTAGGGTTTTTGAAATACATACATTGATGGTTGCATAAAGTTTTCATTAGTTATACCAAAAATATAAATCCACGTACTGAATGTAAAATATAACGAGATATCGTTCAATTATGCAATAGCAATTTTGTTAATTATACTTTCACCTAAAAACTTATGTGGTTAACACTGACGGGATATTGCCGCTTAATGTATGTAAGTATTCTGTGAATTTTGGGTGAGTTCACCGTCACAATCAGTGGGTGTGGAACTACTTTACATTCAACCCAGTCTCAAGTAGAGTTTTTGCTGAATTTGTGGTGTAATCGTTTGTTTATTTATATGTTGTTTGTAATTAGTTCTTCCCAATTGTTTCCCTTTCTTTAATTTTTGCGGTTTTTGTTTACCAACACATATTCATTGTTTGCGGTTAACGATCAAACTGGAGTTTCCAAACTTAAAAGATGCAAACACGTCAGCTATTTGTGTGTCTACTGGTAAAAATTCCAAAGCATACTTACTTAAATACTATAAAATGTGGTATGTTTTAATTAAATATGCATATATTAAGATCGGTCAAGAAACCATTCATGTCAGCTCTAATAAAACTCTAATTACTTTTTTAAAATAACTAATTTTATGTAACATTAACATGAGTAGTTTTCATGGCATGATCATACTTCAATTTGTAGGTACATAGACTAATAATAATAACTTTATTCCGTAAGCATTCAACCTGCATAATCAAATAAACAGGCATTATCATATATTTATTGCTTTCATAACGAGTGGAAATTGAATATTGTTCTCGAGAGGAAAAATATAGTGAAGCTCGAGCTCCAAACATCATTCGAATTATCCCTCCGAAAAAAAAATCATATTCATTACTGTAAGTGGGTTGTTCAAACTTTGTGTTTATCCATTGAAAAAATACTATGTATTTTGTCGACAAGAACCATCAAACCATTGAACTCTGGAAAACCTGTGAACATCAATCTGATGAGAACGAAAAAGAATGATTCTTTATGTAAAGCATACTTCTTTCTACTTTTGTGTTCGAAATGTGTATTGTCTTGTACTAAATAGTTATATTATCTTTTTTGAAAGTAGTGTTCCTGCCAATAGTCCTGTATTATTCATTTTATTTGAAATCCAGAAAACCTAATTCAAACATTTTTTTAAAATACCTAAAGGCAACTCTTCATAATTTGAAGGCATGGAAAAATCTATGGTGTAAAAATTTCTTAATAAAATTAAATCTGTGTTTTTGTACATTATCTGAGTTCCTGAACTCGTAACAAAACACCTGCAAGGGAAACATTTTTAAAGCAGCATTCCAGCTAAGAATCATGCAAAATGAGATACATGGTTGGAAAGCCTATATATTTTTATTTTTGATATTTTGTTCAAAATGATTAAGTCAGAAAATATTATGTGGCTTTTTGTAGAACCCTTGTTCATAAGAATTAAAAATTATAACTAATGTACTATAGAATTCAAAATTAAGGAGGATAATGACAATAGAACACAATAGAAACTGTTGGATTTTCTATGTGGATTATATTCTAAGAGGAGACAAATTGGAATGAATAACTATGCATTTCATCATATAGATCTAAATAAAAAAAATAAAAATATGTAGCCTTTTTATGTTTTATTACAAATTACAGAATTAGCATGATTCTTACAAAAACATCTACTTAAATAGTACATGACCTGGCAAAATAAACAAAATATGTTTCAACGTGAAATGATGGATTCAACCAAGTTTTATGGCTAGCCAGACCTAAACCTCCCGCGTCGAAAGTGGCTATAAAAGTTCCTGTTCTAAGTTTGTTTTGTGCATATAAGAGTCATAATGGGTAGAACAGTATTTAACTAACTCAGCGGTTGATTTTTTGTGTCGATGTAGTGAAAGAGTAATCAAAGGAACCAAACTGCAAGTGAAAATTAAAAGATTGTAATCCAGGGACCAAGACCAGACATGAAACAGAAACAAAGAATATAAAATAACAAAAATAAAATGTACAAACAACAATTGTAAATGAGCAGCTCGGACTACTCTAAAAACTCAGAGCGTGGACCAAGTGTTCCGGTAGAGTAAGCATCCTCCGTCCGGGGTGGACGAAAGAGGAAAGGAAAACTATGACACGTTGAACAAATCAGTTTTCATGATTGAACGAAGAGATTTTACTTGGACAAGTCAGTCTTTATTTAAAGCATTAAAAGTAAAATCGACATTGTACAATATGCATGCTTTTAAACACAAAAGACTTCATCGTTCATTAACTTTTTTCATAAGTTAAAAATCAAACCGTCATCGTCATATAAAACGATAATGTCTCAGCCTTATTTCTTGTAAAAGGGTGCTACCATTTTTGTTTATTGTATGTTATATTGACATTGATCTCCATTATGGTATTCAATAAAACTTATTTATTTATTATTTTTTTTAAGTAGATGACGGATTCCGAACAAAACTTTATACTGTTATCTTGTAAAATTTCGGCAAAAAATAATGATGCATCAATAAAGGGATATCAAAAGTGGTTAAAATCGAAAAACATAATCTGAACATGAAAACTGGAAACAAGACGATCTTTACACACAATGTAGCGGACCGAATGAATTAGATTTAACATAAAGACTTAAGATAATAAAGCAAGACGTAATACAAACGATATGAACTCCAAACAAAAAAGTGTGATTGACATGAGGTTCTCCGGGGATCTGTAAGGGTAAGATTGCCCTGCTTCGCTAACGACACCCGTCACATTGCCAATTAATACTATATGTTAATAAATACGTAATTTCATGTTGACCCTGTTATAGGTTTGAGGTCTGTCATGTTGGTCGAGGCGGTCGTATTGGTCTGGAGGCATCACCGAGGGCCACTACGGCTGTCGTGGCCAATATGGTTGACCGAAACCTATAACAGGGCCAAAATGAAATTACATATTTATTGACAATTTTATGAACCAAATCAACTAGATGATTTGTAGAACAGTTGTTTTCGCGTTTTACCAAGAACATGTAGGTTTATTTGCATTAATCAGTCTTAAATATCCTTTTTGTATAAAATAGAATTTTTTTGTGTGTTTCTGCAGCTTTCAGTCGTCGTGATCAAAGTTCCTGAAATAACACAATTCTGAAAGCACATTTAACATATATAAATGTGCAATAGAAGTTATATCATGCTCTTTTGTTTTATACATTACAATAGGGTTGCCAGGTGTAATAAATTATTGGTTCGCATATCATAACTAATTTTTTTGGTTTTTTATGTGCACATCATTTGATTCTAGTTTGTCTTGTTATGTTACATAATGTATGTCTTTATATTTGGTTTGAAGCTCCGTGGAGCTTGTGATTGTATTTGAATGACATGCCATATCAAAATAAAGCTTCCTTACCTTGTTCTAAGTGTCTTATTTGTATGGTTAATTATATACATGTTTAGGTACGTATGCATAACTAATCCAGCAGGATAATGAAATAATAATATCTTAATGGCGGTGTCAAACGGCCAGAAGTTATGATGCCGTAAAATAAAGTTTTCAAAGGAAATGAAATGTGTGTAATTTCAACGTGCTCCCACAATGGTTATGTGATTTATAGTTGAAACGATGATCATACCCCTGGTTAAGAAGTTTATTTGACAATATCTATGCTCTACAGAGAAGGTCCTGGAACAGATCACAGGCCCGACTGTAACAGACCAATTGTAGTTCTAAACGATGACCATACCCCTGATTAAAAAATTATTTGACAATATCCTTGCTCTACAGAGAAGGTCGGTGTACATATCACATGCTCGACAGTAACGGATTAATTGTGAAATGTATAGGCCGGCGATGTTGGTATATGCCAATAAAAAGGGGAGAGTTTGTTATTGGGAAATCATCACGTTTGATACAATTTTCGATTTTAAACGCCGTGTATTATCTATGTACAAGTCCAGATCTAAATATCAGACGGGCGGAAGTGTATCAGTTGTCTCTTTAAATTCAATTTCATTTTGGTAGATGAGATGTATGTAATCATTGCAACTATGGTTATTCAGAGATAACACGTCATCTTTATATATAACGGACATTGAAATTGAAAGACTTGGCTACTCATATCTCTTTTTGTCTGTAGTTGCCCTAGTAAAAGTCTGGTTTTCTACGAATGTAGGAACATATCGGTCAAGAGTAGAACACAATTTGTTCCCATAGGTATTCCAATGGTCTGCTGAAACACATGTACCCGAAGTTCTACAAAAGTTGTATCGACCAGAACTCCAACATTTTATCAGCATTGGACTCGGAGTTCTTTTTGTTCAATTATTTTGTTTTGTTTTCTTGTTTTTTTTATTTGTTTTTTTTTTTTTTTTTTGTTTTTTTTTTTGTTTGTTTTTCTTTTTTCACAAAATAATCTTTTCTTTAACACAATATTAGCATATCTTTTGGTTCCATACTTTGTATAAAAGCATCGGCGAAATGGTGACGTAGAATTGATTTGAGCATGTCATGTTACAGTGTGTTGTGTAAGTGTACAATCGACTTCCATTTATAAATTCAAAAATGTAATCAATATCTAGCGAAACATTTTTTCCTCAATATGATAACTATTCAGTAGACGTTAGATGAGCATATTTCGTTTATTATTTTTTTTTTCATTATATAACATTTTCTTACTTAAAATGTAGATAGATTTTATCTCTGCATAACTTTAGGTAAAAGCATTGCATTTTAATATCGGCCCTTGTTTTGAAACAAGGCTTCCATATCAAGAGCTCTGCTTTGATGAGGGTTTTCAACTTTCGGTGTTATATTTTAAATTTCTAACTATTTGATAAGTTCATATTGATTAAAAAACAGACTTAAGTTATTTGCGTTCTCATTTTTTAAAAATCTTTAGTTTTATTATTAATCAAAATGCGATGATACAGGATACTACTGACATAACATCTATAGAAACAAATCATTTGGAAATTTTCGAATAATTCAAATGAAATTTTTTTTTTCATATAATACAACTTAGGTCTATTTTATTAAGTCGTTAAACAAGTCTTTACAAGTAGACAAGAGTGTACTTAAATAGCGAGAACATTATATTGCCGATTAGAAGTTTAATAAGTATCAATTTTAAACGAATTGTCGGTACAATTAAACAAGAACAAAAGCTATTATGCAATTCAAAATTTTAACATCATTTGTTGCAACAGGTCTTTTTTGCATATTGACCAACAATCATTTATACTTGTCTGAAACCAAGAGCGCATTAATTATATGACATGACAAATTCATATTTTTATGTTTTTCCGTCTACAACCAAGTGACTTATATTACAAAAGACAATTATGAAACGAACATTTTGAAATCGATGGTAAAGGAAAACTATTGACCAAACTTTACGACAAACGTGATGACTTTTCATTCAAAATTGTCAACTTTCCTTTCATCTGTGGCAACATCCCATTCAGTGCCTGCGTATGGAGTGTTCATATCACAACTCATACGTTATGCTACAGCTTGCCGAAATTACGCAGACTTTTTGTATTGCGCTAGAACTCTAACAAATAGGCTTCTGGAACAGGGTTATGTTGCTACAAGGTGGAAGTCATCACTCAGAAGTTTTATGGTCGTCATCATGAACTCGTGGATCGTTATAGTGTATCCATCTGCACCATGAAAACTGATTTATTCAACGGGTCATAGTTTTCCTTTCCTCGTTTGTCTTCACCAGACTTGACATTTTTTTTATGAGCAACTCGGCGGGTGTTTCTAAAAAAGCAGAGGACGCTTACCCTTCCGGTGCACCTGGTCCATGCTTTAGTGGAGTCCGATTTGCTTATTTGCTTTTGTCACTTTGTATGTATGATTTTAGTTTCTTTATGTTCTCTGTTTTGTTGTGTATGCCTGTTTTCCATGTCTGGTCTTCGTCCCGGGGTTACATTCTTTTGATTACCGCCCACAGATAGAACCTTGGTTCCCTTGATTACTCTTTGAAAAGTATACACACTACTTATCTGTTATTTAATGAAACATGATCTTATCAATTATCAAGATTGCTATTGGGTTGAAAATTGTGCATCATTAGAAATTGCCTGAAATACCTTGCGCTGTGACAACTCTCCTTAATTTTTTTATTAATTGGGAATTATCTAACATTCGTTCAAGTAGTGGTTCAGATAAAAAATATTGTTTGTAGAATATGTCCATGCATCTTCCAGATTGTGTGTGAGTATTTTGGAGTGTGTGCCATATGACTTTCTATTGCATGCACATTTAAAGTTTGTAAAACGACAATGAGAAAAAAAGATACGTCGAAGCAAAGGAAAACGTCTGGGTCAGATGTGTTGTTCTATAAATACTATGTCGATAGAAACATGTACATGTAGCATGGCAATGTGAATAAGGAAAATAAATAAAGAAACCAAATCAAACCCCTTTTGGTAAATATAATATTCATTGGTAGAAATTTATTCATACATGATTTCATCTATAAAATACGCAAAACATTAAATAGTTTTTAATCTTTTGTGTTAATTTGTTGTTCAACTATTAGATTTTTTATTCATTTCTACCAAGATATGGATGCAAGGAGAAGAATGAAGTTAAATATTCAATCGACAAATACATTCAATTACCATATCTTGTGACTACAATCTGATCTTTTCTTTTCAGTTTTCCTTGGCATTTTGACATTTTATCGTTAAACATTTTGCATATAAATTTGAATTTGAAAGGAAGCAAAACAGTGTTCACTGCAGCATATTATATGAAAATGTTTTGTAAGTGAAGATTTATATTTCCATTGCTTTTTTTAAATCAAAATTCAACTAAATACTTTTAACTTTGTGTATTGAGATAAAAATTACTTGAATATTAATTGTATTTGATTCTGAAATTACTCCTTGAAACACGTGTAGAAGTTAGTCCTTGAAACACGTGTACAGTTTATCCCAATTCGAAATATCAATATCATGTGTATTTTTTTATTATGTATATCGTATTTAAGGAGGTATACCTAAAGTAAGGGTCACAACTCTTACAAATTATTGGAACGTTTGTATTCAGCATTTTACATCGATCTCATGTATGTATCAAAGTAACTTGGATTTGTTTCATTCTCTATCAAATGAAAGCTTGAAAAACTTGGTGAAATTGAATATGATAAAAATATATCACTGATTTCAAGAGTTATGTCCCTTACCTTATGTCTACCTCCTTAATAACCACCGGATCGATGAGCTTTCTTGTGGATCAAAGATACCTGAGGATTTCACCAGTCTGTAGTTAGACCTGTCTGACCTCAAATTGTATCATATATCATTTATCACAATTAGCAATATTGCAAATTTCAAAAACACCCAGGCTCCTGTTCCTTGTATTGCACATAGTAGAACCTCTTTGTGATGGATTTTGCTTCCTATTTCGATAGTTTTGATTTTGAGTACTTCTTGTATTAAATTAAGTATTTTGGATTTAAATCTTCCTATGTAGTTTATTCTAATGCTGCTGATGAGGTGACTCATTGAAACACGTGTACAGCATATCGAAATTCGAAATATTAATATTTTAACTTTTGTATTTGACAAACATTAATATTAATATTAATACGTTACTATGAAATATTACAAATATTTGTGTTCTCTTAATTTTTCAATCTAGAATTATGAAAATAAATTCACTCGCATCTATGGTTGTCGAGGTATTTCTCCAAAAATATTTTTTTTTTACATCTGATAAAGTATAGTGCCCATAGTTTCAATATTAAAATATCATTTTCTTTATTTTTTGTAGGCATTCGCACCGAAAAACTTTTATGCTACGTTAAATTTGTTAAATACATTTTTACGCCACATAATGCTGAACAATAACAATATTGAAGTTTCAAGGACATTGCTCCGTAAAAAGCATGTGACTGTCGTTATATCAAGTCTTGTGACTTTAATTTATTCCGTCCGGGTAGCACTTCAATAATAGATGGTTTCATAACGTAGTCAGTCATACCCGTTTCACGTTCCGTGCAATTAGACCTCGTCGTAATCTATCTTATTTGTATGAAAATGGCATGATGTAAACTTGCGTAACCGCGGCAGCTACAGTTCAGTCATTTGTCAAAATATTATGGTTTTTCATCGACAATTTTTTACTCTTTATTTTTGTTTTGTGGCTAAACCTATCATTTAATTACATACGTTTTCATGCATTAATATTACTTGTATATTGTATCTATTTGATATATTATACATGTGATTTTCTGATAATTATGTAATGTACACGTGAAGCGTTGACCGGCTTTTAAAAAATATATATTAAACATGTCTGATATATCTTTAAAGATCGTCCCCTCAAAGTTAAAGACCTATAAGCCTTATGTTCCCAATGACATTTGATGTTTCTTCGTCTGGATTGTGAGTTTCTGCTTCTGTTTCCTCCCTATTTTATTTTCAGTACATTGTATTTATTTATTTAGTTCCAGCTTTTGACGACGTTTCATTTGTTTATCAATTATAGTTTTGATAAATGATCACGACTCCTTAACAAAATTACCACGAATTTATATTACACAACTTCGAAATTTCTCTTGAAAATAATTAACCTTAGAGTATTGAACGTAAACGTCCTGAAATTTTGATTTGTTTGAAGTTTAATTTTTGACCCTAGAAGCCCCGATTGCCCGATTTTAGTAAGTTAAATGTAAATGTTTGTAAGAATGAGGCAAAATGGAAAAAATCAGAAACATGCATGTCAAATCCCCACCGATCTGACAATAAAATATTACTCAATGATGATTTCTCTATTTGAAAAGACCATTATTTGATCTCTGCATCGATGAATTTGGTCAGAAATTTGTCAATAGCATCTTAGAAAAATGAGGTTTTTGACAGAGTTATCTACCCTTTAAATGTTGATTTTCAGTGCATTTGCCTTGCATGATACGGAAAATCCTGTGTTATTTCCAGGATTATGATGGTACAAATAGTCAAATTAAACTTTCAATATCGTGGGTTTTTTCATACCATGTTTCACCTACTGCCTGATTCCTACAGGGACTGACCTTAACCTTTAATACTGAGTATGGATCGTATTTTTAAGCAAAAACAGTGTCGATTTCTATAAAGCTTATATCTTTTCAAATGCTATGATCCAAGTTGGTGTAAATTGACTAAAAACTGATAAAATAGTGGCGTTCGAAAAAAATCTGTATCGAAAATTAAAATTGCGTGCCATGTATTATTTTCGTGAATGAAATGTAGAAAATTATAAACAAAAAGAACAAAATTAAATTGCGTCAGGTATGTTTTTATAGATTGTACTGTTTCGAGATGATATGAGTATAAGTGACATATGGAATATGATCTTTGGTTGTCACTAAACGCAATAATTGTGTAATCAGTACATGCAAGAGTAATCAATGGAACCAAGGTTATACCGGTAATCAAAAAGAATGTAATCCAGGGACAAAGACCAGACATGGAAAACAGACATACACAACAAAGAACATAAAGTAACTAAAATCATACATACAAAGTAACAAAAGTAAATGAGCAACTCGGACTCCACTAAAAACTGGGAGCATAGACCAGGTGCACCGGTAGGGTAAGCGTCCTAAAAATCCCTTTAATATTTATCTGGTTGTTAAATGAAACGAAAACAAAATATGTTTGTTCGGTTTTAGAGAGAAACGTACAGTAGTATAATAGTTGATATTGGTCTTGTATGTCAGTACTCCCTGCAAATCATTGCTTGTGATGTTAACATTTTTCTTATGGATGGTAAGAATAATCAAGGAAACCAAAATTCGAGCGAAAAATTAAGTATTAGTCTTTGTAAAAATCATCAAATTCACGTTTATATCTTGTTCAGAAACCGCTATAGATCACAAAACCAGTCTTTGTTTTTCATCTGGGTGTTGCGCTTTTGAGATTAAATTTATATAGATTGTACATGAAATTAGCACTTTGCAAGAGTTATCGTTCTTGATTTTGTTTGATTTGGTAGATTTTAGTGGGAGATAAATGTATGATTTTCTCAAAAGTACAGATCTGAATATGGAAAGGACAACTGTTACGTAAAAATAGAGCATATGTAGATTGAAAAAGCATTGTCAGATTGGTTGGTTTTTCTTTATCATGAATCACCTTAATATAGATAGTGTCTGAATTTTATATGGACTGGTAATTAAAATGATATATTTCAATGGTAAAAACAGACGCACCAAAGAAAGAATATAAAATACCCAAAAAGTAACACGTACAAAGAAACAAAAGTATATGAGCAACTCGGAATAACTAAAATCAAGCAGCATGAACAAGGAGCACTCTTAAAAATACGCACCGAGTTGCTTATAAAATGTCGCCATTCAGATGAGGACGAAAGAGGAGAGAAAAACTATGATGCAGTGATCCAACCGGTTCAAATAATGCATAAAATGATCTTCAAGTTCATGAGGACGACCATAACACTTTTGTAGTGACAACTTCAATCTTGTAAAATATATTCCTGTTCCAGAAGCCTGATTGTAAGAAGTCTAGTACGGAACAAAAAGTCCGCGTTTCTACGTCAAGGAAAAGGAAAGTTTACAATACGGAATGAGAAATCATTTCGTTTGTGGTATTGTTTGATCAATAGTTTTTATATTCAATGGATCTCTAATTGTTGGTCAAGAAATGAGGCTGATCTTATAGTACCTGTGTAGTCCTTTATTTAAAGTCATTTATCTAAAGTTCTTTGAGTAGATGCAATGTATGAAGTTCACGTTAGTAGGATTATTTAAAGACAAAACGTCATCTATACAGCGGAAATTTAGATCAAAGGCTCTGGCTGAATGATGTTCATTCTTTCGGATCAATTCAGCTATGAAGTCGATCAGCCTCATCATAGTGAAGGAATAGGTCAGTGAGTAAGGGAACACAAGTAATGCCTATTGGAATACCGACTTTCTCTTGAAAAATGCGTCCACCACACTGGGCAAATATGTTGTTGATCAAAACTTTCAGCATTTTGAAAACATCTTCTTCGGTATATTTGGAAGATGAATTAGAATCGTTTGTTTTCACAAATTATTGGAAAGTAATCGTAGATTCATACGGTAATCAAAAGAATGTAATCCTGGTACAAAGACCATACATCGAAAACAGAAACAAAATAATACGTTCAAAGCAACAAAAGTAAATGTACAACTCGGACTCCACTAAAAACTGGGAGCATGGACCAGGTGCACCGGTAGGATAAGCGTCCTCTGCTTTTGTAGAAACACCAGCCGAGCAGTTCATAAAAAGTCATGTCCGAAGTAGACGGAAGGGGAAAGGCACTATGACACGTTGAACAAATCGGTTCTCATGGAACAAATGTACGATCCACCAGTTCGTGACGACGACTATACAACTCCTGTAGTAATAACTTGTAGCTACATAACCTTGTTCCAGAAGCCTAACTGTATGAACTCTAGCGCGGTGCAAAAACGTCTGCCTAAATACGCAAGTGCTAAAGGAATGTTGCCACAGACGAAAGGAAAGTTGACAATACGGAATGAAAAGTCATCGAGTTGTTTGTATAGTTTGGTGAATAGTTCTTCTTTACGGTCGATCTCTAAATGTAGGTCAAGATATAAGGCTGAATTCACAATGTCTGTTGTATCCTGTAAAGGATTTTGCTAAACGGTGTTCTCTCCTTAGATCAGCTATAAAGCCAGCCTCATTAGAGTAAAGGAGTACGTCAGCAGTGAGAAGAGGAGTGTAATTTGTTTCTATTGGAATGCCGACAGTTTGTTAAAAAAACCACATAGGACAAATATATTGTCGATCAAAGATTCCAACATTTTGAAAGAGTAATCAAGGGAGCTAAGATTCTAGCGGAAATCAAAAGAATGTTATCCAGGGACAAAGACCGGGCATGGAAAACAGACAAACACAACAAAGAACATAAAATAACCAAAATAATACATACAAAGTAACAAAAGTAAATGAACAATTTTGACTCCACTAAAAACTGGGAGCATGGACAAAGGTGTACCGGTAGCGTAAACGTCCTCTGCTTTTCTAGAAACACCCAACGAGTTGCTCACAAAAAGTCCGGGGCAGACGAAAGAGGAAAGGAAAACTATGACATATTTATCAAATCAATTTTCATAGTGCAGATGGATACAACTTAACTTCTTCGATATAATTGGAAGATATTTTGGATTTTAATCCAGTGTGGGGAATAAAATTATATAATTATTTCTACGTCTACCTCCGATAATAAGCATTGAATGTAATGCGATTTGCTGATAAAAACATTGTTGTTTTTAGCTTTGTTGGTATGTTTTGGCTACATAGAGATCTTTGAAAACTGGTGAAGCGTTGACAGTCATTGACCTACTTACATGACTTTTTGTAGAACTCTCATGCGTTTTACGAAAAAAGACCTCAAAGCTTTTACCACGTAAATGTATTTCAGCAAATCAAGGTATTCGTGCTCGCCTTTTATTTCTTCTTTATGCATAGTTCTCCACAGATATCCAGGAGAATTGTAAAGCTATAATTCCAATTCATGAAGCGTGGTTCTTGGTATTTGAGACCTTTAGCAAGGACATTAAGGAAAAAATTGTTTTATGACATTTCAATCTTGGATTATTTCATGCAGTAAGTGATGTTTGGGAATCTGAAATAATCGGTATGGATTTATCTTTGAAATACGGCGGAAATTTGTTAGAGACGTTTTTATGATAGGGGATTTTATAAAAATTAATTGTATCTATACCTTTATTGACAAGAGGTAGTGGAAAAATGAATGTTTCTTCTCCATCTTTAACTTTAATGCCAGCTGGTTGAAAGAGTCTGTAATAACCAATATCCAAAATGATTGGTCTATATGATGAGGTCGGATCAGGTTAGTGTTTTGACTTGTTTTGTAAAAAAGAGTGCAGTAAAATTAGAGGTAAAGAGAAAAGTTTAGTTCGAAAGAAGACCATCTATCGAGACATAATACAAGTAAGGTGATGTATAGTGGCGAAGGCCATGACTCCTCATACGTTTTGGATTATTGTCCAATAAATTCATGACATTTACGTTAAATTGACTTGACTTGAATGATTTCCTTTTGATGTTTACATAGCATCCATAAGGTATTGAAGTATCTAGTATTTCGCTCCTTCATTATGGTAGCTTTTATGAAGAACAGGACTGTTTGTTTGATTTTATACTTTGTCAAGAATACGAATTCTCATAGAGAGAATTTAATGATTGATTATAAACTGTCGGGAATATGTTGGTTTTTATTCTCGAATGATGACTGCACATTCGTGCGGGTATCACTCCCACCCTTTCAAGTCCAAAGTACACTCCATGTTTTGGGTGAAGTCCCAAGTTCAATTTTACTTTTTGGTAAAGTCCAAATTCCTTGAAATTTAAAGTAGAAAGTATGGCTGTTTTGATATGGACTTGTGTGCCGAAGTCTAAAGTACACTCTAAAAAATTACCAAAATCTTAAGTCCAAAAAAAGGGGTGATACCCTCATTCGTTTGTTTTAATCTATCTTGTATTTCATCGACATATACAAATCGTATAAATTGCACTCTAATCTGTAGATTAAGTTCGTCAATTTGCACACCATTCATCTTCTAGGGTCGGTGACTAAACCAATAAATGACCCCCTTACATCGTACATGTATCAATCATTTCACCTTGGGTAAGGTAACAAGCGTCATTATGAATATGTAGGATAATCAGGTAATGTTTTAGATGGACCATTAGATGACATTTACAATGTTTTTATTGCCATATATATATATAACTAATTTATGTTTTCAGATAACCGTCCGTGCGAGACCCGACAGGGTAGTCAAGAACGTTAAACTCCCCCTTAGTTAGTACTTTTAGATAACGTAGGTCATTGTCTGGTATAAGACGCAATTGATCACATTATTAAGAAAGTAAAAACTTTATGTAAAGGTCAATTTTAGGACAAGAATCTGAATATCAGAACCTTTAAATTAAGATTTATTATTATTATTATTATTATTATTATTATTTTATTTATTTTATTTTGTCTATTTTTGTTTATTATTTTGCAACCATCCTCTTTATACAGCTGTGATGATATGGCAAGCCAAAGTGGACAAAAATAAGCATTTTCTAATATTAAAAAAATGATTTTTTTAATATTACAAATTCATTTTCTAATATTACAAATTAGATTTCTTATATCACAAAACACTTTTAAATATCAAAAATCATTTTTGATATTAAAAATTCAATTGAATTTCTAATATTAAATAACTATTATTAAATATTAGAAATTGATTTGTTATATTAGAAAATGGATTTGTCGTATTCAATGACGATTTTTTAATATTAGAAAATCATTTTGTAATATTAAAAAAGTAACAGATTTTCTAATATTACAAAAATGAATTTGTAATATTAGAAAATAATATTAAAAAAACGATTTTATTAATATTACAAATTCATTTTCTAATATTACAAATTAGATTTCTAATATCACAAAACACTTTTTTAATATTAAAAATTCAATTGAATTTCTAACATTAAAAAAACGATTTTTTAATATAAGAAATTGATTTTCTAATATTGGAAAATGGATTTGCCCTATTCTGTTTCATTTTTTTAATATTAGAAAATCATATTGTAATATTGTAATATTGTGATATTGTAATATCAAAAAAATGTGACTGATTTTGCAATATTACAAATTCATTTTCTAATATTACAAATTCATTTTCTAATATTACAAATTCAATTTGTAATATTACAAAATGTGTGATATTTTATAATATTACTAAATCAGGAATTTGTAATATTAGAAAATGAACTTTTAATATTACAAAATGAATTTCTAATATTAAAAAATCTTTTCTAATATAAAAAAAATGATTTTGTAAAATTAAAACTTCATTTTCTAATATTACAAAATATTGATTCTTGTCCACTTTGGCCTGCCATATGATGTATGTGTGTACGCTTTTTTATTGAAGTATTAATAACAAATGCACTTATCCTAGGAAGGCCAGTCTGGCGGTCCTCCCTTCTATAACTGGAATATCTCTTCATGAAATACATTTGTAGTATTTTTTCACAAAGTCTACATCCTGTCTGTATATATATATGTACTCGGAGCATGATTTGTAAAACCTCGCATTTGTCCCGTACAACAATCTTAATAACATACACGTATAGGCTGCTTATAGGCAATACCATTATATATGTGGGATTTGAACTACGATGGATAATGTTTTTTTTTTGTCTTACATAAATAGTTAATTTTCCAGGATATTATCAAAACATTCATTGCTTGCACTTTTTCAATCACGTCAACATCAAACAGTTATGATTTTTGTCATTATTGTTTATTGCCATAAGAGTAGTAAAATACCGTGTACTTTAACATATTCATAACCACGGGCACGAAAATGCGTGTTATTACAAAGGTCATTATTTGCCAATTTTTCACAATAAAATAAGTTATAAAACAGTATAATATTTATGTTTGATGGACGCTTTTTAGTGCCAATTAAACATTTATCATACAATTATTATGTTACTTGTCAAGTGTTGTGTAAAACGAAAGGATATTAAATTAATATTAATCCGTCAGTCATAAGTAAATATTTGTGTCACAAGTGTCTGTATTAGGGTCATTATTCACATAAACAAACAGTATGGTGCCACATAGTCATACTCCTAGAACATGTGTACTTTTGTCACCGATTGGACAAATAACAACATTTATTTACACCAGAAATCGGGTCATCCTAGAAAAAGTCTGACCATTTGACCTTTGAAAAGTACAATATGCTATCAGTGCTCTAAGTTTCCATGTCTGCAGCACAAGGCAGTTCGGTGTGAAGGGGTGGCGGGGAGAGGAGGGGTAGAAAATTCACGTTGCTGCCTGGTTGAGAAATGTCAATCGATATATTCGTGGCTTAACATATAAACATAATTTTTCAGCGAAAGGGGGTTCCGACCGCGTAAATAAATAATAAAATGGGTCAGTATATCATGCGCAAGGCGGGTAAACTGGACAGACAGAATGTTTATATCCAGATTCAATTTCATTTAAGGGTGTGTCTTACATAATTGAACAGCATACATTTGAACATGTATATTTCTGTGATCCTCGCTTATACTCTCATAATAAAAGTTACAGTCAGTTTTGCTCGTCATGGATTATTAATCCGTACGAGATACTACCACAATACTAGATCTGCATAGGGGAAACAACCCCTCCCTAGAAACATTGCACAGCTGCAATGTTGGAAACAAGTCCAATGCAATGTTGAAATGATTACAACTTTACTGTGTGTTACTTTCAAAAGACAATCTGTGGCAATATAGAAAAATATCGAAGGGCTTCAGAAAAACAAACGAAATATGGTGTACGTGATCACCGTCTCAATCGTAATCCTAGAATAACTTGAGTTTTAGAATGTGTGGTTTTAAGTCATTCGTCACCCATGACAGTTCATCTACCACGTCTCCCCGTGCAGGTCCGGGTGTTAAAAAAATAGGCATGCAGCAGCTCTAAGCTTGTCGTAAAAGGCGACTAAATAGTGCTCAGAACCCTAGCCGGGGGCTAGGGCGCTCTGCCCACAGAGCAATTGGGATGTGTGCCCCAGGTGGTGGAATGGGGTACCCCTGGCGTGTTACATGCTGGGGTTGTCAGGCTATAATACGGAAAACCTGACTGCAAGATGCCACGTTCCTCACACGTTAAAGAACCCTACTGTGGTATTCTCCCGGAGTAGAAACCTTAGGGCTCCGCCACAGGAGGCTAAATTGCCCGACTCTACCCACCTCTCCCTATTTCCAGTTGCAATCAAAATTTGTCGACCCCATTGTCCTTGTGTCCCATTCCTTTTTCATTTCATCATCATTTCATGTTCATTTTATCATCAAGTTCATGTTCATCGTCTGAATATAGCTGAAATATTGCTGCTCGGACGTTAAACCCCAACAGACAACAAACAAACGATCATCTACCACGTCAAAAATAGTTCATGGTAGTTCAAATGTATGCTAAAATGGTTTTCTTTAAAGTTCATGTTAAAAGTTCAAAGGTCATGTTAAGTTCAAGTGTTTTCATGTAATCTACTTGAAACTATTTGTCAATACCTATATACGAACTACATATCAAAGTGAAAAGAAAACAAACACGGGCGAGCAATTTCCTGCTCCCATGAGCCGAATGTCGGGCAACATATTGCTATTGACAAACAATTTTGGAAAGGCATCCAAAATTTGTTATGATTTTTTTTTTTTGACAATAATAATAATAATTACAAGTGATACTGTGTTTGCAAGCAAATAGTCAGGTTTGGCCAAATTCTGAAGACGCCTTTGATTTAGAATGTCATGTTTACCCTAGAAATCCATTTTCATTGAAATCCAACAATATTGAAATTTTGCCGATTTTGGCGGCAATTTTGAAAAAAATGGCGGCATTCAAGAAATTTTTTTACGCCTATGATGTCAGCAAGTACAGAACAGCGTTCTGAGTTATTTTCATATATCTATTGAGTTCCACTAATTTTATTGATTTTTTTTTATTTTTCCGGGTTTTGTTTTGGCGGCCATCTTGAAATCTGCAGACATGTTGAAATTCCGGAAGTAGCTTGCACACCCCCTGAGCATGCTTGATTTTTGAGCCAAGTTTGGTATGAATCGTATATACGATATATTATATCGTATAATCTCCAGGACATCTTCACGTGCAGAAGAAGAAGGGTAATAATAATAAGTGATACTGTGTTTGCAAACAAAACACAAAAGTCGCCAAAACCAGCAAATGGTCGAATTTAGTCAAATTCTGAAGCCGCCATTGAATTCAGAATGCAATCTTTGCCTAAGATATCAATTTCCATTGAAATCCAACAAATTTTAAATTTTGCCGATTTCTGCGGCCATATTGAAAAAAAATGGCGGCATCCTACAATTTTTTTTACGCCTATGATGTCAGCAAGTCTAGAACAGCATTCTGAATTATTTTGATACATCTATAGAGTTCCACTAATTTTGTAGATTTTTTTTCATTTTTCTGGGTTTTGTTTTGGCGGCCATTTTGAAATCGGCAGCCATTTTGAAATTCCGGGAGTGGTTTGCACACCCCTGAGCGTGCTTGATTTTTGAGCCAAGTTTGGTATGAATCGAATAAACGGTCTCCGAGAAATCGCCAGGACATCTTTACGTGCACAAGGAGAAGCATAATGATAATGATAATTAAAATTTACGTTTCCAAGAAACGTGTAGAAGTCGCCTCCCGTTTCCTGATCAGTATTTTGAGAAACATATCGTCAATGGAACAGCTTATAATTAATCGAGGCAGCGTAAAGAACATGGATATCAAATTTCAACGAAACCGAAAAAGTATGAATTTTCGACCGCGGTGACGGTCATTTTAAAAATGGCGCCGATACGTGGCTCAAATTGGAAATTGAGCCCCAGATTCTTAATCGGGACGACTTAAAGAACCTAGATATCAATTTTCATCAAATTTGGACATGTTAATTTTTTTTGAAATGGCAGCCGATACGTAGCTCAAATTGCCGATTGAGCCGCAGATTATTAATCGGGACGTCTTACAGAACCTAGATATCAATTTTCATCAAAATCAGACAACTTTGATTTTTTTTTATCGCGGTGACGGCCATTTTGAAAATGGCGGTGGATACGTAGTTCAAATTATCGATTGAGCCGCAGATTCTTAATCGTGGCGCCTTAAAAAACCTAGATGTCAATTTTCATCAAAATCGGATAACTTTGAATTTTCGCGCGCAGTGGCGGCCATTTTGAAAATAGCGTGCGACACGTAGCTCAAATTGGCAATCAAGCAGCAGATTATTGATCAGGACGACTCAAAGAATCTAGATATCAATTTTCAACAAAATCTGAAATTTTAATTTTCGACCGCGTCAGCAGCCATTTTGAAAATGGCGGCCGAGACGCACGCGATTTTTTTTTTCGTGATTTTGTTTGGACTATTTAGCTCGATTTATACACCAAGTTTCGTCAAATTGTGATCAGCGGTTATCGAGATATATGATGCTCCGGTAAAAAAAATGGGTACCTTTAGTCCGGCAGCCTTCGAAAAGTTGAAAAGAAGAAAAAGAAGAAACACCAGTAAAAATAATAAGTCCGCCACTTCGTGGTCGGCGACTTAATAATAATAATAATAATAATAATAAGAAGAAGAAGAAGAAGAAGAAGAAGAAGAAGAAGAAGAAGAAACGGGGCAAAAACAATAAGTCGCAAAACTTCGTTTCGGCGACTTAATAATAAGAAGAAGAACAAGAAACTCAGTAAAAACAATAAGTCACCGCCACTTCCTGGTCGGTGATGTCACGTGGAGTTACATTTATATAATTCATCACCTTTGCCGTGTATATAGTTTGATGTCTTAGACTTGTGAACCCCTTGAAACTCTTCATTTCATTGGCTTTTGAATGCGATAAACAAATGTGGTACAAACCTATTATATTTACGCATTGCTCGGCCAAAGGTCAGACGCTAATTAGAATATTATTTTTAATTTCGTACTACATATTCCGCCCTAAATGGGACATGTCTTTAACACGTTTGGTCTTTATTTACATAATTGTGGATTTGTTAATTGTCCTTGTCAAGAGCTGTCATGTTTACATGTTGTAAGGTATAAAAAGGTCTGATGCACTTATAGTGAGGTTTACATCATAACGCAATATATCCCCGCCGACAGGTAGGATGGTTTATTTTTACCTACTATAAAGTTTTTGTTTGGTTTTGAATTTTGTATCATATTTTACAGATCATAAATCGTTATATCCTTGTTCTCACATAATTAATCCAAATTTTATTTATTTTTTTTTTTTAAATTTAATTCAATTTTTCAGTTGAATACATAATAGGGAATGGCCCATTTTCGAAATATTTATTTTCGAATGTAAATTGATATAAGTTTCTTTAAATTCATCATAATCTGTAAAATACATGAAACTCGATTACATTAGATTGTGATTTGATTTTTGAACAAATGTGATTTAAAAGACACATGCTCACATTTTTCTTTGAGCGTACCAGGTTTATTCGGAAAAAGAAAAAAAATTCTAAATTAGCATCACAACGTTTGGTAGTCATTGTATGCCCCAATAGCATATATCTCAATCAAGTATCAAATGTCATTCACCTTTTTTAGTTCCCTTGTTTTCCGCAGGCAAGTAATATAATTTATTAAGAAATTTGCTTGATGTTATTTTTTTATTTTACTTTTTTTAGTTTTTGTATGTACATCAAGGAATCATTTTAAGTCATCGACACAATTAGTTATAAAATAGCTTTACTTGTACAAGTGTATCACGTGTACAGTACAATTGGTTATTACATGTACATGCAAGTTAAAAACATCTTTTTAATGTAAACCAATCGTGGTATAATATGTAGTTGTTGAACAAAATCTGTTAGGTAGATATATACTAGGCTATACTAGTGTCATTCTATAAGTAAAACCCAGAAAAGTATTGAAGACGTATACATACATGTATAATGAACTTACTAGGTAAAAATAGTCAACTGATATAAATCATATGTACCTTGAAGTTGATAAGATCAACACAAGTATTTTAAGACGTATGATGCATCGTTGCAAGGTTGCACAATAGATGGATCAGCGTTTCATAATCTTTATGCATGAAACAATATCCTTAAAAATCACAAGTCGTTACTCGTCACGTGGACTGAAATAAATAAAAATAACCCGGTCTGTTGACGCCTGTCTGAGAGAGTCTATGCAGTCGGTAAGATCATTTTTAATAATACTCTTATAAAGATACATTTTATTTAGAACTATATTCTTTAATTATTGATTTTTGCTTCTAAATGTCCCTATCATGCCGGGCACTCGGGAAGGGAATGGGTCATACCATATAGAATGAACGGGTCCGAGATTTGCTAATAAGATTGTTCACCTCCAGAAAGTAAACAATCGTGTCCCAAGAGTTATAAAAGGGTGTATGTACGTCCGATCAAACAATATATAAATTTAAAGTTATCATTGGCTAATTCTTGTCCAAATTTCGCCCTAAATTCACAATGTAGAGAGTGTAAACCCCAGAACCCTCCCATTGGTTCCGTCGCTGTAGCGTTTTTCTTACCAACTTACTTTTTTTGTTATTTTTTTTCGGTTCTGTTTTGTTTTGTTTCATATTATGCGTTCTATGTTAGATTCATACCTGCTCCATTACATGGCTATAGAACATACTGAAATAGCCCAAAAATGTATTTGCTTGCGTTATCTTTGTAGTATATAATGATTTCTTCTTCTTCTTCTTCTTCTTCTTATTATTATTATTATTATTAAAATCATCGTCATCATTTTTGCATGAATTATACTTTACATTTTAATTCCTTTCATACAGTTAGTTTTATTTTTTTAATTTTTTTTGTTGTTGTTTGTTTCGTTTTCAGTTTTAATTAATAATTGAAACTGACATTTCTTTGTCATTTATCGCCGTTTTGAAGCGTTAATCTGATAAAACTATTAACATGGGTACTTGAATTTGTTTTCTCATGAATTTGTATAATTGGTTATTCAGATTTAGTCTATGTGCAGGAGAGAATCCAGAATTTGTTTAAAACGGGTTGGATCCAGGGTCCAGGGGGTTCAGAAAAAGCATTCTAAATTATTATTTCTCATACTTGCCAAAAGGGGATTCGACCCCCGAAACCCCTACCCCACCTCCACCTTGGATCCGCCACTGAATGTTCAACGTGGAAATCCATGTAATTTATTTTCTTATTTTTATTTAAGCTGTTGACATTTTTATCGTCGATTGACAGTCTCATTACCTACTTATTACGAACAGACATGTATTGCCTATTTCAGATATGTCACTGTCTATAGTCTATTTCTTTAAATCCAGTGCTTCACATACCAAAGGAAAATACATCATTCATGACAAGATTAATGTCAGTAAGCAATGACAAAAATTAAGTGTAATATTAGATATCACAAAGTAATAGGCTGTCAATCATTTGTTTCAAACATTACACGAATGTAATCGTGTCCTGACTTCCATTCGAACAGCAACTGACCGTGTAACTAAGATTAATTAAACTTTATGTAGAAACGGTTAAATTGGAGGAATGTGTCCAAAAATGATCGATAATCAATAACATGGTTGTAAACGCGCACGAAGTGAAAAAAAGTGAAAAAAAAAGTGTCTGATTAGAAGTTCTATCCCCAAATTAAAAATTAAACATACATGACTTTATTCTAGCATCTTTCAGGGAGTTTTTACCAATGAATGTAAAAAAAAGTACTATTTCTTGAATCCATTCATTTTGCATTGATCGCAGCGAAATCCCGGTCGGTTTCATGAATGTCAGTTTATTGAACCGTTTAGAAATGATGATAGACAGAAGAAGCCGAAAATGAAAACGGGTTTATTTCAAATTTGTTATGTGCACTTTATATTGCATTTGGTTTTTTTTTTCTTTTTGCGAAAGCGAAAACTTGCTTTTTTAAAACCAGAACTGATTTATCCCATATCCAGTATGAGGAACCCTGCGCACGTGGTTGTACGGGCGGGAACGGGGAGTGAAAAATACGGGAAGCGGGGATTATGGTTGGGAACTATAAGCGAGTGTAAAATGAAAGGTGTCGGGAAGGGTGGTTAGGAGGGTTGGAGGCGGTGGTTTATGGGGAGGTAACCGGGGAGGAAATACTCCTGTGCACCCCTCGTATATGGGTTAGATAGATTGATTAGTACAGGCGTCGAACGGCTAAAGCATACATGCACGTCCACATGCCAGCAATATAAAAAATATAAGTAAAAACACTTCATCTATTTTTTATATCAAATAAATTCCTTTATTGCAGACAGCAAGAATTGGCTTCTGAAGAGAAAATTCTTGAGTGCTGACGGTAGAAAATGATGCAAGGTGGAGGACCCAGTGGTCCGATGGGTATGCAGGGTGGTGGACCTATGGGTATGCAAGGTGGCGGACCCGGTGGTCCGATGGGTATGCAAGGTGGACCAGGAGGACCCGGAAATATGCAAATGGTATGTATTGTAAAATCAAAAGGAATGGTCTTCACAATCACATTTTCACTTCATGTGGATGAATATTAAATACACTGAATTGACGTTTCTCTGTCGTATTTTCATTCAGCATCTGCATTTACGTTTGTTTCAGTAGTGTTACAAATTGAGTAAACAGAAGTTGTTTTTATCTTTTTACCAGTTCCATATAAAGTCATCAAATATATATAAGGGCGAGTTTCATATAATGGGCAATACCAAACAGTGATCTGATATACCGCCGGTTAAACTTCTTCGTAAATATCTATGAGTTGTCTACCTTCAAAACATAGTGCTTGTTAATTATTTTAATGATATTAGTCTTAAGATAATAACATTTAACTAAACAAATCAAACTAAGCAAATCAGCAATAATTGATGTGTGCTTTTCAAAGGCTTTTCTTTACACAAAAACCACAAACTACTGACCTGATACGAATTATCTCCCTTTGTAATAGTGCATTATAGTAAAAAAATAATTTTGCCAATATCTGAGAGATTGCTGACAGAAATGTAAGAAATAATACAAGTACACATAATAGTATGGAATCAATTCTTATCATGTGCCACACAATTTTTATATGGAACGGTTTATACGGAATGGCCTCCAAAAATTTTAAAATAACGAAACATATTTTTCTTTTTCTTTTTCATTCCGTTAGAGAATATATTTTTAGTATGATATTTAACTTTAATATTTCAGATGATGGACGATGAAGACAGCAAGGCGTTATTAGATGAGGCTAGAGAATGGCTTGGGGATAAAGTAGATGAAATGGGACCGGGAAAAGACCAAGCTCAGGGAAATCCAATGGACCAATTACCTCAGCCAAAAACCAGGAGAATATCAATAGACACAACAACAGAGTAAGTAGCCAAGAAAATATCAATAGACAAAAACAACAGAGAAAGTAGCATAGAGAATGTCAATAGACACAACAACAGAGTAGGTAACCAAGAGAATAACAATAGACACAACAACCGAGTAAGTAGCCAGGAGAATATCAATAGATACATCAACAGAGTAAGTAACCACTAGAATATAAATGGACACAACAACAAAGTAGGTAACCAAGAGAATATCAATAGACACAACAAGAGAGTAAGTAGCCAGGAGAATATCAATAGACACAACAAGAGAGTAAGTAGCCAAGACAATGTCGATAGGCACAACAATAGAGTAAGTAGCCAAACTAATGCCAATAGACACAAAAACAAACTACCCAAGAGAATACATACGTTAGTGGGGAGGTCGGTTGGAGTCGGCAATTACGCTTGGTTATTTACTAAGCAACTAAAAGATACGATTTTTACATTGATTTCCCCGCTATCCTGGACCTATGCAGTTATCATATTGTCCGGCTTTCCGAACGTCCGAACGTCCGTCCACAACATATATAGGAAAGCCATATACTGGAAATCGATACCAGACAGAAATTTCAAATTTTGCGTCACAAACAATGTACTTGATCGTTGCAGGTCTAGACTTGACTCCGACGATGCTATTGCAATAATCGGAGTTGGCGGAAAATTTCCTGGAGCTGACACAGTTGATGATTTTTGGAGAGTTCTCGTGAACGGTGAGAATCACGTGATCGAAATTCCACCCGAGAGGTGGAATGTGGACGAATACTACTCTGCTGACTATGACGAACCTGGCAAAACATATGTCAGAAGAGCTGGCTTCCTGCAAAAGTAGGTTCCATTTTTGTCTAGCGTGTACGTTAGTTTTCAATGAAATAAAATGAGACGCTATGTAAAAGTGTACATGTATGGATCGGCGTACGCTCCTATTTTAAAATTAAAAATGAAACTTGAATATTGATTGTTCACACTATCAAATCATTGAGCTGTACTCTACACAAATCTTTTTCACATCGCTCGGCTTTTATTTTCTCTTACATTCCTTATCCTGAAATCATGGAACCATTTTAAGTGATTTAATTAAGTGATTTGAACTTTGTTAATAGCAATCACTGGCATCAGTGTAATATAATGTTGCTGCTCGCAAAAACTAATTGTAAACAAATATCAAAAAACAGTATCATTCTGTTTCTGAATTAGAACTAAAAGTGACTTCGGTGGATTATGACTTACATGTATCACCTCCTGTCTGATTTTTGTAAGACTGCTATTCAAAATATTCAATTAAAGCTTTGACGAATTCGATCCAAAGATGTTCGGTATAAGTGAACCAGAAGCAGCTAAAATGGACCCCCAGCAGAGATATATTTTAGAATGTGTTCACATGGCTTTAGAAGATGGCGGCATCATGAGAAAAGACATCCATGGAAGCCGAACTGGTGTCTACATAGGTGTGTATGATAAGTAAAGTGGTTAAGAAGAAAAAAAGTCAAGGGCTCGACCCAAAGAAAATGTAGACAGAAATAACAAACAACTTAACGAAGCCGAACGAAGAACACACAAAACTAAAATAAATGATCAACCTGGACTCATTAGAAACTGAGGATCAGGCGCACCGGAGGGGTAAGGATCCTCTACTTTTATCCAGAAAAAAAGATAATAATAAATTAACATAAAATATACTGTTAGATGTTTTATCATCATACAGTTGAAAAATTCTAAGTCGATCTTTCAAAGGAGATAACAAAAATATAATGGAACAACACACACACACACACACACACACACACACACACACACAAACAAAACAAAAATAAAAACAGTGGTGTCCTCTTCTTCGGTTTAGGCCTGAAACTTACTTCTTGATGAATTGATATCAGATGGTTTAGCTATGCTTGTCAATTAACATATCAGTCACAAATTTCTTATCGATGCCGTTGTCTTTGTAAAAAATATATTTTCTAGGCGTAATGAATGATGACTATAAAAGTTCAGCGACAGAGGATCCAGCCGTGGCCAGTAACTACACGTTGACAGGGACTGCACCCAGTATCGTGGCTGCTAGAATATCCTACGTCTATAATCTGTTGGGACCATCCATGTCAATAGATACAGCCTGTAGTTCTTCTCTAGTCGCAATACATTTGGCACAACAAGCTCTCAGGGCTGGTATACAAGACTTTTGTTCACTTTTATGCTACAATGCATTGTAAACTTTTATCTGTTTCTTATATACCTATATATATTTTTTCGAGTTACATATGTACATGATGTCAATTCATTTTTGTGGCTGTCTCATTCGCGATTCACATATTCGCGGCGACTAAAATTCAAATTTTAGTTTAGTTTGTTTTATTTTTTTTTTGGTTTTTTGGCTGGCATAAAGTAATTGATCCAGAATTGCGAAAATAAATTGTTTTTCAGTAAGCAATAATGCAATTAATCAAATAAACCACCGACTTGTCCTGCAACTTTCCGAACTCTGTCTTCTAAGTTTGATTTTATTTTGTTTCTGAAGTCTCAATCATCTTTGATACAGTATGTATATGCTTTTTGTGAATTTTAGTCGCACATTTTGAAAATTAAGACTAGGACAAAGCGGGCCTCTGTCCGATTTGTCAAATGATAAGTTTTGAAATATCTGCCATAAAAGCATTAAACCTCAATCATTCAACCAATCGACCATTTTAGGTGACTGTAACATGTGTATCTGTGGTGGTGTGAACAGTATTCTGTACCCAGATATCTTCATACCATTATCCAAAGCAAGAATGGTATCACCTACAGGCCAATGTCAAGCTTTTGCAGATACCGCAGATGGTTACATCCGAGGCGAAGGAGGAGGAGTCATAGTCCTGAAAAGATTAAAAGACGTAAGTTCAATGTGAATTCATGTACTTAAAGTTCAAAATAAAATCAGTGATTATAACAAAAAACTTAAGATACAAGAACAGAGAAGGACACAACAAACAACATACAGAAAACAAAACGAAAGGTATCTAAGCATTTAGAGAGCAATCAAAAACAATATAGATCAAGTACATTAGTAGGTTACTAGTTTTCAGGCCCGAGCTAAGTTACTCAAAGATAACCGTAATATAAATTGGCTGGTGTCATGTTTGATTGTTTACAGAAATAAATTAAAAAATAAATTAAAATAATATGTATTATCATACAGAAGATGCCTCTTTCGCAACTCAAATCTCGACCAATCAGATCACTTGAAATGGAAAATTTGAGAAAAAAAATTGCAGAATTTGGGGAAATTTGAAACTTGGGATTTTTTTTATGAAACTGAGGCCTGTTCATTTTTCACTTATTAGTGCTACAATACCACATACACTAAGAAAGTTATCAGTTTTAAAACTAATAGTGTAATGATATGACCTCGTGTTCAATAAGTGTACTAAGAGTATATGAGTCTATAAATGCATTATATCACCGGCCTCAATTTAAAATTATATTTTTTTTAGGCAAGAGCAGATGGCAACAAAATATGGGCAACTATTGCTACAGGCTGCAACCAAGATGGCCGAACCATGACACCAATTACAGCACCCTCTGTCCAAATGCAGACAGAACTCCTGCAGGAAGTTTATGAAATGAACAATGTTAATCCCGACCTCATACAATACATAGAAGCACATGGTAACTCTTTTGTTTTAATATGAAGCTATAGGTTTAATCGATTGGGAATGGCCATAATGGCCAGGATCTTCCTATTTGAAATTTGAAAATGATACATTTTTTTATTAGCAATACAGACCACTGAATTTTTTGTTGAGCATTATATTTTCTACACAAAACACAAGTAAATATTATGCATTTTGCTTTCACATTTTTACTTGAGGAAACATTTAAGACCCGGATAAGCCCCCCCTCTCTTACCTCTCTTACCACCACCACGTAAATCTTCGGACTTTTCACTGATGAGTGTTGTTTAATGATTTTTCTGTGCAAAAACTGGTTAAAGCGAAAACACAAAGACGAAAAGACAAAATCACACAGAACCCAGAAGAATTAAAATGTAGTTTTGCTATTTTCCTAATAATGTAATTTAACACCAACTGAATAGAAACAAAACTTTCCAAAAATGTTTTATTTTTTAAGTTCTTGGGGAAGAAAAATAATAATATGTGATATGATCATAGGAAATAGAACAAAAACCATAAATGATTTCAAAAACTGAATTGAAAATATATTACCATTACAACGAAACTGAAACAGAGCCGTCATTCGAAACAAACGAGTTCAGCACAAATAATAATATTATAGCCTGTAACAATGACAATTACATGTGTAAATTATAGATTGTACACTAATCCATAACTCTTTTGTTTCTGATTAATCAATATTCTTCCATTCCAGGAACTGGCACACCAGTCGGTGACCCAATTGAAGCCAACAGTTTGGGAGAATTCTTCTTTCAGTACATGACTGAAGGAAAAAACCCACTAAAGATTGGTTCAGTCAAAACTAACATAGGCCATTTAGAATCAGCTGCCGGTGTTGCTGGAATCGTTAAAGTTTTATTGATGATGAAACATGGACAGCTTGTCAGATCCCTACATTTTGTCAACCCTAATCCAAAAATTGATTTCCCAAAATACAATATGGCGGTCTCAATCGATGTCTCGGATTGGCCCACTCTACCAGATGGAACTAGAATGAGTTGTGTAAACTCTTTTGGATTTGGCGGTACAAATAGCCATGCCATTATTAAACAGTTTCCAACTGAGGACATCATGGAGACGGAAGACAACATAGACCAAAAGTACATTGTATTTTTGTCAGCATTAGACAATGGCGGTCTCTCGAACAGCCTTCAACATTTTGTTTCTTGTCTGAAGTACACCTCAGTGGATAGTCTCAAGAGCATGGCATACACAAGTTCCTGTAGACGAGAACACTTTAAGTATCGTATAGCAGTTGTAGCATCATCCAAAGAAGAGTTATTACGAAAGTCCGAGATGCAGCTAAAGAAAGTTAAAGATGTAAAACCACCAGGCTTGAACCCCCCGAACGTTGTGTTCGTTTTCTGTGGAGTGGGGACGACGTGGACAGGAATGTGTCAAGAAATGATGCAACAAGATGCTGTGTTCTGTGAAACAGTACAACGGGTTGATCACCTACTCAAACCATACACAGTGTGGTCAATTTACGAGAAGCTTAGAGATGGAGCAGATCTTTCCGATCCACTTGTTGGTCACTTGGCAATTTTTACCTGCCAGGTTGCCTTGACCTCGGTTTGGAAACACTATGGAGTTGAACCAAACGTAGTACTTGGGCAGTCTGTTGGTGAAGTCGCTGCTGCCTATGCATCAGGAGCTTTGTCATTGGAGGACGCCGTGAAGGTCATTTACTACAGGTCATCAATACTTGCTAAGGCCACAGGAGGATCAATGTTTGTTGTAGGAAACAGCAATACCGAAATGGTCGACGAAATGTGTAAAGAATATGAAGGACAAATAAACATAGCAGTATATAACAGTTCCAAGTCCTCAACAGTGTCTGGAGACACCGATATTGTTAATACTATGATGCAGAGATTGAAGACAAAAAGTGAGGACGATGATGACTCAATTTTTCTTCGTCGTTTGCAGGTGAAATGTGCCTACCACAGCCATCACACTGAAAATGCTAGTATTGAACTGGAAGCTGCGCTAGAAGGTCTTACGGGTACGACACCTGAGATCAAGATTTTGTCAACCGTAACTGGTGAGAAATCAAAGGAGGAACAGTTCATTTCAGCGACGTACTGGCGGGAAAATGTTCGACAACCAGTCCTTTTCCAGAAGGCTGTTAGAAATGCAGGGTTATTAAACACCATTAATATTTTCCTTGAAATAGGACCAAAACCAGTACTAAGAACCCACTTAAGTGACTCCTTTGCAGAAGGAAAGGCTATAAGCCTGTCATCCATGAACGTAAACTCTGAAATGAACTGCATCATGGAATCACTTGCAGAACTTTACAAAAATGGTGTAACGCCAGACATGGAGCGTATCAACCCGTACACAGCAGTTGTCTCAGACATCCCGAAATACATCCCGAACAGGATGAAATCCTTATTCGAAGCTGACAGTACAAAACTAAGGAAACAAGGACGTGGTAGAATGGGATCAAGTCATCCATTTATCAAGCGTCAGTCGGATGACAATACACCGTTTAAAATAGACATAAGTACCACATCGACTCCCTACGTATACGAGCACAATGTACAAGGAAATATTCTCGTTCCAGGTGCTTTCTATGCGGAAGTTGCATTAGAGGCCAGTAAAAGTCTTCTTGAGCAATCGCCGTTTGAACTTGAGATTTCTGTTGATTTTCTACGACCCCTGCGGCTGTCACCTGGAAGTCCCTGTGAAGCGTATGTAATGATGAAAGCATACGAAAAGGGAGAAAGTATGGCATTCACAATTCAGACCGGAAATGACATAATTGCAAGAGGTACTTCATGTCTTATTACAGACGATTTGAAGTTGAGTTTGGTGGATGTCAACAAAATACGTGAAAGATGTCAAATTTTTCATCCTAGACAAAACACCTACGATACCTTAAAAATGTTGGGATTCACCTACGGCGACGAGTTACAAATTTTAGGAGATGGCTACAAGAACAGAACAGAATGTTTGGTAGAGGTGAATTTATCAGAGCTTTTGATTAAAGATCTTAACATTACAAACATACATCCAGCCATATTAGATGGTCTTCTGCAAACTCCAGGAATAATATTTGAGTTGATGATGGAAAGACCATCTGGACAGTTGATACCTGCAGGTTTCAGAAAGCTGATATTGCGGAAAAACCCAGAGAAGAAAATGTTAGCTTACATGAACATGATTTCATTTTCTAAAGATGAAATTCTATACAATTTGCTTCTACTTCAACCCGACGGCATTGTCATATGTGAAGTCAAAGACTTCGTCATTCGGTCAGTAGAAAGAACAGAAAAGCACAATGGACAGATTGCACACAAAATTGAGTGGATGGAGATCGATCTTAAAACCAAACAGCGTCAAATGATGCGAAAATTACAGGACAAGAAAAATGACGACGACACCAGTTCTGACGAATCACAGGCTGACAAGGAATCAATAGTCTGTAAAGAGGATATTGAACTGGTCAAAGAAGATGATGCTTCTTCAGGGTATAAATCAGGACAGAAAGACGTTGAAACGGACAATTCGTCTACTTCATCAGAAAGCGAGAAGCGAGATGAAGAAAAACATTACTCGTCTACAACATCATCGACTGACGATGAAAGTCAAGAGGTAAAGAGCAAGAAAGAACTCCCAGAACCGGTAAAAGACAGGTCTTTTCTCTTTCTAACCAGAGACAAAGAAGCTATCATTGCTTTCAAGAAGTGTGTAGAGGAAGACATAGACATTTCATATAGCGTGGTCACTGATATAGAGAGGTTGTCGGAAGATGTTCTACAGGAGCACTTTCATATACCTGATACTAAGGAGAAGGATGAGACAAAAGAAAAATGCATCATTCTAGCTACAGGGACAATGAAAAATGAGTACAAAGAGAATGGCAGGTCTCTCCTGGAAGACGTTGTCAACAATTGTGAACTACTTCTGGAAATACTGAAGTATTTTGCTGACAAAGAGACTGTTATTCCAATCTATGTTGTCACTCAGGGAACTCAAGCAGTAAACTTGAAAGGACAATACAATCTTGTTGGGTCAGAGCTATGGGGCTTTGTACGGTCTGTTCTAAGAGAACAAAGCTTTAAAATATATCTGGTAGATATTGATCCTGATTTCAATCAATGCATGAAACAGTTAATGACAATTATCAAAGGTGTCACCAAAAGATTCGTTATACCAGAAGTAGCAATTAGAAAATATACAATATACGAGAACGAATTTGTCGGTCAACTGGATAGTGAAAGGATCAAAATACCGAAAATTAAATCGATGGACAAGTACTGTGTCGCTGAATATAGAAGCAGACTTCCGAGTGACCTTACAGATACGTTTTACTCACTACAAGAAATGGATTCGGACTTAATTGGCCCGTCAGCTTTAATTCAGTTAAAAAAGGCATGCCTGCACAATAAAACACTCTACCCTTTGACTTTTGAAAATGCAGTGGAAGCCCTCAACGTCTGGCCACAGGATCAGAAGGACGGATATGGTGTTCTGACTTTCGAAGTTTCTGGAACAAGAATGGACAAAAAACCTAGAACTAATAAACCCATGAAGGAAATTATAGCCTGTTATCCATTAAAAGTCCAATCAACCGTCATGGTTCCAAAATCATGCATTGTTAACTTGTCTGATCTACCTCCTTATTCCCCCGGCATGCTTTGCACGACATCACTCCTCTGGGAACTAGTGGAGAAACTCCCATCAAAGAGTAGTTACCTAATACTTACAGATGACGAAAATGAAATGGCTGCAAATATTGCAAGAAATTTGATATCTTCTAAAAAGTCTGGACCAGTTATGGTCTACAAGATGGAGGAGATAATGTCACCAGAACAGGTTGTTCCGATTGTGATACCACTTTTAAAGATGGACCTCCAAACGATTCATGGATTCATTGAAGCTGCACCCAACATACGTATGATTGCCTCATTACGTCAATTTCTACCCCTCCAGATTGAACGTTATGTGTCAGCACGGGCACCACTAGTTACAGTTGCAACTGTAAATGTTGATGAAGTCCTTTCTAAAACAAAACTGCCAGTAATTGTACCAAATGTGATAAAATGGCTGAAAAAGCAAAAACTTAAGTTGTTTTCAAAGGACCAAGTTTTCACTGAACCAAACAAAAATTCAATACTTCCCTTGCCAAGCCAGATCGTTGATCTGAGCGAATCAGAGGAGGTTCAGAAATGTGATGTAAGAATACCTGAAAATCTTATTTTCCGTAAAACAGCCGTTTACGTCATTATTGGTGGCATGACAGGTCTCGGTTGGGAAATAACAAATATGCTTGCAGAAAAGGGGGCAGGTTTCATAGTAAGTCTCTCAAGAAGGGAACCATCTGCCGAAAAGCAAACGACAATAACTGAACTTTCTCAGCAATGGGGATGTTTCATTACAACACTCAAATGCGACGTAACCAATTTGGAATCACTTCAAGAGGCATTTGACCGCATAAATGTTGAAGCTCCCTTCCCGGTCAAAGGAATCTTTCAGGGAGCAGGTGTCTTAGACGATGCACTTTTCCTGTCAATGACGAGAGAAAAATTACAGAAGGTTCTTATGCCAAAGGTGTTAGGGACATGGAACTTGCATGTTGTTTCTGAAAAATTAGACCTAGACTACTTTGTAATCCATTCTTCAATGACTTCTGTTTTTGGAAATGCTGGACAAACTAATTATGGAGCGGCAAATGCGTTCCTTGATGCTTTGGCTCACTATCGCCGACATCTAGGTCTATGTGGTCAGAGTATAAACTGGGGCCCACTTAAAGTTGGAATGGCAATCAATGATGATAATCTTGAACAAATTTTACAACGCCGTGGGCTTCTTTCACTAAGCATCACAACAATTAAGAAATGCTTAATTGAAGTATTGAAAAACACATGTCCTCAGGTAACCTATGGTGTGTTTGACTGGGACACTATTGCTTCAAGTGTAATGTCTGAAGATATGGCCCTCGTGCAGTACAGATTTAGGGGTTTTGTCGACAGAATTTTAGAACAAAGACGTGCAAAAAGAAACGCCGTACAACTGAACTTTGACCTTAATGAAATAATGTCAATTCCAAGAGCAGAGAGAATGGAAGCCATAATGAAAGCACTAACAATTCTAGCCAGTGATGTTTTTGGAGTCGAGCATACCTTGCTCAATGAAGATACTTTGATTTCAGCACTTGGTGTTGATTCTATGTTAGCTATGACATTTGCTCAAACAGTCCTAAAGGTAATGCATGTAAAAATTTCCCTTGTCATGTTGCTTTCGGATGGCACAACACTGATGACTATTGCTGAATCGATTAATAACACACTTGAAAATGGTAATGTAGAGGAAGAAGTTAAAGAAAAGGAAATGAATGAAAATGTCAAAAATTCGATGACTCCTTATGAAAAACGGGCATACAACGGACACGTTCGGAACAAATATGATCCGTCCTTATACATGTTTGGGGATATAATCGTTGACAGTGTGATTGCTATGCCGGAGTACTGGGTTCCACTAATTGAAAAAATTCATCGCAAATACCCAGCACTACGAACGCACTTTATACCAGGACACGAGGAATGTCGATATGGCGTGAAACGGGTCATTTTAGAACCTGACGAAATCAAAATCGACTTCCGCATTGTTGACAAGGAATTGCTATTACATACAAGCCGACATCCACCAAATGTGGATGACTATCTCTTTGATCCGGCAATTGATCTTCCAATGAGAGTTTTTTATGCAAAGAAAGGGCGGCAGGCCATCATGAGATTTTTGTTTAACCATCTTGCCCTCGATCTACACTCTGTCTCTATGATGATGAAGGATCTTCATCCAGATGTCCAAGTGGACGATGTGACCGATCCAATCGACATTGCAGTACACATTGAAAAACGATTAATGAATGACGAAAATGATTTAAAAGAATTCTGGAGCTCAACTATCCCAGAAAATCTACAACCAATGTCTTTGACAACGTCCGACGATCTGTCAACAGATCCTAATTTCTTTGAGTTTACAAGAGTTAGAATCCCAGAAAAAGTTGCTCTTGGTATTAAGCCTATTCTTGAAGCAAACAAATGTACTTTGTTCCATTTTTTCACCACCATGTTCGAAATCCTTCTACATGTAGAGCTTAAACAGCCAACTATTTCCATCATGACCACCATAGATTGTAGAATGTTTTTCCCAGAACTGAAAAAAGAGGCAAATCGTTTTACCAATAGGATTCCTTTGTTTCTAGAGCTAGACGATGGCACAATGCAAGTAGCAGAAATCATACAGCGAAACAAAATCAAAATCATGCACGCGCTTGATCATGGCTATATGCCTTTTATTGACATAGTCAAAGAAGTAAAAAATTGTCCAATCAACGAGGTATTCCGTCATCAAATTGTAATGGAAGAGACCACTAAGATTTCTTCTCTGTCAATTGACAATGGAAAGAGAGTACCAATAAAAGTAAAGAAACTACAGGTTGGAAATTACTACAATGAAACCATCTTCTATATTTGGAATGATGAATTTACAAAGAAAATAGAACTTGAACTTGGTTGCAGCACCCTCATCATAGAGAAGGATAGGGCCAATAACCTTTTGAACTTTATGATACTGATGCTGGAGAGAATGGTTGAGAATCCAGGTATCACACTGGAGGATATGACGTCATACAGTGTCAATAAAAACCAAATAGAAGTTTCAGAATCTAAACATTTTTCTAAAAGTAAGAACTGAGTTTCTAACATCTTCGCCAGAAAATTCTTTCTACGACCATTTTTACACTTTTTGTATATGTATGTTTTGTGATGTCTTTCTTGTTAAAAAGAATTTGAACCTCGTTTCCTTTTATGAAGTCAACTCTAATTGTATATATTTATATTATGGTGTAATACTTAAGCAGTCAAATTCTTCTTTGGTTTAACATTTTCACATGTAATAGTATAATTATGTTATCATAAAATCCACATTAAATTTCCTAGGTCCTTACTTTCGTCACTTTTGCGAACCATCAAATGTAAAACTGTGGTAAAAACACAAATATAATGTTTCCGAAAGTCAACGATGCTCTTCAAATAGTCCGCTGTGTCAAACACCTTAATTTTAATTTCAAATGTAGAAAATACTTCAACAACTTATAATAAAAACCTATATTTTTCAGACGTATTCAGAAAGCAGACAAAGAAAGGCTGGGATCACGATGTTTACCTTTTCCTTGACGAAACATGCTTAAAATGGGGAAGTAAGCCGCACAAACTGTCCTCATCAATTCCATATGACCGTATGGAAGATATTACAATGACTGACATGAACGGTAAATCCTATAATACTTCACATCACATCATTATACTTCATACATTTTAAACTTCTCGCTATCAATTCCCCCCCCTGTTTTCTTAAGAGGACGATCTTGTACTATTTTGTGTTTCAAGTACCAGTCCATACAAACATTCAGACACTGCTAATGGTAGTGGTGATTCATGGTGTAGAAACCCCACCGCACAAACGATGCTTTCTAAATTTACATATGTTATATTTTCATATAACAATAGTACTGTCCGTACTCAGATCTGATTTTTTTTAGAAAACCATTCATTGATCTCCCTCTCAAATCAACCAAATCAAACAAAATCAAGAACGACAATCATGTACGTACAATCTCTATATATATTTTTATCTCAAAAGTGCAACAACCGAAAAAACAAACCAAGAAAATCTAATTAAAATTAGACCTTTCAATTGTTCTATTCAGTCACTGCATATGGGATCTTCTGTTCCGATGACCTTTTCAGAATCCTTGTGTTTTTTTCCTTTGAATTATGCTGTGAAAATAATGATGAATTCAGATTGGCTGATCAGTAATTAATATCTTCTGGACAGAAAGTAAAATGGAGTGTTTTAGTTCCTATATGCAGTGCCTGAATGGAACAATTGATAGGTCCAGTTTTAATTTAAACTAAGACTGGTTGTGTGGTCTGTAACTGTCTTTGAATGAGAAAAAAAGTTTTGTTTTGGTGAGATATGCATGAATCACTTCCTGTCTGATTTTTGTAACTGCTGCTACTTAAATCGTGTAAAAACATGCTACGGATTCTCGATTTAGAGGCAAATCGACATGTAAGATACGTATACTTGCAACATGTATAAATATGCATTTTAACTACAAATTAGATTTTAAAATACCAACAGACAGGCCTAGTCCTACCCTGGTATTGTCTCAACTTTCTTACATTTTTTATGAAATGCTTCGGTGAATTGTATGTTCATTTAACTTTACCTGGCTGAATTTTAAATTATTTTAGATACATAGTCATGTGTATCTGCTTCCTGCAAGTTAATTATTAGGAATAAATAGTGCACATGTATAAATGAACAGGATGTAGGAACTGGTGCCTTGTTCTCAAATGCTGTGAAAGTATTATTGTTCGCGTGAGTTACCAATTTTCGTGGATTGTGGGCTGGTAAACCACGAAATTGCGTTCCCAACGAAAACGACATTTTTCTTTCGTTTTTATGATCGAGTTGTCGTATCAATGAATTCAAGAATAAACAAACTGATAATTTTCCCTTAAACCACGAAAAGTGGTACCCACAAATAAAAGTACTTTCACAGTAGCGCCACGAAACATATTTCATTTAAGCCAATGGAAAATACAATTAAGCTGAAAAGACTTTTTGATACAATATCTTGCATTCAGAGTTGCATGTAAACTACATGTTCTAACCACGAGTAAAACAATGCTTGTTGATGTTTAAATAGAATTCTACTGACTGTTCTGATCGATATGAGAATAGATAAAAGGAAATAAATATAAATTCTTCAGCGGTGATTGGTTGAAATTATTTCTCCACTCCACCCGAGATAGTAAAAATAAGTATCATGTTAAAAGAGTTTAAATCAAGAATAGACTGAAAGAGAGTTAGTTTCTCCCATGAAATTTGTAGAAGAGCAAACTTAATGGGTATCAGATCGTCCAGTCATGACGATGCAGCACAAACAAAAATAATTACATAAGTCTAAAGGATACTTCAGATTACCTAACCATTGCCTCGATGATTTCAACAAAATGAAAATCTTCATCGTGGAACAAAACACGATCTGGAGCGATCTACAGAGAGTGAAGCGGGAGGGATTTTGGATAAAAGAACTCCGTGTTTTACACCCACACGGAATTAACAAAAAACATTAAGTTCTTCCTATTTTGTATAGTTTCTTATAACAGTGTTTGTAAATATTTTTAGTTTTTAGTTCAGTATTCAAGATCAACATACAACGTGTGTCTATAGCACAATGTTCAAGATCTTTGTTACTGTCGGTAAAATTTTACAGGTCTTCACCTGATTAGGTAGTGAGTTGTGTTCACAGACCATTTACTTTCATACACACTCAGTTTATTTAAGACACTGAAGAAGGTCATTTGTTGACTGAAAATTTTGCCCATTATATATTTTATTATAGTGTGTTAACATCTTTATCGGTATCGTTGTACAATCCTTTAGACTTGTATATATATTATTTTACGCAGTTTTGGTCTATTTTCTTATTGTCTTTGTATTGTTTCTTTGGGTATTAGGATCCACGATAACTATCGGGATTTTCGTGCTTCTAACGTTTATGTTACTTTTTGTTTTAGATCAAACAGCACTTGTGATGTCAGCAGATGCCAGAAAGTATGTCTTTAAAACAACTTCAAAGAACCTTGCCATGCAGTGGTGGTTATCGATCAGGGAGAAAAAAAACGGACCTCGAAAGATAAAATTTATCACTGAAATTAAAGACAATAAGGAGACCGAGAGTGAGACCTCGGAAGAACCATGTGAACTGAGTACAACGGATGGAAATAGTGAACTGAGTACTACGGATACTGTCAGTGACGAGGTCGACGTCGACGAGAAGAATGTCATCGTGACGTCTTTTTAAATTTCGATACAATGACGTTGTCATATTGAAATGACAGTAATGGACTGAAAACTGTAAAACAAGAAAGCATGGAAACGATTATCATTTTTCTTTTACTGAAAATATTTTAAAGAATTAAGGTTTCGAGTTAATTTCGGAATTTACCGTCCTTTTTCTATGAAAGTAATGCAGAACCTTTGTTAGTTCTTAATATAGGGCAATGACCCCACGCTCAGCATGAATGTGTTATGCATTGTCTTAACCGAACCCATTCATGACTGAGATTTGTTGTGACAAGGCAAATGGTTGGTTTACACACTCAGGCTAAAATGTATTGAAATTGATAATTAAATATATCAGATGATGTTTTCACAGGTCATCATTTTATCCAGAATTTGGTTTATACAGGTATCTCAATCACTGTACTTTAATGCATTGTTTCGTTTGGTTTATTATTTTTATTTCTGATAATTATTTTTATTGGGTTTTTTTTCATCTTTATTTTTTTCTTTTTCTTTTTTTTTCTTTTTTTTTTTGTTTTGGTTCATTTATTATTTTTTTCTTATTTTTTCATGTTTTACCTATTATTGGTAACATTTTTATTTATTTTACAAAAATGATGGTTTTTACTAACAACTTTACAAAGATTAAAGCGAGTTTAATAAATGATATTAAACATTCTTCGTCATCAATCGACGAGGCATGTGCAGCAGATTTTACTTGGGCATTACTTACATCATATTTATTTAAGCAATTATCATGTATTATACACGCTTGGCTTTGTGAAGTTGTAAAATCAAGTTAGTCTACAATGTTGACGATTCCAAAGTAGGTTGCACGAAGAAAAACCAAGATTTTTTTTTACTTCAATTCGACTACTTTTTATTTCAACGTTTCTTTATATTTTAAAGTGCTTGAATCTGCAAGAATCAGGCAAATTCGAAAAATGATGAATCATGCTCAGAAAAACACAGAAATGTGAAAATGAGGGCAACTAGTTTATGGTCTTTTAAATACGAATTGGCAGTCTGTTCGTCTTAGAAGTGTCACATGATGCAGTAAAGCCAGTTCAAAATAACATTAGAATGATACGGGAATAGTGACTGATGATGAAACTGCAAGGCATTTCATATCATTTATAATAAATATATCGAATTACTGACACTTTAAAAAGTAATAATGCATGCCACTTATGTCTTTCTGATTGTATTATGATTAGATTGCATAGAAAGATGTGTGTTTTTTCTACTATGATTCACTCACTACCTGATTCTTACTGAGAGTAGTACTTACTTAAACTATTAACATGCACCAATTTAATCATCGACTCTCTTTGCACGTGAAGGGATGAAAATAATTAATAATAAAATTGGCAACAAACGCGTGCAGCATGAAGTTTACTTGGGCTTCCATCACCCCTATGATTATTTCCATCCCTAAAATCATCGTGTAAACTGGAAGTCAATGCTTAAATCTTATCTTTGAAAGAACTTTAGATTGACAAAATTTGATCAGTGTTTAATTTTTAACCTCCTAAAGCGAAAATTATGAAGAGTTTTTATTTAATATGTTGAAACTTTATTTACTGTAAAATCTGGTTGCGTATTTAAAATGTCTTATCAAAAATAAAGTTGTTTTCTCTTTAATTATGACTGAACTTCTACCCAAATCAGAGTTTTTCGAATCTGCCATTGCTTTTGAAAGTCTTTACACCTCAGACACACTTAGTGTTATATGCCCTGTTTTTTTTTCGTATCCTGTACAGCAGTGTCTATAAACTAGTGGAATGATACATAAGAAGGCAGGAAGCGATTATAGGTCTGCGGGGTAGATTGAATCTTTTATACTACAAATCTGTACGTATATTCTGGTAAATGATTGGTGTATGGCCCACAGTAAGGTCCGCCCAACCGCCGTGTCCATATTGAAGCATGTCTTACAGTTGTATCTGAGTCGCCTCTAGGCAAGGCAAATGAAGGAATTTACCTTTCAGTGTAGGAATAGTTTGAACTCTTGTGTATACAATAAAAACCTAGGTTTAACCAAAATCTATGTCATATATTCTGAATATATAGTCTGAATATTCTATTACTGATGTCAATGCCGGTGGTTTTTATAATGCAGTCTGTTCATTGTATTGTATGGATTTATTTCATGGTGAATTGGCTGTCATAAGGAAATCCCTGAATATACAGTTTTCGTTTCAACACTACTCTTTACTTTCGGCGATGTTCAAGCATGAGATCGGCCAATTCTTTCATGATTAAACAGACACCAAAGCGAATACACTTTATGCAGATATCATGTTTGAACCTTAAAAAAAGAAACAAGTTGAACACGCACAGAAAAAAAACCGTATCATTACCATATGTAAAGGTATAGTCATAAACTGAAAACATCCAGCAGAACAAAAATAAACATATAACAAGAGAAATTTGAAAAAAGAATCTAACATAGAATGCAATGCTAAATCATACGAAAATCATTGTCCCAGTCTGCACAGCATCATTGCCCCAGACTGCACAGCAAATGACGGCAAAATTAAGCTTTCATCAAAGCGCACGACCAAAGGACATCTTTTGTCAACTTTGTAGTAGAAACAGTCATGTTGAAGACCTACTAGTTTTTTTTTTATTTGGCAGGTTAGACCAAATGACAGAAAATAAAGGATTTCTAAACTAGATTTTGAGCAGTATTTACTTAAATTTTTAAGTCAAATATTTTAGCTATTACTCAAACTTTACCTTTTTCGACAATCGTTCGTTTACCCTGTGGGGTTACTTGACAAAACTTTAAAGGTTTTTTTATCTAAGTAGCAGTTTTTTATTTAAAAAAAAGATAGACAAAATATTATTCATTCTTGTCAAAAACACAGCGCGAATTTATTTCCATTTTTTTGTCAGAAACAGTTACAGGCTACATAACCAGTTTTAATTTGCAATTGGGTTGTTACCCTTACATGATAGAAATTATATATATATAGAGTATGTATGAATTTGCCACTTTGCAAGAGTTACCGTTCTTGATTTTAGCTAGAGATGAATTATAGTTTTCTCAAAAACAAAAGATCTGAAAACAGAAAGGACTATCATGGTTATGTAAAGATAAAGCATATGTAGAGGCCGAAAATAGCATTGTTTGGTGGGTTTTCTACAGCGTGAATTACCTCTGCCATAGGCAGTGTCTGAATTTTATATAGATTGCTACTTAAAAAAAAACTGATGTCCAGGAGTGTGAATAAGATAATTATAGGACGTTCTTGTTGTATCAAAATTTAATTTTGCAAAAGGTTGTTCCCATTTGGTTTATGAACATGTATGGGATCGACGAAACTCCAAACAGCGCCTCTCTTGCTAGAGTGGGATCGTAAGAAGCTGTTTGTCTATCATTATATTTGAGAGCTTCGCTGGCACAAAAGTTAATGCAATTTTTTTCCTATTGTTTCGTGTCCCTTTCAATGATTACATAATATCATCAAATATGTTGGTGTTATATTTTCGTTAGAAACACAAGACAATTTAAATTTGCAAAACACTGAATTGCAAATCTTGCGCCGCTTTTTCTTCAACCTACCATGTCATGTGAGTAACCATTGGATGCAGATTCGCATGGGATTTAATGAAATGCATTTTATTTTACAATTTTTGATAAAATAAACTTATAGTTTCAATTTAAAAATCATGGGATTTTTTTATCCCATGGGATTCTTCATTATCCCATGGGATTTCATGAAATCCCATGGGATTTTCATAGAATCCCATGGGATTTTTTTGTGTCCCATGGGATTTCCTTTCTCCCATGGGATTTTTTTTCTCCCATGGGATTATTTTTGTCCCATGGGATTTTTTTTGTCCCATAGGATTTTTTGTATGTAAATCAATACAGTTAGAAACATATAAAAATGGGTACATGTGTATGAAGAGGTATTATGATAAGATACCAGAAAGTACAAATGTGTGTGTAGATTGAATAAAGCTATAGAATTTAAATAATTTTACATCTCTATTATTTATAAGCACGTAATAACCAATGCATTCTCACATTTAGTAAGTATATTTATTACTTTATTAAATTTTATAAGGAATATGCATGTTTTTATGTATTTAATTATTCAACTTAAAAAAGAATTGAAGCTAAATTATCTTGATAAGTGTTATTTCTTGAACATGCTTTATAACAAAATATAGTTCTTTTTTTTTTGCATTGCAAAAGTACTGATATTGTTGATAAACTACAAAAAGGTTAGTCTTTCATCACAATTCATAACCATATCCACATTCAACACAAAAGTATCTGTATTTTTTGGCATTTTATGTCCATTCTTAAACAAAAAGTGTTAAAATGCAAAATCAACTTTATTTAATACACCCCCTTTAGTGTAAAAATTGGGTTGATTTTGTGCAAAATTTTGGCAAAAATGAGCAAATTAACGCCTAAACCTTCTTTCATAATTTCCAAGGATATGAAATAGATGCCCATGCAATTTGACAGGAATTAAATGTCTGAATCAAAGTCTAACTCATTTTGAACCTTAAATCATGGGCAAGAACCACCGTTCATATAAACTATTCCAATCTGGCTAACATAGACATCATAAAAACACCTAATATTGTCATGAATGTAAACAGATATAAAATTACTTAAACAGAAAATGAATGCTTGATACACATTACAGCACATAAAATCATAGTAAGGTACAATAATGTATGTTCTAAGTTTTTCCTGAATCGGCAGACATTTATTAATGATTATTTAAAAAAATTAAAACCTTTTTTGCAATGGTGGGGTTTTGAAAAAAATGAATTGATTTCTTCTGATGAATAAACGTGTAACTACATTCCTATTTAAAAATTTACATGTTTGTTGCTTATGTCTAAATCCCCACAGTTTCCTCCAACTTCACCCTTCTGTGAATGAGGCTGATACATCTAAACTATTTTTTGAATGTCAACACTTTAGCTTCAGTGGAAATAGTATTAGCAGTCACAAGTACATGTATGTACATGTATCATATTTAGGTAGCAATGATGATTTCTTTACAACTGTACTCCAGTATCACCAAAAGAAGATTCTCAATTTCTCATTTGATGGTAATAATAGTAAAAGCTCATGTTATGTACTGCACACTTTGTAGTGATGATCTGATCATGATAGTGTTGCTCTTAAATATAATGTGAAAATCCTCCTAAAATTTTGCAGGAATTTCTTGCTGTATACCAGTAGCTATTCTGACCATAGAATCCCAACCAATAATGATACCTAAAAAATAGTTAAGAACTAAACATGTCATAGTATTGGGTAGATTTTTAATTTAAAAAAATGCAAACAAAGCACAAAAATGTGATGTCAAGGTCAATGGTAATTAACCCTAGAGCATGTAGAAGGCTATACATCTTAAAAATGCTTAACAACATGCCAATTATCAAAAACCTACCTTGAAAGATAATAAAGTAACAACCTAATGTAACAACCTAATGTACACATGATTTGTGTTACTGGCTGAATAATTACTATGAGGGTGATTGGTCAGTTTCAGCAGGCAACAACCACCCCCTCACTTTTCAAAGCCATGCAAAGCATAATCTGTGGGTCTTCAACTCTTAAAGGTTTCTTACAAATATTAATAACTTATTAATGTATTCTGATTTATATGGAACTCATTCATGTATAAAGACAGAACTTAATGTGCTAAGTTGAAAAACTAACTACAAGTAATATGCTTCTTGTGCTCAATTAACTAACAGAGTGCACAACATTAATAACAATTTGAAGTAAACTGATTACCTAAAAAAAAACATCAAAATCATGTACAAGTAATGCTTTACCATGCATATATAGGAATACCTGTAATTACAAGTTATCATATGTTGCTCTCACTACAGGATCCAAAACCCAATCCATCAGGTTGGTCAATGTATTAATAGTCATCTGGTATTATCAGGTTGTCCCTACAATATACAAAGCTAAAAGTACTGCATTGAATCTCTACTGATGCATTTCTTCACATATTTTTTTTTTAAATACCTTGAGTGGTTTTGGAGGAGCTGTGCTAACAAGGTTTTCACATTAAAAACCAATCAGTTTAATTATCTCCCTTTATGGGTCTAGTGAATATATTATATCTTTACATAAAGCCTAACTTTCCAATTTTAATAATATAAAAAATTAGATGACATTCAAACAGTATGCGTGAAAGTTTCTGATAGTCTGTTAAACGAAAAAACAAAATCAAACATCTCCACTACTATTTTACGAGTTTAAGTGTGCTTTCTATTAAAATGTGCGTCATGAAAGCTTCCTGTGTATTCAAAGCAAAACTGTTTCAGCCTATTTACAATGTCATCAAGATTATGTTAAAAAATGCAAACCTGTGGATGAAAAAAATTTGTTTAATTATTTAATAATCACTGAGTATTGCATGTATAAGTACTTACTGCTACAGTAAATGTGTCAAATGATAATCGCCCTTTTTAATTGGTCAATATTCTTCTCTAAGAAATGTGTAAGTGTCTCTCTTTTAAATACAAGTCTTCACTTAAAGTTCTGAAAAAATAAAAATACAGCTAGACAAATTTAGTTGTACAAGTATTAAAATGCCAGCCACATGTGTAAAGATGGAGTTCAATATGGTTCTGTTGAAAATTTTCTGTTGGTATTGAACCCTCCCCCTCCAAAAAAAAAACAAAAAACAAAAAACAAATGCCAATCAACATATTTCAATCTTTGCACACAGCATATCTTATTTTAAGTTCTATTTAAGAACTTTTAAGAACTAACATGTATTAGGAACACATACTAAGCAACAAATCCAGTTAAAACTTTTTGCAGGATTGTCAGGTAGTGCCTGTTTTGTACTATAAGTAAACAAATTATAAGTCTATTCTACTGACTGAAAACTTGTGACTTGTTCTTGTAATTAATGTTCAAATGAGGTTGAATTGATTACAAATACTTTAATTCTTCTTTGACAGATAAGTAGCTATATGCTGGGCAGATCCAGAAATTTGTAAAATGGGCTGGGTGTTCATTTTTTCACTAAATAAGTATAGCTGAAAAAACTCCCCATTACTTAACAAGACATATTTTTAAGTAGAAATATTGATTTTGCTTGCTGGTTAAATATAAATAAAAATATTGCCATTGTGAAGCAAAAATTTTCATCCAGGTCGCCCTCCCCCCTCTTTGTAATGTCCATTATTATTTTTATAAGTCTTGCAAAGATGGTACATATACAGTAAAGCTCACGATGCTCGCTGATTTAGGAAATGCCTACTCCATATTATAAACTTGGTAAGGAGTGACCAGTCCCTGTAATATAAATTCCCTGACCACGGTAACTTAATCATTAAATATTACAATTACAGTGAAAAAAAAAGGATTCTTCAGATACAATAAATATTCCCCCTTCAAATAAAATACTTTAAAAAAAATTCTAATTTTATAATGGGTAAACACCGCACGAGAATTCAGCTGTAGTTCCCAACCTGTGACTGTGGAAGGAGGAAACTGTTTCAGGAGCAGAGTAGTCAGAGCAAATCATGAAGATTTTCTGGAGCAGTACAACTCCTAACTTACTGTAGTCGGAACTTGACGTATGCATTCATTGCTGTACTGAATTCGTTAGTTTCTGAACGACTGCAGCATCAACACTTATCTCGCTGCTGGGACGAGGTCATAGCGGGGAATGAACCGTATACAAAAGCGTCTTCTGTCATGCGTGATTTTTGTAATGTAAATTAAAGCGTGGACTGTAAAATCATTGGTGACAGTTACACGCATAGACCTGTAATTAATTATAACTCCCTGTTACATGTACGGTTTTAATTCGCTAGTAAAATTATAAAAACCTTATATAAATTAAAAGAAAAAAAAACTCATTCACTAGTAAGCAGATCCTTTCAGTAAATATAATTATATACAAGGACTTTTATAATAGCCTATCAAAATCTTTGGCTGTTATATTCAAAAAAGAAGTAATAAAAATGATATAATTGGATTAACGTGGATAATTTCATGCAAAATTTTGGTGAAAATAAGGAAATATTATACTATGACACACACCTTTTTTTCTAGACCCCCACCCCTTTTAGAACCCACTTTCAAAATCTCGGTTAAGTTTACGTACGACACTACACAGGCCAGGTGACGAATAGAATCGCCCTGAGGTAATTTTTAAAAAAATAATTGTTTTATGGCTCAGACAGAACAGGTGAGTCAACAGGTGACAGGATTTACCTGTCCAATATTGCAGTAGAAGATGTTCGTTCCCTTACAGTTCTGATCATCCGTGTGTATATAGTGTACAAAAGTGCGTTCCTGTTATATACAAGAAGCTTTTACAGATAAGATGATGACAAAGGTATACTAGTATATTCCAACATCACAGTAAAAATCCTTAATTGTATAATTTCAAAATCGCCTACATACATGTAGGGAAATTGAAGTTCTAAAGTCTGTCATACCTCTGGTTATAGCTACAATTTATATGATATGCATTAAACTGTATTGTACATACGTGTAATAAGATTCACCCATTCAACTTTTCGAAACACTATACGGTAGAATCTGTCCAATATTGCAGTAGATGTTCGTACACTTACAGTTCTGATCATCCGTGTGTACATAGTGTACAAAAGTGCGTTCCTGTTATATACAAGCAGCTTTTACAGATGAGATGATGACAAAGGTATACTAGTATATTCCAACATTACAGTAAAAATCCTTAATTGTATAATTTCAAAATTGCCTACATACAAGTAGGGAAACTGGTTAAAGCTACAATTTATATGATATGCATTAAACTGTATTGTACATACGTGTAATAAGATTCACCCATTCAACTTTTCGAAACACTATACGGTAGAATCTGTCCAATATTGCAGTAGATGTTCGTACACTTACAGTTCTGATCATCCGTGTGTACATAGTGTACAAAAGTGCGTTCCTGTTATATACAAGCAGCTTTTACAGATGAGATGATGACAAAGGTATACTAGTATATTCCAACATTACAGTAAAAATCCTTAATTGTATAATTTCAAAATTGCCTACATACAAGTAGGGAAACTGGTTAAAGCTACAATTTATATGATATGCATTAAACTGTATTGTACATACGTGTAATAAGATTCACCCATTCTACTTTTCGAAACACTATACGGTGGATTCTATATGTACAATCTATACCTTGTGTACACTGAACATACTATTTTGTACAGTTCATATTGGTTACCAAGTGTCTACACGTTGAATTTCAATGAAAGTGTACATTGCGCGTTTTTCGATTCAACGTTTGCGCCAATTGGATAAAAAACTAGTTTAATTGTCCCAACATATTTCCCCGTGGTTAAATTGCGCTTAAAAAGACTGGCACTAATTGTATCAGTCTACCTGTAAAAGGCAGTGATATCAAATATTTCATAAAAATATGAAAATAAAATAGAAGTTAGGAATATATATATATCCAAAAAATGCCAAAAAGATGTAATCTACACCTAAATAGATCTACCTTGTATTGGATCTAGTATTGAAAAATCTTTTAAATGGACATTAACTCCGCCCGGATAACTTGCCGGTCCCAAGTCTGGATGTCCCTATCATATGTAAAATCAATTTCAATTCTTCCCATGCGCGGTTGAGCCACGGTGCTTCACACGTCATACAATAAGGACACAACCAATGTCATGCCAAAAACTTTTTTAAAATATTGGAGAGTTCTTCGTGATTTCATCACTTACCTATGATTTGGATTTGGTTGGCAAAAAATCCCAACATGGCATGGGGCATCAACTTTATATCATCATAACGTTTTCGTTTTTTATGGTAATTGACAAATTCTTTTGGTTCTCTACACTGTCAATAATACTCTTTTTATCCACGGAATTTTAAAATAAATATTCAGTAATTAGACTGTGTGAGCATAAAAAATTTAAAATAATTTTTAATGATAATAGAGGTTTACATATAAATATCATTTCAAATTTATTTTTAAGTAAAAGAGTAATAAATTTACACATAAAATATGAATTATTTTATCTAACTGAAACATTTTACAGAACTAAAAATGGATGTAGAATAACAAAGTTATAAAGTTTTGAAAATTGGGATTCTAATCATGAATTTGCTAATTGTTTATTTCGTTGTTTATTTGCCAACCAATTTGACACTTAATGATATGAAAATTAGTGAATATGACATCACTAATGAGATTGGCGAACTCTCCTATAGTGGTCCAATTCCTATTTAAAGACTCCATGAGCGAATCAATGAAATACCAAAAAAATGTCATCCTTAAAGATCTGCGATTAAAAGACCAGTTTCAACAAACATGGAGATCCGACGTAGAAAACTCGCATAAATGCTTTTGTTATAAATTGATTAAAGAAAAATTTGAATTCGAAAACTATTTAGATATTTTACACGAAAAGGATGCTATTACTCTTTGTAGATTCAGAGTAGGCAACCATAGACTACCAAGCGAAACAGCAACTTGGCAAAACTTTGGTAACTCAAGTTTATGTACCTAATGTAATAATGGAGAACATGGAGATGAGTTCCATGTCATTTTCCAATGTCTTCATTTTTCGGACACGAGGAAGCAATTTTTAAACAAAAGATATTTAGAGCGAGTGAATGTTCTGAAATTTAAAGATCTGTTTCAGACAAAAAACAAGCATGAATTACGAAACCTATGTAATTTTGTTAAACTCATCGAAATTGATTTTAAAAATGTTTCTCAAGGTTAGTCCTCTACAATGCCACTATCTGAAATTTGTCAAAATGTGTTAAAATGTTATTTACTTAATCTTTTTTTTCTGTTATCTTATTATAGTTTCCACAATTGTCATGCGCTGAATATTTATGTATTAACTGTATTGTCTTCTCTGTACTGTAATGGTGTTTAGAGAATAAAAGAATCTAATGACAAGAATATCATAACATTATATCCCTTACGAATAAGCCTATTCAACGGTTTAGTTTACTTATTGGGCGAGTATCGAGCTTTCCGTGCTATGTGTAGAATAATACCGTAAAACAAAGGGTGAGAGACAAACATGAATATTTGTCCATAACAAATGAATGGTTATTAACAAAGTTATCGAAGTGATAAACTCTATATAAGAGTCAAAATGAAAAGTCTGCATAAAATTTAAATGGTATTATCAAAGTACAACCGGAAAGTTTGCAACCATTGCAATGGTCATCGTCACTCGGTACAGGCATTTCCTTTGGACATTGAGAATTAAACCAGGTTTTATGGCGGCTGTCCTTGGTCCCCTTATAAATTGATTTTTTTAATGTGACATTTGTGCATAAGAAATAATCAAACAAATAGTTGCTTCACATATTTTCGATAAAAGTGAATAGAATATATCATTTTCATAATTTTCTTGGTTAAATTTAGGGTCCTATGTCAGCTCCTATTTTGTAAATATCTTGATCTGCCACACGAAACACGTGCGAAGCCATATTACGGGATGTATTTATTACCTAGATTATAAGTGCCCCCAGCTAAACCGACCACTTCCTGTATATTGTACTTAATTAACAGTAAAACGGAATATCGAGCTGTTAATACCTGTAGTAATTTTCTCGTAATAAACGAAAATTTGAGTTTTACGTATACATTTTGACTGCAGATTTTGATTTTTAAAATTCATTGTAAAGATCAATTCAAATTAATATCTGTATAAGTTAAGTAAGGCAATCATGCTCACCAGTACAATGTTACAACAAACAACAGTACATATCCCAGTATTCTAACACCTGAACAGAAGTTAATATACGTTACAAATGCAAATACACAATCATAATTAAAGTAATTAAGTTAAGACTGTAAATACATGGACAAGGAACCTACATAAATTACGCATCACCTTGAAATTTCCAGTGGTTTTGAAATATATGCATGTACTATATTTTGAAAGAGGAGGGGCTTCTAAAATAATTAGGCTAGACATACTGGCGTCACAACTCGATACAAAATGAAATTCATCCTCGACACTTTTCATTGTGCACAAAGCACACTATCTATTTGACATCTCTATACCATAGTAACCCCCAGTTTCAACAAACAAGGAATGTGATGATTATCTTAGTTTACATCTAGTAAGGCATTTTTTTGTAATAAGTCCGTTTTGTTAAATATTTTTGCAGACTTGGTACAAATTTGTACAAATAACACTTAGGAGAGCCCTGAAAGGTTCCGTTTAGATCAAATGTTAAGTACCAGTCAACATAAAATTCAGACACTGCTAATGGAAAAGTGATTCATGTTGGATAAAAAGTAATTCACGGTGAAGAAAACCTACCAAACAAACGATGCTTCTGTGCAAATTTCATTTACAATCTACATTTTTGTACATACTTTTTCTCTATTTAGCGCAACAAACAAATAAAAAACTAAGATTATGTGATCAGTAACTGTTTCTAAACAAGAAATAAAATTAAATTGGGTTGGTTTTTGACGTGCTGTCTGATTTTTAGAAAGCCTGATAAAAAAAAGTACTTACGATTAAAATACTAGGAGTGTGAAATGTGATGCACGATAGAACGTTTCCATGTGTTGTTACCTTTTGGTCCGTGGTCAAATCATAACTTGTCACATTACACCATAATTCGTTTCTTTCCCCTGTATTTCCAAACTCATTGAGAAACTCTTCGCATGAGAATAAGCACGCGAGAATAAGGATTTTCACTGCTTTCAAAATGTTGGATGCAATTAATATTTTAAACTCGTTCTTTCCAAAATAGAAACAGGTTAGTATCATTTATTCCCGAGTATTCGATATTGTCGTTTACTAAACGGAAATGAACGCGAGTTGAAGGATCACTCACTGACTCAGTCATAACCATTTTACTGCTACAAGTGGGGCTGCATGTACTGGACAACAACAGCACGTCTCACTTCCAGATAATGTTTACTAAAACCATGTAAACACGATGGCTTTTTAAAGGGTATGGTCTGGATTAGACCCCCCTTTTTTGTTGGATTTTTTTTTCAATATTTTGCCATTTTTTTGGGAAAATGTGGCAGAGTCAAACTTTATAGTTTTCATATTTTAAGCAATGATTTTTATTTATGTACTGCAATGGTAATTCTTCTACAATTGATGGAATAAATATGGACTGAAAAATGTGACTAAAACAGTATAAGCAATGACCATTTTTGAATGCTGGAATAATACATTTTGTATATGTTCCATAAGTTTATCTGTGCATGCAGTAAGACAAACTAGATAGATGTAGGTACTGTCTCACATAAGGTACAGTACAAATGTTTTTTTTTTGTTAAAATGTAGATATGGATAGTTATGGGTACAAATGTAACATGTTTATGTTGTTAATCTTCTGTTTTAACAATTCAGAAAGGCTTTAAATTTGAAATTAACAATATAGATATGATCATTTGAAACCATAATAGATTCAGTGCTTTTAGACCCAAATGTAGTACAGAGTTTTGATTTTAGCATTTTAAATATAAAAATACTAGTTTAGTTTTTCAACCTGTCCATCACACACTGAAGATTGGATGCAAGTTTTCATAAGTGGGAATTGGGGTGTAAGATTTCTTGTGTTTGAAGAGAAATTGTTTTACGATTTGGAAATTGTATATATATGGCATATAAGTTGTACTGATTTCATTTTTTCTTCTCATGGAATTTCATCAGTGGACTTAGTACTGTCATATTTTAAAAAATTGGAAATTTTTTTGGCACCACTTTTTGCTCTTATTTCTGAACATTGATTAAAAAAAAATTGGTGACAGAATTTTGGAAGCCAGTGCAGCCCCTGTTTCAGTTACATGTTTATAACTCCATTTTACTGTCTATATACAGAATCTGAAAGTTATCTAATTTTGAATTAATGCATAATAAGTATAATTTTGTTTTGAAGGTGCTCTATGTTGCTCAAGAGAGATTAGAGGATGCATGAAAGGATTCTTAGTAATGACTCGTAAAAGGTGAGTGACATATAAAGAACTTAATTAAATTAAGAAAATTAAGTATTAAACCAACTATGTCTGAGGCAAGATAAACAAGCTCTAGCTAGATGTTAAGTTCTGGTAAAAATCACTATTACTTGCTATCAGGAGATATCTCTTTTTGTATACAGATGCTTTTGTTATATGATTAAGCCAAAAACAAATATCTTTATTGTGTGAATATTCAATTGCAAATAGAGTTTGTCAAGTCCTATTCTAAAATTGTAGTTGAACTGGACCATTATTATTTAAGCTCTTATCTTTGCACCACTAACATACCTTGTGTTTCAAAGGTAATCAAGGGAACCAATGTAATAGCGGCAATCAAAGGAATGTAATTCAGAGACAAAGACCAGACATGGAAAACAGACATACACAACAAAGAACATAAAGTAACTAAAATTACACACACAAAGTAACAAAAGCAAATGAGCAACTCAGACTATACTAAACTTGTTACATTTTTTGAAAGTTCAACGACAGCTTTCTCCACAATCTCTTAATTAATTTTGATTAAACTTACCCCCAGCATGTTGGACTTAACATTGAATGTTACTTATGTGCATTACAAGATAACTGCTTTAAGGATGCTTGCAATGAAAATTAATTCAACTAAATTCAGAGGTACCATATGTATTATCATGCAGATTTGTTTTTCACCATTTCAAGAACCAGCCACCTGCTTGCCTCTATGGTGAACGACTAATTCAGTATATGCAAACTTGATAGCTTATCATATCAGGTATACACTGTTCTCCAGAATTTTTGTACTCCTGCTTTTTGAGACGGGACATATTATGGCATACTGGTGTCCGTCCATCTGTTCTTCATACTTTGCACAATAAATCAAAAGTGCTGCCACGAACTTACATAGAAAGCACTTTATCTGTGTGTCTGTTTGTCTGTTCATGTTATCTTTTAGATGTCTGATTGCAAGTAATTTCAGCTGTTGATATTAGAAATGAACATATATCAAGTAAGAAAAAATAAGATCACTTTGATTACAAATAAAATGGTATTGTAAAATATTTTATATATTTTGTTTGCATAAAGATTTTTACTTGTTTTATTCTAGAGACGAGAAATGAAGCATGTTTCATGGGTTGAAGCTGACCAAGAAGAAAAAGAAGTGCCAAAAAGCTGATTATGGACCTGAATTTAGACTTCCATTAGAATTTTTATAGTTTATTTAAATACTAAGATAAAAGTACTGCTCATACAGCATTCTAAGTTTATATTCTTAAACAGCATATTTATAGTCAGAGTGTCTTTGAATATTTTTTTCTATTCCGTTGTTTTACATTTGTGGTTGATAAGTGAATTTTCAAAGTGATTTCATTTCAAAGCTATAAAAGATTAAAAATTTCAAAAACATCCCAAAACAATACAAAAAACCTCTCTCTTTTAGTCATACAGCTTTTTATTCATACTGCACAGAAGAAAAATGCACTAAGTGAATATGTAAGGCATACACTCTCTATGACTATCATTGTATTTTAACACAAGATATCCCATGGGAGAAAAAAAATCCCATGGGAGAAAAAAAATCCCATGGGATTCTATGAAAATCCCATGGGATTTCATGAAATCCCATGGGATATTGAAAAATCCCATGGGATAAAAAAAATCCCATGAATTTTAAATTGTAACTACAAATTTATTTTAGTAAATATTGTAAAACAAAATGCATTTCATTAAATCCCATGCAAATCTGCATCCAATGATTACTCACATGACATGGTAGGTTGAAGAAAAAGCGGCGCAAGATTTGCAATTCAGTGTTTTGCAAATTTAAATTGTCTTGTGTTTAGACCAAATTTTATCAACGTTTTACTTCTAGGTAAAATGTGACTACTTTAAGATTGAGGCATACTTCTGTTTAATACCTTGTGTATATAACAACCAAAATATTCCATGAAGCTGTCAGGCGCAAAAAGAAAATGCGTACTTTTTATCATGAACTTTTTTTCATATACATGTATATAATGTACAAGATACCCACTGTAAACCAGGTCAGGAATTGTATATTTTTACGTGTGCGAGGATGATACTTAAAAAGACTGTGGGTACATGTGCGCATGTTTTAAAGTTTGAGAACTTGATATCTGATAAGCTAATTAAAAAAAAAAAACAAACAAACAAACAAACAAACTGTAATAAAATGTTTATAGAACAGTTCGGTAAAACATATATCATACATGCTTAATTGAGAAAAATGCTTAATGACTGTTTAGCTTGTTCATTTATTGTTGTTGGTGTTCAGTGTATTTATGATTATTTGATCATCTTTATTTGATTACTTTTATATGTTATGGTTCTCAAATGATTTTTATACACAACTAAAAAGTTGGTGATTGTTTGATTACATGTATTTGGACCAATAGGTCAAGTAATATAGTTAGTCTTCCCTTGAATGGCCATTACCTGCTGAAATGTCTTAAACAGTTAACTGCATGGCAAAAATGTTTGAACTGTCTGGCATTTCATGAGTACTTTAATCTAAGTTTGTTTGAAAGTTTAAAGTTCATAGTCCTTTGAATAACTACTCAGGAAGGCCATCAGCTGATTATCATTTAACCAAGGAGATACCAACTCTATTTTCTGAAGTCGATTACATCCCTCCCTGTAATATCAGTATAATTGATACCAAACATTTTATTTATACATATAATTAAAATATTTATCATAGTGTAAACATCTGAAGTGAGAAACAAATATATACTGAATATCACATGCCGTATCAACCCGAGACTCCTATATCACTCCAAGGGCTAACGGCCCGCGAGGCGATATAGGTTGAGTGTGATACAGAATTTGACATGTCATGACGAGTATGGGTGCGATGTAAGTTATGCTATGTAGGTCTACGGATGTGATATATGGTATGCGATATAGGGTTTTAACAACCACTTTTAAAATACACATTATGATAGATACAAAAAGGTGTATACTAATCTAAATTTATGATATAATGAGCAACACAATTTACAACAATAAAAAAGTGGAACAACAAGTACACGTGGTATTGTGTTTTACTATCACTACTGTCATTCGTGCTTCTTCTGGTTACTCAACCACCATCTACAACAAATACAAAAACAAATAATGTAATAAAATACCAAGATACATTAAAGAAAATGATTTTAAAAATAAATGTATTTGCCACAAATTGCAATAGCATATGCAAAAGCGAAAGCATCTTCATTTCCATTTTTAGTACAATAAAAAGTTAATTTTAGGAATAAGTCCCTAATTGGTTTGCACGAAAAATGTCATGACAACTAAGAATTTTAAATGGACTTATGTCAAATGTCTTATGTGCCTGTTAGTGACGAATCTTCGGTTCAACTTGTACAACAATCAAATGTCAAAATTACAGTAACTTGTATATTATATTGTGATAATGCACGCGGCAGTGATTTTCTGATGTATCGTAATTTTTTTTTAAGTTTAATTACAAATAAACGATGAGGAAAAAACTAACAAACAACATTTGTACAATTATGTATGAATTAATATGCAGTTTAGAGAAAATGTGACCGATTTCCTGTGAAGTAAAAAAGACTCATAAAAGCCAGGCGCGGATCCAAGGACTGGCGTACCGGGCGTACACCCCCCCCCCCCAAAACGGTAAGAAAAAAAATTCACCACTAGTTTCACCACATACTGTGTTTGCCTTGCTTTGCACGGCATTTAATTCAATTAACGCTCCCCCCTAAACCCTAAACTCAAACCCTGGATCCGCCACTGAAAGCAAGTAGTAGTCTACTATTAAAATGTAGAATTTTGGGTGTATATGACATGCTTAAATGTAGAATAGTGAACGGTTCACTCCGTGAGGCAAACTTTACAAGCCGAAGTGAACGATAAATTAGTGTGATAGAAAAACTAATCTATTCACTTTTTTAAGAACCATAAAATGTGAGAGAATGAGGGAACGGTTCACTCTTTCAAAACGATAAATGAATCGCGATGTTAGAGAATCATTGAATGGTTTACTCTGTCTTAACGAAAAATGGATCGTGATGCGAAAGAAATAGTAAAGAATAATAATAAGGATAGACATTGGCGAATGATAAGTGGGAAATTTTATAACGCATGACGTCAGAAGAAATAAAAACATGAAAATAAATGACAAAAAAAAAATTAAATCAGTGGATGAAGAATCGGTTTCGCGTGAACATGAATATTTCATAACATTCATTCATTTTAGTCATTGTTACCTTATCTACGACTCAAGCACGCCTTCGGGTTAAAACGCAAACTTTGTCGAGTTGGAAATGTCGTGCATATCATTGATGCATACTTGTATATCCCTGGAATTTTCATCTGGTCAATTTTACAGGATTTAATTACGTCTGCAATATATATATATATATATATATATAAACTTCCAGAATACATCGTGTACTAAGTTACAGCCAGCCCTAGATTAATCCTACGAGGAGGAATGACCCGGCCAGCGAAAGCTATATTTTTATATAGCCTAGCTGGCCGAGTGGTCTAGGGCGCTGGACTTTGTGCAGGCGGTGTTGCCATAGATGTCACAACTGTATGAATTCGAGTCCCGCGGAGGGAACGACCAAAAATTTGCATCGCAAATTTGACAGTTCTAACATCGTTTGGAATTTTTCAGACCGACCTATGTATATATAACGTCTCAGAATGTGACGACTCTATTCGCTACACTGCTCCATCGGATCAAATTGATACAGGGAAGATATGTAAACGTATAGAAAGGTCTGAAAATTTCCCAACGATGTTAGAATTGTCAAATTTGCGATACAAATTTTTGGTTGTTCCCTCCGCGGGACTCGAACTCGTACCGCTGTGACATCTATGGCAACACCGCCTGCACAAGGTCCAGCGCCCTAGACCACTCGGCCAGCTAGGCTATATATATATATATATATATGTGTGAGTGTGTGTGTGTGTGTGTGTGTGATAATTTGTGTCTGTGTTTTGTTACACACAGAAGTGTATCAAACAATCCATATGTGATATTTTAGAATAAAGATTATTACATGGAATTATCCATTTCTGCCAGGTATCAACATGAGCTCCCTCTATGTTAGACTGAGGGCTGTCAGCCTGAGGTCTGATATGGATCGAGGGGTGATATCAGGACCAGTATGGGTAATGCTATGTAATGATCTATTTTTCACATAAAAACCATAACGGACTGGAGGGCATGATTTTGGCATATAAAGTCATGGTCAAGCATGCAAAATTGTACATATTACATTTAAAAATGTGATAATCTATAAATATCGGGTGTGATATAAGGAAAACAAAACAAAAGAAAAACAAAAGAAGACCATTACATTCTGTCAGTCATAAATGCGTTTCTATACCCAATTTGATTGGTAGTGACAAAAAATGTCATTATATAACAACGATAAAAAACATAAGAGAATGTTAAATGCATCTTTTGAATATGATATTACAAATTTAGCATAAACTTTGATCAATTTGATCCGACGGAACAGTTTAGCGTGTATATAGCAGTCACTTGAACGGAAAAACTCCAGGATATGGAAATTGACTATACAAATGCTTGTACTTTACCTAAGCAATCCTCCTTGCATGGTGGTATCTTTTTGCCGTCGATACACAGTGGCAATACAATAGAACACCCTATCAATTCCGCCTCATTCCGAGGTATATGACAATACTGTGTCTGCTGGAACACTTTGCTTAGCAATAATTCTCCAGGTTGTGTGTTCATATGACCCATGTAATTCGGGAAGGCGGTTGAGTTGAACCCATATTTTCCGCAAGCTTGGCTAGTTATGGGCACGCATTGAACTGCAGATATTATTATAAATCAACATTGAATAATAAAAAAAAAAGCAACAAGCAGAAAACTTAAGTAGATTTTATTTTGTAAGACAGTAAATATATGTTGTTCTTTAGTTGAAATTGCTTGCGTATCACGTGTTCAGATGTTAAAAAAAAATTAACAAAAAGAGATAATGATAAAATAAGGACGGTGGACATTCTGAAATAACGACCACTTTTTAATACGGTCATACATTATATTACAGTGTAGAGCGTCAATATTCGTTACTTTTTTAAGGCAAGTATGACCATCTATTGTGATTCCTGCTTAATTTTAATTTGGAGCTGACTTAAAGGCTTTGTTACAGTATGAAACAAGTTTAGATAACATTTTTTTTAAATTCGATTTTTTACATATGCATTTAAATATCATTCATCGACACTAACTAATAAAGCCAATCAATACTCTCTTACCGTTTGATGTTTGTCCTGCTGGCATGATGAAGCTATTACCTGGGGCCATCCCGGTATTACCAATGGTTCCCATATTGCCACCAAAGCCTCCGCCCATGTTCCTTGTTCCGCTTCCCATTCCACCTGTACCAAATTGGGCATTGCCGGTCTTAGCTTGCCATAGCACACAGACAACAATACTATAAACAAACATGTTCCGCTTTGAACAATCAGGGTTCTATACCAAGCTTAGTACATGTCACATTTTTATAATTTATTGTCCAACCTTATTTTATTTATGAGGTTTATTTCAAAACTAATTTACTGCTAATTAACATTATGCATATTATAACAGAACTGTTTCATACGTGACCCTCAGTCTGCCACTAAGCACTTTGTCATTGTCCCAATTAATCATTCAACTTTTCTTCTTACATGATCAAAACCCCCGCCTAGTTATATTACTTTTATGAGTAATAATAAGAAAATGGCGTATTTAAAAAAAGACCAACGGACCTGCGTCACCGTCATATATTAAAGCAAAAATTAATATAGTGTGGATAATGCTGAAAAAATAGTCAAGTAAAACATGCTCAAAATGTGCGACTTAATCAATAAAAATTCGACATAATACGAGGTGAACATCTTTAATGTGTAAATAATAACTGTGCAAAGTTAAGATAACATAAAGTAGGTATCTTTCACAACATAAGGACTAAGTTCAGCATGCTCTAAATGAAGGAATTGAAATTTCTTCATAATACGAGGTACATTTAATCGCTGCTGTGAATATAATTGCTAAAATACTTTTTGAGTTACAGATTACAAAAAGTATATGCATGATAAAGTGACAAAAATGGCTATCTTCAATCTGCTGATAATGTGGAGAAAGAAAATTAAATTTCTCCACAATTATAAGCGGTGCACATCTTCAACGTGTATATGACAACCATGCAGGGTTTGAATAATATTGCTTTAATACATTACACCGATTGAGTATCCATGTATGTAACGAATCATGAATAATCTGAAAACTTGTCTAAACCAAACGCATTCGGCATTTGACAACTTTCATTGTTGTAATAAAAGATGTCTAATATATAAATACTAGGAAAGAAATATTTTATGGCGTAATATGATTGTTATGTCGTCATTATCGAAGCCCAAGTCAGCGTCATGCCGTTTAGACAGGTTGGGGGGGGGGTCCGTTAAAGCAATTTTTGTGTTGTTCTCGACGGACACATATCGGTAAAGCATGATAAGCATTAACAGTAGGACATGTACTATGAAAGGAATATTTTAGCCTACTAAAACTTCGTTGCTTCCATGGATCAGTCTAACCAGGTATTCTGAACGAAAGGTAACGGTTGAATTCCATCAAAAATATGTCATGACGTTACCCGCGAATTAAACAAGACCTACATGTATAACTTGTCTAGACATTTTAAGACTTTAACCTGAGTCATCACTATAATAAGCAAAGTTTCAAATGATCACAGGGCACAGCTTCATAAAAATAAAATGTTTGATAAATTCTGACCATAATCGGGTAACCATTCAAGATTCATGCAACTCTGATTATATGGACTATAAATAGAAATTTTGACCGGAATTTAAGTAGCCTGTTTGCCCATTATTCTTAAACGGTTCAAGTCACAACTCACCCCCCCCCCCAAAAAAAAAAAATAAGAAAATAAAAATTCAAACCCGGCCTTCATTTGCTCGTGTTACAACTAGAGGTACAATTTCAAAGAGATCCATACGCCTTTGTTGATGTTATTGTCAGGGCTCTACAAATGCTTGTTTCTGGTCACTAAACGGTTTAAGTTACAACGTTAACCCCATTCTATTTGTCGTATGGTACCTTGTGGTACAATTTTTAAAATCCGAGTACTTTTATTTTTAAGTAAATACTTAATGTTCAGTGAACAAATATCTATGGATGCTTACACCAAAAGCCCCATACCATAATCAGACTAAATATTGTTCACATATGGCGAAGTTTAACAAAAATGCAAATTTGTGAAAAATTAAATGGTCGAAAAGTACAAAAAAAATGTTGAAAATGCATTTTCGACATATTTCCTTGAAATTGGTCACTTTATGTTGGGAATTTCTAAAGGAGCACATTTACAACCATTATAGCGCAAGGTTTTTCAAGGTCATGAAGAACATATCTTCTCCTCTGAATCTACTGGACCAATTAGAAAAAAAATGAATGTTTCTTGTAGCCTTCTGCATAGAACTAATGCCGGGATTTTTGATCCCTCAAAAAACGTGGGTCATCTACAGATAGTGTAAGATGTTTGATAATGTGCTTTAGGAAGAAAATGTAACTTTTTTCGGGGTTAAAATATGGAACATATAAACATGATACCTTAGATAGCTTATTTTAAACACACACGTCAAGTGTAGCTTCCGTAGCCTAATTGTAATGTGCCTTTAAGATTTTTAGTTCGACCCCGACTCTTTATTATTTTCTTATTGTGTTTTTTTTCGTTCTCAAAATGGCATTAATCAATTTCGGTAAATGTTTTCTCCTATTTTATCAATGGGCGGTTCCAATTTTCATGATTTCATGTTATAACACCTATTATTCCAGCATTAAGGCAAGCCGCTGTGGAATTTATTCCCCATTTATTGATATCAAGAAATATTAAATAACATGTTCCCAAATAATACAAAATTTAATTGACTCGTGAGTATTAAAGATCCTAATTATGGTTTTGACTTGTGAATTCTATTACAGGAAAGTTTGCCAAGGTGCTTCTAAAGAGATCCATTTTCTTTTACTGAAGTTATTATATATCCAGACATCAGAAAAAATGCAGATTTCTGGCCCCTTTGGGACTCTCGATCTTAACTGGTTTAAATCATCACCCACTGAATCAGTCCCGGTCTTCATTTGGGGTACGTTTCCTGGTCGCATGTTTTCAAAGATATCCATTTATTTTAATCTTATTTTCTGGACATCATGAAAATGTTTTCTTTCCTGACCCAAATTCCTACATTGTTCAAGTTACATTACCACCTAATTCAATCCCAAACTTTCTTTTATGGTGTGGTACCTTGTGATACAATTTTAAAGAGACCCAGTCATTTTATAGTTAATTTATTTTCTGGACATGTGAAAATGTTTATTCCAAGCTCCTAATTCATTAGCAGATCATGTTATAAATCCTTGATTCAATCTCAGGCTTCCTTATGTGGTATGGAATGTTGTGGTATTATTTCATCAAGATCCATAATTAAGTTATTATCTGGTAACTAAGATTGTCTAAGGACAGTGACAACTGCCTGTTACCATAATACAAATAAAAACCATTACAAGATTTAACCTTACACAGCTTTATTTGTTATACAACACTTTAACAACCACAGAAATGCATTAAACCATACCAACATCAAAACCACTTTGCAATAAGCTGCTGGAATAAACTTTAAAATTATCTTACTGTCAAGAATGCTCAATACTACATCAACTGGCCTGTGCTTTCAGTCATACATGTACTTACATCCATTCACCCTTATAGCACAGTATGCTGAGTATATACCATGCAATTATGTAAATTGATTTCCAGACACTGACCTATCACAGGGTATCATTTCTTAGTTGCCTGAAAGCTCTAGTTCTTAATGGAATTCTTTTGTTATAATACCAAAAACATATATGTTTGGACTTCATATGTGATATGTCCACAAATAAGCTGGAAATCAAAATGCATTAACATCTACATTTATACCAGAATACAAACAAAAAAATGTATAAAATTGTAAGTTTTATGGAGTCCATAAAAAGCATAATAATAAATAACTAACGAAAGAGAAGAAAAACACTACAAGGAATATTTAGCTCCATTATGACTACTTCATGCATAACACATGACAACTCTTCATAAAAGGAAGAATCCTACCACTGAATAACAAAGATTCTACACCATTTTATATTCCAACACACCAATCAGAAAATCAAACACACACACTCACAAATTCACTCCATTATCCCTTATATCCAACAGATCCATCTGCCTGTCAAACACACCTACACTGCAAAACCAGAATCATACACACACCAACATCATACACACTGTACAAATAAACACTGCAGTCTGAAACACAGACAGAACTGGTGTAGCACTATTTTGTACTTGGAGTTGGCTAAATGCCAAATATACAAATTAAAAAAAAAACAAAAAAAAAAACACTATTTACAAAAAAACCTATGTACATCAAAGATTATACACATTGTGTGGACTTGAGTGATATTGCCTCCCTGCATAACACTGACCCCTAGGATATTTGAGGTTTGTTCGAAGTTGAATGGATATTTCAAACAGGAAACTTAAGAATACAGTATACTCCCACTTAATTAACTTTTGAGATGAAAAAAAATAATTAGAAAAAAATATTAAAAAAAATATTTGTTTCAATCTTAGCAAACAATTTCTCTCCACAGTGTGGCACACAGATTGATTATTCTGTAACTACTTAACCTTATATGAAGAACAAACCACAAAACCTCCCAAGAGTCAAAGATACAGTGAGAAGACACAATCCAGCTATATACAACATATTTACAATCAACTAAGAAAATCCTATACATTTACATCACGATATAAAAAAAAATTCCCATACATTCTTTAATATACTCAACACACTGTGAACATCTTCAAACAAGGCGAACTTTTAATAAGGTAATTTTTACAATATGCACATGCAAAAACCAACCAGTAAATTTCACATGCATGTATATATTTCTTCATGAAACAGAAATACAAACATAACATTACGAACTCATTTAATTCACACCACTTTGGCATTCTGTAATACATTTCTATGGTTATGACAGTATTAACCTCATATATTTTAACCAAACTGATCACAAATTATGCTTAAAAGGTCTGCCACTTGAGTAGGAAAACTAGATTTCCAGGCAATGTATACATGTAGAACAATCTAAAAGCGTCATCTCATCTAATGAATAGATCAATTCATAGTAGAAAAAAACCTTAACTTTCAGTAGATGAAACATTGAATGTAAAAGTCTACTTTCTTTAACTGCAAAATATGATATAATTTTGGTTATCTCCCTTAGATGGTAAAATTTTGAAATAACTTAAAATGGAGCAATATAAGCAGTTGGGAATTATTGTTCATTGACAATAAATGCCTAAGAACTAAAGGCAAGATTTCAAGCAAACCATTTTTTATTCTAAAATTTACTCAGACAGGCCCAATGCCAAGGGAAACCCAACAGTTAAATGCACCAAAAACAAAAACAAAGATTATTTTTAACTGTATAAAAAAGAAAGCAAAAGCATTCAACAACTAAAAATGTTAGGAATAAATAAGTGTAAACAGTTTATAATTGTCTATAAATGACTAATAAGGGAATCGGAACTTGTCTCCGGCATATTTAGCATTGGCTCCTAATTCTTCCTCTATTCTGAGAATTTGGTTGTACTTGGCTAACCTCTCAGATCTACATGGGGCACCTGTCTTTATCTGAATAAGAAAAACATAGTTTGAACTGAAATTCAGATGAAAAAAAAAACCAGCTATTTCTAAATAATTCTTCTATATGTATTACTTTAAACTATTCTAATGCCAATTCAATTTTAGGAACAACACTCTTTATCAGTGTATTTAAAAAAAAAGAGGGGTTTGTGTTGGGGTACTTGAATTTTCAGAATTTTTACCCATCAAATACACGAAAATATGTAAATAAGTCGGTGTACACTATAGTTAAGGCTACTTTCTTCTTACATGTAACTCCTGTAGAATGAAACATCTTCCCCTTTGACCTTCCAAGATAGATTGATACATAAAAAAGCAAGTAGGTGATTTTTCAATAGTTTTTATTCATTTTATGCCATAACTCTGGCATTATTATTAGAAGACTGGCTTTGACTAGTACAAAACCAACTCAATCAACTATGTGTGTGTCTGGTCAGAAACTGAAAGATTATCTGAACTTACCATTATCACCCTAGATCAAAGTGATACCACAATTAAAGAAACTGGAAGAAACAAATTCAATGCTTTTGGTATACGCTAACCAGAATAAAATATGAAGACTTTGTACACTCCATGGAAGCAATGATCTAAAGGTCTCACTAACCACTTCCGGGTCAAATGGCCACCCCCCTATGTAGTACCGAAAACACACTGAACCTAGACATATGCATTGTAAGTGCATTATTTGTGTGTATTATGATTAAAAGTAGTCAAAATAAAGCTGAGAATGTGTAGTTTAAAATCATATATGTAATTAACTACAATAGTGTATGAATATTGTTTACATGTGTGTGAGTAATTTGCCTCCATGCTGTCAGTTAGCAGACAGGTAAAAATGTGGATTTTCAGTATTATTTATTCAAGTAAATTTTGTGAAGAAGTTCTACTATGATCGTACCATTAGCATAATGATTTTGGAAGCCTTATTTTCCAAGCTTTGCAACGGTATGCAGCTTTAAGATGTCATTTGTCCTGGGAATTCACAGTGAGACTTTGAAAATTACTTTTTTAACATGTAAAGTAATGGAAACATTAGAAGTGGTTAGTGAGACCAAATGTAGTCACAAATTAAGAATTATCTCCCTTGGTACCAAACTTACCTGGCCAGTACACAGGCCAACTACCAAATCTGCAATGAATGTATCCTCAGTCTCACCACTACGATGGGACACCATCACTCCCCAGTTCTCTAGCTTAGACATCTTCCATCTATTGATAAAAGAATATATGAGTATTATGTGGAGGAAGCACTGAATGTTTCAGCTTCAGAAGAGATTATATAATACAATGTATTGGCTTGCTGAGGCGACTTTACAAGGTCAACAATTAAAGCAGATATTGATAAAATTAGAAGTAAACATATAGTAAAAAAAAAAAAAAGAATCGTAATGGCGAAACCTGGATTTGTAAAAGCAGAATTCCATTAAAAAGGGGGAAAAAAATCATGTCTGACAGTTTACGACTACTCTTTCTCTATCTACTTGCATTATATGATAGTGTCTGTTTATATTTTAAATAGGTTCAATAACAATTTATTGGCTTTTCACATATGTTTTTACTGGGAATTTTCCTCCTTTTACTAATTCAATTCAGTATCTTTTTCAAGATTGAAAGATCTTTCCCAAAGTTTCAAATCAAAGGTCCACTAAAGGAAAACCAAAGATCCACAACAAAATGTCAGTGATAGGGTTGATGGTCCTGGACCAAATTACAGGAAATTTCAAAGATCCTAAGTCAGACCTTAGACCCACACTACTAAGGATCACTTTGAAAACTGATATAAATGGTTCTTCCACTCTGATTTACTTACGCCTGAATAGCCTCCGTAATGCTGCCAATTTGGTTGACTTTCAAAAGTAGACAGTTGCATGCCTTGACATCGATACCCTTTTGGACCCTCTTGGGGTTGGTGACTAATAAATCATCACTAAATATATTTCACAATAATAGTTAATACTTCCAAAGTTTAGTACTCCAGATTCATCTCAAGCAAAATTTTAATTTTTTCTAAAAAAAATTTGAGATTTTATATTCTAATGATGATATTCTTTATAGGTCCTGTTACACTGTCCCTGGGTGTTTTCTGTTCTTGAGAAACTCTTTAACGTTTTTCTTACGTACATGAAGCAAAAGGAGTATATTTTTATTAATTTTTTGTTTTGTTTTTTTTTGTTTCAGACAAATGAACAGTCAATCCTAATAAATTCACCATAACCTATGTGCTGACATTGTCAAATACGTGAGTGTTTGGTTTTTTTTTCTGAGCATAATTCATTTTTTTCTCAATTTTGTATGATTCTTACTGACTTCAGCACTTATTTATTGTACATAAAATAATCAATACTTACCCAACAATCTGAATTGGAACAGACCCTGTCAGTTTAGTATAGGCAGACCAGTCATCCTGGTCAAAAGGATCCTCAATGGATACAATTGGGTAGTTATCTACAAATCCTCTGTACAAGTCTCCAAGTGCATCAGGAGATAGCTGTTAATATATGAAAAGACATTACTGTATGAAGCTTTTTAGACAGGACAAATTTATAGAACAAAATAACTATTGAAATCAGTTATATGCATGTATCATATTAAATTTTACCAAAGCCTATCAAGCTTTCATTTGAAACAGAATGAAATCAGTCCAAATTACTTTGATGCTTACATAAGATTGATGTAAAATGTTGAATACAAACATTCCAATGATTTGTAAAAGTTATGTCCCTTATCCTAGGTATACCTCTTTAAGTTACCAAGTCATATAAAATTCATACACTGTCTATGATACATATGGGTGCACTATATAGTTACATTAAGGCGCACTGTTTCGCACACCATGTTACCCCCGTCAAATTTTGTAAAACTTAAAATTAAAAGTTGAAATTTGGTTGATATATTGTTGAAATGTAGATAAGCATTTATACATAGACAGATGTAATATATGTTATGGTAAACAAGTGTAATTTAAATGAAGGATGGTATCCGGAACTTTTCAATCCCCTGCCGTATTAGGTTCTCTCCTCAGCATCAGATAGCTGATTTTCGAATTACCGTATTTCGCACTAACTTTTGGGACTAAAATTGTGAGAGAATGAATCGAAAAGGGTCTTACTACTTTTACCTTTTTCAAACCTACTCCATGCATGCTTTCATCCTGTGGTAGTGTCTAAGTGCCTGACATTTTATAAAACATAGTATTTGGCTGTTAGTTTTGGAAAAGCACCCCTGATTTGTACTAAAACTCAGTAACATTTTTTTCAGTATATTACCATGGCTACTGGATTTTATAAGAATAATCACTAAACTACTTATAAATGACTTGAACCTCCACACACCCAGGATTTAAAAAATATCCACTTTTTTATGACAAAACACTAGAAATTTCTGTGTGGACTGCCTCATAACAGCTTTATTTCAGCAAAATGAGACAAAATTTTCAGAAATGACCTAACTGTATTGTACTGCCTAAGATTGATGTAAAATGTTGAATACAAGCATTCCAATGATTTGTAAAAGTTATGTCCCTTACCCTAGGTCTACCTCCTTAAGTTTCCAAGCCATACAAAATTCATACACTGTCTATGCAAGAGGTGATTCATGGTGCAGAAAAACCCTTTGAATAAACAATGCTTTTTATCTACATACAAGGTATGCGTACTTAAGTATAGTCCTTTTTGCATACAGATCTGTATATTGGAGAATCCATGCATAATTCTCCTACAGTATGTTGGTCTTTTATTTTGTATTTTTCTAATAAGATATTTCCCAAAAGATTTTAAGAAATGTTATCTTAGTCTCATCTAATGGATGAATACAACCTATCAGAGACTTATTCTGGTTGATTATTAAATATAATCATTTTTGTCCTTTGTTTACAATATGATTTCAATAATAAAATCTTACATAATCATTAGGATTGGAATTTTTGTTTTTGAAGTCGAGATCATATTTTCCATCTTTACAGAACTCTGAAGCAGCAACATCCATGCCTATCTTGATTTTGCCAGTGTATCCAGCCATCTCAATGGCAGATACCAGTAAATCTAAACCCTCCCTGTTGTCTAGGATGTTAGGGGCAAATCCACCCTCATCTCCAACATTGCAGGCTGAAAAAATAAATGTAATAAATAGCAAAATCCACCCTCACCACCCTCGTAGAGGGATCCTACAAAACAGGAAGTAAATATTGGACCATAAACAAAATCAAACAAATGGCCCTACTACGTAAAGTCTCAAACAAATGGCCCTACTACATAAAGCCACACACCAAACTTAAAACAAACCCATTCAATGAGAGTACAGATAATTTCAACCAATTTTAGACTGACAGATATACAGATCAAGGAGATTCCAATATACCACCAACTCATTAAGTGAGGGTAATATTAAGAGACAATACATATTCTGGGTGATGATAAAATTATGCTTACCATCCTGTCCATATTTCTTCTTGATAACAGCTTTCAAGTGATGATATGTCTCTGATCCCATTTTCATGGCTTCACTGAAGGATGTAGCACCTGAAACCATATAAAATTATGAAGTTTAAAAAAAAAAAAATAGGAGCTCTAAAGAGCCTGAATCAATTACCTAGCTTGATAAGCTTCATTCTATATTTTGTAAAATTGACCATGTTTTTTTCATGACTAAAAATTCTGTCCAGTAGTTTCTGAGAGGATTGTTTAATGTAATAGCATAAAAAGAGCAAACAAAATGATAAAAATGGGCAATAACTCCAGCATGGGTTAATGGATTTACACAAACATTTGACCATAGATAGATCCCATCATGCTGAACACTTTTACCTGTCAGAATTTGGCTTAATTTAAGTTTTTGAAGTTATATGCAAAAAAGCTGTCACAGCCCTATGTTCTATTTTAGAAACAACAGCCAAATTTTTTCGCAGATAAAAATGTGAACAATTTTATGCAGGACACCCTCAGCTTAATATCATACCAACTTTAATTGAATTCCGTCTGGTAGTTTCTGAAGAGAAGATTTTTGAAAGACATATAATCAAAAACATCTAAAAGGGTAACAACTCCCACATGGGTCATCAGATTTTCATAATAATTTGACCAGAAAAAAAAATTGTCATGCTAAACGCTTTTTACCCTGTCAGAATTTGGCTTAAACTAATGGTTTTGGGTATAAAATGCGAAAAAACTGCTGTCTGACCTGTCTGTTCTTTCCTTTTTTTTTTTACAGTGGCCATGTTTTATTAAAGTTCAAAATTTGATACTAACTTTCCCTGAATTCTGTCCAGAAGCTCCAGAGAAAAAAATGTCAACAGCTTACTTAGTCTATTGCAAGTTAAGTTTAAAATGTTAACAAAGACAACTTAGCCTATGGCAAGGTGAGTTAAAAATATTAACAAAGACAGAAGCCAAGTGATGTGCAACAGCTCACCAGTGAGTTAAAAAATCAGTAAAATGCTTCGCTGGGTGCAGCTTGATACAACTGAAGAGGACAAACCAAGAACACTTGTGGCAAGTATGAACACACCTCTCTAATTTGATGCAGCTCCGAGTTTTAATTGCAATAAAATATTTGATGCAGGATAAGAATTTGACCAGAATCAAAGTGGTCCCTTTTGGCCCATTAATAAATGCTCCAAAGCACAATCCACAAAACCAAACTTTGCCTTTCTTTGGTTGTGATACAACTTGAAAGAAATCCATTTACTTATAGTCTGGAAATAGTGAATTTTTTACTTTTGGCCCCTTTTTTCTAAATATTTCAAGACAAAAACCCCAAAAAATCTCTTCTCTATGTAGTATGACACTTTGTGGTACAATATCATATCGATCCTTACACTTATACTCGTTATGGTCTTAATACAAAAACGTCTATGGACAGAGAAAGATATCATTATATCAAGATAAAAATCTGTACAGCATAACAAAATTTATAATATTAACATAATTGGTATTTTTGTATTTATGAACTTTAAGTAGCAGTCTTTGTAAGAATCGTGCAAATTATATGAAATGTGATACACCCCAAAAAAGACTAACATTTTTATTTTTGTTATCAAGTTGCTTTTTAGGTCTATATGATGAAAGATGAAATGTATAATTGTTCATTCCAATCTATCTGCTCTAGGAGATAATCTACAAAGAAAATCCAACAGTTTCTATTGTATTTTAGTGTCACTTACAGAGTTATCTCCCCTAATTTTTAATTCTACAGTACATTCTATATAAATTTTATCTCTTAAGAGGATGGAATATATGAAAAACCACATGTTAATTTCTGTTAAATATAACATTTTAAACTAAATATCAAAAATAAAAATATGTAGGCTTTCCAACCACCTGTCAGATTTTGCATGAATCTTAGCTGAAGAGCTACTGAAAAGAGAATACAGAATTCTTCAGATACATCAAATTACCAACCAGTTGGAAGGATCATGAATTCCTGCATGGCAAGTTTGTTACCAGCATGGCTTCCACCATTGATAACATTGAATGCTGGGACAGGTAGGATGAGATCTTTGTTTCCAGCTAAATCAGCAATATGTCTGTACAGTGGTACTCCCTAGAGGTGAAAGAAAATCATGATTTTTTATATGCTTGGTAGATTGAAATGATTGAGCATAATACAGAGTTTAATGTAAAAAAGGTTTACCATTAAGGTCATTTTCAATAAGCTGCATCTTAAACATTTGTTACCCTCTAAATATTTCCCCAAATTGAAACTGAAAAGTTTCAATATTCTTTTAATCATAAATAAAATCCTAAGCCTGGCCAGAAGCCACAATTCAGAAAAATATCCTTTTTCTGACCAATTTTGGAGATGGACCATAAATTTCCAAGTCAATCACAGGAAGATTACTAAAATAATCAGTATCCAAGCCAAACTACATATAATGTTGATTGTATACTGCTTTTCTTCTTTTACCTTTTTGGCAGCACCAGCTCTGCATACGGCCATAGACACACCAAGGATGGCATTAGCACCAAGTTTATCTGCAAGAGGAAAAAAAGGAGATAGAGAAAAAGTAAGTAAATTTATACTGAGTGAAAGGTCCAGCAGATGCTATCTTACAGCATGACAGGTTTTGCAAGGTATCCGATTGTCAAAATGCTCCGACCTTTTTTTTAATACTTCAAAGCATAAATCCAACACTGTACTGAAAGAAACATGTAGCACATGTACCTATAAGATTACTTTTCTATTAAGAAGTAAGAATTTAGAGAACTTCTATTTCTGTTAAAAAACATACCTGTGGTAAGTGAAATACAGGATTGGAATGTTTTGTACATGAAGTCTATTTCATTTGTATTGTATAGATTTATATGTCAAACTTTGTACATGTATTAGGTAAATAATAATAAAAAAATACAGTCATAAATCATACCTTTGTTTTCAGTTCCATCTAAAGACAGGAGGAATTGGTCCACAGCTGTTTGGTCAGCTTCATCTAATCCCTAAAGCAGAAAATAGGGCATTAATGGTGAATTATGTGATACTCTGCCATAAAAGTATGGCAAATTGTTAAAAATGGCCTTACTTGAAAACCACATTTTGGATATAGCTGAAAATTGAACTTATATTTTATGGTACTAAACAACTGTGGGGACAGGATGACGCACAAAAATTCTTAAGCAGAATACAAAAAAAAAGAAAAAAATTAATCATTTATGTAACCCATCCCTGTAGTAAACCCTCAAATACTTTGTGGAATTGTATTTTTAGGGATACTTTAAAATGGATTTAGTCAATTTCAAAACAGTTCTTATGATAACAATATGAACAGCAATCTCTCTCTGGAATAAATATAGACAGTAAGATAATGGACTAAGAACCACAATGTTATTCCAAGTTGCAATGGAGACAAAACAAATACTTTTTCTCCATTACTATTGTACATTTGAAAGGTTAAAACAGATTAGTCCGAAACTTCCCCACATGATTCGGGTACATCAGACTAATACTATCTGGTAACATGTTTAAGTACTTACAGAAGAAACTAGTTTTGGAGCAATGTCATTGTTCACATGGCCTACAGCTTTGGATACTCCTATAATAAAGTAAGCGAAATACACATGTATAATAAAGAGAATTGAAATATGAATACTTTCAGCAGAGCTCACAAAAAAAAAACATTCCCTGCTGTCTCACTACATTATATTTCCTAAATACTTTGTTTGAATTAAGTTTTAATGTAAGATGCAGATAACATTTGTTTAAGATAAATGTTCCTTAGGTCACTAACCAGTATCTTACTATCTATCTGAGTGAGTGGGGAAGTTCATACAGGGCTAATGAAAACCATGAATTACCAAATCAAAAATGAAAATCACCATTTGCAGTTCTACAAAACTTAATTTCCTTACTTTGAACTCTGAAAGTTTTTTAACCATCATTCATCAAGTGGGTTAGGAGTTGTGGATACAAAATAAAGGTAGTCTGTACCACTTATCGGAATTAACTAGAAATTGTTCAGATTAAGTCCATCTCTGTGGGCCTTGCTATGGTAATTAAGCCATATATTGTTGTATATGAATTTGATTCAGGTGATCAACCCACATGCAAAATATCAAAAGCCCACATCAAAAGACAAAAAAAGTTGCAGGTTGGATAAGAATTTGTCAATGAAAAAACAGGAATTTGACCTTGAGGTTGAAGTTCAAGGTCATTAACCTCTATCCATGGAATGTGACACATCATTTTTAGGCGATCAATCCACATGACAAATATCAAAAGCCCACATATAAAGACAAAAAAAGTTACAGTCCGGACACAAGTCGTCACTGAAAAAAACCCCACAAAAAACAGAAATTTGACTTTTGAGTAAAAGTTGAAGGTCATATGCCATTATCCATGGTACACAACACATCATCTTTATGTGATCTACTCACATACATAATATCAAAAGGCCACAATGAAAGAAAACAAAGTTACAGCCTGTACACGATTTAGAGTGGTTACTATAGGGCAGCCGCCACTTCCACTTTTAATGGCGGGCCCTAATTAAGCAGTTAAAGGGTTGCAAATATAAAATAGGTATCCTTATGTTAATTTTTGTCGGATTGAATGGTTAAATCAATGTTATTAAAAGCCCAAATCCATTTACAGCAAAAATTAAAACAGAAATCACAAGCATTATCTAGTAACAAATATATATATTATATAAAAAATCATCATGTGGTTAAGGAGGATTTGAGAAGATTGATGGATAGAAGGAAAGAATTACACATTCTAATACAATGTAACCATAAACCAACAAACTTCAAAACAGACTGGATGACTTTGTTGTGAAAGTATCATAAATGATAACATTTCAAGATCTTTCAAAGATGTTTAATTTAGTCTTATATAATATAAAAATATGTTCATTATTTCTGATTTACCACAACATTATATGGCTAAAAATAAGTCTTATTAATAATTTATTCTGCTCATTTTGTTGCAGGGTATATGAAAATCTTCTGACACTAGCTATTCAACCTTTTATGATAGTAGCAAGTTTGAGTTCTGTATTTAAACTTTAGACAAAACTATTTTCTGCAAAAATGAAGAAAATAAATGATAGGATTGTACAGTGTATCTAACCTTTGCCATGGTATGCCTTTGGATCTTTGTCCCTGAGTTCAAGGGCTTCATAAATGCCTGTTGAAGCACCACTAGGTACAGCTGCTCTGAATAAACCTGAAATATAAAGCATGCAAAAGATTGTTTCTCACATATACCTGTTTATAAATAGGCATGCAATTCTGCAGGCGTTCAATAAAAGAAAAGTCCATAATCAATAATAAAGTGTCAATTAAAAGGATTGAAGGTCTGATACCCAGCTAAAAGAAATTTCAAAAGCCCAAGGGCAGAAATTGAGGGTCCAGACCTTGACAACCACTAAATTGAACCTCTGGTTTTATTACTGAGTGTTCTTAACCATGGTTATCTTAAAATATTCTTACTAGGTAGTATTAAGTTTTAGACTAATCATACAGCAATTATAGATAAAATGTATGATGCAAGTCATTAAATAGCACGAGAAGTTCTACATAAAGTAAGAAACATTTCAAGTGACCTTGAACTTAGACCCAATGACATCAGTGTTCCTTTTCATATGGACTCTTTTTTTTGTACAAGATAAATTTTTATCATGCATTCAAATAAGCAGTAGTTCGAAGTCTAGGGCCCCCAATATCTGAACCATTGAAGTACTTTTTACCTAAACCCTGGATCTTCAATCTCTTACATTGACACTTTTATTAAGGACTTTCATTTTCCTCAAGTGGGCCTTCAATTTGAAATTCGAAAGGCCACGGTCTTGTACCTGTCACTCTAGGATGCAAACTTGAACCTGTGCATTTTAAGGTAAACTTGTGAAGTTCACAAAAAGCTTAAACATGAAAGCCAGTATGGCAATTTATGTTCTGCAGTAAGTTTTTCACATACAATAAAAATCATGTTTGAACAATTTAAGAAGTGAAAACATTTGTGTGCATACATTAAAAATATTCTTTTTCTTATTTCAATCTTTGGATTTAATACAATTTATAAACATATAAAGGAATAACTCCATGAATGATCTTATGTTACTAAATGTATTAAAACTCCTAACCTTAACCTTCTACCTTAATACATGTATGTATAAGATAAATCATTATGTATTTTTTTGTCCAGTAACTGAAAACAAAGTTAAGGAAAAACAAATGCTCTTTGAACAGATGGAACACACAATTAGAGGAATAAAAAAAAAAATGGAAGACATCGCCAGTAAATGAAACAGTAATCAAGGGAACCAAGGTTATAATAGTAATCAAAAGAATGTAATCCAGGGACAAAGACCAGACATGGAAAACAGACATACACAATAAAGAACTAAAATCATACATACAAAGTAACAAAAGCAAATGAGCAACTCAGACTCCACTTAAAACTTAAAAAGCATGAACCACCCTACCGGTGGTAAGCGTGCCTAATAATTTATCAATATGAAAGACATTGACTCACCTTTGTCAGTTGTCAAATCTACTTCCACTGTTGGGTTTCCACGACTGTCAAATATTTGACGTGCTTTCACTGCTTTGATAGGCATGTTGCACTGAAAAAGAAAAAAAAAGTTTCTGTACAAATCACAGAAAGTTTGATACTAGTCAGAGAAGAAATCTATGAAAATAATCACATTACATGTACTAAAGGTTAAAAATGTAAAGCTCTCATTAAAAGGCTACTGACTCATAAAAAAAAAAAAATTTATACGCAATTATAAGCACTGTCAGGTTGCAGCTTATATAGACCGTTAAAATTTGTTTCCAAAAAAAGATTATAAGATTAGGTTTATTTTTTATTGTCTAAAAATAACTGACCCTCAGACCAAATTGATCTTACAGTAAGAGTAGACTCTACCATACGGTAAAATAGTACGCTAATAAGGTCATAAAGTTCCTGTGTAGCTGCTGAAGAAATAAAATGCTCCACATGGTGCATCTTGATAACACTACAGGTGAAAAACCTTGAAATGTTAGGGCAAGTATAGACCATAGTGTTAAAGTCTCCTGATAGATTGTAAAAAATCAACTACCACCAGCTACATGTTACATACCAGTGCAGGGAATTTCCCCAGTCTTATTAAAGTTTTCTACTTCAAATAATAATAAATTGTTGTATTTTTTGTCAAATTGATCTCAAACCTGTGATTAAGGCTATCAATGTAAAATTAGGAAACACTGCATTTAATTTGTCGGGAGTGGGGATGTGTCTAGATATTGTAGCAGGGAAACTGGTGTTAAGTTCAAATTAGGTCGTTTGCTTAACAGCAAAAAAGCCCTTTCCATAATATACCATACCTCTAATGGAAATACAGCGGAAAATGTAGAAAGAATGCCCACAACTTCTTTTTTGATGTAATCAAATGAAGTTTAGTTTTAGGGCTCATTATACCAACCCTACAACAAGAGACAAGAACATTGAAGAAGTGGAAACACCTAGCCAATCCTAGCTTGTCATAAAAATCCATTTACTCCTACTTATTGTCAAGACATAAGAAGTTTACATGTTTCTTATCCTTAATTTCTACACAGTTCAAGTTGAACCCCCAAAAATCAAGTCCAGATTCCTTTCTTTTTTTCCTTTTCATAAAGCTTATTGTAACAAAAATTCAATGAGATCCAATTTGACTCAAGTTATTATCAGAGGATCAGAAATGCATGTTTCTGACCCCTCTTAACTTATTCCCAAAATTTTATTAGTCCTAAGGAAAGGACTGAATAACAAATTTTCAGGACCTCTTAATTTATCTATCAAATAGTTCTAAGGGCTAACCAGCAAGAAAAGTATGTAACCCTGTAATTTTACAAAAGCAGACCCATCGAAACCTGCCGGACCGTTGGACCTGTCCGGTAAAATTGTCCCGGTTCCGGTAAATACATGTTGCTTGTCGGCCCGGGTGTCCGATGTTTTTTTCTTACGTTAAAGAAGATTTTCTCAAAACTGAAGTGTTTTTTGTGAATAATAAAACTAGAACGCTTTAATAATTACGTGAATTAGTCTACAGTCTAGCGAGATAGTCAATCAATTTGATTGTAAACAATAATATGTAACTTCCGGTTCATTCGCTACACGTCATTTCGTCCTTTGATATATCGTCCCTTCCGTTGTCTCGCTACTCGTTTACATGTGAAACATGCGGTCATTATATTGTCAAAATAATAATGAAAAAAATAAAATGAAACACAAAATACTGTTGATGTTATAATGACTAATGATGCAGATGTTGAAATATTTGATGAGGAAAAGAATGATATTGATAATGTACAAGTTGAAGTTAACTCAACACTTAACATTGTGGAGAGCCTTTGTGACAAAGACAATGATGATGATTATGAAGACAGTGAATGTTTTGACTATCAAGATGAAATGTTGAATTTTGAAATGATTATGTTTTATGCCAGAGATTGAGAATAGATTTTATAATTTAATAACAATACTTTATTTCAAATTTAAAAAATCAACAATATATAATACAAAGAACTCAAAACAAAGTACACGTTTCGTTTATGAAGACTCATCAGATACACTCTAGCCAAAATGAATAATGGTGACAAATTAACAAATTCAAGAGCCCATACCCAGTAGTTTTAAAATCAGCTTGATAATAAAATGTACTTGGAGATTCCCACCCCCCATCAAAAATGTTAGCGTGTCGATCAATTGTTCAGTTTTTTCGGTCAGACAAATTGTCGTTCGGTCAGACAAGTCATCACCTTGTGTCTGACCGAATGTCAGATGTGCTTAAAAAAATTTCGATGGGTCTGCAAAAGAGTATTAAACTTACCTTGTATTCTTTAATGAATATCACAAAAAATAAGAGTGAACAGAGATAGGCAGATAAGAAAGATAATTACATGTACATTGTGTAAGTCCCATCTCTGAATAAGATGCTACCTTGTGTTTTGGGGTATCAATCTTTACTTTGACAAGTGTACCATGAATGCAGACTAAGCCTGTAAACATGCAAGGTACTTGCTTAACTTGGTTTTTTGAAAAAAAGATGTGACAAGACCTATATTCCTATCTGACCCACAAATATTCTTTTTTTATCATCATTTTACTATACTCGGCGTCACATAAATAAGTTACTGTTAAAATTTGAAAAAAAATATTTTCTACGACTTTATTGACACCTACCGTCGTTTAAATTGTCTTAAATGACTTGCTCATTTGTTTAGCCAAACGGCTTCTCCCTATACATTGAATTGTTAAATTCCGATGAGATTTTAATTCTCGGTTCCAATAATTACATTGTCAAAATTCGGCCATGTTTACAGTGATCTGGTTGCTAGGAGATGTTGTTTACGTTTAAATGCTTTGTCCAAAAGCCGAGTAACCCAGAATGCTTTTCAGCATTTGTTCGGATATCTCGGATTTATTTTACGCGAACAACATACAATACTAAGAAGTTGATCAAGCAGACAATTGTCACCGGAGTTCGACTGGAACTTACGAACTTTGTAAACAAATCGTCCCGTAGAAACCAACATGGCGGATATTAGTATGGGATTTTCCCGTAAGGACTTGTTATGCACGATTTAAGCCAATAAGTGACTTGATGGTACTAACACGTCATGCATATATGCCAACTATTTTCAGATTAAATAAAAGAGAGATAACTCTAGCAGTAAGTCCCAACGGTTTAAAAAGAAGAGCTTCAATTTGAAAATGTGCTGTATGTTATATCAAGTATACATCAATGATCAAATGAGACAAAAACATGACTTATAAATTGATTTGAAAATCATTAACATGATAGATGCAGTTAATAACTTACATTTCGTTGCTAAGTTAGGCAAAGTAGCTACAGAAACGACAGACACTCAATGCAACTCTGACACTGAATGAAGGGTGACAAGGCCAGGACACAGGAAGTGCTCCATCAGCAAGGTTGCATTAATTTGTCTCAAGGTCAACATGTTTTTCAGCTTTGAGACACTTGACAACATGTATTCATAACATAAAATAAGGGAAGAAACTATAAGGTACAAAAATAATATAAAAAAACACAAAGTGCAGGCTTTCTTACCAAGTTTGAGAAGTTTTTCCACCCTTTAAGACGAATGTTATGGTGATAGTCTGCACGTTGGGAGAAGGGCAAGGTCACCGGAAGTTATAAATTTCCCCTTTTTAGTTTGTCACTAAAAGCAAGAAAAACAATTAATTTGTTTTGTTTCAATCTTGTAAGAATACATGAAATAAAAATCAATTTATTTGAAAAAATATTGACTTTTTACTGCCCTCTACAGTAAATAATGTGCAAGGGAGATAATCCTGGAAAGGAGGAGTTCGTGGTTGAGTAAACTTGAATGAATCAATATGATGCAGATGATTGTCTAATCAAATTGTAACGGAGATCATTTAACAACACAAGAAAGGCAAAAATGCCTTCCAAAGCAAATGTTGATTTCAAGGAATGTTTGAAAGATTCGCCAATATTCAGGTAAATGCTGTAGGTTTGCTGTGTAAAAAGTAGAGAATATTATAGATGAGACTGTCAGTCACTCAGTGTGGCTGTCATTCACTGACTCAGAAGTGAAAGTCAACTGATTTAAAAAAAAAAGTTTTGGAAGCATTTATATATCATATCAGACAGTTGGAATATCACATTTTCTATAGCTGAACACTTAAAAATTTTATCTACGACTACATTAGTCCGAATTTTCTCCATTGTACTCTGACCCAGCAACCCTCCTCTTTTTTATTTGGATACATTGATATGTTGGGTTGGGGTCAGAACATTGTGCCGTACAATAAGTTGGAGATTCAGCGGTACTGCGGAGTACCATCCGTCAACCACTTTTAACGACTTTCAAGTTGAAATTGTGCATGTCCTACCTACATTTCTGTCAATGCAAATTTTGATTTATCCACCTACCACAGTGGAGATATTTTGAGTGGAATCACAGTGTCTCCGCTCTCCACAGTAGAGTTATCATTTCGAAAACTGTCTATAATTAACTTCTCCTGTCTTTATACCATGGTACATTTTTGTATATTTAATGATTCTAGCTGTTTAATTACATTTCAATAAAGGACAGAAACAAAATATTGAAATGGAAAATTTTGTCCCAGTTTTTATTTTTGTGGATTCACACTGAAGTCACATTGGAGGACATGAGTGACTTCACTGTGAAGAGTGGAGAAATTAAAATTTTGGCTGACAGTAGTGTTCCTAGTTCAATTCCAGAATCATTTTCCGGTATGCTGATACCATATATGCTACAAAAATTACATTTTTTATTGAAGTTTTGATAATTTTCCACAAGAGACCCAGTAGCTTGTTACTTTTCATTTGGAACAAAGCAGACACAATTTTGAAAACTGGAATCTAACAGAAAATTTCATAATTTTGGTGAAAAATTATGTGTCTGCTACCATTCTGTTTCAAATAGCAAGCTACGCCTAGTCTCGTCTTGTGCCACTTCACATGTACATGTATAAGGATTCAAAATGTCAACAAAGCAAGGTCTCTCGTGAAAACTGCTCAAGACTTCAATAAGAAATGATTTTTTTGTAGCAAATATGGTATCAGCATACAGGATAATGATTCCGGATTCGAACAAGGTAGTTGTTACATGCATGATTTTAACTTGAAAGTTAAAACGACATATCAATATCCAAATAAAAAAGAAGAGGGTTGCTTGGTCAGAGAAAATTCGGCCTAACATCATGCATGAAAGGATCTATTTTGACCATTTAAACTGTCTGTCTTTTTAAGTCAATTTCTTGTAGCAGACCCTTACTATACATGGCTACATGTATATGCATTTGCATCATTATTGATATCATTTGAAAGCTCTGATGGTATCTACTATTTATTTCATTCCCATGTGTCATGACTTAGTAATGTTGGGTGTGGCCTAGTGGTTTGAACAATTCCAGCCCATTGTCTGCATTGAAACACTCCAAGGGAAGCACTATACTAGAATTGATTTGACCACTGTGCTGTCATTAATTATTTTCTAGGGACTGTTGCCTACGTATGTTTGTCAAGGAACATAATTTATTGCATTATTGTGCATCAGGCCATACATTTGTATCTTTTAAAAGATTACAAGAAAGAGGGATTTACTAAGTAGAATGAATAATGTATATTGATTGGAAGACACTGTCTTTTAATTTAATGCTTCCCAAATTTTATTCTTTGTTTCTAAGTTAGGGTCCTTCAATACCATAATGGATTTACATACATGTACATATAACGAGTATTGGTATGGTGTGCATGATAAAGAGACTACAACCCCATCGTGATGAAAATGTCAGCCAAAGGCCACCCATTGGTCTTCAATACTAGGATACCACAGGGAAGGCTGCTGCTCTTAAATGTGTGATAATAGAGGTTAATGCATTTACAATGTATGTACACAATATAATTAAATTCACAACTGTGTTGGCTGGAAATGAATCTGGGACAGTTTGCATTGTAAGCTGGTGTTCTACCAACAAAGCCAAAGGAGTAAATTTTCATATTTGACTTGCTCATCTAATTGAACACAGTATAATTTATTTATGTACATAAAGTGTACTTTCCCTAGCATCTTAAAACAATTTGTACTTGTATACTGTAACACAGTTATTGATATCTTAAAAAAATGTATCATATTCTTCTGGGTATACTGCATCCTTTTTTTCAACTTTTTCTTTGTTCTGGGAGGGCATTGCACTGTATACACCAAAACAATGAGTTCCTAAATTTTTTTTCTGGAGACGTAGTTATCGTGAATCAGAACCGAAGGCATCAACTCAAGACAATATCGAACCATATAGTATTTTTGAGAACAGTTTTATGTCAAATAAACATATAGTTTTACTGCTATTTAATAGTTTTATCCATCAATGCGGTTTCCTTGCATTTCATAGTTTGTACGAAAAACCATGAATAGCTTCTTATATTTCTCTCAAAACACGCAGATCTATTTATAACTTTGTCATCTGTGCAAAGTAGAGCATTAAATACACAATAATGTGGATGCCTACCTGTCCTCTGACTTATTGTCATTTAATTAGCATATAACAAAAGATCAATTTAAAAGGTGAAAACATTTGTCACTAATCCTTTAATCCACTTTATGAACTGTTTCCATATGTCAAATATCAAAACACAAGCTTGGGAAAATTAAACATCTTTTTTTTTATAATTGTTCGGACTTGACACCATTAATATTGTTTTAGTGAAATACTTCATTTGCATTCAAACAAGAAATGTAAAGATTTTAGCTGACCCGTTGAATGGATTCAGTACATCACTGTATTTCAATCAATAAATGGCTTGCGAATGCAGGGAAACAAAAGAATACTTTTATTGAAAAGATTAATGATGAAAGGATGCACATTTCTGGGAATTCACTGGAAACCTTTAATCTCAATGTGGTCTTCTGCTGGCGATTTTTTCTTGCTTCCCAGTGCATGTTAACATGAAAATTAGCTTTTTTTGTGGCTTTCCCTTGCCAAGAAGGGGGTGTGCAGAATACATGAATGCACATAATACACGGTAGAATAGGGTACATTAAACCATCAGCTTAAGTCATCCCAAGATTTTACCATTATTACCAACTGAAGTAATAGAGTACTCCATTTGCAAAACTAAGAGTTTGAAAGGAAACCAGTACTTATTATGAATTATGAGGTGATGTATGTGCTAATGAGTTACATGTGTTTTAGTCCTCTTGTATTTTAAGTTATATGCATGTAAATGTATACACATGAACAAAATGCAATGTACATTTACATGTATTGGTCTCATTACTCTTTCTTTGTTCCATGATGTCTGTGTCCTATCATTATGCTCTTTCCTTTCTTCTGTTTTTTTGGTCTCCTAGCAATTTTTAATTTTGAAATATATGTACAAATGTTGGAGTAGTGATGCACTAACTACATGTACATGTGTACATTGTACATGTGCATGACAGAAAAAAAAGGAAGATAAGATACATGTGCATGCACATTTTACGCACATGTACATGTATTTGTACATGTACAAATATGTAAAGAAAGGAATGGCTATAATATAATTCATTTTCATTGTACAGACAGTAGTTTAAACAGTCTTAAAAACTTGAAAACTTTTTGTGGTATTTTGCAGAAGAGAGTTATAAAAAATTAATAAAATCCTTTCATTTATTATGCAAAAAGGCCAGGACCTTTCATCCTTTAAAATGAATTTTAACCTCCTGGTACATATATGATGTTGCTAATCTAAAGTAAGAGATTTGTATATTTTTATGCCGAAGGACCACTTTCCTATAACATTGGTTCCCTTGATTACTCTGAGATGTTTGACTTGCCAGTCATGAATTTGTTTGCTGAGGACCAGCCAACAGGGGAATGCTTATTTCACCCTCTGTGTTTGAAATATATGTATTAATACAAATGGTGTGTTGATACATGTATCTAAATTGACTATGATTTTTTTATGAGGTCTGTCAACACCATTAGCATACTATCAAATATTAACAAATTAGCTACAGGTGGTAATTTTGTAACCTGTATTAATAGTAATTATGATTAATGTCTAACAGCATTATCTTACAGCTGGCATAATTTCAATCAAATTTTACATGGAGTACAAATGATGAGAAACCTTATTCATGAAATACTTTGAATGAATAAAGTTATTAAGTACAAGTTTTCCACATGAAATAAGTTTTAATGATACATGCATTTTTTCTTTCTTTTCCTAACTTTTTTCACTACTTGAGTTGTTGTCTCTTTGGAGATATCAATCAATTATTCACTAGATGCACTAAGCAATTAATAGTGTGTTGTATAGATATAAACAAATATATATCTGTAATTTAATTAATGTATATTGGTAATCTAACCATGATAACCTACATTTACAATATACAAAATTGCAGGTTAAAGAGGTACAGAAATTTTGTTTTTTTCATATACATGTACTCCATGCAAATGACAATCAATGGATTTCAGAGTTTTTGTCAAATTTGGTACATTGTATCAGGGGGTCAATTAACTGTATATAAAACTTAATGGGTCAAATGAACATTTTGAGGGTTCATATGTACATGTACCTCCAGAGAAGTGTTAATGGAAACATTCATTGATTTTAAAAAAAAACATGCCCACTAAGCTTTCATTATTATTCATATTATTTGTTTGTCTATTTTGCAGGTAAAGATCAAATACCTCATAAAAATTTCAAATTAAATTAAAGTCCACTTGTCATCAGGACATTCATAGAAACTGTGGTAAATTCTCCTCCATCTTGACATTTATGACATTTATCTATTGGCCCAATCTTGCACATGTGTTGGAGGTCCACTGAGTTTTGTTTTATACAAAATGATACTCAGGGGATAGACTTGGTTTTCCATGTAACAATCACATGAACTCCTTTTCGTACATGTTGCTTACTGGACAATTAAGATGGAGATTGACATGCTTATTTTTTATCAAGATTTTTCAAATTGTCTGATAGAATCTAAAATCTCCTCAACTGTAGACCAAAGTTTTGCATCCTGTGAACATCATCGTTTGTGCTGTAAAATCACCAAAACAGTAACTAACTTTAACCACTGAGAAAAAATAAGAACCAGTTGTTTAGAATGACAAGTATGATCTACATGTATATATAAATAAACATATAGTTGGATATACATTTTATTATACAACAATGTAATCAGTACATACATTTGTACGTATTGGTAAATATTTCATGGATTGGTGTCATAATGTGAATGACAGAGGAAGCTACCAGGAAATTTGATAATGGTCTATATCCTGTTTTGTTTTACAATGTGCCAACATGTGTACAAAAAAAAATGTTTTCAAATACAACCTTTTAAAAAATTTTCATGTAGACATATATGTATGCTGTATGTACTTTCTAAAACAAAAATGACTATTGTTGGAATAACTGTACTTACCAGTACATGTATTTACATAGTGAACTGTAAATGGGGGAAATTGAAGCTCTATAATAGGATCTGATTGAACTTAACAATGTGTAAATGTATATATTGACATGTATAGTACTTGTATCCTTAAAAAAAGACAAATACATGTATGTGCATGCTTCATTTAAAAAAATAATAAAAACAAGCAACTCACACATGGCAAGGAATGATGTGTTTCATAATTTGTGAATGTTGACCTGGCATTCACTGTTTCACAATTTGACCTTAGAAGATTGCACTCAATGAAATTAGCAACACATCAGTAAAATATTTTTAACAGAAATGCTACATGTAATGTTACTGGCCAGTTGCACATGGATGTAATGATTGTTTAAATTGTTATCATGTATTTCAGGTTTTCATGAAAACTGATTTATTCAACAGGTCATAGTTTTCCTTTCCTCGTTTGTCTACCCTAGACTTGACTTTCTATGAGCAACTCAGCGGATGTTTCTAGAAAAGCAGAGGATGCTTATCCTACCAGTGCACCTGGTCCATGCTTCCAGTTTTTAGTGGAGTCCGAGTTGCTCATTTGCTTTTGAATATACTCATTTGAATACCGCTATAACCCTGGTTTCCTTTATTACTCTTTGAATACTGCTATAACCTTGGTTCCCTTGCATAATCTTTGAATACTGCTATAACCTTGGTTTCCTTGATTACTCTTTGAATACTGCTATAACCTTGGTTTCCTTGATTACTCTTTCATTGTCAGTATAAAATCTGATGTTGCTCTATAAATGAATCCTCAAAGACCAGCTACAACATATTTTGTTAATGACCTGAGTAGATAGATTAATCAATTGCAGTTATACGTCCTTTGTTAGGTATTACACTTTTTTAGCATACTGAACTTGCTTCTGCTAGTCTGATACACTGAGCCACAGATTTGTTTTCTGGCTCACAGTTTAAACAATCACCTTCAGGTATGTCCTAAATGGACAGTTTATTCTGACTAGAACCAACAAGTTGTCACTCTCCTCAACGTCTTCAACTGTTTTTTGGAGAAGCAGTGACATTGTAACTCTGCTAGGGATTAAACCCCTGACCTATTTCACTCTAGGCAAGCATACTAAAGCACATGAACAAATGTATGTACGTAACATTAGACTTCTGAGCCAACCAACACCAAATGGAAGCTATTTCACTGGTTACAGTGGCGTAGTTATAATGTATTTCAAGAAGTCAAGGCTTCATCATGAAGTGCAATAGAAACAAACTAAAATAAATCTCTCCCCTTTTATTTGCCACGAAAGGCTTCCACATTGATTGCACTCTGGCAACACTACTGGGTTGTATACTTGTATTTTTTGTACAAGTAAAGACGATAATTGTTGGCAGCTTAAAGAAATGAAGCTGTAGCACTTTTAAAATATAAAAAATTAGGGAACAAAATTATGTCGTAATATATTTTTGTATTCTCTATTTATCATAAGTACTTCAAGAGATCAAACAATTTGTTTGAGCAATGCGATGCAGAAAGAACAAAATAACATCAGAACTCACAAGAGAAATAGCAAAAAAACCAAAACATTATTACTTTCTATTAAATTCAAAATTCTTGAGGTAACTGCACATATATATACTTGTTTAGAAAATTAGTGTGTTCAGACTTCTGCAAACATTCTGTATGATTCATTTCTACTTGTATTGTAATCTTTTTCCTTGCCTGGTCATTAAAAAAAAATTACAGCATGTTTAGAAAAACAGTTCTACCTATTTTTAGTGACCAATTCACTAATTTGAAGAAAGTATTCAGCAGTCTGTTTCACAAAACATATTTGGTGTTTAAATAGTTGAAAGAGATGATGTCATGATATTAAAGTTGTGATGTCATTAGTTATGACAAAATTTACACTGACGACTTTTTGTGATATTGACTACAGACAGTTTAAAAAATTATATGTGTAATTAATGTCATAAAAGATCTTTAGTAACATAATACAATTGTACATATATCCTTGTTGGGGATTAGATAAGGAAAAAAAAATACTGGTAGATACTTAAAAGAAAAGTTTTGTGCAGGTTTAGACTACTTTAGGATATTTGTTTTCTTTATATAATTTGTGAGGATGAATTGGCTTGAAATAGGACAAGCTTCTCTTCGAATGTTAAGGTATATTATATGTTTTAAGTTTTACAGATATCTTTATAAAACCTTTTGTCTGTTTGTTGTTTGTAGTAATTTTGAATGATTTTTGAGTCTTGAGTACATTATAGCTTTTTGTCATTCAAAATGTTGAGGCACTATACAAAATATAAGCATAAAATTTGAAGAGCATGTGGAGGGTATCATTTCAAGAGTGAGGGGCAGATGAACACATGGTTCCTGTCTTCCCAATCCCTTGGATATATGATATGTAATCGGCCAAGCGTATATGTGTTCTGGGGGAGAAATCAATGCGATTTTGTGAGATTTTTTTTTATCATAGTGTCATTTGTAATTTTTATCATTGGTATTCAAAATGTTGATTGATCATTTCATCATTCAACATTTTGAATACCAATGATTAAAATTGTGAATGTGTGAAATTTAAAGATGGGAAAGGATCATTTCAACAGAAAGTTTGAGGGGCAAATAAACCCATGGCCCTTGCCTTCCCATCCCTTGTCTATAATATTTAAGGTCCTCAGCTAAGTATATATGTATAAGTACATATGTGTGTTAGAAGGAGAGGGTCACAGTTATTTTAAAAGAGTTTTTTAATTATAGGAGCATTTGTTGCTTTTGTCATTGGTTCATTTTGTTGAGAGGCCTTATGTATTTAATGGAGACAAGGGAAAATCCCATTTCAAGAATGAGGGATAAGTGCACACATGGATATGGCCCCTTACTTGGCAATTCCTGGATCATATTATTACCATACATTAGTGTGCATTGACTTGGTGTGAAAGGTGGAGACCTATGTTTATGTCTTGTTGATGAAGTAAATGCTTAATTTTATTGAACAATAAGACCAATTAATATCAAAATGTCATCTTGATCATTGCTTGACATAGGTTGCAATCATAATACTGAAACAGACAGACAGACAAAAATGTATAGAAATATACTGTAGAAATGTACTAATTTTTATTCATTGACTTGGTGTGAAAGGTGAAGACCTATTGTCCTGTTGATGAATGAAAAATGGTCAAAATATTGAACAATGAGGCTATTCAAGTACTGAAGTGACTCCTGAATCATAGGTTGCAAATTTAAAATACAACATTTTTGAAGTAGCCCTCCACATAAGAATCATGCAAAATGTGATTCATGGTTGGGAAGCCTACATATTTTTATTATTTTATATTTTGTTTAATATGCCATAATTAACATGTGACTTTTCATATAACCCTTGTTCATAGGAGATAAAAATTACATAGAAGGTACTGGAGAATTCAAAACTAAGGGAATTAACTCTAAATGAAACTAAAAAAAAAACAATAGAAACTATTGGAATTACCATGTGGATTATCTCCTAAGAGCTGACAGATTGGAATGAAAAATTATGCATTCATCCTACAAAATGTATAAAGCAACTTAATAACAAAAATATGTAACCTTTTTTGAGGTGTATCACATTTTATAGAATTTGCATGATTCTTACAAAGACTGCTACTTAATTACTTATTGTGTGATTGTGAAGCTGTTTTGTACATATCAAATATAATGTACATTGTCATAACTGTTAAAGAACAATCCCAGCACTGATGATGTATGGAAGAGGGGTTTCAACTTTATTGTTCAAGGTCATGTGAATCAGGTGTACTTATCCAACAGTAACAAAACCCTCCACATTTAATGTATCCCCAATTTATTAATAGTTTTTGTCATAACATTTTGCATCTGTATATAACTTGTATATGGAAAATTACTGTACATTTAGCTTGATGTATGACTTGCGTTAGGTTTACTGGTACAAAATTAGCTGTTGACTTGGTCCACTTGATAAATATTTTAGCATCCATTAATATTTTAGGATGTTTGACATGTAAATATTACAGCATTATCTTATTTTGACAACAGTTGATTTAACAAGCAAATACTGTGGGAGAAGAAGAGCCATTGTAGTATTTATGATAAAATCATAATTTAAACATGGCCGAGGGCTAAAGTGAATATCCTTTTCACACCTGATTCATATATTCGCATACTTTTGAGGTGTGTATGTAGATATTCCATTTTGTACATCTTGAACATTTTGAAGTTATTATTTCTCCCCCACTTTTGAGGGGAGACATATTGTTTTTGTTCTGACTGTTTGTCTGTCACACTTTTATGGGAGCAACTCCTCAGAAACTACTGCACCAAAATTTCATAAAACTTTGTTGGTAGTAAGAACTCAATATGAAGCTGTGCATATTACAATGAATTTTTTATTCATTGAATTTTATGGGAGTTATACCCCTTTGAACATTGATCAGGTGGCAGGGGGAGAGACATTATCAATATCATAACATTTAACGATTTGATATATTGTGAACATCTTAACAAAATAAACGCAAGCAGTAATAAATCTTTTTTTGTGCATCTCACAAAGATGTATACATATGTACAAAAATGTATAATGTATACATGGTCAACACAACCCCATGTAAAGGGGTATACATGGTCCAATGCAACCCCATGTAAAGGTGTATACATGGTCAACACAACTCCATGTAAAGGTGTATACAGTATACATGGTCCAACACAACCCCATGTAAAGGGGTATACATGGTCCAATACACCCCATGTAAAGGTGTATACATGGTCAACACAACTCCATGTAAAGGTGTATACAGTATACATGGTCCAACACAACCCCATGTAAAGGGGTATACATGGTCCAATACACATCCATGTAAAGGAGTTTACATGGTCAACACAACCACATGTAAAGGTGTATACAGTATACATGGTCCAACACAACCCCATGTAAAGGTGTATACATGGTCAACACAACCACATGTAAAGGTGTATACAGTATACATGGTCCAACACAACCCCATGTAAAGGGGTATCCATGGTCCAACACATCCCCAGGTAAATGTGAATACATGGTCAACACAACCCCATGTGAAGGTGTATACATGGTCCAACACAACCCATGTAAAGGTGTATTCACCTTTTTGAATAACTGAACAAACTTGCATTTACACCTGGAAAATTAAACTACAAATGAAATGGTAAAATTAATTTTACTGTAATGTAGGGGTACATGTACTGGTAACCTTAGTAATTCTTATGATGAAGTAGCGTGGTATTATGTGATTCCTTTGGAATAATTAGATGTCCATCATTCTGTTCATCTGTTCCTCTGGCTGTCCAGTTTGTCTTACTGCGAAAGTGAAATTTGAAAATTTTTACAGTGCATTCGGTCCTTTGGGCAAGAAAAGTCCATTGAACCAGTTTTCACTGGACTAAATATTTTGAAAATACTTTGTAGCAGGTGAAAAATATACTCCATAATCAAATGTTTTTGTCTATGTCATGAGACTCATGACCTTTTAAAATTGAAAACGGAATAAAATAGAGAAAACACCAAAAGTAGATTCTGGAGAGGCACCAGTTTGCTTAAATTTTGCTTGAATTTTCCTTAGGGTATCTTTAACAATCTTTGTGGAGAATATTGATTGGGCAAAAAACATGACCACCTTTACTAAAAATAGGCCATTTTTTGCCGAAATTTGCAAATAACTCTATATTATACAGTTGGGTTTAGCCAATTCTAGCAGGTAGTAAAATTGTTCAGCTTGGTGGGATGGACCTATGCCAAAATTTTCTGAAAGATCTGTTGATGGATGAATGAGTTACGTGTCCTGAAATGGTTTTTTTCTGAATTTCACATTTCCTAGTTTGTAAATCTCCTCTGAAACTACTGGATGCAGTGAAACAAAACTTAGCATGAATGTTCTGTAGAACAGTTTTAGCAATCTGTGCTCATGGATTTTCAATCTTGTGAAAAACATGGCCACTGTTACTAAAAATACACCATAGGGATCAAATTGTAGAATTGTGCAAATAACTGTTGAATAGAGTTAAAATCTAACCTTGAGTATTTAAATTTTGCAGCATAGTGAGATGGAACTATGCTGGAAATTTTAGAAAGATCCGTAGATGGATGAATGAGTTACGGGTCCTGAAGTTGATTTTCCCCAAAATTTTACATTTCCAACTTTGAAAATCGTCTCCTCTGAGACTACTAGTAGGACAGAGGCATGAATCTTTGTCAGGATAACTGCTTAACAATTTTTGATCTGTCAAAAAAAAATTGCTGCCACTACTTAAAATCTAGGATTTGTTGTATTAACTCGAAAACTAATGGGTTAACCAAATTTTCACGGGGTAAAATTGAGACGGTTCTATGCCAAAATTTGATAAAGATCTGATAATCATTGTTTGAGTTATTGCTCTTGAAGAGTAAAAAAAATAATTATGATGGATTTATTTTATAATATGAAAACTGTGTTGAAAACTAAGATGCTCTTTATTGGTTAAAAAATTCTTGCGAAAATAGTACAGAAGGATCAAGAGTTCAGCTTTAGAAAGCTAAAAAGAGTTCTGTGAAGGTACCTCAATTAGTGGATACCAATATTCATGGATTAGGGAAGAAACACAAGTTCTTAGATTCTTGGATTCATGAGTTTGGTGTTTTCAGTATGCACATCAATGTAAATCTCCTTTCCATTTTAGTCTATCCACAAAAACAACAAAAATTGGTACCCCAAGAACAATAATACTTTAACAATATTTTTGACCAGGTAACCAACTTAAGCTCTTTAGAGCCAGGTAGTTTCACATTAAGTGACTGAGTATCACTTAATGTCCCAATAGTTCAAGCCCAATTTTTTAAAGTTATATAGCAACCCCATTTCTCTGAACTGGCATCTTATTTTTTTTTTTTGGTTTTAGGGGCCAGATGATGGTAGGTCCATGGACTGCCTTGGTTACAGTGTTTCTTTTTAGTTTGATTTGAGTGTGGTCTCTTTCACACATTCCCTATTTTTACCTTCTATTCAGTTAGTAAATGCACTATAATTGATATGTAATACATGTTCATATTTTGTACTGTAAACAACTTGCATTTGAACAGGTAAGATTATCAGTAATGTCACTCTTAGTGTTTCCTATTTTTCAGGAAATTTTTGGAAAGATAAAGGAAATTCCTCAATGGTTGTTGTAGTTAATAGGGATCATAGTGATTATCTATTTTCATATCAAAGTTGCCTTCCTCAACAAAACATAGCCACAAAACTTGAAAAATTAGTTAACAAGTCAATGTCATGAAATCTTAAAATTTTGATTGGTGTAACCATGGAAATAGAAATACTGTAAATTAAAAAATTATGAGTAACACTTATTAATGTGTTTTTATCATTTTAGACCAGAATTTGATATTAATTTTTGCAGTATTGAGAAAAACACTGCTTTTTTCATACAAAATTATGTGGGATGTGTAGGGAAGAGGCTTTTTTGCAGTTGAAAATCTTTAAATGTTTTTTTTTTGTTTTCAGTTTTAAAACCATTGAGAAACATGAAACACCCAGAAAGGACTATAGTTTGATTAAATATAATCAAATTAATGAGTTGTTTAGAATTGTTCAATTCATCATTGTATCCTCTTAGTGTTATGCAACACACAAGGTGTCTACCAGGGTCCTCCATCCAGCTCGGTCTTTTGTCTTTCTTTCCATTTCACCCCAACTGCTATTGTATCTGTCAATTTAATTTTTAAATTTATTTTTAACAATCTTCCTTCTTCTCCACGTATTTTTCTCTCTATTTCCTTGTTGGTTTTCCATGTTTCTGCTCTGTATAGTAATACTGCTCTTACATTACTTTTATATATCGTCATTTTCATTTTGTTCAATTTTTTTCTTGCTTTCCAGACATGTCCAAGTTTGTTAAAGGCTGATGTTGCTATTTTAATACATGTATTGATTTCTTTCAGTACTTCTCTATCTGTATTTAAGGTACTTTCAAAAGTCTGACAGGTCTTCAATTGGCTGGCCGTTCATAATTAGGTCAACAGTTTGTTTTCATGATCTTGGTTTTTTTATCACTTATTTTCAACGCAGTTTTTCTTGCTTCTTTGTTGATGTCGTTTGATTTTGATTGTAATGCTTGAAAGTATGGGAAATTAATGTCATCAACAAAGTCCATGTCTTCCAGTTTATTTATTAGTCTCAGCTGAATGCCTCTTAGTTCATTTGTTACTCTCCTTATTATCTAGTCAAGGAGATAGAGTAAAGATTACAAAATACATCCTTGTCTTACTCCTGATGTTTAATATAAAAAACCGATCTGTCAGGTCACCGTCGTGCAGTGTCCATTATTCCGTGATTTTGATGATTTTAATGTCAATCCCGTAATTTTTAAGGATGTTCCAGAAACTCTCTATGTATACTACATATGTATCAAAGGCCTTTTCAAAGTTGATGTGATCAATATAAAGTGATGTGTTCCATTCATTTGTCTGTTCTACAATAGTTCATAATATAAAGATATTATCAACACACGATCTATTCTTCCTAAAGCCACTTTGCTCTTCCCACAAAACTTATCTACTGATTCTATAAGTCTGTATAGTACAATGTGACTCAAGATTTTTTCTGGTACTGACAAATGACAAATATCATGCCAGTTGTTCCAATCAGCAAGTTCTTAATTAGTTTGACAATAATACCTTGTTTCCATTCTGCTGGTAAAAATTTCATCTCTCATGATTTTATTCAATAGCTGTTTCAAAATGTCTGCACTTAATCCTATGTCTGACTTAAATGCTTCAACTTGTATTTGATCAATACCTGCTGTTTCAGTTTCTTGATGGCATTAATGATCTCATTTTCAGATATTTCTCCTGTGTAAATCTCTAGTGATGGTATTCCAACTTCATCAAATGTGTGTAGATCATGTGATGATTCTATTCAAAACTTCACTTAAATATTCTTTCCATCTATTTAGTTGGTCTTTTCTTTTAATCAGTGTTCCCTTTTTTGACATGGAATGTACTATTTTGGTGTTGGCCACTTAGGGTCTTTGTTATTTGATATAATGTTCTCATATCCCCATTGTATGCAGCCTGTTCTGCTTTCTCTGCTTGTTCTTTTATATATTGCTTTTTATCATTCTTGGCATTTTTTTTTTGACTTCATTGTTGAAACTACTGTATTTGCTATTGAAATGGTCTTTGTTTTGGTTAAATAACACTCTTTGTTTTGCTTTTTTTCTCTTTTTTCACTAAAATAAGAATCAGACAACCATTCCTTTCTCTGTTCGTTTCTTAATCCAAGCTTTTCTTGACAAGATTTTTTATATATACAACATATGTCATTCCAGTTCTCATCTAGAGTGCAATCCTCTAATCTTCTTAAAGCCTGGAATTTATTTCTTAGAGAAGCATGCTGTATGCATCACAGTCATTACAACACCCACACTGTATGCATCACAGTCATTACAACACCCTCACTGTATGCATCACAGTCATTACAACACCCACACTGTATGCATCACAGTCATTACAACACCCTCACTGTATGCATCACACAGTCGTTTTGGACAGACCAGAGACTGTACAATTAAATGACATGAATATCATTCTCATTTTTCTTAAAAAAAACTTTTGGACCCTGGTTAAAATCCCCTCATTTGTATATCTCTGGACCTGCACTTGTCATTTTGTTATTAGTTGGTCATTATATCTTGGTATGCAGGTATCATGAATAGAACATGGAATCAAATTATATATTATTTATATTACATGTACAGTGTATGTAATCAAATTTTGATATCAACCACTTTTTGTGTTAATAAAAAAATGTTCTGACACATGTACAAAGGTACATGTAAATCTCTCCACAGTATTTCTTAGAAACCTTTAAATACTCCAAACCGTCTGTACTGGAAGTAAACCAACATTTTTGCAATGTTAAATAAACAAGATGTAGTTTTGAAAGATTTATAATTAACAGATAAAAGGGAAGAAAGAATGTTGATTGTATGCCAAATAATCAACAGCATTTCACACTCTCTACTATAGAATCCTGGTATCTTTTCTGAACATCTATATCTATTCTTCTCCATGTTATAATTAGGGAATGGTTCAAATTATTGCTTGGATATTGTCTGATTAACAGGAGGTGGATCTAGAGATCTTGAAAAGGTAGTTAAAGAAAATAAGGGGTGTTTCAGACTTATTTTCTCATCTGTGACCAAAGTTTGCATGAAACTAACAAAATGTTAAAAGGGGGAATGGAGGTCGAACCTCCAAAATTATGGTCTCAGTATCGTACATGTATTAATTTTCCCATAGACTTCTATAGTGAAGTGCATGTTTTTAGGATTTTTTTTAAAAATATGTAGATTGATTCAATAAAACTTTCACTTATGTAGCATTTCTAAGGACATGTGAAAAAATAATTTCCCGCAAAGAAAATAGATTGAGTCCACATCATCAAATATAGCCATTTTCCCTACTTTCACTTTCGGTTTGCACTCATCAAACCAACCTTTTCAGTGGAACATTTTTATGTTATCATGTTAGATTTTCTTTTAAAAATGTTCTTCATCTTGTAGTGTGATGTTTGCTCTATTTTGTAAGTCATTTGACAAAACATTAGTTTGTAGAGAGGCAAAAAGAAAATGCACTATATTTTAATAGTATCCATGTTTTGACGTACACCCGCTCAAAAATATGCAATATGATACTGGTACCTTACTCTTGTTGGGTCCATCACAGGATTTTCTGATCCTATGTGACAGTCTCTGCAAGAATCAGACAGTGGGTAAAGCATGGTATGAAAAAAGAAACATTTTGGATGTGTTATTTGACCATTTGTACCATCAGAATCATGCAAACAAAAGGAGAAGATTTGCCATATTGCTGGTAAATTGAGTTACATGCGTAATTTCATTGAAAATACAAAGAAAATAAACATTTTAAGGGCAGATAACTCAAAAATCTCATTTTTCTAACATTTTATTGAAAAACTTCTGAAAAATCCAGAAAATCAGAGATCAAATATTGGCCTTTACAAATAGAGAAATCATCCTTAATTGAAATTATATTGTCAGATCGGTGGGTTTTTAACATGCATGCTTCTGATTTTTACACCTGATTCTTAGAAAATGTACATCTAATACCTACAAATAAATTATGTGTAAAATTAGGGGAAATCATTGAAAATTCTGTTGAATGATTTCATCTCTTGATGTTTCGTTGCTTATTTAAGGTGGAAAATGGCTCTAATTATATTACACTACTATTACATTATTTAAGAATTGGCTATGATAAAAATTTGGTAATTTGAAAAAGAACATAAATTTTCCATAAGCATATTGTTTATTGCGCGAAGTGCTATAAACAAAATATGTACATGGAAAATTTATGTTATATTTCAATAGACAAAATTTTTATCATAGCCAATTCTTATAAATTAATTTTAAAACATATTTTTATCTTTATATTTCTTTTTATCCATTGAGATATAACAAAATTATTTTAACCAATCAGATTAAAGTATTTATCTCAAATTAATTTATTAATAGATATTGGTCCTGAGTATTTTATAGATGGATTTTCTTATCAAATAGATATAAAATGAAATGTTGGAACTGCACATGTAAAAATCTGTATTGGACTTCGATTAATGGAAGCTTTAACTCATATATCAACTGGTATATGATTTGATGTACAGAAATGTAACCTGTTCTGAGAGCTACTGTTATGGTTTGGAAGGGAGATAACTCTATAATATCCAAAACTTTCGTAATTTCTCTCCTAACCTGATGATTCAATTTGATACAACATGAACATCCAAATAAAATATTCCCATATGAATGATAAAATGCAGCCCTTTAGCCGTTAATCAAAGATGTAATGAAAAATTATTACATGGACATCATGTGTGAAAAAAGCTAAAATATCTAGAGCATGAAAAACCTCTTCCCTGATCTTTGGAGCAACTCCTGACTTTTGTTGATTTTCAGCAGCCATGACTATTTCCTGATTTTCTTGTGAAGCTCCTAGTAATGTCTCATGACTCACATAAAAAAATCCAAGTGTTGAAATTAATTAAATGATGTTAGATGTGTGCTTTTTGTATGCAAGTACATTTTTTATGATATACAAATTTACATGTATGACTCAAGGTTGCCTACATTTTACACTTTAGAATGAAGCAATTGCTAAAATTTTAGTTAGACTAAAATTCTTTACTAAGAGGGGAGGACAGTTGTCATTTTCAAGTTAAAAAAAATCGTGGTAACCCTTGCTAGCTCATCTGGCCAATGGTCATTTCGCATCCTTGTAGTCCTCTTTAATTTTTTCAAACGTCTTCTCCTCTGAAACCATTTTGGCAATTGCAATCAGATTTGTGAAATATTATTTCAGTTATAAGCTGTAAGAATGGGCAATGTATTTATACAAAAAAACCAATTTGAAACATTTCAATATTCTTCCACCATATCTCTTTCACGGTAGAAATACTTTCAAGGCGGTTATCAACAGAAGTCCCTTTGATTAACATCAGATGGTTTTAAGACTCAGAAGTCTCATGATTTCCGAGTAATAATAGAACTCAGGGATCTGTAACAGAAGGTTTTAGTATATATCTCAAAAATTCTTAGGTTAAGCCAAATTCTGAATGAGAAAAAAAATATTCAGCATGATGAGATCTATCAGTGGTCAAATTATTGTGTTCATCTGAAGAACATTTTATGATTTTGGATGTTTTTCTTTGTTTACCTTTATGAGAGCTTGGGATATTTCAAGTCTAATAAGACCAAATCTATCAAAATCAGACATGACACTACAAGGAGTTGGCCATTTATGTATGGCATATGTTACTCAGTGATATCATCCCTAAATTACATAAGATGATAATTTCAGCTAACTTTGTCATACCAATTTGATATCTATGATAATTCAGAAAGCTGTAGATGTTAATATCTTTCATCCTTATGAAAAAGGGACAAATTTCAACAATTTAATTCAAGCCTATTTCATCACTATGTGATTCTTTGTCTGTGTTCTATTACCATTTGTGTACTTTCAATATCCCAAACAGTGACATTAGGTATTTCAGAAATTACTTTAAGTTATGAGTTAGTTTGTTGCTATGTTGTATTTCACACTAATTTTAATGGACAATGAAAATATATGTAATAACCAGGAAGGGCAGTTTTCATCATATTATGCATTTCTCAGACTCCGAAATATGCTATAATTTAACTTGTGGTCTGACCACTATTAACATTTCCATCACTTTACATGTTAAAAAATTAATTTTCGAACTTTCACTCTGAATTCCCAGGCTGCATGACATTGTAAAGTACTACCATTGTGAAGCTTGGAAAATTAGGCTTTCAAAAGCATTATGCTAATGGTACGATGATTGTACAAAGTCACAAAATTTACTTGAATAAATGATATTGAAAATCCACAGTTTTATCTTTTCTGACAGCATGGAGGCAAATTACCTACATGTGTAAACAATATTCACACACTTTTTTAGTAAATTACAAATTTGATTTTAAAGTACACATTCTTAGCTTTTTTTGCCTACTTTTGATCAGAATACACACAAATTATGCACTTACAATGCATAGATCTAGGTTCAGTGTGTTTTTAGTGCTACTTGGGGGTTTGTCATTTGACCTGGAAGTAGTAAGTGAAACCTAAGCCATGTTGGAGTTATTGCCCTTTTTCAATGTTTTTTTTTGCTATTTTTAATGTTATTACTTTAAAACAAAATTCTCCTCTGAAACTACTGGACAGAATTTAATGAAAATTGGTGTGATTGTTCCTTAGGTATGAGTATTAGGAATTTTTGTCCAAGAAAAAACATGGCTACTTTTACAATTATAGATTGTTGCTAACCAAATCAGGTGAGTAATTCTGGCTCTTTAGAGCCTCTAGATACCTAAAACATACCTGATAAATTCCTAAACCCTCCTGATTTTCTAATTTCCTTTAGCCAAGATTTTGACAGACTGCTTCCTATGAAAAGTGGTCAAAATGCTTTTGCTGGAAAAAAATGCAACCAGCATGCCAGACTTTGATATTGCAACAAAAATGAATGACTATTTTGATAAGTTTTAAATCAACTTCACTTTTCAGCCAAAGAAAAAATTACTTAGCAACAGCAACAGCTTTTTGAAATGTTGTTCTTAAATTTCAATCACATTACTCTATGAAATAACAATAAGTTAAGTATTTACATCAGTTTTGATCTTTGTTTCCCCATCCACATGATATAGAAACATTATATTGTTAGAAAGGAAGCAAGTGCTCTCAATCACATGATGCTGTTTATGTTACACTTTGTATTGCATTTGTATCTATTGTTGATTTTAAGTTCAAAGGTCCTGGACTGTTTGATGTCTAGAACATAACAATTTTCGTTCTATACTTTTTTAAACAGTATAGCATAGTTTTGACATGCATAATACATCTTTGACTAAAATTGACTGCATTATATACAATGTGTTACAGCTCCCATTCTAGTAAATTCTTAAGAAACATTACTTGCTTGAATATAGCATTGCTTTAAAAGAACAGGGCTACTGTGAGTAAGCTGTAGAAGAAGATTGTATGTAATCCATGCTTCAAATTTATGGACTCCCAATGATACTAAGCTCACAAGCTATACTAAGGTAAATGCACATACCATGGTTTGTTTTTGTACATGTACTTGCAGGGTTAAAAGCATGAAGCTGAAAAACATGAAAAACATACTACATGTACATGTAGCTGTTATTTTATATCCCCAAATTAAGTTTTATGGTGGGGTACAATGTACATGTACCAGAATAAAAAAATATATGATCTGCTACATCTTGCAAGCTAGGTTTTAAATCAGCAAGCTTACTTACAGGTTATGTTTCACTTGTTTATATCTGTATGATCTGACATTCTTTTCTCTGTTTCAGGTCTTCCTTGGACTCAGCAGAGCAAGACATTGAACATCTTGAAGCAAAGTTAGAAAGGGTAGGCCAATATTCTGTTACGGTTGAAATAAACAAATGTCTTTAAAAAGTTTTTTTTATCATAGCCAATTCTTAAATAAAGGTTAGGCTTATAACCACAGGCTTAGTATTGGCACTTGAAATCAAAGTACATTAATTTTTTTTTTAATTTTTTTTTATGAAAATAAAAGACTCTAGTACATATTGATCGTTGATATTTAAGTTTCACTGTAAATTCCAGGGGCAAATGATATCTTAAAGTTGCATACCATTGCAAAGCTTGGAAAATATGGCTTTCAAAATCGCTACGCTACTTTTGATCAGAATACATACAAATTATGCACTTACATGCATAGATCTAGATTCAGTGTGTTTTGGTACTACATTTGGGCCATTTGGGCCATTTGACCCAGAAGTGGTAAGTGAGACCTTAGTGATCCTAGTTCCCTCTCATTATTACAGGTAGTAATGAAGTTAACTTCAGGGAATAGAGTTGGTCTTTATTTCATTAAATGTCAATTACCTGATGAACTGCCTTAAGAAGTTGAATGCACAATTGATAAAGAGGCTTATTTTTTTTATCACTTACGAGATTAAAATCCTATGAAATGATAGGAAGTTAAAATCTCTTTGTTAAATATCCAGTTAATAAAATGACCATGGCTGTCAGTTTTGTTTTATACTGTCATTACTCCACATATTCTACTATAATATACAACATATTATATTATTTACTTCAGAGAATAAAATTGGTCGTCCAATAATTAAATAAAAATCACCTGATGAACTGCCTTAGGTAGACAACTGGACAATTGACAGAGAATCAAACTTTGTTTAGAAAACCTTTGAAACAACTGGAAGTTAAGATTTCCTTGTTTACATTTACCATGACTACCTAAGATATTTCATCATGTAATGATCGTTTTATCAAAGGAGGAATGTAGATACACTGAATAGTGGGCTATTTTTACTCAGGCAACATCATCTTCCATTTGACCAAGAGTTGAGTATCCATCATTATTGACAAATAAATCTTTTGTGCTAATTTTCTGAGCAAAGTCAGTTTTTTTCCCATAAAAGTATAGTTGAAAACTGTTAGAGTTGGATGAATGGGAAACTCAAAATGTTGCACATACCTTGGGAAATCACATACTAACAGAGCGTGCGCAGTAAATTAGCATGAAAGGGTTTATAGCACACCATACATTTTGATAGGTAAAATGTTGTTTTTTTCCAGTTGGTTAAAGTATGTAGTGTGATGGTAGAGACAGGGAAGACATTCAGGAAGGCCAGCAAGTATGTCAGTTAAATATGGGTTACAAAAAGCAGAAAATACAATTTTCAATTGAAAAAAAGGAGAAAAATAAAAATATAATTTATTCTTTCTAAAGGATTATTGGTCTGTAATGACAAGATGTTTCCTGTGTCTTAAATATTTTGATAATTCAAACACAAAACAAAACTTACTATTCAGAAAAATACACTTTCCACTGAACACGGTAAGAAGGTCAAGATTATCTCCCTTTGCAAGTGCTTAAGGTGTAAAACCACTATTAAAAGTCCCATTACTCTCTATGTTGAATTAAGCAATTTTCAAGGTCCCAATCTTTTTTACAGTTTGTTAAAATGAACTTTAATAACAGGTTTTATCATAGAGGGGACCCTTTAAAGACTCTCTCATAAAATTTGCAGCATACCTTTAATGGTTTCTAAGAAAGAATGGTGAAGTGAAAGTAGACAGCTACTAAAAATACTACTTTCCTTTTGGTAATTTGACAAATCAATGGGCTTAAGATCTAGACTCTGACAAATTATTCTCTACATCAGGGTTCAAAACTGTTGTATTCAGTGTGTACCTGACATGATAAGCTTTCAGATGATACCCATTTTGCATCTACTGGCTAAATCACGAAAAAATATACAATGCATCCTAAGAACTACTTTGTTTTTTACGGACAACTTTCTGGTATGTGAAGGCGACTGGTTCTCCTTAATAGTGGTATTATACCTAATTAAATTTAATCATCTGGTTTCATTAAATCTACTGGTACCTTTGATTTTGAACTTTAATTAATTATTATTGACACCTATTAAACAACTTAGCAAGAGTTTTTCTGACAATGATGATTATCAGACAGGCAGGCATTATGATTTGTTTTTGTTCCAAAGTGAAGTGCATGTGTGTAAAGTTATATAACTTAAATTTGTATAAACATGTTGCAAGGGACGTTCAATCATATTTTTGTCAGCTTAATTTACACAACTGATACTTTTCCCTAACTTATGGTATTTAAATTCATATGTCTTTTCTACCATTGACTATTGTAAACTACAAAATTTGCATAAAATGTATTATCTACATGTACATTTCAGTGACTTTCTGTTTGGTGTTAAAGATATTTCAGCCTACTTCAACACAGATGATTTACTCAATGTAAGTGTTCAGTGGCTAGAAAATACTAAATAACTTCAATAATGGATAGGATATTGATCTTATCCCTCTTAAAAGGATGTCATTATTGAAGATGATAGTGTTATTATCAAGATTTATTCACTCTTTGGCTCTCATGATTCAAAATATTCACCCTCTCCAATTACTTATTCTGTTGTTACAATAATTAGATAAGAATTATATGTTGCCAGGGATATAGTTATAGTCCTTTCATCAGTGAACATTCTATGATAAACAACCTTCAATGCATTTGTATCAAACTTGATGCCTACTTATACTCCAAGTCACCTCAGATTGTTTGCGTTTTTTTGCGTTTATTTTTGTAATTACTCGACGGTTCCTTTCAAAAACTTGCCATTTTATTCATGTCGTTCTGTACTACGATTCCCTTACAATTATTTTTCGTTCTTACCTCCGAGATTGAAAAAATTCAAAATTTATTTTTCCTACGAGAATTTTGCATTGAATGTATTGTTTATCCGCCATCTTGTTTCTATTGATATTTTGAAATGTTCCCTATTATCTCACAATTATAGGCCATTCAAAGTTCTTTTTTTTTTTCTCTGGACATTTTTATGAAATTGCAGTGGGAGAGGGAGGTACTTTAAAGATTGTCCAAAAAAAAAAAAAAACCTAAGAGGGAGGTTTTCTTTTTTTTAAATTTTTATTAAAACAGTGATGAAAATAAATAACAAGCACCATTATAGGAGATAAGGGAGTACCTGTTAACCAAGAAATTTTCCTACCGCACAATAAGTAGGTGGTATAGTGGAATCACCTTTCCCATCTGTAAGCTCATCCTTCTGTCATTTTGTCCATCTTATTTTCTTTGCAATTATCTCGTCTCCTGTTAGATGAATTGCTTTTAAATTTGGTACATGTATGTGGCTTTATTTTGATCGGGTATATATGTATGTAGTAAGCAATTTTGGTTGCTCTGTAATATCAACTTCCTGTATAAGTGGGGTTATACCTAGTAAGACAACATGTGCAACTATGTAATTTTAAGTTGAGTCAAGCAAGATCCCTATCCGTTTTCAAATAACAGGCAAATTTTCACATGATAAGCAGGATGCCCTTATTCCTAGAGAGAATTTATTTCAACAATTACTAATTCACATATACTTGATGTATGTAAATATAGGATGACACGAAAGTTTCAGTGAGTATACTGCATCCTGATTCCATTCCAGTTTATTTTTAAAAAATTTTATTCCGTGGCTGGTTTTATTTTTTTCAGCTTCTTATTATTATAAACCCATTTTAACCCTTTTTGATTGACTTAGTATGAAGTTTTCTCAATCATTTTGTATGTTAAAATTGCAAATGGTGATGATACTTAAGTACAAGTGTTCTGAAGAATCAGGCAAACTTAAAAAATCAGAGATACATGTATGCACCATAAAAACCTACCTGAAAATGTAATGTCATTCAAGGAAATTTTCTTTATTTGACATTAAAAGTACTTGATCTCAGCACAATTGGAAATACTCAGAAATTTTTCATTAGTTTGTTAGGGTCTCACTAACCACTTCTAATGTTTCCATTACTTTACATGTTAAAAAAGTAATTTTCAAAGTTTCACTGTGAATTCCCAGGACAAATGACATCTTAAAGTTGCATACCGTTGTGAAGCTTGGGAAATAAAGCTTCCAAAATCATTATGCTAATGGTACAATGATTGTAGAAATTCTTCACAATATTTACTTGAATAAATAATACTGAAAATCCATATTTTTACCTTTCCTGCTAACTGACAGCGTTGAGGCAAATTACTCACACATGTAAATAATATTCATACATGTTTGTAGTTAATTACATATATGATTTTAAAGTACACATTCTCAGCTTTATTTTGACTACTTTTAATCATAATACACACATATAATGCACATACAATGCATATGTCTAGGTTCAGTGTGTTTTTTGTACTACATAGGGGAGTGGCCGTTTGACCCAGAAGTGGTTAGTGAGGTTTTTATAGATTTATTTGCCCCTAAAATATTCATTTTCAGGTCATTTCAATGGAATTATTACTCATTTTACAATAATGATATATGAAATCATGCCTTGGTTCAGATGGTATGAGTAGTCAAATTACACTATCAAAGTGGTGGGTTATTTTCTACCAGATTTCAGCCACTGCCTGATTCTTACAGATACTGACACTTAATAGGACAATTATTTCATATTTTTGGTGTAGCTTTCTCAGATCTGCATGATATTATTTATCTTGTCATCCATGTAAAAGCATTTTTAATTATGATAATAAATCTTGTGTCCATATTTTTGTGCATTTGTTTTAAACTGTTTTAGGTATAATATGCATGAAAAATTAATTTGAACTTTCCTTTTCTATCTATTGATAAGTTCTAGACCTTTATTCTGGTTTAACAATATACATGTACATTAAATTATATACCTAACTATGGAGTGGGTGTGTCCTCCTCCTTAAACCTTTATGAACTACACTTTGTTATACTGTAAACCGTGAAATATTCGCAGCAGTTTTATCTTTACTATTTTCACACCAAGATTTGAACATGATAATTAAGCCGTTGCAAATATTTTCTTCACAGAACATTACAGTACAATTTGATTGAAGATCACAAATTAAAAACTGCACAAAAGCAGACATAGCAGAAACTGTGAAAAAATACGGTGTGACAATTGCAGTTTACAGTAGCTTATCTTTACCAGGCATCAATATTTTATTCGTACTCTTTGTGCACCACCAACTCAGCTGCCTGCAATTAAGCATGCTAACCATTTCACCTTCAATTCTCTTTAAAACAATTACAGTAAATAATATAGTTAACTTCAAGGAGTATGATTTGTCTTCCCTTGATTAAATGACAATCATATTATGAACTTCCTTAGGTATTTAACTGAACAATTAATGAAGAGATTTTAACTTTCTATGAAACATTGATTGGAATACCTATGAAATGATATAAGGTTGTTAGTTGCCCATTTAACTACCTAAGATAAATCATCAGGTAATGGTCATTCAGTCTCAGGAAGATCCAACTGTTTTCCTTGAATTTTACTATATTATTCGCTGTAATGAATTAAATGTGATATTCAGTAGAACGGTAGTTACCTTTTTGATATTGATACATATACTGAAAATATGTTGAATTACTAGATGAGTCCAGAGGGCTGATTTCAATACGAAAATAGTTATTATGTGTAATTGTTCTGTTTATCAATATCCATTTTAATTCTAAAAAAAAATTGCAGTTAAATTTACTTCACAGAATTAAAAGTTTACCTCAGGTTAGAGAAATCTGTCTTCTAAACTGAATATAAATAGGTTATTTATGTACTCATGTGGTTCTATTATAAAGTCAGTGATTTTGTTGTGTCTATGAATTAGCAGATTTATATCTTCGATTTGTATTCCTAGTTATGTATATGTGCCTGGAATTTGTATATTTGTCTCTATTTTTACATAATCATCTGTGCTTTATATCTTCATATTATGATCAAATGTGCTGGGTATTTTTTTATATAAAATTCGTACTTATTACATGTGAAGTAGATATATTGTTATACCCCAACTCAGTGAATGGGTAGTATGTTGGAATCACTTTATCTGTTCATTATTCTGTTGGTTCCTTTGGCTATCTGAATTTTGTCACAATAATCTCAGTGACTAATGAATGGATTTATTTCGAATTTGAGGTATAGCTTCATATAGATAGGGTATACATTATAAGTCATGATTTTTGGTGCTTATGGATATCAACTTTATGTTTTGTGGGATTTTGCCACTTTTCACTATATGAAGTGATAGAGAAATTTTTGTCAAAAAAATCTCTGATCACAATGAATGAATTGATTTTAATTTGATGTATAGCTTTAAATAGATAGGGCATATGCTGTAAGCCATTTTTGATGATTTTGGATGTCATATGTTTTGTGGGATTTTGTGACTTTCCACTTTATGAATATTGTCAAAAAAATCATCCCAGTGGATGGATTGATTTCAAATTTGGTATGTAGCTTCATATAGATTGTTCATATATTGTTAGTGATTTTTGTTGCTGCACAATATCAACTTCCTATACAAGTGGGGTCATGCTTAGCACAACGACATGTGCAACTTCATGTTTTTTTTACTTAGTTTTGTACTAGTATCTAAATGGATATTCCATGGTGTACATATTTTACCTATTTTTCAGAACTGTCTGTCGAAGTTTGCAAGAGAATTGTCTGAACTCCTGAACTATTTTACAGTAAGTTTTCTATACATTTATAAGTACAGATCATTATAAGAATAAGGTATGCTCTTTGTAACAGCGTAACATAAAATTTATTACTGGAATTTACCAAATTCATTTACTACCCATCAGAAACAATCCCAGTAGACCCTTTTATGCTATTTTCTGAGTAGATTCAGCTAGAACTTCCCCAAGGTAAATGCTTAACTTTTCAGTGAAAGCAAAACCAAGTGACCAGAACAGTGCAAAGAAAACAAATAAGTTATAGAAAGTGGGAAAAAATACAAATAAAACTTGTTTTAAATTGGCAACCTTTGCCCAGTTCAAAGTTGAATTTTTTCTCAAATCCTTGAGTTTTTCCTCAAATGTCCAATTTCAAGCAATCTGATTGGTCAAAATTTCAGTTGAGGAAATATTTGAGGAAGTTCTCAACAGATTTTTATATGAAACCCAGGTCTGGTATCTATAGAACATGAAAACTTTTGTTTTTTTACAAGGTATACTAGAATGGTCAACTAAGGTAAAAAAAAGTGCTATCTTTTCTGTCAGAAACTGAAGTAGTATATACTTAAACATATTAATTTTCGTGGTGTACTAATTTTTGCTGTTTTTACGGTTGCTTCAAGAACGCAAAAATATCTTCACATTACCAAATTCTTTGACGATTATAATCCTGGTTTCCACAATTCTGAATAGAAACATCATTTTGTGTAAGGGTTGTATCATTCAATGCAATCAAGTATGAATTTATACTAAGTCTATTATAAAAACATATACGGTAAAACCATGATCTTGTTTTCATTATGATTTGGCCATAGAGTACCTGTCACATCAAAGAACAAAATGTAAGTGTCAAACACACACCACAGGTAATCACCGATAAAAGGTTACCATTAAATACACCTAATAATACCGTTAAAATAATCCCTGCAATTAGCTACGGCTTGGGCAGTTCAATGAGTTCTTTTTGGTTTTAGAAGAATAAATATACACCGTTAGATTAAAATGGCCATAGGAAACTATATATGTGGACTTGTCAATGTCATATTAATGGCTGTCATTAATTTATTGGAATATTAACGGTGAAATAGCTGATCAAAAGAGGAATCGCACACTGGCGAGACTATTGAAAAACTTTATTTTCTTTAACCTTGAAAACCGCAAAAACTAATACCCGCAAACATGTTGACTTTTCAGAAACCGGGAAAATTAGCTGCCGCAAAAATTAATATGTTTACAGTTCTTCATGAATGATATTTTAAAGAAAAAATGTGTGATGTCATCATGAGAAATGTCCCTCATTTGAAGTTCTTTTTATTTGTTTATTTTTTTCAGATACTGATGGACCAGGCTAATAGATCTGTTTGCCAGAATATCCAGAAGTTCATAAAAAAGTATGAATTTACACCAGACACTTTGTTCTAAATTCTGAGCATGTAATAATTTTAACTCTTTAAGAATTTTTATAGGAAAGTATTCAATTTATGTCACTGAAAATTGTTGCATTTCCCTAGCTGAAATACTGACAGGCCTTGCTCAGTTTGGAAGAATGCCAATATTTAGTGAATGTGCAGAAGTCCATATAGATATCATTAGATTATAGAATGTACTGTATATATAATGCAAAGTGCTAATTTAATACACAATCTAAATAGTTTTTGTCTCAAAAGTACAACAACTATATTACAACCTATGATTTGTTATGTGGTCTGTAGCTGTGATGTGAAATTTGTGGGCTTGACATACATGTATCCCCTCTTGTCTGATGTATATAAATATTGCTACTTATATAAGGATTAACAGGATCCTGTATTTAGATTAGTAGTAATTATATGTTTGTTTTCTGTACAAATCTTACATCTAAAAACACTTGTGAAAAAAGGAAACTGAAATAGGGAAATATTTTTTTCAGTGTTTTATTTTTTTTCCTCACTGAGGAATAATCTGTACTATTTACTGAGAGGATTGTTGCTTTACTTGGATTATACTTTCACTTTTTGATTGTCTTGTATGGTGCTGCAAATTTGAGGTTGGAGAATTGTTTATCAAGTACATACAGGTACATGTAGCTGGTTTTATTGCAATTTGAATTGAACTGAAACCACTTTCAATACAAACTTGAGGAAGCTTCTTAGTATTTGAACAGTTTTTTTTTAGATGTTATTCTGCCCTACCAGTACTATATTACGGTGTTTACCCCTTAAACACCTGTGTGATCTTTTAGACACAGTCTTTCATTCTTGAATATTTGTCAGTTATGATGATCTAAGGCTCTACATTTTACATATTCAGACTTGAAAGAAAGTCGTTAAGATCACATACATGTAGTTAATAAATAAGGACATGCATTAATACTTACATGTATTGCAGAATTCCACTAAGGGTTTTTATCACCAAAAGTTACAGTCTCCACGCAGCAGCAGATGTTCGCTTTCTCTTTTACTATCTGCTGCAGACAGGCCTTTCGAAATTTTTAGGCATTATTCAAATCATACATTTGACAATAGGATAATGTCACATAAAATCGTCCACCTTTTTTCAACTTTGCAAGAATCTTGCATTTTCTGAGTGAATTATGAATGTCAGATGCTGTTCGGGAGCTTGTAGAAGTTTGCCTTGATTTTCATTGATAGTGGTATCAGTTCAATTCATTTTGCCGTAAAGTACAATGTGACTTAACTAAAAAAGTACATGCAAAGAGATCCTGGTGTTTCCCCCTATAAATTTCTATGAGTTGTTTTACAGATCATCATTGTGAACGTTAAGCCACCTACCTTTTGCCCTAATTTAGTAAAAAAAAAATTTAGGACTAATGAAATTTCAGGAAATTTTATTTACTTATAAAAGTAAAAATGCTGAAAAAATAGTTTATTTCTAAAGAAACTTTGTACATTTTGTCAAGATAAGTTTATGAACATGCCCATACAATTTAAGATTAATTTGGTTTTCATACCAGCTAAATTATGAAAATGTCTCTTTTGACACAAGCATGATACCATGACTAAATTTATGAACAATTCAAATCTATTCTCCACTCCTTTCTGTTTATACTACTGGTGCCAGTTTTTTGGCATAAACTGGACCTATTCTACTGGTGCCAGTTTTTTTGGCATAAACTGGACCCATACTACTGGTGCCAGTTTTTTGGCATAAACTGGATCCATACTATTGTTGACTTAGTTTTTTGGTATAAACTGAACCCTGACTACTGTTGACTCAGTTTGTTTGGCATAAACTGGACCCATACTACTGTTGACAAAGTTTTTTTGGCATAAACTGGACCCATACTACTGTTGACTCAGTTTTTTTGGGCATAAACTGGATCCATACTACTGTTGACTTGGTTTTTTTTTACATAAACTGGACCCATACTACTGTTGACTCAGTTTTTGGGCATAAACTGGACCCATACTAATGGTGCCAGTTTTTTTGGCATAAACTGAACCCATACTACTGGTGCCAGTTTTTTTGGCATAAACTGGACCCATACTACTGGTGCCAGTTTTTTTGACATAAACTGAACCCATACTACTGGTGCCAGTTTTTTGGCATAAAGTGGACCCATACTACTGTTGACTCAGGTTTTTTGTGGTAATATATTTTTGATTATTTATTTGTTTTTCATTTGCTTTTTTTTTTTTGTTTTTTTTTGCTAAATTGAAGCTGCTATGATCTTGATGTACATGAATATTTATCAGGTGGCAATGTGTTGTAATACTTCACACAATTTGTTGCTGAGGGTATAATATCTTTTTACATGTCTGTCCGCCTGTCAGTTTGTCAGTCTGCTTTTTGTCATCAAAACTTTTCTGAACAGAATTTTTTGAAACTTGGTATGTGGTAAGGATGCAAAATTTTGTTGTTTTTTTTAACTGGGGAATTTTTGTTGTTACAATCAGGGTGTTGATAGAAAGTAACTTAACATTTAGGATGTTTCTTGTCCATGTTTTCCATCTTCCCAGTTGGTTTGATAAGAATTATTCGGTAGCTTTAATTTCATACAAAATATGAACATTAACTAATAATTTAAAATGCTGTGATTATTGCGTTAAATGAACATTTGTTGTGTTTCAGTGACATTAGGAAAGTCAAAGATGCTAGAAAGGATTTTGAAAAGATAAGTGATGATTTGGACTCTGCTCTAAGCCGTAATGCTAATGTGCCTAAAAATAAAGTGTCTGAGTGTGAAGAAGCTAAGAATATTCTGACCGCTAAAAGATCCTGCTTTGCTCATGCTTCTCTTGACTATGTCTTTCAGGTAAGAGTTGGTTAATTATATTTCCCCTCTAAAAGAGGGGGGTGTACCAATATTTTACCCTTGTCAATCCATCTGTTTGTCACATCCTTTTCATTACAGTCTTTTTTTTTTCAACTGAGTAACACAGCGACTTGATTGTGTATAGGGATTTCATTGCAGGTTTTGATGACTACAGCTACTGGATTGACTGTTTAGCTAAGAGTCTATAAAAAAATATTTTTGAATAGTCATCTAACATTTGACTGTTTTGTTGAATATTGTTTTTTTATTATTTTGTTAAATTGCAAAAGTTTCCTCCCACAAATATGGAAGGGTTGAAATGTCTGTATTGCTATCACAAAATAAAAGCAGACTTTGTGAAAAATATTTATGCTGTTAAGGAAATTGACCCAGAATTTTAATATATAAACATTTTCTTTTTTTTGCATGATTCTCAGGTGAGCCTTTACTTGCAATGAAAATACAGTTGTTCATGTGAAAACTTCAATGAACAGAGAAAATTTCAAAATTCATGAAATTTGATACACATGTACATGTATAAAACTTCCTTCATAAAAATGAAAAGAAATATAAAACTTGAGCTAAATGAACAAAGCCATAAGAAAGTACATTCCTTAGGGCTATTTACTATTTTAGGAAACATGTTTTTCCTGTATAAAGTTTCATGATTATGCTTTTTTTTCAGATTAATGTACTTCACTCAAAGAAACGATTTGATATTTTAGAAACTGTAAGTTTATAATTAGAGTTATTTCCCTTTGATTGATATGCTAAGAGAAGATGGCTGCATACATGTATATAGAATAGATTTTATACATGTATTTCTAAAAACGAATTTTTAGATTATTGAGATTTTAACTAATTTTAACTGAACAAGATCTTGTAAAAATTCTTTTGTTGCTATCATGTCTATATAAAGCTAGAAATTCAGACTAGAAGGGGACCACAACCCTTCTAATTGTACCTTGTCTATTTTAACTTTGTAAACTGATATCCTTTATGAAACCAAATCCTCTGTCCATTTGCCCTGTCTTTCATAATTATACTAGAATCCTTGTACAACACATTAAATTTAATTTGATCAAAATCAGTGGGGGATACAAACAATCTTTTCAATTTCAATAGTATTTAATTTCTCTGTTTTCAGATGTTATCATTTATGCATGCCTACAACACATATTTCCATCAAGGACATGATTTGTTTAAGGAATTTGAACCAGATATGAAGAATATTACATCTCAAGTAAGTTGTTGTAGTTATAATGTATCACTCCTATGCTAGATGTAAAAATAATTTTCATTGGTTGATACTATGTGTATGTAATTTCCATGAATAAGAATTGGTAAGAATTTGATGTTACAGAAAAAAAGTGTCATTGTATGTACATGTAACCAAAAAGACAAAAAACAAATCATATAAATGGAACTTTACATGCAGTTCATGTGACTTCCTTGTGAAATTGACTTGTCATTATAATTTTCAAATCAACTCTATCAAAAGATTTATTTGTTCAATTCTGGTAAATGATTGACAGGCATACATTTCCAAAAAATCACCCTAATTTATTTAGACATCAGTGAAGGGTATAGTATATTTAAGTATGGTTGTTTTTAACAAGGGCTTGTGTGAAATCACATGAAAATCAGGGGATAAAAAGGTTTTCCAGTGAATATATTCTTTATGCAATTGTGTAAGTATGTAAAATCAGAAAAAAAAACATAGGGGAGTTGAAATTTACCAGACAATTAAAAATTTCAGGAGAAAAAGACCAAATCCAAGGGTCATTAGTCAGTAAAAAAATATCAGATTTAAATGGAATGCAAACAGAAATGTTGTACCATACAGTTCTTTGTTTACTTACACCATGAAAAAAATAAAAATTGGAATACATGAATGCTTGAAGTTATGAGTTAATTTATAATGAGAATGGATATGGTGAATATGCCAAAGAGTCAACAACCCCACCAGGATGAGAAATGTCATCTCTAGGCTCATGGGTCTTCAGTGAACAACAAGAAAACCCTCGCAACCTCAGGCAGGCTGCAGATGGTCCAAAAACATCATTATACAAGACTACAGCGAAATAGTTGCCCTCATAGACTCACACAGTATAAATGAAACTTAAAAGTGAGAATGAATCAAGACACATAAAGACCAGAAATTCCTGACTTGAGATGGCACAAAATATGTGGCTGGGTTAAAGTACTTCGGCGTGATCACAACCCTCCCCCTTCTAAACCTGGCCACTGTAGATAAAATATTACACAATTAACACACACCTAAGAATTAATTCATAAAGGTCTGACTCCCTCTTTAAAACGGAAATAAAGAATCAGATTACTGGGAAAGTACTTATATTCGTGGGTATCGATTTTTGTGGTTTAGGGGAAAAGTAAAAGTTCGTGGATTATTGAATTCGTGGTTTTGATAATCCTGTTATACAATTTAAAGTAAATAATCCTTTTCATTGGGAACCATATTTTGTGGTTTATCTTATCCACGAAATCCATGAAAATTGGTACCCCACAAACAATAGTACTTTCACAGTATATTGAACGTTAACATCTTTTTATAATGTTGGACATTATAATTGATAGGTTGACGAGCTAAGAATCAAAGCCACACAGGACAGGAAAGATATGGAGGATAGACACAATCTTGTTCAGAAAAAAGTAAGTTGAGTGAAAAATGGGGAGGGACTTCTACATAATGGCTGTGGAGTCTAGGCTCGTCCATTATCAAGTATATTTTTCTGGTAAGAATTAACGATAGAATATAAATCTTGGACAGGTTTTAGAAGAAATGCTTCACTTCTCAAGTTTTTCCTCTGATCTTTGATTTTAAGCAGTCTGATTGTTCAAAATTTGATATTGACGAAGAACTCAATTTGAGGTATTTTTACGAACTATGCCGTGTTGATTGAGTGGTATACATTAAAGAAATATCATATAAATCAAGAAGAGCCAAAACAATGTTTTTTAATGCATCTTTTTAAAACAAGACTTTGCCTTTGACAGTACGCCTAGCAAAAAAAAACTGATACCAAATGTTCATGCCTTTATATTTTTAGTTATTTTCATGAAATCTCAGTAAAAGTAAAATAATATATGTTAATAAATATGTAATTTCATATTGGCCCTGTCATAGGTTTGAGGTCTGTCATATTGGTCGAGGCGGTCGTATTGGTCCCGAGGCATTGCCGTGGGCCAATATGATTGATCGAAACCTTTAATAGTGCCAATATGAAATTACATATTTATTGACAATTTTATTAACCAACTCAACTAGATGATTTATAGAACAGTTGTTATCGTGTTTTACTAAGAACATGTAGGTTTATTTGCATTATTCAGTCTTAAATATCCTTTTTGTATAAAATGGAAGATTTGTTTTGTGTTTCTGCAGCTTTTAGTCCTGGTGATCAAAGTTCATGAAATCCAATTCTAACTCAAAATGGTTGTGTCAAACGACCGGAAGTTATGATGCCATATTGGCCTCTTTTAGATGCCTGGTTTGAATTCATATCAATTGGTCAGTTTTTGACATATTTTAATGTATTTTGGGTAGTTAGTTAATAACAGCTTGTAAAATAAAAGTGTGAATATCTATGGGTTACTTTTATTTCCTGTAATCTCTGAAGCATGAATATAGTTAATATTAAAAATTGATACATCATACGTGAAACTTTATTTAAAAAAAATAGTTTGAACTTATGAAAATACTGTAGAACATATTAATTTTCACGTACTAATTATTGCTATTATTGTGGTTGACACAAAACTCAAAAACATCACTCACAAAATTGATTTTGAACGCTATTTAAGGTTAATCATTTTTTGTGAAATTTACAAACTGCCAAAATTAATATGTTTCCAGCACAGCAGTGTTGAAATGCATGAAATACCTGCAAATAATTGAAGTCGGTGTGGTCTCCTTGGTAACATATCTGTTAGCTCATATTTGATTATCATTAACTGTATTTTTCATACCATTCCTCCGGAGGTGAGGGGTATTCTGTTTTTATCCTTATCTATGCATATTTCTGTTGTTTTTTTTTTTTTGTTACAAATTTCTCTGCAATATCATGACACAAGCTTGATAAAGATGGGGCCTATTGTTTGATTTAATTTTGGACTTAGGTGACAACAACTTATTATTTGTAGTCATGGTTTAAATTTTTCTACCATATACTAAATTTCAGGTTTGGGATTGTCACGTTTGAGTATTGAATGACAGAATCCAGTTGTTATTTATCTTTTTTACCCCAGCTTTATAAGCAGGAGATATTTAATGATTATGATGTCAGTCTATTTGTTTTTCTATCCTCAGTTCAAATCTGCAGCAACTCTCAAAATTGATGAAACTCTTCCTGTCTGGTCTTTGTCCCTTGATTGAGATCTTTTGATTTCTGCTAGAATCTTGGTTCCATTGATTACTCCTTCACACATTTTTATCACATGATGCCACAGTGCATCTCCTATTTTGTTTTCCCATCTGAATGACTTTTGAGGGGAATGAGCCCTGCTCACAGTTAATCTAGTTCATTGAAGGAAACCATCATCTTATATATAAAACGAAATTTGGTGATTGTTGTTACTTTTTAAGGTAAGAATAAGTATTATTGATTTGTTTTTTTTTACATCTTGTATTCTAGCTTCAGTTATGTTGATTTTTTTCCTTTTTATTGTACAAACTGCAACTGTAAGATTATATCCATTTACACTTCTGGTCTATTTTCATTGATATTTGGATTTTAGAATAGGTGTATTGTCACATGGAAATTTTAGGATTTTTTTTTTTTTTGTTAAATGGTGACTTAGTTTTACTTCCACTTTCAAAATGTTGTTTTCAGTTTTATGGTTTCAGTTTATGGAAGTCATTTACAGTAAATGATTTTTAGGGAAATTTTATGTCTCCTTGGAAATTAGAATTGTTTGTATGAGATCATGTAAATTGGTGCCAACAGCATATCAGAGTAGTGTTCTGTCAGTTAATTGTTGCTATATGTAAATAAGTATACTTCAGTAATTTTGTTTTATTTATGTACAAATTAAAATATATCACAAAGAAAATTTGTGATAAAGATTACATGAATACAAATTTACTATGAATAAAAATACTACAAACAATTCTCACTCTATACTAACTAGAGCTAGATTTAACTATGACATTGTTTACAAATTTTATTTAAAAATAGAGTTTGGTAAAATGAGTATTCTGACTTCCTTTTTCAATGACACCTTATGCCTGAAGTTACATCTATGCATTGAAAATAGCAGTCAAAGGTAACATTTTGAAATAGATATTTTAAGTGATGTTCAAGATAAGAATCATGCATAAACAGAAAATAGGTGGTGCATGCATATTTTATAATTCTATAGAAATAACTTGACAATAAAGGCATTGATAAACTTTGAATCAAGAGAAAAATAGTGTCTTACTTAGGAGCTGAAATGCTTCAGGTATGCCAGAAAAATTAGATATTAAACAATAAAAGAATTGGTGACATATTAGAATTACAAGCAAAGAATTACCTTTTGTATAGTTTTAAAATGGAACAATACTAGTAGATATTGTAGGAATCAACAAAGATATCTACAGATCTGTTTTAAACAAACAGTACCTTCCTGATGTTCCCAATGCTTTCATACAGTTTTTCGGAATATTTAATTTAAGAATGTTCTCTTAGCTGTTAAAATTGTACTTGTCATTACCAGTATACTGATAAGCTACATGATGGAGTTAATTCTTCTCTCCGCATAATTTACTACTCATAACTATTGACATAGTGTCATAGGTGAAGTCCAGTAGATCACTTATATGTTTATTTTACCTTCATTTCATTAGATTAAAATAGGTGCATGAATTCAATTTACTAATATTCTATTATGGCTACAGTCTTGTCACAACCCTACTAGCCTTGAATGACTGGGGGCAATGTTGAACTTGTCTTCTTTCCCTTCCTCCCTCTTCTTTTTCTCTTACAAACTCTCTTCCCATTTGTTCCTACAGTACATCGTTTTACTCGTCTAGGGCATATCTTTTTGCCATTTGCATCAACAATGCACCTCCTTTTGGATTTATTATTTTTTCGTTTGGACCTGTCAAGTTTATTTTTCCTTTTCCTTTTCTTTTTATTTCTGTTCTTTTTGTTTTTGTTTTTGTTTTTCTTCTTCTTCTTTTTGTTTTTCTTGCTTTTCTTTGGTTTTCCACTATTTTTGTCTTCCTTGTCATCTTTGCTTGCTAAATTGTTTACAGGAGCTACTACATTGACAGTGACAGTTCTTACTGTTTGTGGATCTGTTTTAACTGGAGTTATCTCTCCTTGACCACCATTGTTTTGATTTGGACTTTTCTCATTTTGATTTCTGTTGTTTTCATTTGGACTTTCACTTTTGTTATTTTGAACTGGAGATTTCTCCTTGTCTTCAACTGGGGCTACCTTAGTTTCAGCAAATTCAGAATCATCAAGACTTGTTATCTCTTTTCCTTCAACATCCTTAGGTGCTGCACAGGTCAATGGTTCATAAATGTAAAAAGTAATATCAGAAGATTTCATCCAGTCTTTTAGCCAAGTAAGTCTTTTGTCACAAGTCCATGGGTTGCCATCCAAGAACATTTTTTTGACATTGGGAAGTAATTGTTTTAGATTTGATGGCAGACTTTCTAGCTCATTATACTGAAGAGAAAATGTGTTTGTGTCTATCATTTCAGGTGCATTCCGTCTTTCAGCCAACTCCATGAATGACTTCACAATCCCTAGACTGTTCATCATATTAATACTTTCCACTGTTGATAATGTTGATATAAAATTTGAGGGTATTCTTGTTGTTAATGCATTCAGATAAGAAAGACTGATTTCATTTAACTTTGGTAAGTCTTTCATTGCTCCATCTTCAATCACTTCGATTGGATTATTGGACAGTTTGAGAGACTCAAGGCTTGGGATGTTGGTGAAGGAACCAGAGGTCACAACCTTTAGCTTATTGGCATTTAAGTTAATGCTTTTTAACACAGGCATTTCATCCCATGCTCCTTCTGAAATTCTTTCCACCATATTTGTATCTAGTGTTAGCAGCTCTAGTTTAGAGTTTATAGGAAAGTTTCTTCTTCCAATTTCGTAAATCTCATTATGATCGAGATAAATTTTGTTGAGGTTTCTTGGCAGCAACCTTGGAACAGCTTTTAGCTTGTTGTAGCTTAGCCATATTTCCATGATTCTTTCCAGGTTTCCAAATGCTTTCTCTTCAACTTGAGTGATTTCATTATTGTTTAAGGTGACCAAACGTAAATTGGTAATATTTTCAAAGTTTTTAGCCATGATTTGTGTAAGCTTGTTATTCCCAAGTCTATAATCAGCCACAGATGCTGGCATTTTGCCAGGTACTTCTTCAAGTTGACAGTTTGTGAAGTCTACAAGCTGGAGAATCTTGGATGCAAATTCTAGCTCTGGTAATCTTACTATAGGATTTGAGTTTAAGTTTAGATATCTTAATCGTTTCAAATTAGCAAATGCTTTTGATGATATTCTTGTGATCTTGTTTTGACTGAGATCTAACATTTGTAGTTGAGTGTTTGATTCAAAATTGTCATCTTCAATTGCTTCAATTTCATTTGAAGCTAGGTTAATGGTATGTAATGATTGAGCATCATTTAGCATTGTTCCGATCCTTCTCAGCTTGGTAGTCTGTATAGACAACATTCTAAGATACCCCATTCCAAGAAGTGCATCATCATGAATCCATCTGATTGGGTTATTGGACAGATCAATACTCATCAAAGACGGCAGATTGATAAACGACCTTTCCATGACCTCACTAATTCCATTTCCGGACATACGGATAGTTTGAAGTGACGGAAGTTCCTGGAAACTGTTGCTTGATAGTTCTGTAAGTTGGTTATTAGAAACATCCATTATTGTTATGGTAGTTGGGAAGTTCTTTGGAACATCTCTAATCCCCATACCCAGACAATTGGCCATTCCATTGTCACATGACGTACATTCTGCGGGGCATGATTGACCATTGCACAACAAAGGTAAAAGGACCAGGAGGATTATAGGTTCAATATTCAGTATCATCTTGAATCTGTAATAGAAAGATCAGTTTTAATTACAGATATTGACAGAGTTCCCTAAAAATGTTGGTCCTGTCAATCATAAATATTGTCATCACTTGACGTCCCTCATCGTCATTTGTTGTCATTAACAATTTCTCAAAACTCTTCACCTCTGACGCTACTATGAATGTTCCTTAGGGTGTTCAAATAGAAATGATGTGGGGATTTTTGATCCGTCAATAAACATGGCAGCCGTTACTAAAATAAGAACATCGGGGTCAGACAAAAGTTTTTTCATACATATATATATCGGGTTTAGCCAAATTCTAACAAGGGTGAAAATGTTCAGTATGATCTATCTGTGGTCAAATTTTTGTATTAATCTGTAAAGCCATGTTGGAGTTATTACCATTTTTTTTACACTTTTTTAGCTCACCTGACCATAGACCATGCAAGCTGTTGCCATCACTTGGCATCCGTCATGGTGATGTCGATTACAATTTCTTCAAACTTTTTTTCCTCTGAAACTACTGAATGGATTTGGATGAAACTTCTGACTGATTAAAAGTAGTCAGCTCTCTGTGGTCCAATTTTGGTGAAAATCGGCTGAACCATGTTGGAGTTATTGCCCTTTTTGTACTTTTTTGGATGTTTTTGATGTTATTACTTACAAAAATTGTCTCCTCAGAGACTAATTTACAGAATTCAATGAAAGTTGGTATTTTTGTTTTTTAAACAAAATAAACGTTTTTCTTGATCTGTTAAAAAACGTGGCTGCAGTTACTAAAATATAGCAAAGGGGTCAGACAGCAGATTTTTCCATATATCTCCAAAATTATTATGTTTAACCAAATTATGACATGGGTAAAAGTATTCAGCATGATGAGATCTATCTATGGTCAAATTTTGATGAAAATCTGTTGACCCATGTTTGAGTTATTGTTTCTGGCTATTTTTGATGTTATTACTTTCAAAAATCTTCTGCTCAAAGACTACAGTACAGAATTCAATGAAAGTTGTAATTTTTGTTTTTTAGGGTATCCTTAACAAATTGACCATATGGATTCTTAATCTGTTAAATAAACATGGCTACTGTTACCAAAAATAGAACATAGGGGTCAGACAGCAGATTTTTTAATGTATCTTCAAACTGTTTGGTTCACCAATATCTTTCTATTGCTAAAATGATCCTTAATATTAAAAGGCCTATAAAAATGTCTCTCCGCGATCAAAGCTGTCAGAGGACTCCATCTAAAAGGTATTGCCCTTGAGAGGTGAAAAATGACTTTTTTTTACAGTTTTCAGCCAATATCTTGAAAACTATGATAATAGAGTGAAACTCTCAGTTGCTGAAATGATTCTTATTACAAGGCCTACAAAAGTCTCCAGGGCTCAAAATTGTCTGACGACTCCATGTAAGAGGTATTGCCCTGGAAAGGCAAAAAATTATGTTTTTAGCAGATTTCAGCCAATATATTGAAAACTATAATAGATAGAATGAAACTTTCAGTTGATGAAATGATCTTTATGATAAGTCCTACCAAAGTCTTCGTTGAGGCGAAATTGTCGGACAACTCCTTGTTAGAGTAATTGCCCTTGAAAGGCAAAAATTTAACAAAGTGAGCGATTCAGGCTCCTGGGAGCCTCTTTTAGCTATTTTTATTGACATTACTTCAACAAATTTCTCCTCAAAAACTACTTGACAGAATTTAATGAAAATTGATTGTACCTTAGGTATTATCACTGGGAATTTTTATCCGAGGAAAACATGGCTGCTTTTATAAAAATAAATTGTTGCTTATCGAGTAGATGAGCGATTCAGGCTCTTTAGAACCTCTTGTTATCTAATCTGATTCATTTCGTTTCTTTTTATTTCAAGATAATGAAAGACTTGAAATCTGCCAAAATAGCTGCAATAACTAAATTTTTCATCTGTTTGTTTGTTTTTTAATTTATGAATAATTTTCAGAGTAGCAAATTTTTAATTCAAATTATTATTAATGAAAATTTATTTTGAACGAAAAATAGTGAGGTCAATACTGCCTGTAAAAAGGTATGACGAAATGTTAGTTGTAATTTATCATCAGAACATACAAGCTGGTCCATATTATAGAGAAACAAGTTGGAATGTCCTGATTAATTTTTCCTCCATTTTGTTTATTACTTTTATTATAAAGCAATCTGTAGTCAAGTACATATATTCGTATTAATATCAATTATGTTTACACAATACAGGATTTTTTGATCAGATTACTTTTGACAGACAATCATTTTACATGTAAATATTGGGGCTTAGATATCAAAATATCTGTATGAACTTAGGCTGACCCAAAACATATTGTACAAGATAGTGTAAACAACAGAATTCTTCATTGATATAACACCAACTCATGCTTTCAGACAAATAAACATCTTATCAAGTTATGACAGTTGTAAATTAAATAATTTAGAAAGCTTAAGAGATGTAGCAAGTACCCAATGACTAAGATTCACCTTTCACTTAGATTTGTATCATTTTAGTGGGTGATGAAATATGTCTGTCTGTCATAAGTATCTTTTCTAGCAAAAAGTCTAAATCATCAAATTTGTAACTAGGTCCCCTATACCTTGACCAATTTCTGTGTCCGCTTATATAGCTACTTACCATTATTAAAAGTTTTGAAAAAAATGACCTTAAAATGGTGGAGCTATCCTTGTTACAACCTACTATGTAAGATGGATAGACAGACAGACAGACAGATAGATGAGTCAAAAACATTATACTACTGCAACTTACTTATGTGTAGGATAATAAAATATCAATGTCATTACATTGAAAAAAAAAACATTTTTGATGTTTTTGTTTTGTTGAGACTTTCAGATGGTACACTGCACTGACTAATATTAATTTGGTTGATAAAGTTAACAGACAGAAGGGATGCTTCCTATTTGCCATCATATTCAGATTACTATAATGAAAAATGAATTATCAGCTTTTCATTAAAAAGCTCAGCTGTAACTTTTTTTTTAAAATCATTTACTTAATGTGTTTGTTTTTTTGTATTTATCATTGACAGCAAACTCATTTTTTTTTTTATTTCATGGCTTAATTGCCAAACCCAATTAAGAAAGATAAGAACCACACAAATTTGAAAGCTAAGGATTTCATCAACAGTGAAAAACGGTAACCACAAATAAGAGTACAAACAAGGCATTAGACAGACACAAAGTAGGTTATTGAGTTTAAAAACACATGAACTAATGAGTCTGTTTATAAAGAGTGCAACATTGCAACTTTTGAAATTAACTAAATGCTTCACAATTCAAAAATTAAATCAGTTTTGTTTTCTCCTCTAATACCCAGAAAAATCAAGGAAGATAAACATTTAAATTTGTATGTGATTATTTTGCAATATACCTGGAAAAAATGAGAAGTTGTGAGCAAATACCTACTACTGAAATAACTGTAAATCCCAACTTTAGAGTACGGTCAAATTAAAACTGAGTCACAAGTCCAAAATATGATTCATCTATATGGCAAAAATACAATTTATTTCAATATATCCAGTGATTGTGACAAGTAGTTGTAGAGAAAACTGTTATAAAAATAAGTAGGAACGATTTTGATGGACAGACAGACTGACGAGGGTAAAACAGTACTTCCTTCCCTCCTATGGAGTATGGGTATAAAATTATTTCTTCTACATGTTCCTACCAAAAGTCATCATGATAAAAAATTAATAGGAAAGATGTTGATGGATAGATAGACAGACGAGGGTAAAACTGATGGAGACCTTAAAAAAAGCGGGGGGTTATTTTAAATGTAATACATACTGCCAGTGATCTAGAAATTTTGAAATATTTTCCTTCCCAAGGAAAACTTTGGCATAGCAATTACTTTTCCTACAAAAGAAGCCACTTGTCACATACAGGTAACAGAAAATGGGAATTTTAGAGCCCTAGTTTAATACTGAGACCATTCTATATTTCGACTGATTCTTTTTTACTTGGATAAATGGTTATTAGCAGTAAAATCTTGTATAGGATTAATTTTAACAGAAATTGGTCAAAAGGGTAATTTTTGGGGGGGAAATGGGATCAGAACTATAAAATGTGGGCATGTTTGGATATTGTAAGCATGCTTGTTAAGGCTCTAAATATGTTATTCAGTAATATGATTTCTAGCATTCCTACTTATGCAAGAATTCCATTCTGTAAAAACTTATGAGAATCGCTGATGATAAAATTTATTTTCTATTGAATGATTGATTGTATGCACTGGTGACAGAATAGAAATAAAATTTGATTTTGAAAGAATGACTGCATTTTTAGCAAATATAAAGCCTCAATGTAGACTAAAAAGTCACTAAATCCCACAATCTGGTTTGAATTAGACCCCTAGTTGTTCCATGTAGTCAATACTTATAATATCTAACAACACTCCATTCTACTTTTTGTTTAGTTACCTTTTCAAAATCCTCATTTTTTTCTCCATCAGATAATGCTTTCAAAATCCTGAAATCTGATTGGTCTGTCAAAAAGGTCATCTGAACAGAAAGTAGAAGGAAGTGTTGTTTGATCCTACATGTAGTAACTGATTGGAGCAGTGAGTGGGTCTGATATTAACTGTTTTAAGTCCCAGAACATTTTGGAGTCATTTCCTAAGGATGAAGAGATAATCAAGACTAGACAGAAAAACCATGAACAGATGAAAAGGAATGAGCTAACCATAAGAATAAGTTATTATGCTCATATATTCATCACTTCAAACACTTTAAAATCGTTATTCCACGACCTTAATTCAAAAGCCATGAACTCGTACTAGACAATCAAGCAGGTTGGTTTGTTAATGTACCAGTTAAGTGCATTATCTTTGCAGATCTGGACTATTACCTGCCAAATACCTGCCAGATTTAATCAAAAGTACAGTCTATATTATCATAAATGCATCATCATGAATTAGTATTGCATTGTTTTCTTAGTAGGAAATTGCTCATAAATTTCCTTGGAATGATTTGTTTCACAGAAAAAGTGGTTTTTCTGGTTTTTATCTCTTAGTCATATTATTATGATTTAACCAATTCTTTACAATAAACTTTGTTATTTTCATGATAAACTTAGTTTCTTTGTACTTGTTCATTCTAAGGTAAATTTAGTTTCTGTTTTTTTTTCTGTTTCCTGTCTGTCTGTTTATCAGTCATTCTGCTATTTTTTATAATTCAGAAAAGTCATTTGTTAACTTTTTTCCCCTTTTTATTGTGGGATTACTTAGAAATATTCCAAAGATTACTAGTTAAGAGATATGTTGAAATAACAAGTATAAATCAATGGCTTTAAAACCTAAAACTTACCCTTTAATTTAACTAAAAGTATAAGTTATATTGTAAAACCTACAGAAATTGTCATGTGTGCAAAAGATTTTATACTTGTGTCTAATGAATTAAAGGAAAATGAGGACTTTATTATAGCAATTGATATCTATTAAATTTTCCAAAATCAGAAAAATGCATCAAGCACACCTTTTTGAAAGGCTTTGTTTTTTTTGCTTTTGATTCTATTTCTCAAGCAGTAGCTACATGTACATTTGGCCTGATGGTCTGTTTCTGGGTAGTTTATTATCATTTTTACATGTATAGTGTAACTAGAACATTCCATTACCTCTACAGTGATTTTTCCCCAGATTTTTTTGCTAACAGCTAATTTTGGTATCAAGTTGATTTTTTTGGTATGGCTGTATTTTAATTGGTTACAGATTAGTTTTGAACATTTTGATTTGCTTGCTTTTAGGGGCATTGAACAGTAAATTTCATGTGTACAATACTTTTCTGTAGGATATCTTTAGTATTCTTGTAATTTTACTTCTTTTGAACTACATGTACATTCAGGTTCAGGCAGGAATTTCATTTAAAATTTTCTACTGAATGTGCAGTTTAATGTTGAAGTCATTAAATGTATAGGTACAGAAATCTAAACAATCAGTTTAATTATATTTACATAAAATACACCTGTGTATACAGTTACATTACTTCCCCTAATGACATAATTCCCTTATGTAAACAAAAATCAAAGAAACTGATGACTTGGCTTAAAATAAATTTCTTTAATTAAAACACTTAAGTGCTGATTGAAAGGTTCCAGATTTGAATTTAGAATGAAATTGATCTTTTTTCAACCCTGCCCCAGAAAGTGTCAGAGAATTTTTGTTAAAATTATTTTTAACTTCTTGAAACTCATTCTCTCACTATAACAATCTTGACCTATTTGAACTTAGAAATTTTTAGATCATTTCATAGTCAACTGATCTGAATGTACCTATGTGAAGAATGAACTAAACAATGAAGAGCAAGGCAGGCTGTTAGCATTCAACTGTATTCCAAGTATGTAGGTCAAAGGTCAAGGTGATTATTATTTTGTGACCTCTCCTAAAATTGTATCTTATTTTGCAGTTTTGATACAAGTCTGTATTATAAAACCAATTACATTTCTACCATGTTATAAAGGTCAAGGTAAAGATTATTCCTGTCAACACTAAAATATTTGGTGATTCTCTTGTGGTCAATATACTCCCTAAAAACTGTTCAAAAGTATGAAAAATTTTGCGAAAAAAAGGGGGCATTGTTTAATATTTTCTCGTGTACATAATATGTTTAGTATTATGATGTTTCAAGTTCTACAGTTCAAATTTATGAAGAAAAGTTAATAGTCCTTTTTCATATTCCTGACTTTGGCTCCGTTTTTTTAATATTTTAATCAAAGGGGAATAACTTTTTACAAATTTATCATCTGACAGACTGGATTACTGTCAAATTGTTGTAATGAACAGTAATAGACTTCAAATTCAAATATTGAATTTATTAGAGCCACGGTAAGTACTTTGATACCTTTAAATTACTTTTTTCCAACCATTCAGGTACTTATCGAAGTGAAAATAGTCTAAGTTTCTAAGAAAAATGTTTACTGTTTTGCCTTTCCCCCAATGAGAGCGGCAACCAGGTTGTCAAGTGTTGGTGGGTTATGTCCCTTTGAAAAACTTGCTAAAATGGTTTGCATTCTGTAAGTATGAAAAAGGACTATTGAGACATAGGCACTGTTATCTTTCATACTTTAAAAGTAATTAAAATGGTGTAATTTAGAAATGTATGGTAAAAATTACGAAGAATATTATTATATACATGATATTCAAAAATTCTACTAAATAATATCCAGCTATAGTTTTTCAAAAAATTTTCAAAAAGTTAATTTATTTATTTGATGAACATTGTATGTTCTTCATACATGATATACATACATTCTACTAAATGATATCTAGGGAATAAGCTGTTTTTAAGATTCATGAGTTAATTTTTAATTAGTTTTTGATATAAGGTTAGGAGCCAAATGGTAGCATTGGCTGTTTAGCCCTCGTGCAAAGCTTACTTCCTGATATCTTGTATTTAAAAAATCAAAGTAAATACTCTGCAACCTCTTTAAAATCATATACCTCAGTAGAATTTATGTATCCTATTAGTTAAAACCAAAAAATAACCAAAAAATTGAAATGAATTATATTAAGCAAGACAATTTTCCTTTTTCCAGTTAAGTATTATCTTTAAACAAACAAAAAGAAGTTGATTCTGAAAAAAATACCAAATTAAAAAATTAAGACAATTTAATTTAATTATATTTTCTTACCTTTTAAATTAGTCAATAAATCCTCTCAGTTCACATGGTTTAGATACAGCTATCTGTAAGCTATGTAGAGTGAGTCAGTGAGAGTAGGTGTATGTTATGTGTACAATGTATTACCTCTGTAACCCTCTATTAAGGTACAATACTGATATTGTACCAGGGTTTTATGTACTAATTGTCCTGCAACTAATTTGATGTGAGGTGGTTATACAGATTACAATAACAATAGACTGGCTTTAGGTGGGACACAATCTTGATACTGTTATAATAAAAGTTGGTCTAGGGTTTTTTTTGGAAATTTTTTTTCAATTACACAAAACTTTTATCAGTATAAAAAGGGACTAAAAAGAGTATAAAAAAAAATACAAACTATCATTTGCAATTATATTTCTATTGAAACTTTGGTGTTCGTGGACTATTAGCATTGATTTTGATATGCTCATCTCTTTACAGTCCTGTTGTGTTACATGCATGTATTGCAGTATAAGTCTGTCTGTCTGTTCTACATCACACAGTAATTAGAAATGTTTTAAAGGACTTTAATAATGTTGTGATACAGCATTTGTCTTCATGGACAGAATTGTTGTTCACAGATATAGTGTATTTCATTTCAATGGTATTGGACTTCAAACATCAAAAAAGGGGGTGTCCATTTTTGTGCTTTTCATGCAGTTATTTATGATTGTAGGCTCATTAAGATTTTGAAGGTTTTATTTAACATACCTAGTGTATGCCCTATGTACAGTAGGTCTGTGTCTGCCTGGCACATGGTTGATTTCTGAGGCTGATTTATAAACTACTCCATCAAATCTCATGGAATTTCATTATATTGCTTTGGACCATGAAGTACAGGTCAGAATCCAATGATGTAATCAACACATTTTTGCTGGAAAACTTCATAAAGGTGTCTGGGAATTAAGCTTTGAATATTGCCTAATAATATCAGCTATGGTGTAATAACTTTAAAGTTCTTCATAACAAAGTAAAAATATAAATATAAAGAAAAATAATATTTTGTGGTTTAGTTCATTGTTAAGATAGAGTTACAAGGGAAATAAGGTTATAGCAGTAATCAAAAGAAAGTAATCTAGGGACAAGGACCAGACATGGAAAACAGACATACACAACAAAGAACATTAAGTAATTAAAATCATACATACAAAATAACAAAAGCAAATGAGGAACTCAGACCACTAAAAACTTGGAGCATGGACCAGGTGCACCGGTAGGGTAAGCGTCCTCTGCTGTCATAATGACAAGGGGACACCTTGCCAAATATATGACCATATAAAGACCAAAAAGTACAAATTTTGACAGAATATCTGAATATTGGTAAACTTAAAGAAATTTTTCTGTCCTTTTATTGCAAGAATTATCAGAAGTATTTATGTTTTCTCATTTCTGGTGGATTAAAGTCTGCAAATTCACAATAAAATATTTTAACACTTTATGATGAATTTTCAGTTGTATTTTAGGCCAGTTGGGCCCTTTATTGCCCCTTCTCCTTTATGCTAAATTATGGCAAAAAATGAGAAAATGATAGCCTAGCTAAATCCTTACACATTTAAATAAAATCTCCCTTTTTGGTTGTATAGATTATGCCCCTGAAATTTAACAACATATAACTAAACCCTTACACATTTAAATAAAATCCACTTTTTTGGTTGTATAGATTATGCCCCTGAAATTTAACAACATATATAATGTAGTTACACCATGTTTTCACTTCAGTTTGTTTTTTTAGTAGGAGAGTATAATCATCAAAAAATCTTTCCCCGAGTTCGAAGTTCATTTAAGTAGGACCATAAAATATCAGGCAGTGAGAACAAGGAAGATAGGTTTAAGTTGACTATAAAACAAAACATCAGGAAAAATGCTTGGCCTTCGCGTTTACAAAAATGAATGAATTCTTCACATGCTTGAATATTTCAATCTGAAGAGTGCACTTAAATTTTGAATTATCAGTCTGGATATTAATAGCATGATACATATACATGTAGTGGTTGTTAAGATTTCCGTTGTATTGTTACTCATGTACTTGAAACTTGAAAGGCCCTCATTGACTACTTCTTTCTGTTTGTTTTTTTGTTCTTGCTATCCAGTTTCTGGTTTTTTGAGATCATTTTCTGCTCTTATCTCTGTAATTACTACTCTAATTAAATCTGTTTACATGTATGTCTGGTAAAAAAAACCTTCAAAAGCATAGATCACTGAAATCTTCTCTTTTCCTTCAGCAAGGTTGAGTAACATAAGATCTTATGTCGATGCACAGGGATGTTAATTTTACTGTTTCTCATAGTTTTAAAGTGGGCAGATGAAAGTAAAATGCAGATTTTATAAATTTATTCAATGCTGTAGTATTTCTTATGGGGGAATTTTCTAATGCATATTTAGTCAGCTTGTGGTTTTATTGATGATGTTAATGTATTTCCTCCAGCTAAACTATAACTTTACCTTGACTATTATGACAAAGCTACAAAAGATTAAAGCAACATAATAGAAAATGTATAGAATTTATAGTAAGATGTCAGAGTTTATATTTAACTTGGTTGTGACTTGTAGTAAAACAGTACACTGTGTTTTTTTACCTGTTATGTAAGGTTCTCTCTGTGAAACAAGAACAGTGGTGGATCCAGAAATATTCTGGAAAAGGAGGGGGGTTCAACTGACATAGGGGAGTGGGCGACTGGCTCAAGATGAGCAGTGCTTTTCAGTGATTATCAATTTTTTCAACTCTTCACTGACAGCTAGGAAGTCCAGTACATTAACCCCTCCCCCAACACTTTGTTTGAAAATTTGGTTAATTGCATGCATGTTTGGCTAGGTAACACACTTGTGATAATTGACTTATAGAATGATGAATGTTGGTCGGTCAGATGGGCAATCAGGGCGAGCAGGAAAGATATTTTTTATGACATTTTTCTCAGCAAATATAAATCACAATCCTCCAGATATTTAGTACTAACAACTTCAGTATGGGACCCCATATTGTGGGATGCCATTTCAGGTCTGTTGGACTTCTACTTCTTGTTTACTGACTTAGCATGTTTTTCAACTTTACGGCTACCTGGTCATTTCTGTCTTGTCCCATTTTGGATACAAGTTAACCAATCAAACCACCTTTTTCTGGACCCTTTGCTTTATTTCCTAAATATTTGGATCAACGAGAGGTACCTGTGTCCCGTGGACACGTTTCATCTAATTTGTAGAAATGAATGGAATTCTCTTACATTACTACCATAGTGTTTACATGTAGAATTACATAACATAATCCTAAATGATCTCCCAGCTGTTTTATACATGCCAGGCCTATAATTAACATGAAACACAACATGATCACCTTATTTTATGTATCTACCTGGAGATTTAATGTTCTTCTTCGTTTGATTTGGTTTGTTTGGGTTCCAGAAGTTTTTGGGTATAATTTTTAAACAAAGAATACAAAGAAATTTTAAATAATGCAAGGAATCCCTGGTTAGACAAACATTAATTATTGTATGCATTTGTTATTGTGATTTGGTCACTTTTTTCAATATTTTATTCAGTTAAGTGTAATATAGAGGAAAAATTGCATTCCATTACTGCTCAGAGTTTAATAATGCAAGTATTATAATTTTCAACAAATTATAACACACCTTTTTTATAACTGCTTTTACCAATTGATTTTATATTTTGTATGTAGTCTTACTATGAGAAGTTACAGATTAAGTTCGACCATAGTTGTGGTGGAATGATTTTTACGGAAGTTATGGCCCTTGGACTTGAAAAATTTCAGTAAATTTACAGTTTTCCACATTTTTTTTGTAATGCTTTTACCAATGGATTTTATATTTTGTATGTACTCTTACTATGAGGAAGTTACAGATTAAGTTCATCTTTGGTTACAGTTGAATGATTTTTACAAAAGTTATGGCCCTTGGACTTTGAAAATTTCAGTGAATGTAAAGTTTTTCATACTTTTTTTTTTATGGCAGGGGACATTGGAACGCTGTTCTTTTATTAATATAAAAATATCATTTGCTTTTGTTACTTTGTATGTATGACGTATTACTTTATGTTCTTTGTTGTGTCTGTCTGTTCTGGTATTTGACTGTTTTCCATGATTACTCTTTAAAAGTTGTCTTTAAGTAAAGACCCTATTTTTTCATACCATGTTTCATGCCTGATACATACAGGAACTGACACTTAATGTGCATGTGTCACAATCGAATCTTCAGTTAGATTGTACCTTAAATATTCTATAGAATGCTATGTCTGGTCTTTGGCCCTGGATTACATTCTTTTGATTACCGTTGTAACCTTGGTTCCCTTGATTACTCTTTCTCTTTTTTTCAGGATCTGTCGCAAATTACCAGCTCATCACATGGAGAGAATGGCATCATTGAAGGTTACCTGTTCAAAAAGACAAGTAAAGGCTTTAAAAGCTGGGTCAGGTATTGTAACATAAATAGTTATACCTAGAGTCTGATTATCAGTTACCAGTATCACATTGCATATCCCTTAGCGAGTGTATGTCAAAACACGGATGATATAAAAATATAGTGCTATTTTCTTTTTGCCTCTTTACAAACTAATGCTTTGTCAAAATTTATGAACAATGACTTATAAAAGAGAGCAAACATAACACTAAAAGATGTCAAACTTTTTGTTAAGGAATCTAACATTATAACATAAAAATGTTCCGCTGAAAAGGTTGGTTTGATGAGTGCAGAATGGAAAGTAGAGAAAATGGCTATTTATAGTTCAAGACTACTTTTCTGTCTGGTCTTCATGGACTTTTTTAGCGGGAATTATTTTTTCACATGTCCTCAGAAATGCTACGTAAGTGAAAGTTTTAGTGAATCAATGTACATATTATTTTAAAAAACCCTAAAAATATGCACTTTACTATAGAGGTCTATGGGAATATTAATATGATACTGAGACCATTACAGACATGATTTTCTTCCTATTTAAGTAGGAATTCCTACTTTTTTTTTAATCTAATATTCTAGTATGAAAAGTTTTTACCCCCATTCCTTTTTTTCTCTGAGTGTCCTACTCTTTTTACCATGAGTAAAATAATGTCAGAATTAAGAGAGAAATAATAGAATTCTTAGTAATGTTGGAAACTTTATTCTTGCTATAAAGATATAAAAGTTTCCTGAGGTTTTGCCAGCTTTCATGCAATAAAAGATGTCAAAATTACATTATGAAACTTTAGTAAACTTTGGTAAGAAAAGTAAGATTTGCAATGTATACATGTAATGCATGTATATCTTTCAACTAACAATTACACCAAACAAGTACTATATGCAATTTATTTATTTTAAAAGACACAAACTAAATTTTTTAATGAAATGAAAAATGATGTTAAATTACTTTACAGCAAATCTATTAGTTATCTTCAGGGAGTTAAAATCTCCATTTCGATAAGACTTTTTATCAGGTTATTAACCCTTTATTAAAAGGTTACCTTTTATACTTGATGTAAGTAAACAATTATCAATCAATTGCTATGGCAAGTCATTATAGACTTTCTTTCTTTATTTTTTTTATGTGTGTCTCCAGACGATGGTTTGCCATTCAGAATAATCAGTTGGTATACAAGAAACGGTCAGGTGCCCACAATCATATATCAGTCATGGAAGAAGATCTGAGGTTATGTACAGTCAAACCAGCATTTGATACAGAGAGGAGATTCTGTTTTGAGGTCCTTTCTCCCTCAAGGTATGTTGATACAGAGAACAGGGTCGATCTTTAGGTGCTTTCACCATCAATGTAGGTTGACAGAGGATATTCTGTTTTGAGGTTCTTTACCATCAAGGTATATTGATACAGAGAGGAGGTTCTGTTTTGAGGTCCTTTTATGATCAAGGTATGTTGATACAGGAAGAAGGTTCTGTTTCATGGTCCTTTCATCATCAAGGTATGTTGATAACATGGAGGAGGATCTGTTTTGAGGTCCTTTCACCATCAAGGTATGCTGAAGCGGAGAGGAGATTCTTTTTTAGGTCCTTTCACCTTCAAGGTATTTTGATACAGAGAGGCAATTCTGTTTTTAGGTCCTTTCACCATTAAGGTATGTTGATAACACAAAGGAGACTCTGTTTTGAGGTTCTTTTGACCATTAAGGTATGTTGATAACACAGAGGAGGGTCTGTTTTGAGGTCTTTTCACCATCAAGGCATGCTGATGCAGAGAGGAGGGTCTGTTTTGAGGTCCTTTCACCATTAAAGTATGTTGATAACATGGAGGAGGGTCTGTTTTAAAGTCCTTTCACCATCAAGGTATGTTGATACAGAGAGGAGGGTCTGTTTTGAGGTACATTCACCATTAAGGTATGTTGATACATAGAGGAGATTCTGTTTTGAGGTCCATTCACCATTAAGGTATGTTGATACAGAGAGGAGTTTCTGTTTTGAGGTCCTTTCACCATTAAGGTATGTTGATACAGAGATAGGAGATTCTCTTTTGAGGTCATTTCACCTTCAAGGTATGTTAAATTAAACCATTTGTTTTAGAGAAGAAGTCCTGCTTTGAGGTCACTTTCACAGTATAACTAAACCATTAGTGTCAAGCTTAGGCTTTCTTTGAATATTTTCTTCCTAGTTTAGTTGGTGATGGTACATAACCATTTGCTCCAACCATTAGCCTGTTAATTATTTCATTGGGATGTTGAATTTTTTTTAAACTCTGTATACATCATGTATTTCCCTTGAATTTACCTAAATCTCTTGCTGTTACTACAAAATGTATTTATGTAATTTTAGATATCATTTTCATTTAAGAGCAAAACTAGCATTGTTCTAACAAAAAATATTGAAACTATTGATTTTTGGTCTAATTCTATTGTATTCTTAGTTGAGTGAAGACATATTAAATTCCAAGTGTCATTTTCACTTTTGCTTTGTGAAAATTTATAATTTTATAAAAGAGGGGGATTTTGGAACCACAAAGATAGGTACTGTTAACATGGATATTTTTATCAAATATCATTGAAAATTACCCCTTGCAAAACTTTTCTTGTTCAGATGAAGATGTCTGACCATTGAATTCATTCCCACATGAAATGTTTGCCCCCGATATCGTGAAAGTAAAATTTTCACTTTTACAATTCAAAACCACTGTATCTTCTTAAGAATTTTATTTTCTTTGTAGGAGTCATTTGCTGCAGGCTGATTCAGAACTTGACTGTCAGATGTGGATCAGTGAGATCACATCTGGAATCTCTAAAGCTTTTAAAGATGCTGAAAATCATGAACAAAAAAGTGTAAGTTCTTATTCAGTTCATCTGGTATGTGTGCTTAAAGGTAATATTGCTAAGTATTCAGAACGAGTAGTTGTGGTTAAATCTTTCTTAGGAAAATATTGAATATTTTGCAACAAAATTTGCTTGCAGGTATTCTTTTAATGATCATGAAAACATGTTTATTTGTTTTGTAGGAGGATGATGAATCTAGTCCAACAGATAACAAAACAACAGATGATGCCAAAAGTACACCTCCTAAACTCAGTAAAGCTCAAATGTAAGTCAGTCGAAAATACACCTCCTAAACTCAATAAAGCTCAAATGTAAGTCAGTCTAAAATACACCTCCTAAACTCAGTAAAGCTCAAATGAAAGTCAGTCAAAAATACACCTCCTAAACTGAGTAAAGCTCAAATGTAAGTCAGTCTAAAATAAACCTCCTAAACTCAGTAAAGCTCAAATGTAAGTCAGTCTAAAATACACCTCCTAAACTCTTGAAAGCTGAAAAATAAGTCAGTCGAAAATACACCTCTTAAACTCAGTAAAGCTCAAATGTAAGTCAGGCAAAAATACACCGCTTAAACTCTTGAAAGCTGAATATAAATCAGTCAGAAATACAACTCCAACACTCAGGAAAGCTGAAATTTAAGTCTGTCAGAAATACCTGTCCAAAACTCAGGAAAGCTGAAATGTTAGTCAGTCAGGTGTACACCTCCTAAACTCAGGAAAGCTGAAATGTAAGTCAGTCAAAGAACCCCTCATAAACTAAGTAAAGCTTAAATGTTAGTCAGTCAAAAGTACACTTCTTAACGTCAGTAATGCACAAATGAAAGTTCCAAATTTAGAAGAGCTCAAATGTAAAACAAAAATATACCTCTAAAAATCAGGAAAGCTCAAATGTAAATTGGTCGTAAATACACATCCTAAACTGAGTAAAGCTCAGATGTTAGTCTAACTAAAGTACACCTCTTAAATACAGTTAACCATCAAAAGTACACCTAAAGTATGTGGAACTCAAATGTAAAACAGAAGTTCACCTCCTGAACTCAGTAAAGCTCAAATGTAAGTCTGTGAGACATACACCTCCAAAACTTAGTAAAGCTCAAATGTATGTCTGTCAGAAATACAACTCCAAAACTCAGTAAGGTTCAAATGTAAGTCTGTGAGAAATACACCTCCAAAACTCAGTAAAGCTCAAATGTATGTTTGTCAGAAATACACCTCCAAAACTCAGTAAAGCTCAAATGTATGTTTGTCAGAAATACACCTCCAAAACTCAGTAAAGCTCAAATGTAAATTGGTCGTAAATACACATCCTAAACTGAGTAAAGCTCAGATGTTAGTCTAACTAAAGTACACCTCCTAAATATAGTTAACCATCAAAAGTACACCTAAATTATGTGGAACTCAAATGTAAAACAGAAGTTCACCTCCTGAACTCAGTAAAGCTCAAATTTAAGTCAGTGAGAAATACACCTCCAAAACTCAGTAAAGCTCAAATGTAAGTCTGTGAGACATACACCTCCAAAACTTAGTAAAGCTCAAATGTATGTCTGTCAGAAATACAACTCCAAAACTCAGTAAAGCTCAAATTTAAGTCAGTGAGAAATATGCCTCCAAAACTCAGTAAGGTTCAAATGTAAGTCTGTGAGAAATACACCTCCAAAACTCAGTAAAGCTCAAATGTATGTTTGTCAGAAATACACCTCCAAAACTCAGTAAAGCTCAAATGTATGTTTGTCAGAAATACACCTCCTAAACTCAGAGGAGCTTAAATGTAATTCCATCAAAAGTACATTTAAATTCAGCAGAGCTCAATTGTTAGTCTGAAATACACCTTCTAAATTCAGTAAAGCTTAAAAGTATGTAAGAATTACATCTGCTAAACTAAATGGAACATAAATAAAACTGAAATACATCTCCAAAACTTAGTGTAGTTCAAATGTAAGTCAGTCATAAAGACGTCTCTTTATCATAGTAAAACTCAAATGTAAGTCAGTCCAAACCATATCATAATCATATACTGGCTCATAATCAGGATTACGAGGAAGCTCAATTCTCAAACATCAAATACATGATTTACGTCTTCAAACACGATATAGGTATCTCCTATTTGTAGTGCAAGTCTGTCAGAAATATATCAACGGATATACTTAGAAAATATTAAATGTAAGTTATCAAACCCTCTGAACTAGTTAATAGCATTCTCTTATTGAATTTATTTTTTAAATTTAAGACTTGCACATCTACAATTCACATTTATTTCCAGGAGGTTACAAAGTCTTCTAGCTGTACCTGGTAACAGTCAGTGTTGTGATTGTGGGTCACATGATCCAAGATGGGCCAGCCTTAACCTGGGCATCGCACTATGTATAGAATGTTCCGGTATTCACAGGTATAGCTTAACTTATTTGTATAATGGGTGAAGGCATCCAGACTTTTGTTTTTGGGAATCTGTGTTAAGTGCATGACGTTTGATTTTCTTACCTTTCTTATCTTTCCATACTTTTAGGTCTGTATAATATCCAAGTTATGCCTACAGATGAAATAAAACTTGTGACATTACAATATTAAGTAAATTGAAACCTGTCTAAACCAAACCCTGAATAATGTGGAAACCTGCCGAAGTCCCTTTAAATCAATGTATTTTAAACCTTGGTAAACCGAACACCTGTCTAAAACAAACCAATTTTAAAGTACAAAAGTGGTTCAGTTTAGACAACTTATACTGTATTTTGTGGCAGGATGATCTAAGTTCCTTTTTTATCACAAAATTCATTTTAAAATTGAGATAAAAAAATCAAAGGACAATCAGATAATTCTTATTTATAAAATCTCAGAGACCCTAAAATCTCAGACACCCTCTGTAACTTTTCATGTGTATTTCATCTGACAGACTTGATACCTTAATCTTTGGTATCACATTTCTGTGCCTTGCACACTTAAGTATCAGTCCCTGTAAGAATCAAGCAGTGGGTAAAATGTGGTATTATTTAACTGTTTGCACCATCAGAATCAAGGAAAACAGACAAGATTTGCCATATCATGCTGGGCTTTTGAGTTACAATTTCATTGAATAGCACTGAGAATGAACATTTTAAGGGCAGATAACTGTCAAAAACCTCATTTTTCTAACATGCTTTTGAACAATTTCTGAGCATAGCCAGTGATACAGAGATCAAATAATGGTCTTTTCAAATAGAGAAAGTATCCTTGAGTGATATTACATTGTGAGATCAGTTGGGTTTTGACATGCAGGTTTCTGATTTTTCCCATTTGGCCTGATTCTTACCAACACTTACTCTTAATGTAGATAGGGTCTTAATGTCTTGTTACATTTCTTTGAGATTTGATATTAAAAAAACTAAGTAAAGATATTATATTAATTAAACTTAATATTACAAACTGGTTATGACGAAATTGTGGTACCTTGTTATGCATATAAGTATTTCTGCATTATCTTGATTTGATTTGATCTCATGTTACAGGAATTTATCCACTGCCATTTGTGCCAATGTACATGTACATATATTTGTAAAGATAATAATGTTCTTCTCCTGCTGATGTAGTAAATGTGTCAACATTATATTGACAGGAGCTTTGGTGTTCATTTATCTAAAGTTCGGTCCATAACCTTGGATGCCTGGGAACCTGAACAGTTGAAGGTCATGGCTGAGTTGGGCAATGATATTATTAATAGAATATATGAGAAGAATGTTGATGAAACTATAGCAACCAGGGCAACTGCAGATTGTTCAAGGTTTGTAGTTGGGAAGTAAAAATTTGAGAAACCATGGTTAGGCCATGTTGTTCATACTTTGTTTCTCATGCTCTTGTTTATATCCCTTACCACTACCAGACAAAATGGCTTAGAGAAGCTATGGTTAGGCCATGACATGTTCATACTTTGTTTCTCATTCTCCTGTTTATATCCCTTACCACTACCAGACAAAATGGCTTAGAGGAGCTGTGGTTAGGCCATGACATGTTCATACTTTGTTTCTCATTCTCCTAATTGTATCCCTTACCACTACCAGACAAAATGGCTTAGAGAAGCTGTGGTTAGGCCATGACATGTTCATACTTTGTTTCTCATTCTCCTAATTACATCTCTTACCACTCCCAGACAAAATGGCTTAGAGAAGCTGTGGTTAGGCCATGACATGTTCATACTTTGTTTCTCATTCTCCTAATTACATCTCTTACCACTCCCAGACAAAATGGCTTAGAGAAGCTATGGTTAGGCCATGACATGTTCATACTTTGTTTCTCATTCTCCTGTTTATATCCCTTACCACTACCAGACAAAATGGCTTAGAGAAGCTATGGTTAGGCCATGAGAAGTTCATACTTTGTTTCTCATTCTCCTGATTATATCTCTTACCACTACCAGACAAAATGGCTTAGAGAAGCTATGTTTAGGCCATGACAAGTTCATACTTTGTTTCTCATGCTCCTGTTTATATTTCTTATCACTACCAGACAGAATGGCTTATTATTTGTCTATGATTTTCAGCCTAGTAAGATATGAATAAGTTATGTAACAAATTAAATTTCACCATTTCATGGTGTTAAAAATTAGTTTGGCAAATAATATTTTTCTTGCTTATCAGTCCATTGCAAAATTCTTGATTTTTTTTTACATTTACAGTATGCATGTCTTGTAATACATTGTAGATCTGTAAGAGAAGCCTGGATCAAAGCTAAATATGTACAAAAAGCTTTTGTTGGGAAGTTACCAGGTCCAAAAACATCAGCTGGTAAAAAAATTAAAGGTTGGAGTGTGAAAAAAAAGTCACGACGATCACCAAGCAAAAATGCAGCTGACCAATCAGATACTGAATTAGATGTCACCAGTGGGATTATGGAAGGTAATTAAGAACTGTTGTAACTATAATGTTATGGGTAAATTAGGTAAACTGACCAATATGGAAATTCATGCTTGATTTTTTTTTTTGTGATTTGAATGACTTCGCAGATTTGACCACTTTTGAAACTATTTTTAGCATGACCAAAATATTTTCTTGAAGTATTTTTGGTTTATTTCTTGTACTTCATAGCCACTCAACAATATTTGAAATTTAATTATTGCTGCATTTAGTTCAGTAAGATGTAAAGATGGAAAAAATTCAGACATCAAATAAAACCCTATGATTTATTGACCACAAAAAATAAATTTCAATAAAGAATAGATGAATTTGAATTGGTCAGGGTAATTTACAACTCTAATATCATCTCTGATTTAATTGTAGTCAAGTTTAGTTTGGTTTTCATGCCTAATTTTATCATCTAAAATTATGCATATTCATTGATTAGTTAGATTTTTTAATTAGTATGTTTTGATTTTCTTCCTTTGAATTTTACTTTTTCATTTTGCACATTCATGTTTAAACACTGGAATCATTTCAGATCTAAATTAATTTTTGACATTAATTTTTTCTAAACTTTTTTTAATTATTGTTTAACTTTTTTTTTTTTTTTTTGGGGGGGGGGGGGGGTGGTTAAAAGCAAATGTTGAGAAATTTGTGATTTTTTTAATCAAATAATTATTGAAATATTTTTTAAGGCAAAACAAAAAAATTAGATCTATTTTTATGTCAAACAACAAATAAACACTGTGCATTAAAAAGTGATTTTGATTTAATGAGAAATAAAATGGAGTATTTTTAGCTAGGTAGTCTGCATTTGCTGTGAAATTATTATTCAGGAAATGTATTTATTGTTTTATTGGCATATAATCTTTCAAAAACTGTTTATAAGTGGCTGGATGCTTTAATGTTGAGTTATAGCTGAAATATATTTATAGCAGGCTTTTAGGGAATGGCAGATTATAGGTTTTCTCAACATTGCTTATATTTCATGAAAATAAAGTTAATATTGACTGAGTTAACTGTACGGTTGGTTGTTATTTAGGTTTTTGAAAAGTACATTGTACATTAGATTGGAAAGAAAATTGAAACTTCAGAAATTTAGACTGTCAAAAGAAAATATTTAATAATGAGAAGCAAAATACGTTTTTTTCTGTTTTTCAGCTGTCTTTTATCATAAAATAAAAAAAAAAACATATATAAGTAGCTTTATCATCATTTTTCTGAAAATCACTCTTTTTTTGTAAAAAAAAGTAAAAAAACAAAATGTTCCTCTCCTTCAATCATTTTTGTAAAAAAAAGAAATGCTTGAGAATGAAGAAATTAACTTTGATTTGCCGTAAAGCACAAGTCACAATAATGTGGCAGCATATAAATTTTTCTCTTCTTTTAAAACAAAATTACATTTGTTGAAGAATATTGGTAGCAAAAACTAGAATTTTAGTTTTTGTGAGTTGATATAATTTATACATTTGTTAAATCAACAACTCAGTTAAATATTAACTTTTTTCTCAAAATATACTCAGAATTATATGACACAAATGTAGAAATTAAACACTAGTTATAACTTACAGGGAAACAAATCCCAGAAAAAGGTAAGTCACATGACTCCCTTCAGCCAATCATAGGCAGTAGTACATCTTATTAATCCAATCAGATGCTTTCTTAGATCTTGCTTTGAGTGTGATAGGGGTAGTGTTGTTCGTGGTTGAATACTGTTACATGTATTCTGTACTAATATTAACATTGTCTGTTCAGAAAAATGTCATCAGTTATTTGTGATTTGTTGGCAAATAAGTGAAAAAGTGGCATGGGGCATCAACTTCAAATCATCATAACTTTTTCATTTCATGTTTTTAAGATTTCATTAAAAAAAAAAAATATTTTGGTTCCCTAAATTGCTAAAAATATTCTTTTTATCCATGGAATTTTAGATAAAAATTCAGTGATTAGGCTATGTAAAAATAAAATTTCAGTAACAGTGTTAATATTTAAATATCACTTCAAATTTTCGGACAGAAACATTTTCAAAATAGTTGTCTTAGACATTCCTGCCACTGGTGCAAAACTCCATGAATAACTTTAATATTAAGGTTAAAATTTAATATACATCTTACTTTGCCACAAAGGCATTACAGTGGTCTAAAGATCCTTTGATTTTTTAATTAAAATATATGTAATAGGTTTGAACAAAAGTTCAATAAAGAATATAGTATGATCACAAGATGTCAGTATGTACATTCATGTTACTTTAATACACTGTCATTTAATACCTTTCACATGTAAATATATATCCTCAATTCCACCCACTCCCCATACTGCTATACTACAAACAGCAGTATGAGGAATTCTGTTCTAATAAGTAAGACCTAATACTTTATGCATAAAGAACAGATATTTTTGTCAAGGGGAGATAATTTGTTAAAAATGTATATTATTTTTTATTTTTACAATCCTTTCAGTCTTGTTAACAATACTTTGAATTTTGAAGAACTTGTGGAAATGCATCTTTTACCACTGTACAGGAAGCTTGATATTATTACAAGGATGGGAAAACTAAATAAATGTATGTGTTTTAGTTTGACAATTTCCAATATATTTTATTGCAGTTTTTAATTATTTCTACTTGAAACATATCTTAACTTTAATCCCCAAAAGTACTTTAACACAGTGGAGTTTTGAACCACTTTTGAAGGTTTGTCATTGGCTAAGGGTTTTTCAGTGCATTGGCTAGGTTTACTCATAGAAGAAAATATTAGAAGTAAGGGGAAGACTAACACATGGGACAGGGCCTAACATCAATATTCTGAGTAACTCTAGTTGATACCTTTTTTAATACTTATAAAGGAAGTAATTAACATAAGACAGAGAAACTGTTGTCTACTTTCCTTGCCTCATTTGTCTACCCCGGACTTGACTTTTTTATGAGCAACTCGGTGGGTGTTTCTGGAAAAGCAGAGGACATTTACCCTACCTGGTCTATGCTCCCAGTTTTTAGTGGAATCCGAGTTGCTCATTTGCTTTTGTTACTTTGTGTTCTTTGTTGTGTATGTCTGTTTTCCATGTCGGGTCTTTGCCCCTGGATTACATTCTTTTGATTACCGCTATAACCTTGGTTCCCTTGTTTTTGTGTACCAGCTGAGAACTTCAGTATCATTTGATTCAGTTTAATTTCCTTCTGAATAGGCTGTACTAAGCAATTTTAAAGGAAGAAGTACATAGTTTAGGATGTCTGTCTTGGTGATTTATTTGTAGTATGGAAGCTTATAGTTTTGATCTCAGAATTGAGTCATACACATGCCTTTCTGCTAGTAGTCGCTGCTTCTTGGCTAAGCACTTACCAGATATTGGACAAGCCTTTCTGCTAGTAGTCGCTGCTTCTTGGCTAAGCACTTACCAGATATTGGACAAGCCTTTCTGCTAGTAGTTGATGCTTCTTGGCTAAGCACTTACCAGATATCGGCAAGATCGAATGATGACAGCGTTCCTTAACATTAATAAAAAAATGACTCTTTGAAGGCAAATGAGGTTTTTTTTCAATGAAAATGGGGGACAATTTCTTGAATACGTAGTGAACATACTCAGGTCATAATACCTTGTCTAGAATGCATGCCTCAAAGAGTAGGTTTCCATTAACTCATTTTAAAACACTAATACCCCTATCATACTCCTAGCAAGGATAAGATGAGCATCTGTTTCCATTGACACCTACTAATACCATACCATCTTGTCCTATATAACATTCAAACTTCATCCTAATAAACTTTCTTTGATCGTTAATAATACAGAAAGGACACAATTTTTTGGTGATTACTTTTTTATCGTATAGTTTTTTGGAGGGGTTTTAGGTAAACTGATATTTCAGAGGTACTTGTAGCTGCTAGAGATTTCAGGACAAATATATATTAAAGAATGCACTGTATATGTTTTGAAAGGACTTAGCACCAGTTTATTGGTAGTCTTTAAGTGCACATAGGTGAGATACACTTTGTCTTCAGTACTATAGAGTTTTCTATGTACCACATAATGGTTAGGATTTCATACAAAATCACATTTGTATATTGGAGGTAATGAAAATTAGGTCATTATTGTTAAAGAAAGACTGCTGACTGCCTGTCTGCTTATATTTTACAATAATGACTACTTTGTCATTCACTATATTTCTGTCTAAAGTTAATTGCATTGAAGAAACCACAGATTCACTGACATGTTTTTTTTTACGCATTTGATATATATTTTACTTGCAAGAGATATTGTACTTTTTTGCCACTATTTAACAATCTCAAGGGTCAATATTGCCTCTAAATCATTTTTGTGCTTTTGAAAAGGGACATTCACTCACTAATGTAAACAACTGAAAAAAAAACTTGTCTTGAGTAGAGGTAATTTTACCACAAACCTTTAAGAGGCTCATGCAGATCCTATGACATGGGTGGCACCAGAGAAATTTTATCCCACTGAATTTTTGTTTCAACCTAATGTATAAACTATATGTATGTCAAAATGTATAAAGTTTGCTTTAAATTAACAATGGATGGCTCAGAAAACTATTTTAAATTTCTCTAATAAAGCAACCAAATTAAAGAGTTTTCTCCCCTTTTTTGATGAATTTCAAAGCTTTCTTTAAAATTCATTTCTCTTTAATCATTGCAGTTAATCAAACACCATCATTGATCTTGAAGAAAGAATGCATTTTGGATATGAGATAAATAAAAAGTTTTTGAAAATAAAATTTGTCATGCACCACCCACTACCTGGTTTTTACATTGACACCCTCTGAATACCAACAATATTAAACTTCTAAATAAATAGAAAGTGGAGACAAGTGGCAGATAGTTCTCTTGGTGGTTTTAAAATGCACTATATATTTGACTGTATAGATGAACTAGTAAAAATACCGGTACTCACTATTTAGTCCTACATAGCATGTCTCCTTATAAAGAAATACATTTTAAGAAATAATATCTTATTTCATTCTACTAATTCCAATTGCTGGAAGTGTCCTGTCAATATTTATACTGATTCTTCCTGTAGAAAAACAACTATTTTCATAAAAGATTATTCATGTTAATTAAAATTTCCAGATAATGAAGGTTCCTGTTACCAGGTTTTTTACACTTTTCTTATCCTTATTTTTACAATCATTATAACTTAAGGGTTTAAAGTGTTGGGAAAATCAAATCAAGGAAGCAAATTCAGATACAAGTACTTAAAATCTATTTAAAAGCATCAAAACATCATTTCACTTCATTTTAAGATCAGAACCTGATGGTTCAATCAGTAGTATGGGTACATGAAAAAGAAAAAATCAACAATTTTGATGAAATTCAATGTTTTTTAAATTTTGAGCAGCAATAAGATTTGTTTAGAAATACTTAATTCATGCATACAGATGACATAGTTCCCAATTTTCTACTTACAGCAGTCCTGTCTGTTACCAATAGTAACAACCTGAATGATAGTGATAGTGGAATTGGTGCTGGTGCTGCTGATGTCATTGTGTTCGGTACTGACCTAGAACTTCCAGAACTTCCTGATCTTACACATTGTAAGTATATTTTCTTCATTATAAATTCATTGTAAATAGGATTTCTACCATTTAAGGGCCATGTAGGCAATAACTGTCTTGCTGTCTGATACAGAGTGTGTAACTTATGAGAAATCTCCTTGTCCATCAGTCCATCACTGTAATAACCCTGATTTTTATTGGATGAATATATGGATGAAGCAAACATTGATAGCAATTTTTGTTACTGCTGGACATCAACTTCCAGTGTTATGGGACTTGGCCATATTTCACTATATAGAACAAGGAAGGGGATAACCCACTGCATAGAACAAGTTATGGGATATCCCACTATATAACAAGTGAGGGGATATCCCAATGTATAGAACAAGTGAGGGGATATCCCACTGTTTAGAACAAGTTAGGGTATATCACACTGTATAGAACAAGTGAGGGGATATCACACTGTATAGAACAAGTGAGGGGATATCCCACTGTTTAGAACAAGTGAGGGGATATCCCACTGTATAGAACAAGTCAGGGGATATCCCACTGTATAGAACAAGTCAGGGTATATTCCACTGTATAGAACAAGTGAGGGTATATCCCAATGTACAGAAGAAGTGAGGGGATATTTCACTGTATAGAAGAAGTGAGGGGATATCCCACTGTATAGAACAAATGAGGGGATATCAGATAAATTTAAAATTTATGTTGAAAATAGGAAGAATAAGGGAGGAAATATATATAATAAATAGGGTAATCAGTTATTGTGAATAACCAAAATATGATTGATCATGCCAAGAAGGCATAAGAGTTCTGCACAGTCTTTAAATCTAGGTTTTCTTCCGCACTTGTGATAATATTTTGGTTATTCACTCTTTCCCATTAATTATCCTATTTAGATTGAAGAAATATTATGGTATACCTGTGTCAGTCCATCTGTCATTTTCACTTCACGTAATTTCTTCAAAATGCTGCCACCAATTTTAATGAGACTTTGGTGAATTGATATAAACTCCCTTTTGATTTTATAGATTTCTGACTTTCCATTTTTGAGTTGTATGACTATTTGTTAGAAAAAAATTTATTTAATGTGCTATAACTCAAAATCCCTTGCAGCAATACCAAGGAAACTTCAGACTAGATAACTTAGTAATGGTTTCATCCATTTTCATGAAACTTTGGGAAATAGTTTAATACTATTTATGATAGCTCCCTCTTCAATTATTATGAATTTCTGATTTTCTGTTTTCAAGTTTTTGGTCTTTATTGATAAAAACAGGGGATTTCCCATAATTGCACAATAAATTCAAAATATTTCATGCAATTTTCATGAACACTTAATTGTTGAATTAAGAGTTTTTGTTTGATTTATATATTTCATGTCAAATATTTAACAACAATCAAATTCAGAGCTGTATCAAGTTTGAATTCGGTGTCTATATTTGTCCCATCTGTTCAGGGTTTGACCTCTGCGAGGGTATCTACTGCTGTCTGTAAAGTACTTTATTTCTAAATGTTTAAGATCCATTCTTTTGTGATCAATGTCATCAGATAAATATACAACACATATTTACTTGTACATTCACTCAAGATTCTCAATTTGACTCAATAAGTTTTGACCAATATGATATATTATATTAAAAGGTCACTTGTGATAGATTTGGTAGTTGAATTTGCTTAAAGCCTGAAAAGCAATATTTTGAAAATGTCCTTTATTGACTTCATAAAACTGTTTTGAAATAACCATCGTACAGAAAAAGAATATTTCTCATTGTAGCTTTAGACTTAGAGACCTCTGATGATGAATCTGATGCAGGCATGGAGGAAGGGGATGATACTCAGTCGACAACATCTTGGGAAGACATGTCTAAGCTCGACCCAAACATGTTATTATTTAAAGCAGCTCAGGCTAGAAATCTTACGGTTATGTTAGAGGCATTGGCTAATGGGGCTAACCCTAACTGGGTCAACGAGGATGAGGAAGGGAGGACCCCATTAATGAAGGCTGTGGAGACGGTAGGTTATGTTCTGAATATTAACATTTCACATGGTTTGTTTAAGGTCATATTGAAAATGTGTTATCTTATACATCTTTAACCTTTGACATTTACATATAGGATTGATATATTTTTTTTGAATTTGAAGTGTTTTCTTGTAATATTTATTTCTTTAATATAGGATTCAAAAACATTGTCATAATTACTTAAATATTCATCAATATTATGAAATATAAGCACCCCATTTCTCATTTACTAATACATTCTGGGGGATTAACTAACAGAGCTTCCTCAATCTTACTAACTACTGGGCATGAATCTGAACATGAAATAATTGATTTGTACTCTATACAAGGGGTTGATACACTGTAGACTCTTTAACATAAACAACTGGGTTGTTTTAAGATGATTGTACACATGCATTTGTATTGTATTTATATATATATATAATGGGATATTCTTATACATGGGGTATCATTTTCTCTGGTTGGTTTTGTACTGATACAAGGGCTTTGTGACATGAGTAGAGGAGACATGTAATTATATGTACATGTATTGTGAAAAATCTTTTAAGTTTTGAATTTGTGATATCCACTGATTAATTAGATAACATACTTTAAATACAACCTTTTGTGCGATGGACTTTTGAGCAGTAAAATTAAAACCATTAACTTGACATTGCAATGGGATTCTCTAATATTTTGGTTAATTGCAGAGAAAATCACTTTAACCATACCCCCTTTTTTGAACTTCTAGGTCTGCCCCTGCATACCATGCAGATTGTACCCTCCATCTACTTTCGTCAAGAAATAAGATAACATGCATTGATTATTATTGATATATTACATAATCTTGCCTCTAACAGGGAGCTGACAAGGTAATAATCTGTATTAGCCCTTCTTTAACCCTTAACTCAGTTGTTCAAAACCTCGTCTTTTTTAAATGCTAGAAATCTTTCAAACTTCTTCAAAATTGTTGTAATGTTTTTTGTATTAACAAATATGTAGATAATCCTACCCTTTGCCTTAGAAGGCACAGGTGATTGTTATATCCTCACTTGAAAAACAGGAGGTATGTACTGATCATGCTGTCTGGCAATTTGACATGAGTGTCTGTATTCTGAAATAAGTGGCTGTCCTTGCAAGACCCAGAAGGATAGTCAAGGATGTTAAAAAAAAACCCTTTCTTAAAAAGAAAAAGTTAAATGAAAAAATCCAATTCACAATGTTGATTTTTAGCATATTTTAAAAGATGTGGTTACTATTAAATATTGAACAACTTTGTCCTATCTGTCAGTGGCTGTTTATACCAAAGATCATAAACTCATATAGATTTGCAACTGTACATCTAAGGCCTATCTTAGTGTCCTTAGGAAAAACATTTGTAAACCTGTTTGAAAACTACACAGCTTCTGATAGTGAACGTCCTTTAGGCCAAGTAAATCTTATTTTTTTTTTTTTGTTTTAGATAGTCAATATACTGTTGGTCATTAAAATTGGATAATGTTTGTTGGGTTTGAAAATTATGCTAAAAAGAAACATTTGAAAGTAATGCTTGGCCTGAAATTATTTTCTGCATCCTTTACTAACCCAAGCTTTACCAAACCAAATTGGCTGCTTAAACATGGAAATGAAGTTGTTGCATAGTTTTTCATAGCATTTATTACTAAAAACAAAAGGAGTGAGACTGCTTATAAGTTTCCTCTTTTTTGTTTTTTTATTTTTTTGGCTGTTAGATGTTTTTTTTTTTTTTTTTTTTTTGCAGACTTTAACTGTGAATGATTTTTTCGTCCTATTTTTTAGTTTTCACAAATTGTGGCTAAATTTTTGTCTGGAAGGTCATGCATGTTTCTTCTAGAAATTGCTTGCTTTTGTTTAGCTCCATCTTTATATAATTTAATACAGGGTGCTTTTATTTTTGTTATTTTGTTGTTTGGTCATGTTTTGTTTATTTATTGTAAACATGGAAAATTTCGTGATGGAATATTTTTCGTGTTTTAGAAGATCAACATTTCATGTTTTGGAAATATTCGCATCAGTCCATGTCTTCAGTCACCTCCCATAATTTCAACATTGAAAACCAATTTATTCACATGAGAGTTCGTTTTTACAGATTTATTTTCAGCGGGAATTTACGAAAATAACCCCCCCCACGAAAATTTCTTCTTTTACTGTAAATGTTACTTTGTTCTTGGTGATTAAGAAGAAGTTAAAAAAGGAACACACAAATCTAAGCTTTAAAAATGACCAGGAAACAATTACACATATAGCTAGAAATGTGCAAAGAATTTTTTATGTGGACATTTATTTCAATTTTCTCAACAAAATATACATCAAAATCTTGCATCAATTGGCATGGAACACATCGTGGGTAAAATCTATTTCAAAAATTGTTGTAATTATTGAAAGGACTTGCAGCTTATCTGGTAAGTCAGACACAATGTGGAGCTTATTGCTTGATACACCATGGCACATTGACAAGTCCTTTATTTGACAGATTGCTTATTAACTACCTTTAATATTACAGAAATCTCTTGTCTTTTTTTTCCACAGGGATCATTGGCTGCCTGTGAGTTTTTGATGCTGAATGGTGCCAAGCTAGACAGACAGGATAAAAAATTAAGGACACCACTACATCATGCTACTATGCATGGAAATACTGGGTAAGGGAAAAACTTACAAAAATCACTACATGAATTTTACATGGGAAAACTTGGTAAGGGTAACAAAAATTGCTACATGTACATGGTCTATTGTAATGCAGGATAAAGGAAAAAAGTTTTTAAAAAAATAGCTATATGAACACTATTCATAGCGAAACTGGATAGGGCAAAAAGTACAAAAAAAACTACATGAACACTTTTCACTGCAATAAAGGATGAAGTTAAAAAATGTATTACAGGGTGATGGTAAAAAATTTGTGAGCTCTCCTGCATTAATTTCATGCAAAAAAAACACATGATAAAAACCAAAGACTGCCACATGAGAGTAACAGTAACAAGAAAAGCTTCATTTGCATTATGCATGTACATAATCAGGTTAAGGGTAACTAGATCAGAACACTGCTGCATGGAAACCCAGGGAAGAAAAAAAATATTAACTTCTTTAAGTTCAGATGTAACTAACTACTATGCAAAGAAATACAAGATAAGGGTAAAAAGTAACTAAAACAGTTATGTTACTCTACTATGCATGGTAGTATAGAACCTTGTGTGTGAAAATCAGCATTGGTGATTAAATCAAATTCTGAGATGTTCACACCCAGGCCACATAGTTTATTTTTTACTTTTAAACATTTTTTTATTTATTTTTATTTTTTTTTCGAATTAACACTTCAGTATCATATTCTCATATTCACACTGTCAAGAGAAATCAATGCTTTGTCAGATACAAAATCATGGTTGTCCAAAATAAGAAATTTTCAAACTACAGTAGAGTCAACAACTGTCCATACTGTTGATTCATATGAAGGAAATCCTTTAGAACGATGGATTAAAGAGTGTTTTGAATTAATGACACCTTTGTGATACAACAATTACGTTTCTCTGAATTTTACATCAGTAAACTCTATATATACAATTTCAGGCAAGTATGTCAGTTTCTGAAGAGAGGAGCCAATCTACATGCACCAGATATTGATGGCAAAGTAAGTTTAAGCCTGTCAGGAGTTTGTAGCACTGTTTTCTATGAACCTTTTCCTACAACATGAGAATCTTATAACATGAAAATCTTATTCTTGTAGTATCTGCCCAATTTGTTCATTAATTGGACAAGATATGACTTGAAAAAAAAAACCTTTTAGATCTCCAAGATTTCAGCAATATGCCAATTTTGCTGAGTGTGTGTGTGTGTTCCAACTGTTCAATTCACTACAACACTGAAAGATTATGTTTGGTGATTAACACTGCTGCATAGGTATTAGCCTTAAAAAAGTTAAAGTTAAATTTTGTTCTCAAAGCAGAAGATTTGCTGGGACATATTTTATGTTCAGCAACCGAACTTTTTTTAATTTAATTTCAATTTCACTGTGGCAGTTTCTTGTGACACCCCTTCCCCTGAAAGATGACAGGCAGTGTTTCCCTTTATTACAATGATAGTAAATTAATGGTCTTTATCACAGGTTCGAAATTCTTTTGTTTTTATAAGAACTGAAGTGATTAATATGATTTTAAGCCAAAAATTCAAATAAGAAGAGAGAAATTTCTTATTGTGGCTGACATGGGTATGTTAGTGGAGGATTTTTTTTATGAAATATCGTGAGGCAGGAAACTTAACACCTATGCAGCTTATGAAAAATTTCTAGATGGAAATTCCTTATTCTTTTATATGAAAAGCAAACTATACCTTCTGCCATCCTAAGTACCACATGTTTGTACTTGTTATATTTGATGTTAATTTGAAAATTTCTTAATATTTCAGGACCCATTAGCCATAGCAGTTGAAAATGCAAATGCTGACATCGTCACACTGTAAGTAATGTCTTAGAAAATGAAAACATAGTGGTCCCTGCAGCCTCTGAAAATAGCAGGGTTAATTGGGTCAAAAAGGGCACTCTAGAGGTTAACTTGAAGGCACATGCAAGCATAAACATCTATTGTGGGAAAATTGACAGAAAGGGACAGGGAACCTAAAACTCTGGAGGGCACACTTGAAAAGTAAGGATGAAGTCATTCAAGCAAATGTTTTAGTCCAGAGGTTTTTATTGGTATATAGAAGATTCAGCATTGTTGTATTATTACTAGCAAGGACCTACAAAATCTATTTTATATATAATTTAATTTGATTTTGTAACAAACTCTCTGATTGGTTGGTTAACTTAGAGCAAACCAAGTTATTTTGTATAACCTGGCTTGGTACTATAATGACATGATTAACACCAGTTGGTCTGCACTACGTGATTCAAATAATATCAAACAAAATAATATTTTGTTTATGAATCAATTCTTATTGAATTTAGACTGTCTTCCATTAGAAATTAAATTGTTAGGAATGTCTCTTATTCTTGTACAGGTTATACTCAATAACCTTTGTGGGCCAGTTTACAATAAGCAGTTTGTAAGTGTAGTCTGCCACAAACCAGATTATTTCATATTGATGAATTGGAAACATTCCTTATAATTTGAATTTTAATTTTGGTATGCAGCTTCAGTATGATGGGTTTCATTGTGTGTGTAAGACCTGTGACTAGACTTCATCATCTTCATGTTAACTGTACATTTAAGTTAAGTTGCTTTTTAGGATTTTAATTATTCATGACACAAATCTTTGTCAACCCTGATTGGATCAATTAGGAACGTTGTTTCAGAAAGATTCTACAATGTGTAATACTTACTACTATGTTTCACATTTACACTCTGCTTGTTTTCTTAGTTGCTTTTTTAGGGTTTAGTACATTTTCATTGGACAGATTTCAAATTTGATGTTTAATTGTACAACTTTACTTTATGGACTTTCGACTCTGTAGTACATAGTCTTGTGTGTTGTGCTTCTTTAAATTTTATGGGTTGCAGTGCATCTGTGTCTTATGTACACACTTTTATTGTTCTATTCCAGATCTATTTGACCTTTAATATAGAATCTGTGGCAAATAGTGCTTAAGTGCAGATGTTAGTTTTAGTTCTAATATTACATACATCAAAGATCTTTAGACCACAGCCATCGTAAAAAAACAGTGAGAAATATATGACCAACATTATGAACATACACAGTTTTATTTCCAACATCATAGATTTGTTTTCAACTTTTTTATCTGACATCACAGTAGGATTTTGCTCCAAATTAAATAGGTTGCCATTTCATGTAACACATGGGCTGTTTTTTTTCATAAACATGAAGAATATTTAAGATTTAAGTAGCACTCCAGCTAAGGATCATGCAAAATGTGATTCATGGGTAAAAAGTCTACATATTTTTATTTTTGATATTTTGTTTGAAATGTCATAGTAAACAGAAATTAACATGGGGTTTTTCATATAACCTGTGCTCTTAGGAGATAAAAATTGTATAGAATGCACTGTAGATTTCAAAATTAAGGGAGATAACTCTGTAAATGATTCTCAAATACAATAGAATCTATTGAATTTTCAACGTTGATTTTCTCCTAAGAGCTGGCAGATTTGAATGAATAATTACACATTTCATAGAACAGACCCATAAAACAACTTAAGTACAAAAATAAAAAAAATATGTAGCCTTTTTAAGGGTGTATCACATTTTTCAGATTTTGCATGATTCTTACAAAGACAGCTACTTAATTATATCAGTTTTACCAGGGGCTGGTCATGCTATGACAGTGTAAAAAAATAAACAGAAATGGCCAGCCTGTGTTAAAACAATGATAAAATGGAGTCTTTATGAATTTTTTCTCAATTAGAACTGATAATTTTATATTTTTCACTATAGGTTGCGTCTTGCCAAATTGAATGAAGAAATGAAAGAAGACACTGATATGGGTAATACAGATGATACATTTCAGGAAGTGTTCAGAGACTTTTCAAATATGGCATCAAATAACCCGGAGATGTTACGTAGACATTACGAACAATCAGAAAATAGAGACTCAACTAGCAATACAAGTATAGATAGTGTAGAACCAACTAGGACAGACAATGAAACTAAACAGGCAGAAAATCAAACTTGATAGGAGATATTATTGTAGGAATTCTCTTATCAAATGTAGCCTCTGCTTTTTGATGTATTCATTTTTGGTTAATTATTCAAGTGCAATAGTACTGGTACTGAAGTGTTGAGCGATGTTTCAAATGAATTGAGAGAGTAATTATGGCCATTTGTACATGCAATTTGAGTACTTTTCCTGTTGCTAAAAGAACTTGACAAATGTTCTTGTAAAATTTGACTGAACTGCAAAGACAGATGACAGGAAACTAGAACATTGATTTTTTTGCAAAAAAATGTTTTGAGGGTGACATATAGTGATCATGGTGTCCATACGTTTGTCCATTCACAGCTTTTTCTTTACAGTTTTTCTCTACAACTACTAATCACAGCCACTTGGTAATGAGAGTGAAGCTTTGTACAGGTATTAATACCGTGGGATTCCATATCAGACTTGACAGACACCAGCTTCTTGTTTCATGCCTGTTTATATTTTGACCATGTTGGGACTTGGGACATCCTTGAGTGACCTTTGCTCTTAATTTTTTCTGCAGACCTTTTCACAAACAGTCCAAAGTGTAAAATAAATCATAAGTTATGATGACACACTGCTATTTTCAATTATACATCATAAGTAGCATTCTACTTTACTCTTACAAGTTTTGTGATATCGTCTGTTTTATATTAATATGAGAGTTGTAATTCTTTGTCACTGTAAATTTAGAAATTGAGTGAGGTAAACATCATGAATGGTATTTGGTGTTCTAAATGAGATTTTAGAACTAACTCATTTATGTGATTGTTTATATTGATATATGGTATTTATTTTTTATTTCCAAGTACTGATTTAACCAAGTGTCACTTTTTAGAGTAGATTACAGACAGTAATTTCTGAATGTACGCTATCAAGATTCTGTTATAGCGAATACAGTGATGATGTTCAGGTGATAGAGTTGCTATGACCTGGTAATCTGCCTTTTATAATGAACTGGACAATTGACATGGAGATTTTAACTGCCTATCTCTCTAAGGTCCTTGAATATGTCTGGTATAAATTTTAAATATCCTTGTCATCTGTCCAGATCACTATGAAAGGCAGTTCATCAGGTGATTGTCATTGAATCAAGGGAAGACCAGTTTTTATCCCATGAATATGATCATTGTATTGGCTATAATACATTTATCAGTACAATATGTTTTTTATGTGCATTTACTCATTGCTATAGATATATTATGGAAAGCTTTAATGCTATGATTCATCTAGTCAAGCAATGCCATATTTTTCCATTGTTAATTACATAATTTATGTTAACAGCTTTCTATAACTTACCATATATATATAACTGTATCAAGAAAACTGATTTAATCAAACCCCAAAGTCAGTGTCATATCATCCCATTTTGACAGGTGTACAAGTAATCTCATCACTATACTCTGGCATAACAAATGGCTGTTGTATTGGAATCAACTTGTCTGTCCATCTGTTCATCCAAACTTTGTCACATATTAGACAGACCAATGAATTAATTGATTTTTAAATTTAGTATTTGACTTTATATAGATGGAGCATATCTTGTAAGTGGTTTTGGTTGCTGTCCGATATCAACTTCCTGCTGTGTAGCACATTTCCATTTTTCACTATATGGAACAAGTTTGGTATACCTAGCATGATAGCATGTACAACACATTGTTTTTATGAATGTTTCCATTGTGTAAGACCTGTCAGCCACTTTCTATATTGTATTAAGTTTTGTTTTTGATATATGTCAGTCTGCTAAATATACTGCATGTAAATAAACCATTCAACATTTTAGAAGTACAAGTCCATTTAAACATGAGGCAAGAGTAAGTGTGGCACATCAGATCTATATGTTTACCTGTTATATGTTCCATTTATGAAATTTTGCCTTTTGGGTACACAAAACATTTCAAAAGTATTGCACTATGTATCTCCAGGGTCTTTTCTCAGTATGTATTTCAATGTAAGTTAATATGGAAGACATTACTGTGCTCAAATTATATCATTGATAGCCTTTTCTTTTTTATGGCAAATTGAAAATAAGTGGTTCCACATTTTAAATATGTACTACTCTTTGTTCATTCGTACATACTTATAATATCTATTCAACCTTCAAATCCACAAGTGCAACTACACAATTCTTCTGTGTACTGATCCAAATTAGATAAATCAAATTATGGATTTTTATAATTCACATTGGAATTCACATTTAACAGTTGTGTGAACAGGAAATGTATCTTGTGATTGTATCAAAATTTGTGTGAACTGTAGGCAAATTTGAATTCCCTGTGGCATATTAGTGTCAATGAATGAAAACAGATTAAGTATCTACATAGCTTCCAGGTCGTTATAGGTACACATCTTATATTGTTTCTAGTGACCACGTTTATGAAATCTTTTTGGCCCAATCCTGTTCATTATCTATGTGTCCATTATTTAATAAATCTATAAATTTCAAAGTTCAACAATCAGAAAAAAATATCTAACAGAATAAAAGAGGTGGAACTTTTTCCATTTATGCTGGCAGAATGTTATCTGGAAGGTATTGAAATCACTTTGTACCTCTTCTTAGATTGGATTAGTCCAGAAACTATGGCATTCTGGGATTGAATTAATCCAGAAACTATGGCATTCTGGGATTTCTATTGTTCAAGCTTCCTGATTTGTCAGTACATTGCAAACACTCAACATTGTTTATTAGAACAGAAATTAAGTTTCTGAATTGAAAGTGGTACCACTGGTTTTCCATTTCCTATAAAATTTGTCCATATTTTTCCTTTAAATGATATTATGGAAAGAATACCTCATGGTGAAAACTCTGGGAATACTGTCAATCGCTAAATATAACAATTTTGAAATTCTGGTTTCACGATTTTTGTATAATTCTAACATTCAAATTGATATAAAATTCATTGGTAAAGTGTTGTTATCATGGGTATGTATGTCTCCATTTTAATTCTTTCCTCTTTAAAATGTAAGATCATAGGTAAATTTTTTATATGTAAGCAATAATTTTTTTTTTTTCATTTGATGTTAAATTTGAAATGCAATAATTGTATGTGCCTTCTTGCTTTATGTGAATAATCATTATATGATTTGTTCAAACATGAGATAAGCTAAATCCATGACTTAACATTATAGGGACCATTATATGAAATGTCTCAAATAATTGAGATTAAAAAGTAATATTAAAATGTGGATGGTTATGTTATTTATTGTTCCATAAGCTTGCTTGCCATATACTTTGTAAAAAATGAAAGAAAAGTGATAGTTTTTGGTAACTTGAGTCGGCAGTGACAGGGATAAGTTTAGTGCTTAGAACTTGGAATAGCCAATTTAGTTGATTATTTCTGACCAAGTAGCTAAAACCCCTTCTCAGTATATCTGGACACCACCAATCAATGTAATATTCAACACAGTGAACCAAGTGGGTTGTCTTTACAAAAAAGGATTCATATATAATAAGCCTTTCAAACATTTAAGTAGATATCAAAAGAAGCTCTTACGTGTAGCTTCAAATTTTTCTTTACTGCCAACTTTCATATAGCGGCAAAAGTCACTATTGTGAATTCATTTTGTTTCTAAAAGTAAAGTCACTGAAACTCTGAATTTTGTCTGTTTAAGATTTATAAAACTGTTCATGCTAAGAAAACTCTGAATTTCGTTCTGTTAAAGATTTATAAAGTTTTTATTACTACATTATGACAGGTTACTAGTATTTTGGTGGGTGTAAAATTTAGCAATTTTGAGGCAAAAAGATTTACAAAAATCTTTGGTGCTTCTAATTTGGCAGATGAAAAGTTGTACATTAAGTACTGAAGCCCAGAGTGAAGATTTTGCAGAATTTAATGTGTAGATTTTAGACAGATCATTAAACTACACCAAATTTAGCACCCTGCCAAAAAGATGAGTAAAACCCAATAGTATCTGCTTTTAATATACCATTGATGTTTTACATTGTTAAATACATGTTGGAGTTAGAATCAACATTTTTAAATAATTTGAACTGAGTAAAAATTGTTATAATCAAAACCTGAAACAATGTAGAAATTCCAATAATAACATTTTTCTGTTGTTATCTTTTAACTAGTTACAGATGTTGAACTTCATATTGAATGTTACAAGTTTTTATTGTTGATATTTAATGTCTTACGGTTTCTGGAACTTCATATTGAATGTTACAAGTTTTTATTGTTGATATTTAATGTCTTACGGTTTCTGGTGAGATTGGGTTGTTGTGCAATGTATTATTCAGATTCTGGTTTGATATTAAGTCCCAAATAAAGACTTACTTAATCAATTGTCATTCTTCTTTCCAGCTGTTTCTATGTGTGTGTGTGTTTGTGTGTCTGTCTGTAGTGCCAGGTTTCCACCAGTCTGTCCGCAGATAACCATGTTCAGCTGTCAACATATTGTATCTTGTAAAACTTTGATGTGAATAGAAAATGTTGTTGCTTAGAAATACCAATTGGCTGGAGCTCAGAAAGGTTAAGATTTTCAAATTGGATATGGACCATCAGTCTTCTTTTTATAACTTTTGTAAGTTCATTTTTTATTAATTGAGCATAGATGTCAAATGTCTATGGTAAGATAATATATGTAATCTGAAACCAGGTATTAAAATTGATCACAGGAATATGAATCCCTTGGAAAATTGTAAATTCACATATGTAAACTCCTTTAAATGAAATGTTTGAGTCATTTTATTGAAATATAATACTTTTAAGGAGTGTTCAGTGCCTGATATATTTTTGTGTTATAATTCTATATAAAGCCCCACCCTTCCTTCCATCCCTGGTTATTGTATGGGGCTGTTCTAGGAAAATGTTATAAAAGGAGGTAAAGCACTTCATACATGTATAAGTATGTACCAGTAGTGACAGTCTTCTAAAATACATGTAATAGGAAAGTGATAGAAGATTCCATATGCAGTTAAATGGGTGTTGAAGAAAGTGCCTTCAAAACCCCATTTCCACAATATTTTTTTCTGGAATGTCCCAAATTTATTAAATGTTTAACATTTTGCTGTCATATATATATATATTGGTTAAGCTTACTAACTTGTTATATTCTCATATTTAATATGCATAATGTTTGTTCATGTCTCTGTTTTATTTCTGTGATGTGCAATAACTGAAAGCTGTGTTATAATGCCTTTTTATAATTCTTGTTTATATTTATGTAAATATGTAGGAAATGGGTGTTATAGTGTCATTAAGGTTTTGCAATTGTTTACATATAAGTGTCCACAAAACATATAAAGAATACATTGAAATAAAGAACTTTGAAGTTTAACCTGTGCCTGGAACAAGTTCCACACACTTATTAAATCTTGCTGTTCTTCAGCACTGGTGATCATATTTGAAGTGTTCACTCTTTCCAATTATTTTTCCTAGTTAAAATTTAATATATAAGATATAATAAAATAAAACTTCCTCCACTGCTTAACTTCCTTTGGTTCCAGTTGTGTCTCAGTAGTTGAAAGTTTAATTTTCCAATCATCCCAATCGTTTTTCAGTAGTTGAAGATTATTTTACTTGGTCAACAACCGATTATTTCTCTTCATACTTTTTTGAACACTGTATCTTTCTCAATTTTTGTTCTCTCTATAAAATTTTAACGCCTAGAAATATTAAGATTTTTGTATAGAAACTAGTCGCCAATTACCGTCACTGAAATTGCTGATTATTAGCACACTTGAATACTGTGTTCATCTAGAACGATTTATTTGATTAAATAAATCGCCTGAAACAATTAACTTTAATGACATTGTTAATTACTTATACCCTATTATAAAAATTTTCCAAAATTACTATGTTGAGGTACTTATTTGTGAATTGTCAATTTATTTAGTTTTTTTGTGCTGATAAATGTATAATAAAGATTATTTTACCTTGATTTTTTTCCCATCTTTTTTTCATATAGGAAACCTGTCTTTATAAAACGCTGAATACTACTAAACTATAAACTTTTCCAGATCTTACATCTTTTAAGTGTAAGTGCTTGTAAGAATCAGGAAAAATGGAAAAAAAATCAGAAACATGCATGTGAAAACCCCACCAATCTGACAATGTAATATCACTCAATGATACTTTCTCTATTTTAAAATAACACTATTTAATATCTGCACAACTGGCTTTGGTCAGAAATTTTTCAGAAGAATGTTAGAAAAATAAGCTTTTTGACAGAGTTATCTGCCCTTGAAATGTTCATTTTCAGTGCCTTTTAATGAAAGTGTAACTCAATGGTCCAGCTTATAAAAAATTTTGTCTGTTTACCTTGATCCTCATGGTGCAAATAGTCAAATTACACTATAAAAATGATGGGTTTTTTTTCATACCATGTGTCACCAACTGCCTGATTCTTACAGGGACTTACACTTAACTCCTTTATTATCATTTCAATACATCTGAACCTATTGAAACTGAACATTTTCATCCCTCACTTCCAACTTGGTTTCAGTTTAGACCAAACTGAAAAACCTTGTCAGTAATAATTAGTTTTAGCTTAATAAATACATTTAACCCTCAAAATATTTTAATATAACAGTTGAACACATACATTTATATACAATACATTCATAAATAAATATTACATTTATTCAGATAAAAATAATTTTACTGGATTTGCAACTGTATTTCCTAAACTGGCCTAAGTTAAGGATCAACTGATATAACGTGATAAATCTGTTTAGTTCATACAGAAAATGTTAATGTAATTCATTTGGTTACAATGTAATAAAATTTCATACGTGGAAAGAGTATGGGCTTTGTACTGTATGATTTTGATAAAAAAAAATGTGCGTGTGTGTAAAATATGTTTTTTACATATTGGTCGTAGACATGTTGCCTTATGTTTTAAAGGCTAAAAACATTTCTTGCAACTTTTTCCTGTGATACATATACTTTTTTTCCGCACCTTCAAAAAATACAAATTACTACCTTAAATATATTCACATTTATAAGGTAGCAAGTAGTTGAAATAGAACTTTGCCATTGAAAATTGATTGCAAAAACAAGCCTTAGTCGTTCTAATAAAGTTGTGGGTGCTTCCAAAACGAAAATTGGAATTGACTTACTAACTTATTTAATGAACCATTTATTTGACTTGCAGAATTTGTTAAGAGAAACCTGTAAAATATATAAAGTATATGTTGCATAGCAACGAAACCGTTACCACTATAGATGACAATTGTTTTGTCTCCGGAGCTAACGAATTTGTACAAAAGAGGTCAATATATTTTTGAGTCAACGTCTTCCAATAATTTATTGCCTGACCATCACATGTTCCAACTGTTCCGTTGATACAAGTATTCCAAACTTCAACGGCACTGAAAATAAAAGAGTAAATAATAATGGTTTCAGATATATGTGTAGTTAATATTTTATGAGAAACTATACATGACTTAGAGCAAAATGATTTTATAAGTATCGTGAAATAAGATGCTACGTTTAAACGACACAATAGAATTTTTTTCCTCACTCTCTTCATTGGGTTACATACTTGTAATGCGACAGAAGAACATGCGTACCTATCTAGACCAATGGTGTCACTTCCGGTACTCTGTTTATGTGAGTTAATATTGCAAGTGTTATTTTTTTCATTTTATATTATTTATTATTATTATTATTATTATCTTTTATGATGTTTTTTTTGCGTCATCAACTTTACTAGTTATATATTTTATTTACGCTGCAATGTGTATGTAGATCGTCTCCGTTTCCTGTTTTCACGTTCAGACCGTGGAAACATGGATTTTTATATATCCAAATTATCTCATCATTAAAGCATCGATTGTTTTATCGATATGTAGTTAAAAAAAAGAAACTTTATTTGAAAGTTCGATATTTCAAAGGAAACAGCGAAGTTGATATAAAAAAAAACAGGAATGAGAACCAAAATAATTTGAATCCAATATACATAATTTGGTAGGTGCATGGACCAGATGCATAGGCATTACTACACATACACCGGCTGGTGTGTTACCTAGTGGAATGTAAGAAAGTAGAGAAAAATCTTTACTTTATACGAAATAACAATATGTTCAGCATATGAAACTTGAAAATTATTCTTACACTAGAATAACAAAATAGAAAACGAAAAATTTAAAGAGATCTTTTTTTTTTAATCCGCACAGAACACCTCTTGAGTAACAAGTCCGAATGCTCGCTTCAATAGAGGCAATAACTGATTTCATTTTAGTGCAAATTATTCGTTCTGTTAATACCATATTTAACTGACGCATTCTTGCAACAATAAAAACTCATAGAAAATGGTCGTTAATTCTTTGATTTAGTGTTTTATTCTACTTAGAAAATACACTGTAAGTAAACATGACTTTAAAAAAGCAGTTAAACACCAATAATTATATAATTATTCCTAACATTTCAAAAACCTATTACGACAATTTGGTATTCGGATGTTTCAAATACAAAATTATTAATGTACTTTAGAAGGGAATTATGACCTATACTTATTCAGTAATTTGACACATTATTACGAAAATGGTCCAAATGTAAAGAAAATCAATTTTGAATACAGTAAATCATATTCTAAGCAACTATTACACGCGTCAATTGATCAGATCTGCCTTACGATCAACCACTGGTTGATTGGTCTTGGAATATTACATCTGAAACAGTACAACGAACCTTACGTACACATTCATATACTATTCAAATATTACAAATGGTAGAGATGAATCAAGGTGAAAAAACACCGAACGAACGATGTTTTTTTTTTATCTACATGCGCCATATCTATGCGTATCTGCGAACAGATCTGAATGTAGGAGAAAACCATACATTCATCTCCCACTTTGAATCAACCAAATCAAGAACGATAACTTTTATAAAGTGCAGATTTCATGACTACTAATTCGAATATGAATACAGTATAACTAAACCCGTTTGCATTATATAGATTTTGTTCCGTTTAGGCAGGTGTTCGGTTTTCAGAGGTTTTTAAGGTCTGGTTTAACCAGAAATTTCTGAAATCTCTTTCTGTTCAGGCTGGTGTTCGATTTATTGAAGGTTCGGTTTAGACAGGGATCTCTGTATAGAAATTAAAAGGATGGTCCAATCTTGTCATCAACACATAAACTGATAAAGCTCTTATCGACCCCTATCAAATGCACTATACGTTTTACAGGGTCAACTTACTTAAAAAGCTAATTAATACGAAACTAAGACCAAAAGAAAAGACAATAACCGATAAAGTTCATGACTTAGGACAGGAATGATTTATAAATAAATAAAAATGAATGTAAATAAAAAGCATTAGATTTGATAGAAAAAAAACTATAACTATATACCCCCACTATGGGGTATAATAAAGAACAAACCCTCTGTCCTAAATATTTATAGAAAAATTGATGGTAAATGGGTTCAAATCTTCAGTCTCGATAAACAAGAACGATTTTCCAATAATGAGAGGCTACGAAATATCGTACAGAGTAAATTTCACGATAAAAAAGCACAAAGTTGAAAAAAATCATCTGAAACAAGTGGATTCTACATTTAAAAAAAGGAATACTTATAATATTTAATTTTTGTAGATGCCCAGGTGATACTATCTTGTCATTTGTTGCACTCTGAAACCTGTCTTAAGTGGACACTGAATAAATCGAGTACCAGTCTAAACCAGATATTTCTAAAATACCGAGAATTACTACAGAAATAATAAAATGTATAAACATCATACTTGCAGAGGGACCCTTGTCTTTGTGGTATCTTATTTGTACATGACTCCACTGCTATTTCTATAACTGAATTTGACAACAGACATTCAACTGCGTATGCCATTCCTGAACATCAAAGACATGTGTATGAATTATTACAGTTTAGATTGAAGGTGTCATTAGTGAATTTGAAAAAAAATGTTAAAAAAATGTCGTTCCGTGTTAATATAATTCGCATTAATGCTTATGTGTATGCGTATTGCAGAATCTTAATTGCAAATTAATTCGGAATAAATTATCGCGCATTTTTTTGTTCGTATCGTTGATACGTTTGATAATGCGCATTCAAATTCGCATTTACTAGTAAATTCGCAATCTGCAGATGTTTGAACACAGTGTTAGTCGATATAAATAGTGAATAAAGTGGAAATTTTCTATTGAATTAGAAAATGTCGAATTATACTTTCGCATTTAAATACGCATTCAATCCACAGGGTGAACACCAGCGCCTTCATGATAGCGTTATCTTTAGTTTAATGCTGAACTGGACGTATAATGCGTGAATGAGGCATTAATGGGACTGAAACTATTTTTGGTTGTTGTCATGTAACATTTGAGTAGTTTCATTTATTTTCAAGATCATGTCAACATACATTTAGATAAGTTAACAATTGTTAAATACAATAGTTTTTAATTGTTCATGATATTTCAGTTGTTCGGATTACATATACAACTTACCACTACAGCAATGATCATTTATAGTTTATCTAAAACCAGAACATTATCATATTTTGGTTATAATTTGACGAATAATTCAAATTATTTTATTTCATGCACTACAAAGCAGAACTCTACCTTGCTTGTCAGCACATTGTGTCTCTGCAAGCTGTTGCCTCTGGTTTTGTGTAGAAATAATCCCTCCTTCGAATTCACCAATCAGATATTTACACGAGGAGGTGAGTGCAGTCATATTCTGTGCCTGACAGAGGTAGTAGTATTGCAAATGGCTGAAAATAGGTCAGAATGAGTAATTATAAAGATCATCTTTCCTATGAGCGTTAACTAATTTACAAACGCATGTGTAACTCAAATAATTTACTTTCCGGTGTATTTTCTTACGATTTACTGCTCTTTTCTTCATCTTCTTTTCATTCATATTGGTTTTCTTATTTTCTTGCCTTTGGGAATCATATGAAGCTTACTACCTTATTGACAACAATCTTGTAATACTACCATCACTCCGTCCATCCCTTATTTATGAAATATCATAGTTAATTTCTAAGCTCTTCACAAATTTGTACAGGCGAGTGGATGACAAGGCTTATTTGTATAAGCGAGTACATAACATGTCTTGTTTGTTATTTGAATCTTGTATTATGGTTTTATATTACAGTCTCTGCACTTCCTGTTTCAGTTTTACATACACATACACATACATAGATGTATTAAAACTTTTATCCTAAAACGAATTACTGTAAACTATTAAAAACAAAATATGCAAATCCTCACTAGCATGAAGAAAAAAAACAAAACAAAAAAACAACAGTTGAGCAAACAAAGTCAGTAAACTAACCAGTAGACTTAAGTAAGACTCCATCTAAGAATCATGCAAAATGTGATTAATGGGTAAAAAGCCTACATATTTTCATTTTTGATATTTTGTTTGAAATAGTAAACAGAAATTAACATGTGGTTTTTCATATAACCCGTGCTCATAGGAGATAAAAATCTATAGAATACACTGTAGGTTTCACAATTAAGGAAGATAACTCTGTAAATGGCACTCAAATATGATATAATCTACTGGATTTTCAATGTGGATTATCTCCTAAGAGCAGGCAGATTTGAATGAATTATTACACATTTCATAGTATAGACCCATAAAACAACCTAATTACAAAAATAAAAATATGTAGCCTTTTTTGGGTGTATCACATTTTTCAGATTTTGCATGATTCTTACAAAGACTGCTACTTAATAGGTCGTCGGGACGTCGAGTCATAATGATACAGTACAAACGAACAAATCTAAAGGATTGTACAATGATACCGATAAAGATGTTATAAGAGAACATAAACTCGATATATCTCGATGCAGTCGACGTGTGCTCCCTAATATTACATTTGGGATTATAATGAATTATGGTTTATTCTCGTACAATTAAAACACATTCAAAGTAAACCAAAGGGAATACTTTTAAATTTTGCTTAACCATTAAAAACTGTTAATAATTTTTAAGTTTTATTTATGGATTTTCATTTGTTAAACACTAGTGTGTCTATTTGTTAAACAGATTTTAGTTTGTACGAAACCAATATATTATTAAAAAGTTTTTATTTATCTGATTATGTTTTTTTTATTCAAATCTATGTAATTGTTTTTAATTATATGTCCTTTTTAGCTTTACCTTACTGTAAAACTTATTTATCGACTTACGAACACAATGCGCCGAGAAATTGCGTGTAACTTAAAATGTCAAAATTTGAGAAATCTGGATAGAACGAAACGCTAAAAGTGGTACCGCCGTTTCCGTGGATACAGTCGCCTACCGGTCTGCAGTCCTCCGATTGCACTTCACAATCAAGAATCAGGATCACTGCAAGTAAAATTACACACATTCATTTCAATAACAATATTGTTTTGGGTTCATCATTTATATATAAAGGAATCGTTGTAAACCTGAAATTGAAAACATACATAGAATTAAGAAGTGACCTCATAAAAAAGACACAGAAGTTGATTCAAGCATGTCAAAAAAACTACTGAATTCATTTTTACTTCTTATTCAGAATCAGTTACAGACCACATAACCATTAACAGTTTTTCAATTGGGTGTTGCTACGGGGTGCCGAATAGGACTCAAGTGGTTTTGTACTCAAAATTCATTTTTGTACAGACAAAAGTGAGTAATGATCAACATAAATGAATTCAGATTAACAAAATTTATAACGTGCTATAAAGTTTAAATTTTGTGTCACAAAAGTGAATTCTGTGTCAACAAATTCAATTTACAAAATTCGTAATGATAGAGAATTCATTTGCAAATCCAAAGGATTCTGTAAACTAATTTGCATACAAAATTGACTTTTGTGACACAAAATAGACTTTTTGTCTCACAAAATTGACTTTTGTGAGACAAAATTGAGTTTTATTTCACAAAATTGAATTTTGTGAAACAGAATTGAATTTTGTCCAAAATATGAATTTCGTCATTACAAAAGGAAGTGATAATAAAACAAGTCTGCGTAACATAGTTTTGTTTTGTATACATAAAATTGATTTTGATTAAAAAAAAGCTCAATCAGAAGTCAGATGCTTGGTAAAGTTATCAAATATCATTAGAATCAGGAGGTATCACATATCATAAGAAGTCAGAAGCATGGTGAATGTTTCATATATCATTAGAAGTCAAAAGCTTGGTAAAGATATCTCATATCATTAGAGGTGAAAAGCAAGGTAAAGATCTCATATACCTTTGGAAGTCAGATGCTTGGTAAAGTTATCATAAATCATTAGAACCGGAGGTATCATATATCATAAGAAGTCAGAAGCATGGTGAATGTTTCTTAGATCATTAGAAAACAAAAGAACGGTAGGTATTTCATATATCATTAGAAGTCAGAAACATTGTAGAGATTATTTTTCATCAGATGTCAGAAGCATTCTAAAGGTACCATATACATGTATCAGAATCATGGAGAAAGAATCATTTATTATTAGAAATCAGAAGCATGTTAAGGGTATCATATATCATTAGAAGTCAGAAACAGGGTAATGTTATTGTCGAGTAAGTCGCGGGAAATAACACAAACCATTATTGTATTTGTATGTTGACGTTAACGTTGGTTATATGTCGTCGTGGACGGAAGTTAATTATATTGTATTGAAATGAATGAACATGAGATCGTATCTGTTTTGTTAAATGTATGAACCAAAAAACCCTGATTCGGGTATCTTAAATAATTAGAATTCAGAAGCTTGGTAGAGGTATCATTAGGGGTCAGCAGAAATAATTTTCAAAGAGTTAAATCAGTCGTGGAATATAATGAATTAAAGTACTCTTACATTATCATGAATATGTATGTTTTTTTCATGAAAGTTTCGTTTTTGTTTTGTTTATTCTGCTTGTTTGTATGTTTGTTTCGATTCTTTTCATCATAATGAATCCATTTTTGTCTAGCATTCATATTACTGCTCTGCAAGGTGAGACAATAAAAAAATGTTTTCCACATATGCATTTGCTTTACCTGACCAATCGTATAAATTTTGGACAGTTACTTAATGGGTAACCGGACTTCACCCTAAACTGGTAGTATATAACAAGCACATCGGTATGTAAAAATATAAGCTTTACTAGAAGCCCAACAATCACGTTGAATGTGAAAGAGTAAGGTAATGGCAATTAGAATAATAAATTAGAATTTTTAATTGTTATGATTGACATATCAAGTCAATTGAGATGTTCATGAATTATTATGGCGGTGAAAAACGTTTTGATGAGAAGTTTAGATTTAAAAATTTTACGTAACCGTCTCTTTATCATGAAAAAAACAAACAAAAAAAAACACAAACAAAAAAACGAACAAATAAATCTATGTAAGAAGCTCGCAAAAACGAATTGATAAATGAGAACTTCAGGGACGTATATATGCAATGAATGGAAAAGTGACGATACGAAATCTACATCTCCTAATAGGAACAAGAATGGAAAAGGGAATTAATGTCATATTTTATATAATACAGTAGTAGTGTAGTGACAGAATCACAATTTAGGAGCAAACGATTCCTAACTATTATATACAGTATCCAAGATTGGATAAATTAACAAAACTACTCACTAAAAATTAGCTCTTTTTACAAGAAAGACAAGTCCGTTATTTCAGGATATGCATTGTTTGTCTGTTCTTTCTGTCATGTATGAATTGTATATGCATTTGACCTCATGTTACACATATGTGCCGGGCTGTATCAATAAAGTTTACATGTTTAGGAAATGAAGGCACGTTTAGTACTTTAATTATAGGTTCTATATAACAGGCATATGTCAAGATACAAAAAACATAAAGGTACAAATCATATAAAACAGAAGTAATGATGTAATATCAAAATAACAAAAGAGGTTTACAAGTTTATTAAGGAGGTAGACCTAAAGTAAGGGACACAACTCTTAAAAATCATTGGAACGTTTGTATTCAGCACTTTACATCAATATCATGTAAGCATCAAAGTAACCTGGACTGATTTCATTCGGTTTCAAATGAAAGCTTGACGGACTATGGTGAAATTGAATATGATACAAACAAATCACTGATTTCATGAGTTATGTACCTTACCTAGGTCTACCTCCTTAAGCTTGTGTTTACGGCGCCCAAAATGATTTCGTAAATTATGCTCAAGACCTACTTACATGCAAGTGTTGTCCATACAAATCTCACCAAATATACCATTGCTCTTAGATCAGATACTACCAGGCGATTTTTATAGCATCACTCCTGATCAAACACATATAAAATATATAAATACTTAATTGTCAATATAGAAACTCTTGTGAGTTTAAGCAAATAAATTACAATTTAAATCCATTCTAATTACATTTTTACGTTTTGTTATATTTATATAACTGGTTTGTCGCCTTTTTTGTACAAATCATTTAGACCGTTGTGACATTTTGAACATCATAAGAGTAAGTTAATCCTACTAAAAAGATTAACGACGTTGAGAAAAAAACCTGACAGCGTCATTTAATTTATTGTCTATTTTTGTTGACACCCTTATATTTCTTGTGATTTTTTATTCACAGATCGTAGTGATATTATCAATATGATGATGAAAAAGTAAGTTACCCAAGCCAAAAAATTAATGGTAGTATCATTTGATAATTAGGTCATCTTAATTGTATTAGGACTCCTTGTCAATATACAGGACAATAATACATGTAGTTCCTTGTAAGGGCACTCACCTTTTTTGGTATATTTCAAATTACATTTACACGTTTATTGTCATAAATTTAACAATGATAGAGGCCCAAAGTAAAAAAAAATAAGTTTGTTCTTGATAACTATATTCTATTGTAATACCAGAGCTTGGAAGCGAAAGGTATTTCGTAATCATAATGTACGTCCGTCAGTTTGTCAATCCATTTGTCCGTCTGCTCCTTTTGTGTTACTGTTTTACTCTGCAACTGCTTCCTGTTTGACAACTTTGTTCATATTAGACTATAATTTCAGGGACGGACGGGTATCATTTACGGGTCTTTGCTAAAAGTTTTTCTTCTTTTTGTTCATTGATATCGCATTCTCAACGGAAGTCGGGACGCATAGATCCAATTCAACACTTTAAGAATGACATAATGGGATATTCCCATAGAGTCTGCAATTCCAAATGTCAAATTAACTAATAGACACTTGATCATTGCGTAAACACCACCTGTTTCAGTTCGAATTTCAAGTCATTTGAATTGTTGAATTGTTGAGTTCTGTGCGTTTAACAATAACTAACCAACAAAGAGAGTGTCAGATTTGTGATTTTGTTCACACGAATCCGCTTCTTTGTAAAACAAACGCAAAAGGCTGTTTTTAATGGATTCAACGAAATTTGCAACATGAAATCGTTATCATACAACTGGAAAATAAATAAACCTATACTCACAAGAAAGCCATGTAAATTCGAGCGAAATATTCAGAATTAAGATATATAACATATACGTGAAGTTTAACAAAGTGCATTATTCTGTTGGCTGCACAGTGATGCTGTTTAGAATCAGCCATCCCCTGAGTCAACCTCTGGAACACTCTGAATACTGATGAGGAGTGATCTGTCTTCCATAAAGAGGTAATTTCAACAAATTATGTTCTATTAAACCCTGCTTTGTTCACAATATCGTCGCAAATCAAAGCAATTAAAAAATCTCTAGACGATTTGTGAAGTCATTAAGTACGATTTAGGTTGAAATGAGAAAAAAAATAGGTAATCTATACTAGAGTCACTTAACCAAAAATTAATCTTAAATTGTCGGTTTTGATTGAGACGAAAAGTCTACAGTGATTTGTAGATGAGTAATATAGTCCCTTTCATAGTCCTTGTATTTTCTGTGTTTTTCAAACTTTTTACGAAAGTACTATATAAATACAAAATTTGGGATAAAGAAAGAGTGCGGATAGCATTGGTGCGAAAAATCCGATCTGTAATAGTTGAAAATATAGTATTGTTCTGCCAAAGGTCGTGAGTCATCGTGACATCATATAAATAAACTACATTAGCGATGATTTATATTCCAAATTTTGAAAAATAGAATATACTCTTTTTTCGCCAAAAACATTTTGTCAACTGGAAAGAACAAATATGACCATAAAATTAGTATGTGCACATTAATGACAAAGAAATAGCATATTGCTTTAATTTTAATGGACCAGTGCCTGGTTGATGGTGGTACGCTTGTGAAAAGCGATCCTATTTAAACTCATAATATGTTTACTTTCATGTTTGAAGTATGAAAGACCGTGTCAAAATACTTGTAGTTTCATTATACACCCTAGAAAAGTAAAAATTAGGCGATATTTTTAAGTACATATTACTTAAGATGATTTTATTATCCTTATTTGAATATTAGTTTCATAAGAACGTTATAAAACATTAGTTAGACGAACTTGAGTGTTACTCGGGATACTTTTAAGGCTTCAGAAAGTTGTATTATTTATTTTTGTGTATAAGTTAAAGGTGGACGTTCATCCGGCGATCTGTGAAATCTGATATTTTGAAGAAAAAAATTAACGATATTATATCAGTCTAGCTAATATTGTCAAGCTGAAAAACAATAATCATAATGATGCATACAAATTCATACCAATTCGTATAATTTCAAATATATGCACTATATAGAAATATCATATGATGTATTATGGATAATTAAACTTTCGTTTTTCTAGATTTGAAAATAACAGTTATAATTATGAAAGTAACAGTATTGAGAACAAATGAGGACATAGTGTATAAGTAGTAACAATTACCAATCACACACACACATACAATACAAACACACTTTGCACATGACAAACATATACCAAAATTGCTTTTCTAGATCACAAAGAATTTGGCATATTAGTTTCTGGGTGAACTCGTCGCTTGTGAACTCTCCACATGGCAAATCATGATTGCTTGGGGGCCGACAATGCTATCCTATCAAATTTAAGTTGGAGTCTTTCTGAAAATCCGACAGAAGGTGGTTCATGCATGTCAAAAACCCACCAAATTCGGTTTTATTTCTTATTCATAAACATTAATTGATCACGTAACCATTCTCATTTTTTCATTTGGTTGTTGCGCTTTTGAGATAAAATGTATAGATTGTATATGAAATTTGCACTTTGCAAGAGTTATCGTTCTTGATTTGGCTTCATTTAGTTGCTTTTAGTGAGAAGTAAATGTATGATTTTCTCAAAGGTGCAAATCTGAATGCAGAAAAGGTTGTTGATATGTGAAAATATAGCATATGTAGACTAAAAAAGCATCATTAATTTGGTTTGGTGGGTTTTTCTTGACCACTTTACCATTGGTAGTGTCTGAATTTTATGTGGACTGGTACTTAAAAGCACATTGCATTCAGTATTTTTATAACAAAATGTAAAATTAATTAAGTAATAAATATAGCAAGAAATGCAGGTGTAACGATTTCAGTTGCACATATTGATTTCATTCAACAGAGAAAATAACAAAAATATTGTAGGATTGAGAATAATCTTGTATGAAGTTCATCGTGAAAACAATTTTAAATCAACATGCATATTTTTTTCACACGAGGATTGGTCTAAAAAGGGGCTAAGTATCTAAATATGGAAAAAACGAGTTCCCATGAACCAGCTGTACAAGTATATTATCATACTACGGAAATAAGTAATGAAAACATACTAAGCAACAAAGGAAATGCACGTTGTTTTGTTTTGTTTTTGTTTCTGTTGAATTATGTTTACAGTCATATGTTTTGAAACGCTAATATATTCTAAGCATTTGTACACAAAACTGAACGAATATGCGCTTTTGTTGTGGTAGCTAGGTATTTCATCCAAATGTCTCCACTTCGTCACTTTTAAAATGAAATCGATCACCTAACTGATTAAGAATGACATTATCGGTTTTTATCCGGTAAAGAGACACATGTTGCAATATTTTTTGACAAAACGGCTTATCATTTTAGATGACAAATGTTAATTTTCAGATACAAAGCTTAAAAATTCGCAAAATCTTTATTTCACAGAATTTGAAGGAATGTATACCTCTACCAAAATGACAAATTTTCGGTTCATTTTCCATTTTTGAGGATATAATGGAATTTTATATTCCAAAACCTTAACCTAAAACAACATAATAAAGTTAGGTCAATAAAAACTGGATAAAAGATACTTTGCCCTTACGAATGCATAATACAGTTGTACACAACAAAGACAAATTAATTTTCAATTTTCTATATGCATTGTTCTTGGTGGGCATATTCAAATTCTAGTCAGTTTTAATATGAACAAATCACAATTAGTTCAATTACGAACGATTTAAAGTAACCAACCTTATATATTAACCAGAAATTTAACTCTTGACTTTGTCTTATTGCAGAAATTGCTCAGAAATTGGTGCTCAACAGCAAAAAAATCGAAATATAACGATATTTTATATATCACATTAATTTTCATCTCCATCATTTCTTTCCCATAATTATGAAATGTATACTCGTATAAATTTTCGTGGTGTCCTAATTTTCGCTACTTTTACGATAAACATAAAAAGGCGAAAACTTGGACACACGAAATTGATTTAAACACAGTCTGTTTGTCATCCTTTGAAACTGCGAATATTGTTACCAACGAATATTTTCACTTGACAGAATCCGCGAAAATTATTAAATTATTGTACACATATCACATATCACAATTTTAAACTAAATATTTACTCAAAGAACAAAAGCATAATCCTATGATAAATGTGCCAGGTGTTGTAATATTGACATCTTTCTTTTCCTGTGGATTCATCGACCATGCAGCAAGAACTGCCTCAGTGTAAACTTTCTTTTCATCACTTCACTTGTTATACAGAAGCTATAAAATTAACCTAATGTCATTCTTGACTACTGATTTGAGTCTTTCGAACGTTTTATTGCATTCATTGGACCAAAGCAGAATTTCAACTTCCGGGTTGAAGTATCTTAATTAGAAAAAAATCCTTAACCAATTCAATTGTTTATTTGTATTTTATTTTAATGCTGCTGATGAGAGGTTACTCCTTGAAATACATGTAGAACATATCGAAATTTGCAATATAATATGATTTGTGCATTAGTACATGTATTTCTAATGAGTACTATTTATTCAATTCATGTACAAGTTTAAGTGCTTTGTGCATGTCAAAAACCCACCCTTTTATTCATTTATTATTTTCAATGTTTTTAATCCAGGTCACATAGCCAGTCTAAGTTGTCATTCGCTTGTCAGGCTTTTGAGATAAAAAATAAATATTGGCACTTATAGTTGTTGGGTTTATGTTGGAGACGAACATGTAGTTTTCTTTTTTCTGTTACATATAAATATGGCAGGTGGAGGGGTTTTCTGCATCTCTACCATTAATGGTTGTATCGGACTTTTATACTTGTCGAAACATAAATGATAGAGCTGGTTCTACAACTAATTGTGTGCAAAGCATAATTTCCGTTCCACTCATTTTGAAATTTGAAATACGCTACGTTTGGTTCAAATCGTGAAAATTGCCATAGTGTTACCATGGTGTTATTTAAGACGTGTGTTGCATTATTTCATTTTGATATGAATTTCGTTTATTTTTTTTAATGGATAAATTTTTATCAAAGACTTATTTTATTTCCAGTTCAGAGAAGCTGATTGAGATTAACCATATAACGTAACCGGCTAGTTTAACTTTTTACAGCATGTCGAAGAAAAATGGTTCTTGGGATTTCATTGAAATATTTATTTAAGCGACTACCTAATTAAAAAAAAAAAACTTTATGGCGCAATTTCGATTCATTTTTGAAGAATACATTTGTGCGACTTCTGATTTGTTCAATATTACTAAAATTACAATTCTTTAAGGCGATTTCTCAAAATTTCTCGATAAGACAAATTTATTTAATTACCGAATATACACAAAAAAATTGCTCAAATGTACATTTTGTATTTCACAAGCCACCAAATTTCCCTAGGTTTCCTAGAAAAGGCGTTGTGCATGACTTGGTTAATACGGTGAAATTGTCCCTTTACAAAAAAAAGTGAAATGGTGATATTTTAAGTTTCATAACAATACTTAAATAATCATAATTAATATGTCATAAGTTTATGATTACATGTATTGTCATTACTACATGTACTTCCTTTGTTACTATTAATGCTGCTATTTTTATTATTATTCATGATTATCACCATTACTCTCTAAGACTTGTAGATCTATTATTTTGAAACTTCAATCATCAATAAAGAAATAAAGTCTAATTGTTAGATTTGGAAAAAAACATGAGCACACTTATTAAACCAATTTGATGATATTGTCAAACGTTCGACCTATATACGGTAATTGCTGTCCAAATGACTGCTGCTGTTTGTAAAAATAAAATGATTTAGATTTTGTCCAAGACTTCGTCAACAATTTGCTGTAAAGTAATTATGTTTGCGTTTATTTATTCTTTTATATCCTGGGTTTGTATCTAATAAAGTATACAAAATTCAAACGAACAAGTCCAAGCATTTTTGTTGTTGTATGCATCTGCTTAACCTAAATAGTTTTGTCTTCGGATTTTTTTTCCTGTACTAATGTACCTACCAGCCCCGCCCGATTCTATAGGGAAAACGTATGGTTGCACCTTATAAATAAGAAACATATACTTACAAGAAGGTGAATATCATGGTATAAATATTCCTGTAATAATGCCCCAAAAAACAAATCCTTTATACAGGCGTGCTTGACTGTATGATTGTGACAACAAAATCCCCCATTATTTATTCCCTAGTCGAGTTGATAAAAATTGTTTGATGCTATGACGCAAAACTCTACACAACACTATACAAAATAAGTCACAGTATTTGAGAAGTGAGTTACGGATCGGATATGCATGGTAAACTCCTAGTATCAATGAATGTATAAGACTTGTCGTGCTGTGAAAATGTATATATGATCATTTTCTTCTTAATAGACTTAACATGGCATGCAGGTCTTGTATAATATGAAAATATTTCGGTGGATGTTACAAAATTTGACGTATAATTACATTTTATGATCTGATCTGAAGTCGTATATTTTTTCAAACGAGATGTAATTAAGAATGAGGCGGGATGAAAGAAGGTGTATTGTTGTGAAACCACGAATTAGAGGGACACCTGGGAGTTGCGTTATTCTACTTTGGGCTGGGTGACATACTTGACAGATCTTCCCTGTGGAAAGTTTAAAAGTATGGAGGAAATGATCTTTTTCAACAAGTAGTGTTTTGGTCATTGAATTCATTCACTTTATGTCTATTTTTCACAAGTATATCACGCAAGTAGGCTTTTAGACAGATATTCCATGTTGTTTTTTTCACAATGGCATGTTACTGTTTGCGATCGACATGGGTAATGAATGACAATGTCACAATAAACACGTAAAATTCCCGTCTCCCATTGTTCTGTGTTGAACACACTTTTAACTAAGAAACGAAGAAATTGGTCGTCTGAAATCAGTGTAATGACAGACAGATGAACGGACACCAAAACGTCTTAGTATTCAACTAGTCACGCAGCAATAAAGTAACAGGGACTCTTCGGAGCTCTGTGATTAAAGACTTTTAAACCATAAGGATTATTTTAATTCCATGTTTCTATCTTTTATGCTTTTAAAAATAAACAGCAATAAGTACCACTATCAGCCTATTAACAAAGTAAGGTCCTTGACTAAATGGAGGCTAATGTTATAAGAATAGTTTTTGAAATTAATTTCACAACACAGCGTAAATACGTAAATCTTCGGTATTTACCAATCGTCATAGGACTCGTCGACATAAACGTATCATATTGTTTCAATAATCCTGTGTTAAAAAAAAGATTGATACCGTAATGAATCTAGTACTAGTCTAAAACTGTTTTAAATCCACTCAGAGGCATCTGTTTTAGATTTTTCTATTAAGCTCACATGCACGGTTGCAGAGTGATGGTACATTTACTAATATCGGAGATGACAACTTAACTAAAATTTCAACATAACGATAATCTACATTTGAGGCATATTTCTTTCCAGTAGCAATGTGCACTGCAACAAAGAATTATGCTGTAAGTTACCATTTTCAGGACCGTAGCCAGGTTTTCTGAATGGGGGTAAGGTGCGAACTGATCACTGAAAAACAATTATACTTGGAAATCTGGTATGATTTCTCTTAATCACAGGCTAAGATGTAAATCAGTGTTTTTTTTCAAAAGTGGACGCGATCGCACCCGTCGGATTTGCCCCCCTTTAACTTGAAAACGATAAAAAAAAAGGCATAAAAACTGCTGATTCAATGAGGAATACAATAAAGAAAAGAATACATGTATTTAAAATCGGGGAAACAAACAAAAAACAAACATTTTACATATGGGTTTTAATAAAAACACCTATTTTTACTCTTTTTGGTCGTTTTTCTAAAATAGTATGGGCCACTAAGTCCAAAATCAATACCAACCTTCCTTTTGCAGTTTAAAACCTGGTTATAAAATTTTATAAAGATCAACCAACCAATACTCTTGAAAGTTATTGCACGAAAACCAAGTGTCTACGGATGACGACGATGACAGTGCCATACCCAATACGCCCGCGAAAATTTGCAGTCGTATAAAAATTCAAAATTGGACCAGAAATTAAAAAAGTTTTTTTTTATGCCAAATGCTTTTGAACAGATCTGGAGTTTTCCAACTTGAAATGAACTTCAGTATAGCCATACCTATGTTTGATTAAATACCACTTCTACTGCAGTTACCAGTAAATTGCATGCAATATTGTGCTTGGTATACCCCACTTGTGGGCAATACTTAAGGAAAAGTCCGGCAATACACTATGTTGAAATATGACAGTAACCAAAATGTCATTCAACATATGCCATATCTATATAATGGACGTCCCACATTTGAAACCAATACACCAATTTAGTGTTGAGGTAGCAATAAAAATTTGGAAGGACAAGGTGATTCCAATATATTGTACTGCCCTAATGGAGGGGTAAAATTTATTTTAGGTGATCATGAATTAGCTGTATGCTAGTTCAAGAAATTTGATATTCTACAGTCTGTCAAGCACATTTTGGATCCAAAAATTAGGAAATCAAGAAATAATTTTCTTAAAAATCAGCAGGTAATCAGGATTTTTTTAACATAAAAAGTAATGTAATACTACAAAATCCATGAAAATGGCCGCCTTCCACCTCTTCAAGTAAGAACTTGAGCCATTTTCCTTACCTCCTTTTATTGAGCTCTACATAACATAAACTGTCATATTGTGGATAAAATGCTGTGAGTTATATATTATTTTTTGGGTTGCTTTTATATTTGGTATAATAATACGAAATTACCACTTCAAAATGCACTAGACTGCAGGGGTGCCAGAGAAGCAAAACCTGAATGTAAGTCTTGCCTTCTGTGACTGTCGCAGACAAGACAAAGTGTGAAAAGGATCAAACAAATTTCTATTGAATATTTTAGTCTAGAAGGTATTTTAATTAAAACAAAAAACAACAAAAAAATTCATGTCATGATCTGTAAGTGTATAAGTTTCATAAAGATTACCAGTAATTGGACTTCATGTCCTCCATTTTAAACATTAATGCAAAGATATAAAACAGACGGACAAAAACAAAAGAAAATGATGTGACATTGATTGAGGAAATGTCCCAATTTGAATGTAAAAAAGCACCCAATGAATACAAAATATCATTCTTCACCATATACATTCAATTTTACTGTACAACACTATGAAATACAAAAATATTTCTAAGTTTTTAGTTTTTTTTGTGGTGCAAGGTTCAAAATCTGGAATTATCAGGAGTTTCTCTGAAAAATTCAGGAATTGCTCAAAATTAGGAAAAATCCGGAGTCACTTGACAGACTGTATTCTATCTTTTTCTGGAATTAGAAATGGGAGTTTGGGTTGAAATAAATCTCAAATCCTTACTCTACCTAAAATTTAATCAACAAGATCACCTGAAAACTTCAAATATAAAATAGTATTTTCATATTGCTTGAAAATCTTACATGATACTAGGCTTTGCTTCTGAGAGACAGAGCTATTGGTATTTGAAATACAATGTACATTTAACTTTTTAATTGATAATGCATGCTAAGTTGATGTATTGCTAATGTCTCAACGAATGGAAATGTGAAAGACTTCCTTTAACACATGATGTGTGTCTGCGTAAAAAGTTCAAAGTCATATCCTAAATGCATACCTCAATACTGACAAAAAGATTTTGAGCCATTCAGGTATTGACAGAAAATCTACATATGTAGGACATATCTGACACTCCAACCCTAATATTTCTATGAAATCAAGTCCTGGACCCTTAAACCCATCAAAGGCATAAAAAAACATAGACAATATTATGTTTCCTTTATTTTAATTGTATTCTTGGTCTAGTTATTGTACATCTGTACATGAATGTATCGTCATTGTCTGTACAATATTGTACATCTGTACATGAATGTATCATCATTGTCTGTACAATAATATGTGATATACTTTAAACAATTGCATCAAAAACATCAACAAAAATATGTGATGTTGTATATATCATTATCAGACATATACAACCTATAAATAGTAACGAGTCAGCACTGGAAGAAAAAATGAAATAACTCTTTTGGTTCATGATAATGATAACTCATTAATGTTATTTTTTTGGTAGAAAATATATCTATTTTCTTATTTTTCTAAATATTGATTTTTTGACTAGGAAAATGATTAAGATTAAGTTCAATTTTGACAATCAATCAACTAGCATCATTTGAACACTTTAAAATAAATTCTCATTTTGCATATTTGTTTTATTCATCACTAAAGATACATAAAGCCCTCATAAAATTCAATTCATTCTTAAACAAGGGTACTTTCTCACTTCGCTGACAAAAAATAATCAATAATATAAAAATGGCTTGACACATAAAAAGGACCAACAATTCATTCACTCAAAAGGAAATCCCAATAACCATGAAAATAAAATATTCAAAATAAGCATAAAATATATGTATATGATGCCTATGATACAGAGAACATTTTCCAAGTCCATTGTTATAGCTTCATCTAAAAGACAAACATGTAATATGTCTTCTCTTTTGGATAAAATAGCACAAAAAAATTAATTCTGCTTTAACGATTTTGTTTGAAAAGTAACCCAAAATGTAAACAAACATAGTAACCATGGTAACAAAAAGATTAAAGGGTTATTCTCCAATCAAAAACAATGGAAACAGGGAAACAAATAAGTGAAGTGAGACATAAACACAACCAAACAGCAGTTAAAGATAAAATCCTGAATTAAGAGTCAGAGTTACCTGCCCTTTACTTAATGGCAAACAGGGTTATCTACCCTTTACTGAGGTCATACCCTAGAGAGCTGAATGTCCAGAAATCCATATTAATTATTATGAAAAATAAACATACAAATTTTTGTGTTATCACAATCATAAGTAAACTAAATAGATATCTTTTTATGTACAAATATTTCTATCACATAAAAAAATTCACAATTTGGTAAATAATTCAAATTGAACAATTTTAATTCATAACACAGATAACATGAGAAGGTGTACATGCATAATTTTTGACACACTATTTTGGTAATAAACAACTCAATCATACATATATTATTCTGTCCTCCCCCCTACACTGACCAGTCCATTTCTTAGTCTGTACATTAGCGTTTGCCAGGTCTTGGACCCCAGGCATGACTTGCTTTCGGTTGAACAACTGCGCCAAAAGAAGGGAAATCATCGGTGCTTGAAGTATCAGGAACCTGGCTCCATGGTGCTCCAACAACAGTAAATCCTGGCTGAGATACTTTACCAGATTCATGGCTCTTGCTGGGCGGTTTCTCTAGTTCCCTAAGATACTGCTGATCAATGAAATCTTGCAACTGCATATGAAAATAATAAGTATTGTCAAAAATTGAAAAAAAAGTAAACCTCATGGAACACTGTGCTATTCTTAAATTATGTTGTCTTCCCTTGTTGTTGAATTACACTAAATACAAATATTGTGATTAGGTAGATTATTTGAGACTGAAAAATCTTTATAATATTACACTTAAATCAAAAACATGATACATCATTACTATGTTTAAAATGTTTTTTTCAAGCTTAAATGTTAGAAGCAATTTAGTTCTTCATCTTATATTATGGGAATATGATAATAAATTATCACTTACAAATTCCTCTTCAATGTTGAGCAGATAGTCTCGGCAGTCATAAGCATCGTCTTCTCCTCCAGAAATGAAGATAATATCAGGATCCTCCCCTCCTCGTGGGAAACGAATGTCCACTTTAAAGTCGTCCATCAATTTACGAATGTTCTTTCCCTTAGCACCTATGATACGTGGGTGGACTCTGTGATCAATCTTACACTCAATGGTTGTCATTTCCTCCTAAAACCATATCAATGTAATTTTGTCAAAACTCTGTTAAGTTCTTAAGATGCCTTTCAGAAACACCTGTGCAAGAGCAAATGTTATGCTTGTCCCTCCTCTTTCACATTGAAAGGCCATTTAAAAGAATAAATATTTCAAAAGAGCAAAAAAAAGGAGCTTCCATGAATCAAGATTACTATTAAACAATAAAATCAATATAAATTATGTTACTGAACTTTAAGTTGCCTGAAAGATCATGGAATGTCATGTTTTATTCATCAAAAGATGAGTATGTAAAAGAATACATGTAATAGCATATTTTAAACTATTCCTAAAATATCAATGCTTACTAATGTAACCTAAAATGTAAAAAAAAAGTTTCATTTACAGTCAGAAATATACATTATTTTCCAAATTATTTGATATATCTCTAAAAGGTAAATGTCAAAAGTGGTACCTATAAGTAAATAAGAGCTTATAAAGACCAATTCCGAATAAAAAAGTCCCTAAAAAGGCAAATGTCAAAAGTGGTGCTAATAAGTAAATAAGAGCAAAAGACCAATTCCAAATAAAAACTTACATATTCCCTGACAATCTTCAGAATCTCCTCCTTTGCAGCATTAGCTTTGTCCTCGTAACCAGTGATTGTGATAGTGTTAGAATCAGGAGGATCATCCCGACCTGGAAACTGAATGTTAACATCAAACTGGTCACGGATTTTGTTAACAACAACACCACGACGACCAATGATCTTGGAATGGTACTGAGGATCAACTTCAACTTTGACCTGGAAGCTTTTCAGCATCTGAAAGTAAAATATATTGTTATTTCAATAAAAAAAAACTTCATGCATTGTTTAATGATTTACTACATTTTCATTAATATTTTATCAAGTATTTACCAAATTTAACAATATATACTGTAACTGTACTTATTTCCACAAATTTTGTGGTTATGCAACATCCGTGAAAATAAGGTTTGCAAGTCTCGTTCTAGTTTCAGTTTCCCTTTCGGAATTTCCGAGGTAGAAAATTGAAATCCAGAGACTGATCTGCATTTCATTGTTTAATTCTGGGAAATCGAAACACTGCATCACGATGCAAAATCTTCTATTTTATGCTTAACTTAACATTTTTATCCAGTAAAACTAAATATTTGTCATTTTTTATCAGTATTTTTACACGAAAAAATATTTTGCTATTAAGTATTGAACTCAATGCTACGTTATTGACGAATCTCCATGCATTTGAATGGTAGGCGATGACCCATCCTCATGAAACCATGGAGTCACATGACAAGACTTACATACCCTATAAGTAAACACCAATGTGTTCATAGACCAATAATTGTGAAATTAAGTATCCACAAAAATAAGTGCAATTTAGAATATGTAGTCTAAACTACATGTAAAATGGTCCAAAATTTATCAACCTTTCTGATATTTGGAACTGGAGTCTTTTAAGCAGGCCTAAAGCAAGCATAATTGCTAAATGTGTGATATTACAAAACAATGGTATTGTAAGTCAACCTTAATGTCAAGTTAATTTGTATATGTAACATCTACTAACCCTGTCTTCCTTCTCTCTCTCCAACTGATCACATTTGTCATGGAGAGCCTGTAGGGCCCGTTTAACGTTAGCAGGGGGACCAGTTACTTTAACAATGTCACTGTGTTCCTCTGCTGGGGGTATTGATATGTTTACGTCATAATCGCCCATCATGCGTCTGACATCTTTGCCTTGTTGCCCAATAATGTAACGATGATAGTCAAAGGGTACGGTTGTCTCCTCTGTGACTGGAACTAAGTCCTGTGTAACACAAGGATTTATCATAATTAGCATGCTTTTCTTGGTTACTTGAGTAACAAGAATTTAGCATATTAATACTACTTTTGTTTCCACAGAACTAGAATAAATATATAAATGAAGTATTACATTTTCTGGGAACTGAAACTATGATAGACTTCCAATGAAGAATACTTTTGATCTAGATTGTTGTAGCAAATTATATTTTGAACATATATGTAAATGGCTACTTTTAGTTAATTAGTTAGTCATTTCAGCAACTACAGCAATAAGAATTAATTTGACCCTACTCTCAGTACAAATCTAGATAAGCTGCTGGGTGATTCAAATAGCTTACTTCATTGAATTTTGCTCTACATTATACAAAAGTGTCCCAACTTAATTACCAATGAGCATATGTGTGATCTTCAGGACAGTGGCCTTTTTAAGTTAGAAAACTCAACAGAATTTGAACATTTTCTATCAGCCTTCAATTTTCCAAAAACTTACCAATAATGCCTGTTTAGCTGCCTCACAATTTTCAGGTTTACCAGTAATGATAATTACATCGGCTTTATTGTGACCTCCTTCTTCACCGTTTACATCACCATTTGGTACGTTCTCTACAATAATTGTGGATCATATTAACAGAACAACCAACATTTTTTTAGAAGACGAAATCCTCTATGTGGGAAAAGATGCCAATGTATATTTTAATCATGTTGGGTTGTGAAAGTATTATGCGTTAATGAATTACACAAATATAAAACTTTTAAAATTGACTAATTTTAGCCAGCCATCAACACTAATACTTCACTAATTTGTTATTAATAACACATGCATGTAACACAGTAAATTGCATTTTATACAAAATTAAATATCATTTCTAGAAAAGCCAACTATAACAGAAAGTGTTTAGATTTCAAGAATGTAGTATGCAATCAAGTTTTCTATCTGTGTTGAAAAAAAAATTCTAATACATTATGCAGTACACATTACTAGTCGTAATTTACAAATATCTAAACATTTTAAATCCTGACAACATTACAATAGCAGACCAGTTTACGCCAAAATGTAACATGCCAGAAATTTGACCATAATGCATATCTACTTGCAAATATGAAGCAATTTTATTCAGACTCCAAAGCCTTCTGTGAAATTTTTCAATAAAACTCAATATGAATTAAAGAGACTCAGACATACTCAAGTTCATGTCTTCATAAGGCAAACAAAAAGGAGATGAAAAAATCCTGAGTAAAAATATAATACAAAAAGAGAAAATATTATGGTAGAATCCAGACTTCAAAGCAAAACAAATCAGGCTTTCAAGTGACTTTTTTTTTAAAATAAGGGCTATTTTTATGGCAAAATTCTAAAAAAATAAAGGCTAAATTCAGGATTTTTTAGGGCTTTTAACACAAAAATAAAGGATGACATTCTTCCTTATTCAATTATAATACTAAAAGAAAAACAATTTATTTACCACTGGCTAAAGACAACAATATAAAAGCTATTTACCAACCCAGAAGATCATGTCCATGGCCATTAACAGTTGTATTAAGCAACTGCTAATGACCACCAAAATGTCTTCTGAGGTGTTTATTTGATCGTAATAGTCATTTTCTGAAAGTATACTAAGCTAGATTCCATTAATAATAACAATATAAAGGAAAATTACTTAATAAAAATTTCAAAATTCGAAAAATAAGGAATTTCTCAACAAAAATAGGGCTTTTTTTAGGATTCTTCTGCTTTTATTAGGAAAATTAGGGCTGCTTTTGAAAAATAAGGAAAATTAGGAAAATAAGGGCTCGCTTGAAAGCCTGCAAAACAATTTAAGATCTAGTATAACAACAAACCTCCATTCTGTTGAGTTGCTCTGTCTGGAAATTTAATACCAACTTCATGGGTTCGTGTTATTTCTTGCACATTGTTACCACGGTTACCCATCACAGTACGATGATACTGCTGAGAGATGACACATTCTACGGTCACCTGGGCATCCTGTAAACAAAATGTTAAATTTTATATTCCAAAGCAATGTGAACTTGAGTAAAAATTTGTTTGAATTACAAAATCTTCCTAAAGGTCTCACTGTTAACCCATAACACTGATTTAAGGCAGAAACCTTTAGTGATAATAGGAGTAACCTGTGAACATGCAATACTATTATCATATTTTGTTGAACCTGAAATAACAGGTTACATTTTCTGTAACATAGGTATCAAATTCAATCAAGAACTTGTTACTTAAGTAGTTATTAATTATAACAGAAAATTAATTCAAAAAGGCTTGGAAAGATGAAAGTTTCACTCTACATCAATATCTCCTACATGTTATACATGTATGTATATATATAATGATGTATAAACTTGAAGTAACATCATGCCGGCTAGAAAAATGAAGCTTGTTACTTTAGTAATATATATTTTACTGAGCAAATGCATCTGTAAGCACACTTACCAAATCTGCAACAATCTCAAGGATACGTTTCTTGGCGCCTTCAACACAATCTTTAGATCCTTTGATGACCACAGTTTCTGATTTAATGCCACTTCTTGGGAAGCTCACGGTAACACCACCATACTCATCAGCAATGTTCTTGAGTACCTCACCACGACGTGCAACAAAGTGGCGGTGGTGTTTGGTTGGTACACTCACTTCAATAGACACAATGTTATCCTGAAACATAGAACTAGCATGTCAACTGTCAATTCAGAGACAGGTTGTAACATAACTTCAATGTTAGGTCTCTGAAAAAGTTATATACTTGATATTATAAAGTCTGATCAAAAGTTAAGATTTAGATGCTTTTCCAATTTTTTTAAATATAAATTATCTTTAAATACTGATGGTGTGCTTTATATTTTCTATTAACAAAATCCTTAGCAGGCCATTTAAAATGGAAAAAAAATCTTTTATTTAATTATCAAGGGGAAATTCAACTAAACCAACCCCATTTTGGACTTTAAAATTGGTTCAGTTTAGACAAGTGTTTGTTTTAGACAGGTGTTTGGTTAAACAAAGTTCAATATACATTTAAATTGAGGTGAAGAGACTTTAAAAAGTTTCTGGTTTAGACAGATTTAACTTCATTAGGAATTAACAAATGAATTCATAAATCAATATATTATACCATAATACCATTTTTCATTATTATAAAAAATATCTTCATTTGTAGTATAGATATACGTAACATTGTGACAAATATACCAGTACTTACAAGACTCTTAACTCTTTCCTCCAATTCAGCTTTAGCTTTATCAACTGCTTCCTTCTTGCCAATAATAGTAATGAGTTCCTGATTGTCATCATCCTGACTAGGGAAGATAACTCTAGCTCCAGTTCTCTCCCTTACCTGGAACATTTTTTTTTTCTTTTAATTAAAAAATTATAATGAAAGTTCTGCAATAAACTTTTTTCCACCAAATATGAAGTGTGATTAAAAAACAATTATTAAAATCTCAAAGACAAAAGATAGATTTAGAGTTACTAATATTAAAACTGTTTTTCTTCATTAACCATTTATACATTTGACCAGACAACAAAAATGGTCATTGATAAAATCAATAATAAATATTCAGATAGAGAGAGCTGTAATGGTTAAATTTAACTAAAAAGTAAATATCACTTTTGAAGGAGAGAAAAAAAAAACAGGTCTGAAATATTATAATTTGATTTATCACTGAATCCATCCTTGTGTTGTGTCCTACTAAACAGCACAACCTTGATCTTAGGTCAAACGTCACCAACAATTGTCTAAAAATGGTCTAACAAACTACAGTCAAACCTTGATAGCTCGAACTCCAAGGGACCATTGAAATGTGTTCGAGTTATTGGGAGTTTGAGAAATTGAAGTTTGTATATTTCCGGATTTCTTTCTTTGCCGGTCCGAGTTCGACTTTATTGTTAGAAATTGCTTACTTCCACTGAAGTTGTGTTAGTTTGTGGATCTCTTACATTCATTTTTGGAAGATTATGTTGATTTGTGGACATTAAAAATGCCGTGTTGTCTGTTAAAAATGTCCAGAGTGCGGGTTCATAGGTCAATAATTTGTTTTCATACGATTTTCTTTCATGGTTTCATCATACTGACTTCGGAACATTCTCGAACTTCAATCAGTTTTATGTTAAGATCAAAATACCTAATTAGTGATGACTTAAATATTACCTGTAATTAATTAAAATGACACTGATTAATGATAGGGTTTCATGTTTTCACACCTTTTATTACCCAAGCTGACAAAATGGCTGACAAGTTCGAGTTAGTGAGGGTTATCCTCTTAAGATTTATTACTGAACGGACCGACTAGTCAGTTCGAGTTTTCGAGAAATCGAAGTTCGAGAAAACCAAGGTTATTTATATTGATTATATAGGAGAAAATTTTGGTACTTTGAATTGTGTTCGACAAATCCTGGGTGTTCGAGCCATCCGAGTTCAAGCCAGTGAATTTCGACTGTATGGTCTAACAAACTATCAAAAATATATTTTGAACAACAAAAAACTACTGGTAAGATAGGTCTTATTTGGGTGCATAGTCAGACTGATCACCATAGGGCATTTGCCCTTTTTTGTGGCAGTTTAAGGAGGTAGATCTAGGGTAAGGGACATAACTCTTACAAATCATTGGAAAACATTTTATATCAATATTTTCTAAGCATCAAAGAAACTTGGATTGATTTTATTTTATTTCAAATGAAAGCTTGATAGGCCTTGGTGAAATTGAATATGATGCAAACATATTACTAATTTCAATAGTTATGTCCCTTACCCCAGGTCTACCTCCTTAACAAATGGAGATTTTAAAGTACTTTACCTGTCTTATATTAGCACCATTTCTACCAATCAGGAATCTGTGGTATTCTGGTTTTGCTTTCACTTCAGCAGTAAATCCAGATTGTTGCTGAAAAATTTACATAGTGTAAGCAATGCATCAAAGCAAAATTTGGTCCCTAAGGGGTAGTTAAAATCTTCCATTCATTACAAAACTCAAAAATTCTTGAAATAAAAATAAAAATTAACTAATACAGTGTTCTAGGATTTTTCAGAAATTGAGGTTACCTGAGTAAAAATCCATATAAAATTAACTTTCCCACAGTCAATGACTGCTTTCCTAACAAAACAAATCCTTACAGCATATGAAGTTTTCAACTTGCCACAGGAAAGTGTAACTAAGTGCCTAACTTTCCCTGACCCAAATTTCACTTGCCCCGGGTAACGGGAAATAGGAATCCTAGAACACTGCTAATATCACAAAGCTGTTTGATAACAATGTTTACAGCATCAAAATCTCTTCCCTGGTGAATTTTAGCTTATACTGCTTTCTTGTCATCAAATGATCCCCTCACATGGTCAAAGAGCTCAGGATTAGACTATTGTTTTGATAAATGCTTCCATTTTGTCAAAAGAGATGATCACAGAATATGGTCAAATTATGGTCAACAAGCTGGAGATATGATTGGTGTTTATTTAATGAATAGTTAATAGATTATTGTTTTGATAAATGCTTCCATGAATTTTCTAAACCTACTTTTTCACTGGCCAATTCTAAGAGCTGTTTCTTAGCATTTTCAACATCATTCTTTGGTCCTCGGATTGTCACAGTGTTAGCTGTAGAACCCTGCTGTGGAAAGCGGATGATAACATTTCCACATTCCTGGGCAATAGATCTAATCAGCCGACCTTTAGCACCGATGATAGAGTTGTGCAGATTGTGAGGGATGTCAATTTTCTCCTCTTTAATGTTGGCCAAATCTTTCTGAATATCCTCAATCATTTTCTTGGCTTTCTCTACATTAGGTTTCTTGCCAGTGATGACTATCATGTCAGACTCAGCATTCTCACTGGGTAAGTCTATCTTCGTGTCAGTTTCATCTCTGATCTGTTAAAAAATTCTATTTTTAAATTAAGGACGTAAGCTTTATTATAACCTGGAATTGCCAAAAGTACAGGTATATATTGTACCTAAACTATTTTTTGTCTCATTCAACACAAATTTTCATTTTTAATCAACTGTAAAAATGTTGACCGCTATAATTTGAGACATAAACCTTAACATTATACATCCTAAGCACAGGTTCAGCCATGCTAGTGGCTTATGATATTAACTCCATTTAGACAACTTCCCCTATATGTTTCGGTCAAAAAATAAGCAATTTCTTAATGGACTGAACAAATTTGTTCTTCATGGACTGGACAAATTTTTGCCAAATTGGTCAGACAGCCCAGGGAATGTGGCCATGATTGAAAGATGCAAGTTATCTTGCAATACAACTTTCTTTATCTAATTATATTAATAAAGAACAACAAAGTAACAATCATGATTAACAAAACTGTTTACCTTCCTGATGTTAGATCCACCTTTTCCAATGATATTTTTGTGGAAATCTTTGAAGATGTGTACCTCCGCCTTGTAGTTACTGGCAATCTGTAAATAAGTGAAATATGTGTAAAATCAAAATACAAGAAAGTTACAGGGATAAAACATTTCAACACATACTAACAGTTTCCTGTATCAGATGGTCAATGTTTTCATTTTTAGGGCCATGTATGAATGGATGATACATGGGCATGGGAAGTCTCTCAAACTCATTGAATAACTTCACTATTAATACATTCAAAGATGTGTACCTCCACCTTGTAGTTCTGTAGGTATAAATGTATAAAACTGAAATTTACATGCTTACTCATTCACTATTACTTCAATTTTACTAACATTGTACCATGAAAAAACAGTTTTAAAGAATTCATTATTAAATGAGCAAGGTGGTTGATGGAATTTCTTTTTGTAACAATTTGGTGAATGATCAGATTTCATACGTACCATTTCTGTGTGCATATGTTGAAGATATTTATGGCATTTATCCACATCATCTTTAGGTCCACGTAATTGTACAATATCACTCTTCTTGCCTGGATCTGGGAATGTAATTTGTACTTGGTTGAATTTATCCTTGATTTCTTTAATATTATCTCCCCTTGCACCAATGATGGTTCTGTGAAATCTTTGTTCAATGATGATGTCTCGCGTCTTTTCGTTTTCCTAAAAGTGAAAATGATCATTAACATAAAAGAAGATGTGCTTAACTATTAAGTAGCAGTCAATAAAAAAATCAGACAGAAGGTGATTCCTTCAAGTCAAAAACCCTAAAATTAATTTTTTATTTCTAATTTGGTAACAGTTTCAGTTTGTAATTTGGATGTCATACCTTTGAGATAAAAATTACAGTGTGTATGACACTGGCAATTTGCAGGAGTTGTTCTTCATGAAGTTGATTTGAGAGGTAGATATATGTATGGTTTCCTCCAATTTACAGGCATATGCATAGATTGAAAAAACGTTGTTTGGTGGATTTTTCTGCACCCTAAAAACACCTTTATCATCGGCAAAGTCTGATTTTAATATGGACTGTTACTTAAATAGAAAATCCCTTATGAATGTATGCAAGGGACATGTTCTATGTTCAAGTTACTGTAAACAAACTTAGAAAGCAAATATTAACCCCAATTCATTGCTGCAAATAAATTAGTTTATGGCATATTCCTTACTAACCATGTCAGACTTTAAGACTTTAATACATTGGTTGTTAAAGATTATGCGAGTTTCACATATAAAACATGTATATAGAATACAGATCCTGCTACAAAGTACATGTAATACAAAATTCCAGAATTTAATACTTGCCATTCTCTTAGCCATTTCCAGGAGCTCTTCTTTAGCAGCCTTGACACCTTTAGGGTCACCCTCGATTCTAATGATAGGGCTGTTCATTTCATCTGATGGAATCTTTATAGCAACTCCTGTTTCATTCTTAATCTTGGTAACTGGAAATAAAATCACCAGGTCAATAGTTTGATTTTAAAACTTGATGTATTTCCAAATACCAATATTTTTAACATTTTTTCTTCTTCTAAGGTTTTTATAAAATGAAAGTGTGTCACAAGAACCCCTTCTCAATAAAACTCACTTCCATCAATAATTATTCAATTCTGAATCAGATATATTGTGTGAAATAGTGAGTTATCATGATGTAAGATTGCCTGAGATTTCAATTACAAACCATTTTGTCCATTCTTTCCAATGATATGTTTGTGAAAACGTTGATCGACTTTGATTTCTTCAAAGGCCATCCTCTTTTTCTGAAATTGGACAAAATCAGCATAAAAATATGGAACATTAATATAAACACACCAAAACAATAAGTTTGAATAACATAAGCTTTTAACTATATCCCCAATTAATCCTTCATGTGAAATATCTACTAAATTGTCCTAACTGGTTATGAAATATACAAGTAAGTTGAAATTAAATACTAGACACATAATGCTCCACACAAAACAATGACTGAAATTCTGTAATTGCCTTACCAGATCCTTGACGATAACTTCTAGTTCCTTTACAGCTTCATTTACTTCCTCTGGTGGTCCTTCTACATTGATCTTGTCAGAACCATCAATGAATTCAATGTGAACCTGAAAAAAAAGTAATATTCATCATCATAGGCATTGACACCAGAGGCACTGTGATAAAAATTCTATGCGTTGGTAAGGATTTGTCCTCATTTAAAAATTCTGCTAGTTCATAGAGATCAAGATAAACTAGGAGTCCACAGCCCAAGGCTGAAAAGAAATGCTAATGTGTCTGTAAAAAATTCACTTTAATATTGGTCCACTACATTTATGTACATGAATTTAAAAATCTGTGGATAAAAAGATATTACCATGAGGACCAGGAGATTTTATTATACCAATATATTCTTCTGTGGAAATTTAAAATCTCAAAGCCTATTTCCATTTTGACTGAAACAATAAAAAATTACCTACAAAAACAATTATTCAGTATATGTTTACCTTAGAGAACTGTTCTGTGATCTTCTGAATGTTAGATCCCTTTCGTCCAATAATGTAACGATGGAGCCAAGCTGGAGCATCCACCTCAGACAGTACATTACTGTTGGCCTTGGAGTAAACCATGGTGAGGGCAGGGCCCAATTTGTCCTGCTCTCCTCTTAAGGTAATGGTCTCAATTGTGTCATCCAATGGAGGTACCTCAACGGATACACCAGTCTCCTTAAGAATTTCATGAATGCCGCTGTATCTTGGTCCAATAATGTACTTATGCTGGGTCTTTCTAACTTCAACAGAAACGGTCTGGCATTTTCTTTTCTGAAATGGGTACACAAATTCAGTTATTTGAAGTATAAAGGTCATACTGATATATCTTAAAACAAATTAAAATGTCGAAAGTTCATTAAAATGAAAATCATAAACATTAATGACAAACAGTGTTGTAATACTGGTGTTAATGCAAATGGAGGACTTCATTTCATATGATTAGCAGTCATGAACAATTTGAAAGAAAGATGAGCTGATGAAGTTACTGACTCATGCTCATTTTACTGTTTAATGTCAAATCTACTTAATTAAAAACCTAGAAAATACACTTTAAAGATATGTACATGTATGTGAACATTAATTACCTTTTCTATGTATATTTTCATGATCTGCTCTTTACATTTGAGTACACCGTCTTTATCCCCAGAGAGTACTATTTCATCCTTCATTACACTTGGTGGAGGAACATTTATTTTGGCACCAGTTTCCTGTATCAGTCGGTCAATGTTTTCATTTTTAGGGCCACATATGAATGGATGGTACATTTTGGGCACCGGAAGTCTCTCAAATGCAAGTTTTGCCTACAATTACAAAATGCAGAGACACTATTAGTAATTATTGGATATATCATTTAAGTATATTAGAATTCAGTTATGCAGGAGTAAAGTACAAGCCTAAACCAAACAATGAAAAAGGATTGCTACATTTAAATAGTAATATAAACAAAATAAAATTAAATCTGTTACATCACATATATGTTAAAAAAAACATATGCACTTGAAAATTTTAATTCTATTTCCCAATTAAAACCTTTATCACAACTTGTACTACTTCACATTGTTGTTGTTGTACATTTCAATGTTATGTCAGTCTTGCACCAGTAATATAATGTGGCCTTCCTAAGTAAAATTCTTGATTCTCATGTTAGTTATGGGGGGAGAATCAGTAACAGAGGGGTGTGAAACATAAACGACTGAAAATCGTTCTGTCTGAAATATTGTATGCAGTTCAGAGATGATTTTTTAAACTTTTAAAGCAGGCACAGAGCATTGTTTTAGGAAAGTTCTTGCATAAATTCCCATTGGTTGAAACATCAACAGTCATTATCTAAACCCCATCCTTTTTAGACAAAGCCTTATTTCATAAAATTGTTCACAGCTAGAGCACTCAACAGATAATGGAGATGTGTTTTTATTAATTACGTGGCAATGAAAAATTGGTCAAAAGTTGCCCCTTTGAGATCAGGGAGGCTGCAAGAACTAAGGAGTCATTTAAACTGATCCAAAAGTTAAAAGATTCAATCATTCTTTTTTTAATTCCGAAAAATCGACCAGATCTTCTGTACTTTTATTACTCCAGCAGTGCTAGAGGTTGTCTGGCAAGCTATTTTCTGACTTGGAGTCATCCTAACCTCTAGCAATCTGACATGCTGAAAGCCACCACAAATGTGAAATAGCTGATCATGTGTTTTAAAATATTTTAAGTCTTTTATTTATATAAAAGAAGTTTAATCTACCGGCAATCAAGCGATAAAAATCCTAAATTTTTGTTGAATAAATAGAAAACATTTGTAATGAAGACATTATCAAAGTGACCAGCCATTGTGAATTAGGTCACTAATTTTACGGAATACAAAATATTTTTGACAAAATGAACTTAAATTGGTAAGGGCAATACGTTGGTTAATTTAATATGTTTGTTTTGTAAATTTTAAAATCCGTAATTTTATCAACCATAATTACACATTCAAAAAGCTAAAATCCAAATTTGAAGTTCATTTAATCTGTTTTTACAAAGGATTTCCAGGATTGCTGAATTTTCTAATTCGGTAGTCATTGGTTTTTCTTCTATTTATTCACCTTATCTTGTGATATGGTAAAGTAACTGTATAAAATATTCTAAATGGTAAATATTTTACAATAATTTCAAAGAACCGCAGAACGAGCGGTATGCAATATGGCGCTCAGAAGTAGGAGGCTGGGGTATGGAGGAACAGAATTCCAACCTTTTATGTTGTAGGAGTACTGTATTATATCACTCAAATGCATTTTACAAAACTATCCATATTGTGTTTCTATCCTTCTTTAAAAAGTACCAACATTCTGTCAAGATAAAAAAGTTCGTAAGATCATACCTGTTCATCAGATATGCATTGTAATTCATGTCTAGCTCTTTCTATTCCTTCTTTGGTGCCAGTAAGTTTAACAACATCTGATCCTTCATCAGGTTTAGGAATAGATATCTTGGTGGATGTGCTCAGTTCTAATTCCTGGAGTTTCTTTCCACTTTTTCCCAAAATAAATCTGTGGTGTTCTCTAGGTATCTTGAGATTAAGACTGGCCTAAAATGGAAAACATTGCAGTGTACTATAGGTTTTGCAACATTATATAGTACAAAAAACTTCTTACACAATGAAACAAAATCCTCTCTTAAACCACCTTTAAGGAGAAAAGATGCAAGATAAATCTTGAAAGACAAGCATATCCTACACAAACCACTAATACATTGTATATATACAATTAGTTTCAATGAATTTCATATTCATAGCACATATAATTAAATTTGATTTGTAACAAGCATTTTGATTGGTTGGTTTTCTATGAGGATAAGTGGTCCACATTCAGCATTCAAATAATTCCAAACATAAAACCGTTCTGATTATGAATCAATTCTAAATTTGGATTTGAAGCCATTAAAAATCAAATTAATAGGAATATTCCTAATTTCTGAAGAGGTTGTAAGAAATAACATGTGTTAACTGCCACAAACCAGGTTATTTTGTATAACCTGTTCAAAAATTAGAAACATTCCTTTATTTTCAAAATTAACCACCATTAGTTATGCTTATGGCCAAAATATTGGAAAGTAATAATGGAACTGACCTGACATAACCTGGAAAACATTAACAACTCAGAAAATTACCATGTTGAGAGTATTTGTTTGTTTGTTTGTTGGGGTTTAATGGCCGAGCAGCAATATTTCAGCTATATTCAGATGATGAACATGAAATGATGATGAAATGAAAAAAGGGATAGGACACAAGGATAATTGGGTCAACAAATTTTGATTGCCACTGGAAATAGGGAGAGGTGGGTAGGGTCGGGCAATTTAGCCTCCTGTGGCGGAGCCCTATGGTTCCTACTCCAGGAGAATACCACAGTAGGGTTCTTTAACGTGCGAGGAACGTGGCATCTTTTCCAACACGGTGCACCACTATGGTTTGCGGTCAGGTTTTCCGTATCATAGCCTGACAACCCCAGCATGTAACACACCAGGGTTACCCCATTCCACCACCTGGGGCACATAACCCAGTTGCTCTGTGGGCAGAGCGCCCTAGCCTCTGGCTAAGGTTCTGAGCACTATTTAGTCGCCTTTTACGACAAGCTTAGCGCTGGTGCAGGCCTATTCTTTTGACACCCGGACATGCACGGGGCCCATGTTGAGAGTAAACTGAAAGAGATGGTATACATAAAACAATGCCCACCTGTGTCTGTAATTTAGCAACAATTTCTCTCCTGGCCTGCATAACATTCTTATCTTTTCCATGGATTACAACAGTCAAACTTTGATCTTTGGCCAAACTCATTTCAATTGATACATCTGAAGGAAAGTAAAGAAAGGCATATAACACAATCAACACTGTCATAAATATTGATATTTTCAAGGAAACAAGTTGCAATATACCCATTATAACTGAATAAAGGACCATTATCAGAAATAGCCGACTTCCTATAATTTTCTTAAAGATCTGTGGTATATTTCTTTTTATTTTCAAAGGGTACCTACACTGTTTTGATTCGTAAAATATGTAAATATATTAAATGAAATTTTAGGGTGGGAGAGGGGGAGGGCACTTTTAGTACTTGTATATGGGTGGGTGTTCAGGTCTCTTGACAACATATGGTTTTATACCAAACACCAATAGAACTTCTATGGATGGCTCCCCTGGTAAAAATGCCTTCCCCAGATACCTCATGTCTTTTAATTGAACAGCCCTTAACACTTCATTCAGTTCCATGTTCAATTAAAACATATTAGGATAAAAAGGTGATTACTTTTTTCAGACACTTTATTGAAGGCTTTCATCAGGTGAACCTTGGATTTGAAACTTAAAAATGTCAGGGACTTTCCACCTTCTTAATGTAATTTTGAAGTTTGGTAGGTAACTTACTGTTTTTTGCCATAATATCTTTACATGTCTCTGCTTGTTTGGTTTCATCTCCAAAACTATGCTCATTCATCTCTCTGTATCTTCTTTCTTCTAGTGGAACTGTAAACACCTAAAAATAAAAACAAGCATATTTAATGTCAATATAGTGTTTATTGGGTTTTACTAGAAACATTGAACTTCATCTTTATGTTTGATTCATAACTTACTACTTAAGCTGAAAAAAACATTATTTTCTTTAAATAATTTGAATCACTTCTGCTGCAGTGAATAATGTCAAATGGACAGTTTTCAGTAGGATTTTGTGATGATAAGTCTAGGACTCAACACTTGGCGAGTCCCAAAAATATTTTGTGAGTCCAATGAAAAAGGTGAAGAGTCTAAGGTTACTAATAGTTGTTTGGAAGATGACTATGTCAAAAACTATATGTATAACCAACCAAAATGAAAGGTTTCGTGAAAAGTAAACCTTCCAACATCTACATGTAGTACAAATTCTTTCAACCATTGGCCTTGCCATTTGACAGGTTCCAATATAGATGGAGAAATGAGCAAAAACTTTTCCTTGTTTGTGCTCACGTCTCCTATTTGTGTATGACAGGGAGAAGTAGGGCTGCAACAATAAACCTGAACCACAAACAATAGGTGTTGGCAGTGTGGGCAGCTTTCCAAATACATTTTGGCAACCATCATTTGATTGGCGAGTTCTAAGGAAAGTTAACCAGCCAACAGCTTATTCAGTTAAACATCCCTTAACATCATATATTAAAAATATGTTCCCTGCATATTAAGAAGTTTAGCTTGAATATGTCAAGTGAACTTTGCACAAATTTATTGCATTATTTATTATTAAAAGCATTGTTTACGATCTGCCATTTTAATTTCTGGTAAAAGGATGTGCCAAAACCTATGTGACGGTCCCCATCTCGAATTAGTAGTCAAACGAAATTATCTTGATAATTTATGAAATGTTACCTTGCAAATTAGTTGTTTATTGCCGAAATGAAATTGAACAAGAAGCAAATGATACCCCTTTTCTTGTTTCATGATGATGAATCTGTTGAAATATAATTTTATTTTTAAAATATGAGTTCAGAGATGGAGTACTTTAAGTACTTGAAAAACTTCAATGAGAGGGAATATTCGAAAATGGAAAAGTTTTTGATAAATTTAGAAAAAATGAAAAGATAGTTGAAGAAAGAAAAAGAAAGGCAGAAGACAGTCAAATCCAAGAGAAAACTGATGATAGTACAGACAAAAAACAAACTAAAAAAATTGGCTAGTTGAATTTCTATTTGGCTGGCAAGATCTATATTCCATAAGCCAGTATGGCAAATTGTGAAAAAAAATGGTTTCCCACACTGTTGTTGGGATGTTGTGGACAAATGATATGTATCACAATATGTATTGCAAACAAAATGTTGCCATATTTCTGACTTGAAATTAGATGTTGGTGTCTCCTGTTCCACGCTAATTTCCATTTTTTCTATTAAGACTTCTTACTTGTATAAAAATATACAACTAAGAACATGAGTTTTGCACACAGCACAAAAACAAAGGTTAATTTTTTTCCATTTTTTAAAAAGTAGATTACAACATAGATAATCAAAGTGCTGATAGAACTGGAGGTTTTTGATTCTTGTGAAAACTGTAGCATTAACAAAATTTCAAAAATTACATGATGTGAAATAAAACTGTAATCATACATTTCCATTTCCCATATTATTTAGGACTGTTTTTTCCCCTAATATGTATAAACTGAATGTCAATCGTTACTACTTCTTAGTATAAACTCTAATTGACAGTTAAAATAGTATTCACAAACATTTACAAATTTTGTGCCATTTCACCTTTTCCCAATTTTTTAAACCCTTCCATAAGTTAATTTGCATACAAAATGTACATTCAAAAACTATTTTAACAGAGTATTACCATACACTGTATTTATAAGTAAATACTAAAATAAACCAATTTCGTATAAAAAATAATTTCCTTGACAAAAATAACATTTTCCGAAACAGATGTTATCTTTATTCCTGTTATACTTTTATAAACATTCTAAGGAGGTAGACCCGGGGTAAGGATCATAACTCTTAAAATCGGTGACATGTTTGTATCATATTTAATTTAACCAAAGCCTATCAAGCTTTCATTTGAAACAGAATGAAATAAGTCCCAATTTCTCTGATGCTTGCATGAGATTGATGTAAAATGCTCAATACAAATGTTCCATTGATATGTAAGAGTTGTGTCCCTTACCCTAGGTCTACCTCCTTAAAGTCTGATTTTACATCTTTCCTGACTTTCTAACTTCAGTTGTGTACAAATAAACTTCTAAGATGAACATTTTCACGAATAATGTAACTGAACTCGTAGTTTCTGAGTCTGAACATAATATGCTATTGCCATTATTTCCAAAATTGGTTGTAAATCTTCCATGTATGTTACCAAGAACTTCGAAATAGATATACTGTATCATTGTCACATTGTAACATTTAAATACTCAAAACATAAACTACTAGCATGGTTTGACACTAACTACATTTGTTTGGTGGTCAACAGGACAACTTCAGAGGTAAAACCGATAGTCCCCAGTGGGTAATGGCGGCTCTCTTCTTAGGTCTTACAAAAAAAATAAGGCAAAATTTAAATAGTCAATAGGACTACCATGAACAATTTTCCATGTAGTCCTCTCCAAAATCAGGGTGGCACAGGACTAAAGGACTACTGTTAGTGTCGATCCCTGACTACAAAAAAAAAGTTTAAAACCTTGAACAGACTACTTTAAGGTGACTAATTTCTTAAATGTTTAACAAATACCTGTGTGCATGTTGATGATCTCATGTGAAACTTATTAGTGGCTGGCCACGGCTTGACAGATTCAGTTGAAGTAATTTCTGCTCCTCTAGATAATTCTGGGAAAGCCTCATTGTATGTTGGTGGACTTGTTGGTGCATTGGGTACGTACGCACCCTCTTCAATATGTGGAACCTCATTAGTAGCCATGTCCAAACTCGTTTATCGGGGCAGTTCCAAGTCGAACAGTACTAGCTTAAAGATAAAATTGATAAAAATGTCAGTCTCAAAGAATTGATGAAGAACTGTATATGGATATACATGTACAAGGACAAATTTGCAGGGGAATTTGAACTTTATTCCCTCATATTGTATAAACCATATACATTGTAATTTAATAAAACAAAGCAGAATATGATAAGTTAGTTAAGAACCAGGAGCTTCAAAAACAAGGGATCTTTCCTTAACAAAACAGAACTGTCGAGTAGCATGAGAGAAATTTCAATACCATATATATATCAGAATACTTTGAAGTGGTGCAATACTATCATGATTTGTATCATCGTATAATATGGGACAGCCTTGCATTAACAGCAGGCAGTCTATATTTTTTTGGAGACTAAAAGTCCTTTTAATCATGATCAAAACTGTGTAAGGGCATTTGCAATTTGAATAACTGCTCTTCAGTATATGTCAGTGACTTTCAGCTTTGGAGCACATGTAAAGCAGACCACTAAATCAGGCGTAAAAATTAGGAAATGCGAGCTGGTAGCCCAAACCATATTTTAGTGCAATATTTTCTATATGTTCAACTAAATTTTACCCAAAAGTCTGGTAGCCCTTGAAATCTAGTAGCCATGGGCTACCGGGTGACTGCTAATTATTTCCCCTGCAAGACAGAGGACAGAATAGGACAATATGGAACATTTTGGTATCACAATTCAGGGCAGACTATACATACATGAAGTCTATCTTCCTGACCAATGATTAATAAAGAGGAATCATTGGTGAATGAATCGGTACACTTTAACTTAGACGGCCATACTTTATGTTAACTTCATCATGGATGTCTAAATTCTCTTATTCAACCCCGGAGTAGATCAAATAACAATTCCTAATTAGTTGATCCAATCTGTCTAAGATAGAGTTGAAATTTTGAGTAAAGCTGAGTGTACCAATCATTTATATGGGTTTTTAAGAAGTATTTTGTTTTTGTTTTTAATAAGTCACTCTAAGGTACTTGGTTAAGATTTGATTACAAAACAAATAGTCATTGACTATCATGGAGATGTAAGCTGAAACCGTCCCTGTAAATTAAGAAGAATCATGAAGATACTGAATGATTTTAAAATAACAGTACACTGCTATAATCATGAAATGTTCTGTTGAATGTGTATCGAACTATTGAAATTTGTTCAGACATATATGACTTTTCATAAACATTGGTATACCATTAATATTTTCAAACACTGATGTATATGTAGAAACACAAAAATGGTCATGTGTAAATATAAATTGAAAACAAGTACACAGAAGATAATTTTCAGAAATACTATAGTAGTAGAAATGGGGTTTCAACTTCAAGACCACAAGTTATGTCAAGTAGAACAGAGAACAAATATGACAGACACTGCCACTGGCAGATGGAGTACTGACATGAATATTGCGCATCAATCCCGGATGTTAATTTAACTTGTAGTTACCAACGAAAAGACGCTATTTACTACAAAATCTAACGTCAGAACACCAAAATAACTGACTACACGACCAAAGTAAATAGCCACGTCGACAGGTACAGAACCCAAAACATGCCGACGTGTCGCCCGTCCTGATCTAAATTTATGTACTTACTCAAGTACTGCGTCCAAAAATCCGTCCTAAATTGGTTTTTTATTCTTCTTGGGCTCCAATGTGGAAGCTTGCTAGTCTAAAAGAAAATTGTATTGTGGTAATATTAAGTAAACAAAAGATATAAGTGTCAAAATTTTGACAAATATGGACCGACACTTACCACCTCCAAGAGGAACTACCTACTCAAAAATAGTTCTTGACCTATGATATTAGTGCGCAGTCGGTAGTTATTAATGTCATATACAATCTGATTGGTCGATCGCTAATTTTGCTGCGTATGTTGAACCATTCCCGTCATTCATAACATATTTTCACATTTGGGACTATTTTATCGCATTGATTTTGGTCAGTTTAGACGTATCTTCCTCTGTTTACTCCAGGTTGTGAAAATCTGTGATAGAAGTAATCGTTAGAATTGGCAAGTGCTCACTTTTGAATGCTCTTCTTGTACTTATGAATCGTCACGTGGCAGTCCTATGACGCCTAGCGTTGACGTCAAAGGTCATTGTAACTAATTGAGGCTCTTATGGGTTATTTTAACGAAAACCCAGGGGCGCGGAACGTCAACTTTCTGACAATTAAGTTTAACAAAGCCCATAACCACACTCTTTTTTCAAAATTCACTAGTGATGACGTTTACACTTTTGATGGGAGATGTCTCTAGATGGCTTTGTATACATCTCCGACCGGTGGTGGATGGGGGTGGGGGGGGGTGGGGGGGGGGTGGGGGGCTTCTTAATTCAGAGCGGGATAATTTTTTTCCACCAAGCTATTAAGCGGATATTTTTTATGCGGGAAATGAAAAATTACAAAGTAGAGGGGACGCTTTGTGTGTGTAGAAAATCATAGTACTTAAACCGCGGGGGGGGGGGGGGCAGACAGTGGTTTTACAAGGGTTCGCCAATCTCATTAGCGATGTCATATTCACTAATTTGCATATCATTAAGTGTTTGCGATAAACCTACTATTTAAACAATTGAAAATTTAATGATAGAATTCATGTTTCGAAAGCCAACAAATAGCTCTTTTACTTGAAAAATAAATTTGTAATGATATTTTTAAGTAGACCTCTACTTTCATATGGAATTATTTTTAAAATTTTATGCTATTATAGTCTATTTACTGAATATTTATTTAAAAAAAAATATCAATTTACCCCTAGGAAATGAAAGTATGTATGAGTATTTTAGAAGTGGTCGGTGTTTCTACTGTTTTCTTGGGTGTACCAACTCTATGTAGTCAAATTTTGATTTAAAAAACTTCGTTTGGACATGTTCCAAATGTTAGCAAAGAAAAGAGGGGAAGATTATTTTCTAATTAAGTGATATAAATTGTATCTTGTGTGTGATCTCCCTTTTTTCAAGTGACTATCACTGAGATTAACCTTTATCTTCCACCATATCGATATTTATCAAGTTACTAAATGAGTGGGCATGGTCCATAGGCTTCAGCTCTTTCAGGAAAACATTGACCTGAAAACGTTTTGAATATGATCAAATATGTTGCAATATAAAATGATATCTAAACAAGAAGAGTATATTTCGTGTAAAAATATCTACAGCAAAATAAGGGATGTCATTTTTTTTTTCAGAAGGGCTGGGGGTTAATTTTTCTTAATCCGCTGTAGAGGGGATACATATTTTTTTCTGTTGTGACCCCTGCGGCCGGTATAAAATAAAATTAAGTTCTTAAGTCATCGCATTATTGATTTTAAATAAATATTACAAATCTTCTAACACCGAATTGAAATAACGATCTCAAATGCACTTTGCCTACGTATCGTTAGTCATTTAGAACTACACGTGCCGTAATTTTGCGTTGATTAGTAACCAAATATTTTTGCTTAAGTTGGGGTAACTTTGCATTGAGTGTTTTTGTACAGACCATGCACTAAATGGATTTCTGAGAAACATAATTGTATTCAAAATTAATTGTTTGTAAAAAAATGCAACGACGGAATATGTTGCTTAAATTGTGGTGAATCGACCTTGAGCGAAAGGGAAGTACCCGGATTCTCTGTATAGCATTGTGCAATTGCCAAATCTTCTTAAAGATATAATTTCGAAACCTGTTTCTGTTTACCCTACGTCCGCCATAATAAGTTTATCGTCAAATACATCCCGACCAACCGTGAGTATAGGTACCAGTATCGTATTGCATATCCCTGAGCGGGTGTACGTCAAAACATGGATGCCATAAAAATATAGTGCATTTTCTTTTTGCCTCTCTACAAACTAATGTTTTGTCAAAAGACATGAACAATGACTTAAAAAATAGAGCAAACATCACACTGTAAGATGAAGAACTTTTTTAAAAGAAAATCTAACATAATATCATAAAAATGTTCCACTGAAAAGGTTGGTTAGGTGAGTGCAAAACGAAAGTGAAAGTAGGGAAAATGGCTATTTATAGTTCAAGACTACTTTTCTGTCCAATCTTCGTGGACTCACCCTATTTTCTTTGCAGGAAATTATTTTTTCACATGTCCTTAGAAATGCTACATAAGTGAAAGTTTTATTGAATCAATTTACATATTTTTTAAAAAATCCTAAAAATATGCACTTCACTATAGAGGTCTATGGGAAAATTAATACGATACTGAGACCTATAGACATGTTTGTTTACAGTGGCAGTTTCGACATGACATGATTAACTTTTTTGTCGTTTCTAAAGCGATGAACGCTTAACTTACCGGCGCACCTGATCCGTAATGTGAATTTAGTTTGTGTACTGTTTCATTTCAGGTTCATGTGTGTGAATGTTTTGATTTATTTTGATAAACAAAACTAGTAACACCCAATTTTTATCTCAAACTATATGTTATTGCTTTGGTATATAAATGAAAATATAACTGTTCAAAGTGATCTCCCGTCAAATATATCATTTTGGCGACCGGAAAACTTTTGAGAGGAAAATGCAGTCATATGAAGCTGCGCAGCTGTCACATAGCTGTTCAGAAATTGTAACTGGTACTGTGATTATAATAATATCGGTACACCTAATCAAACACCCTTTTAATTCAATGTATTTTTGCTGGGAGGGGGGTCTGTTTTCTTGGAGCCGTATGCTCAAAGTTTTTTGGATTTCGCTTTACCGACATGAAAAAAAAAAATATATAAAAAAAAAATAAATGCAGGTTGTTAAACTCAATAATTTGGTTTGAGCCAGTTTACACTTTTTTTTTTTTTTTTTTTTTTATATAAAAACGGTTTATAGGTATAAACTGCAGCAAACAGAATATTTTGTATAACCTGTTCAAAAATTAGAAACATTCCTTTAATTGTGACTTGGTCACTTACAGGTTCATGTAGTTATATGTATCTTTCTAAAAATGTTGAACTTCCGTTACATTACGAGTCTTGTTATTGTATCCATTAATGTCATAACTACCCTACCGGTGCACCTGGTCCGTGCTGCCTTTTTTTGTGGAGTCCGAGTTGCTCATTTACTTTTGTTACTTTGTATGTATTATTTTGGTTATTTTGTGTTCTTTGTTGTGTTTATCTGTTTTCTGTGTCGAGTCTTGGTCCATGGATACGTTCTTTTGATTTCCGCTAGAATCTTGGTTCAATTGATTACTCTATCATAAAGTGAAGGGTGTTAGAACTTATAGCAGATAGAAGTTAGTTCTCGAAAAAATCATGCAGTTGTACAGAAATTGTCTTTGGATTTTATATTTGATAAGGATAATGATTAAGTAAATGTATTCTGGTGACTAACTTATACTGAGTTAGAAATATTACTCATACAATGATCTACCATGTGGCACTATATATGGATCCCTGCAATGAGCAATTACTAAACCCTTTGCCGAGGTAACATAGAACAGGTTTTTTTTGTAGGGGATAATAAAATTGTTGTATGTATTTAAACTCCTTATAAGTAAACTATTGTCGTAATTGGGAATAAGGCAAGGGACAAGGGACATGGGGAATCGGTAACAATCAGATACACATTGATGAGAGATACATTGATACACTTTTGGTACAAATTTAAATATTTTTATTAAAATAAATAATAAACTAATTTAGTAATAGGGATACTCCATGTTTTTCTTCCATATGAGGATGTGGAATATGAAAGAGGTATGGGACATGGGAAAAAGGACGTGACGATTTGGGCAGTGGGAAGGGGGGGGGGCTATAAAAACCCTGATTAAGTAGACATGCTCCCCATTTAATTTCAAACTTTGTTACTTTCATGTATTTAAGATATACGTTGTGTGTTTTTTATTTGAATACAGAGTTTTATAATTGAAAGACGTTAATGGTTAATCTGACTTCATCGACACTGTTCCTCTCAATATTGTTTACCACAAAATATGACAAAATATTATTATTGACATAACAAATATTATAATTAAAACAAATACATAAAAAAGAATTTCAGATTAAAAAAAAAACAAAACAAAAAAACAATAAACCCCCCCCAAAAAAAACAAAAATAAAACAAAAAAAAAAAACAAAAAAACAAAAACAAAATCTAGAACTAAAACTAAGAAAAAAGACTTTTCTATCAATGTTATAACGAAATAATAGAAATTAAGCCAAAAACAAACAAACAAACAAATATAACGAAAAAAAAAAAAAAAAAAACATACCAAAGAAAACGAAATACACACAAATAATCGTAATGATTCGAAGTTAAGCAATGACTTCTTTTGTGAAATGTAATATCAAATTGTAGATTAACAATAATTTACATGTATGGGGTAAAAGCCTAAACATGTCAGTTTGCCGAGACGATCCGTGTTTTCACTCGTGTAAAGATAGAAGATATCTCCATACATTGCTGTTGCCCTATAAAAGAAACAAAACACTTTACATTGAACATACAGTACTCACATCACGTCGGTCTTACTTTACATTGAACATACGGTACTCACCACGTCTGTCTGTTATTTACGCCACAAATTAACTCACCCAGTCAAATTTGATGTACATTATGAATGTTATTAAGATTCTGTAATTTTTTATATTTTTCATTTGTATTGTACCACGTTTTCAGGTCTTGGTGTACTTACTTGGTGTTTTAATTGTATAGCACCACTATAACAATATACAAAACACATTTAGGTTTATTTTATCGAATTTATATTTCATTTTAAGTGTGATACATTCTAACTAGATTGCATGTACATTATAACAATTCCAATCAATTATCCATGTACATTCTAATCACCCCAATAAAGTTTACATGTACATTTGAATCGACCTCATCAAGTTAACATGTACATTCTAACAATTACAATCAGATTTACAAGTATAATTCAACCAACTTTATCAAATTAACATGTACATTTTTAAATTAACCAACCTCATCTAGTTTACATGTACGTTTCAACCATCCTCAAGAAAACTACATATACATTCGGAACACTCCAATCAAATTCACATGTAAATTCTAAACTTCCAATCAAGTTTACAAGTACATTCCAACAATTCCAATCAACATTACGTGTACATTCTAGCAATTCCAATCAAGTTCACATGTACATTTTTACCTATCTCATCAAGTTTGCATGTACATTTTTACCAACCTCATCAAGTTTTACGTGTACATTCTAAACACTTCAACAAAGTTTACATGTAAATTCTAACAATTCCAATCAAGTTTACATGAACATTCTAAACTTCAGGCCAAGTTTACATTTACATTCTAACCAACCTCATCAAGTTTACATTTACGTTCTAACCAATCTCATCAAGTTTACATGTACATTTTAATCTTTTTAAGAACATTCTAAATACTCCAATCAAGATTCCAATAAAGTTTAACATTTCCCAACTCATACTTCCCATATATCTACAAACTTGTAGAACATAGATTGTTGCGGAAATCAAAAGAATGCAATCAAAGGAAAAATACCAGATATGGAAAGCAGACACACACAACAAAGAACATGAAATAACCAAAATTAATACATACAAAGTTGCAAAAGCAAAACAAACCACTCGGACCCCACTAAAAGCGGGAGCATGGATCAGTTGCACCGGTAGGGTAAGCGTCCTCTGCTTGTCTAGAAACACCCATCGAGATGCTCATAAAAAGTCAAGTCAAGGGTAGACGAAAGAGGAAAGGGAAACAATGACATGTTGAACAAATCAGTTTTCATGATGCAGATGGATACACCGTAACTATCCACGAGATCATGATGACGACCATAAAACTTCTGTAGAACATAATCTTGTTCTAGAAGCCTAATTGTAAAAGGTTTAGCGCGATACATAAAGTTTGCATAGTTATGGCAAGCTCTGACACAACGTATGAGTTGTGATATAAAAACTCCATGCACAGTTGCTGAAAGGATGTTGTCAGAGATGAAAGGAAAGTTTATAATACAGAATGAACAGTCTTCGCGTTTGTTGTGTAGTTTGGTCAATAGTTTTCCTTTACGATTGATCTCTAAGTGTAAGTCAAGACATGAGACTGTCTTCATAGTATATGTAGTATCCTTTGCAGTGTCCCAAGTTCTTAGATGGGATGTATAATATCTCCGAAATTAGGATTGTTTAACGATAACACGTGATCTATATAGCGGAAACTGAGGTTAAAGGATCTAGCTAAACGATGTTCCTTATTTTGGATCAGATCAGCTATTAAGTCAGCCTTATCAGAGTGAGGAGCACAATTTGTTCCCATTGTAATGCCGACCTTTTCTTGAAAAACGTGTCCACCACACTAGACAAATATGTTGTCGATAAAAAATTTCAGCATTTTGAAAACATCGTCTTCAGTACATTTGGAAGATGACTAGAACTTGTTTTTTTTTTTCGAATAATGACTCATATCTACCAAGAACTACATATTTGTATCTAGGTCTTTTTTTAGTAACAACGATGTATAATGGTAGATCTTAGCGGTGTTTTATTTGACCTCCTCTTTCTGTATTTTTGGTTTTGAGCGCATTTATTGATAATCCATTTTTATTCTCTATGATTTGGTCGTTTTATCTACTTTTTGGACGGCTACATATTTGCGATATTACACCATAGACAATTTTATACGAACTAGTGACATGAAAAATGCACCGCTGCTATTGTTTGTTGTATGATTGTGCACCTTTTTGTGATTTGTCGAAAGAGATCAGATGCTTTGGAAATTTAAGTTTTCAAAAGTAAAACGTATATAAGAAATACTCAAAACCAAAAATGGGAAGCCAAATTAAGCACCGCTGAGTTCTACCAGAGTATTTGAAAGCAACTACATTATAGTCCCATGTTTAATACAAAGAATAAAGCCTCGGTACATATGATATATAGATTGCGGTCAGGCCAGCAGTGGCATCGTCCTAGTGATTTCCAAATTCAAAAATAACCAATCATATAACTTGCTAATTTCGGTATGCTGTAAAAGGATTGAAAGAACTGTCATTACATGAATTGTGCAAAACTTGGCTTAAAAGTGAGGGAAATTCTACGTAAGTTATACGTACCCGACTAGCGCGACGGTGATTGAAAGACTTGTTGCATGTGGGTGGGATATCAAACACTTTCTCATCGGCAAAATACGACTTCATACCCAAAAATCCAAGGTGGAAGACACCATGTTCTGTGATGACCTGTTGACTTATCAAGGTACATGTGTCAGGTTCTACAGATGTTATACTCGTCGTATTAGCGACGTTGAGCTGATAAACATCAATGGTGACTCTTTCGCTCTCGCTTCCAATGTATGAAGAGGAAACCTTTTTGTCTATAGCTTAAAAAATATTTAAAACTAACAATTATTATAAGGAAGACACTGCCAGGTGTATCATGGTGAAATAAAATCCACCAACGAAACGATACTTTTTTGACCTACATAATATGCATACATTTACGTAGCTGTAGTACTTTCAAAAAACTGATCTTTATTTTGGAGAAAACCATTTGTTCATCTCCCATATAAATCCTAGACGAAGAACGATAACTCTTGCAAAGTGTCATGTTATATACAATCTGTATATATTTTTATTTCAAAAGTCCACAGTTCCGAATGAGTAATTTCGACTGGTTATGTGCCTGAAAACGAAATTACCGTGCATTTTGTGGGTTTTTGACGATAACCATTATGTTATTGCATGTTTAAGGTTCTTTTCAAGTCCAAATAAAAGACACATACATGTATACGAATGACTTGGTCAATATTTTCTATGTTAATGAATTATGGACGTTAACCGTCTGCTACAGTTGTGTACAGTTCATACTTTCTTTTTACCAAAATATTTAAAAATTTGATTTTTAGGATCCATTATGTAGTTGATTTTTGATTTAAAAAAATTTTGAAAAGAAAAGACAAAGGCATTTTGCATGACAAAATATATGTTAAGTTCCCATGCTGGAATTTTTAATCGACAACATATTTGTCCAGTGTGGTGGACGTGTTTTTCACTACAGAAGTTTTATGGTCGTCATCATGAACTCGTGGATCGTTTTGGTGTATCCATCTGCACCATGAAAACTCATTTATTCAACGGGTCATAGTTTTCCTTTCCTCGTTTGTCTACCCCGAACTTGACTTTTTATGAGCAACTCGGCGTGTGTTTCTAGATAAGCAGAGGACGCTTACCCTACCGGTACACCTGGTCCATGCTCCCAGTTTTTAGTGGAGTCCGAGTTGCTCATTTGCTTTTGTTACTCTGTATATATGATTTTAGTTACTTTATGTTCTTTGTTGTATATGTCTGTTTTCCATGTCTGGCCTTTGTCCCTGGATTACATTCATTTGATTACCGCTATAACCTTGGTTCCCTTGATTACTCTTTCCCCTTTAACATCGTTCCAATGTTGAATTAATAAAAATATATTTCATCAATAAAATCGATTATAATTTTTCAATGTTTTTCTGGGTTGAGGAAATGCACTCTGTATAATAAAAAAAATCATTTATTTCATTTAAAAAATTTCCCCATAAAATCAAGAGTGTGAGGACTTCCGCAAGATGTTAAAAGAATAGTCAAACACATATATTGGAATGAAATGTCCAATCTTATTGTTTGTGTATTTTGTATAAATTCAATTACTTCCAAAATGTATGTGCATGAAAAAATACATTTCACACATGTTTTGAAAAGAATATTGAAATACGCAAAGCATGAAAACTTTCCACAACGTTGCAGATTATTATATATTGATATAATGAATACATTGCTATTCTTCTGTATGTATATGTGCCTCCCAGATTTTGACTTGGAAAGAGTCTTTAACTATTAAACATTTTTTTATATAGTTACCCACAGTTTTATAGAATTGTATACGCACGATTATCCTTACATTAAGAGTAAGTAGATAAAGAATTACTTACGCAAACATTTAAATGATTCTGTGTTTATCCCGATGCCTAGAGGTTGGATTATACACTTCCCTCCAGTGATGATGTACTGATATTTCTAGGAAAAACACGTACAGAACTTAAAAACCACGAGCAGGATAATATCCACGCTACAAGTGAACTTGGATTATGGAAAACTTTCACTAAAACCCTTTGCAGCCATCAGATAATACTTACTATTCTTTGTGCACATCTACTAACAATGTTGTTTTTTTTTCATTTCTGAACAATTTTATCAAAATTAATTGATTAGAAGAGGAGTTGCGCATATAATGTATCTGGACACACGAATGGACAAATATCGTAAATACCCAGGTTGAATTTGTTAAAGAGACTCGGATTTAACCTTTGTTTGACGTTTAATGAAATCCCTAACCAGACGTCAAGTGGCGTCTCCTTTTGAAGAACAAGCCAGGTCAGCATTCTATTTAATATTTAAGTAGCAGTCTTTATAAAAATTAGACAGAAGGTGCTTTTGCGTGTCAAAAACCCATCGAATTCAATTTTATTTCTTGTTCAGAAACAATTACTGATCACATAACCAGTCTTAGCTTTTCATTTGGTTTTTGCGCTTTTGAGATAAAAAAAAACTATATGCATTTTACATGAAATTGGCACTTTGCAAGAGTTATCGTTCCTGATTTGGTTTCATTTAGTTGGTTTCAGTGGTAGATTAAGGCATGATTTTCTAAAAATTGCAGACCTGAATGCAGAAATGATTATCGTTATATGAAGGTATCGCATATATAGACTGAAAAAGCATCGTTTTTTTTGGTGGGTTTATCTTCACCATGAATCACATTACATTGGCAGTCTCTGAATTTTATATGGACTGATACTTAAATGTTTCGAATGTTTTGAGCTTTATATTTTTCAAATGTTCACTATAAATCATGGAGCAAAGAAGGTATTTTTATTGTGATTTAAAAAAAATATTTCCCAAATTTATTTTGAATAAATTCACAGAAACCTTCATACTACCTTTAATATGTTGAAGGTAGATAGTTTGAAGATTTGAAGAATTCCAGTAAAAGTCTTACATTTTCTAAGTCTTGATATAGTTGGAGCTTTGTCCCTTTTCCGTTGATATAGGAGAATCCATCCAAATAAATCCTCTTACCAACAGCGTCATACGACACTTTGTAACTACCCTGTAACAGTATAGTTTCGTAGTTTTATACATCGTACATGTAATAGATTATAAGACCTTACAACCCATTCCGGTCAAAGGCGTTCACCAGGAAGTAATACCAAATTTTCATATTGGAAAAAAAGGTTGTGTGATCTTATTCAGTTTCTATATTTCCGTTGTAACAAGGGACTCAGACCTTTTCGAACTGATTTTTAGGTGTGTTTGATTGTGTAAATTTTTTTTTCACAGTGGCCAGATTTTAAGAGGCAGGCTTGTGAACACGCCAAAGTACTTTAACCCCGCTGTATTTTTTTCTGCCTATCCCAAGTCAGTAAGTTCTGGCCTTTGTGTGTCTTGTTTTATTTTTACCTTTAGTTTATTTTCATGCTACTTGAATATAACTTTTTTGCTGTACCTGTTAATAATCATGTTTTGAGACCAGCTGCAGCCCGTCATTTTTTGTCGAAATGTTTTTCTTCATAATTTGATCTTCTATCCTACATAATAACATCTAAATGAACTGTCCCGCACTACTATACATCGTGTATTCAGTTACAGCCCTAGATTAATCCTACGAGGAGGAATGACCCGGACAGCGAAAGCTATATTTATATATAGCCTAGCTGGCCGAGTGGTCTAGGGCGCTGGACTTTGTGCAGGTGGTGTTGCCATAGATGTCACAGCGGTAAGAGTTCGAGTCCCACGGAGGGAACGACCAAAAATTTGCATTGCAAATTTGACAGTTCTAACATTGTTGGGAATATTTTCCATTCATTTATATATCTTCCCTGTATCAATTTGATTCGATGGAGCAGTGTAGCGAATAGAGTCGTCACATTCTGAGACGCTTGTATATATATATGTATATATATATAATTACCTGTACTACCATTCCACCACGAGCCGTAATTCCGGCGAATAATTCTACTGTACCTTCAATCTTGTCTGGTAAACAACAAGATATGGCATAGTCCGCCATCAAAGCTATACATAAAATTGTCAAACACGTACTATTGTCCATCATTTTTCCTGATAACGTTTAGTAATACGTCGATCAATATTGCTTTTATATTCTTGTATAACCATGTATGTTAACAATAATGACAGGAAGTTACTATATCAATTATAATTAAATCATTTTAATGATATTTTGACATTTAAGTAAAGCCCTTTTTTCGTAGCAATTGCTGACAATGATCGTCATTATAAACACATGTTCCTGTACAAACAAGTTAAGTTGTGATATTACTGGATATTTGCAACACTCGTTGAGTGTCATAATGCACCTTCCCCAAATTGACTTTTCAATCGCAGTTAAACATTCTGTCTACTCAGTTAACTATTTCATACCAAGGCATTACATTTGAATTAAAACAAATCATGACTTCAGAATTCCTCAGGAAGGATAATCAAGAAAACCAAGATTTTAGTGGATATCGAAAGAATATATCCCAATGATAAAAATACACATGCAAAATTATTTCACATAATTTTCACACAAATTTCACATGGATTTCACACGAATTAAGCAACTAAATTTGAAACTAGGCTTAATTAACATGAATTTCACGTGAAAAATATTTCCCTGTGTAGACAGCGAAACTACATACACAACAAAGAACACGCAACGCACAAAGAAACAAAAGTAAGTGCGCAAAATAAAATTTTAATAGATTGGTTGGACTGAAATATTCATATAAATGAACGGTATTTTAAAATTCTTTTATTTGATAAACTTAGATTATTATTTTTGACATTAACACCAACAGTAACGTGCTTGTTTTGTTTGCTGTTTATATTTTGGTTATTTCTTTTGTATGTGTGTGTTTATTAAATGACATCTTATGAATATGATGGTTTGCATGTAAAACATTTTAGTTCATTTTTCTCTAAAACTAAAGTGCGAAACTAGATGCAAAATAAAATTAGATAGTTCTAAATTGAATATGATTATAATTCCACAGCGGAAAAATATAGACTTTAACTACCTAATTAGTGACATAACATATTTTGCATACGAAAATACATATAATTACATTATTTTGTAAGGTAATTGTATGTATTGTTTTTATAATACCTCATTTTGTGAGTCATCACTACAGACATTTTATGATCGTCATCATGAACTCGTGGATCTTTACGATCTGTCTGTCTGCACCATGAAAACCGATTTGTTCAACGTGTCATAGTTTTTCTTTCCTCTTTCGTCTACCCCGGACTGGACTTTTTATAAGCAACTCGGCGGATGTTGCTAGAAAAGCAGATGATGCTCATCCTACCGGTGCATTTGGTCCATGCTCCCAGTTTTTAATGGAGTCCGAGTTTATTTACTTATTTACTTTTGTTACTTTGTATGTATTATTTTAATTACTTTATGTTCTTTGTTGTGTTTGTCTGTTTTCCATGTCTGGTCTTTGTCCCTGGATTACATTCTTTTGATTTCCGCTTAGAATCTTGGTGGTAGAGTTCGGAGAGTTCTATACAAATATTAAGAAAAAAATTGAATTGATATGTACGAGTGGCCATGGGAATTGAAGAAAAAAAAACAAAGTTCCTACCAAATTTTGTGATTTTTCAACGGTTTTTCCTGTTTTTTGTTTAGAAAAAAAAAACTGTTTTAAATATCTTCACTAAATTTGGCATACACATCGATCGGTATTATGCAGATGAAATACCTGTTTCAGAATGGAAACAGTGTTAATATTTCGGATCGAATGTTTTTACATCAATAAAGAACACTTAAATAAAAAAAATTTCCAAAATTGCATATATTGTAATTTCGATATTAGTTGAAAATATGAAGATACTGTCTGAAAAAAAAACGCTTCCGGCGAATTATGTTTGCTTGTTATTTTTGTCTTACTGATTGTTTGTGAAATACTACCGGTAAAATAGAATAAATAATGTGACATCTAAACTGTGTATAAGTTGACATTTAATTTCATTGTAATTATTTTTAAAACATAATGACCGTTAAGTCCTAGTAAAACGCTTACTTTTAGAGAAAAGCGCTCTATATAGCCTGCAATGATAAGAAATAAGGCATGTTTAGTTTAATATCAATTGACAAAAATTACTTAGGATTTGAAAGATTACGCAATTCTGAGAGATGCACTCGACATTCATTTAACATACTTTCCTTGTTTCTCTAGAAGGTGACATTGAATGAACATACTTCAGAATTTTAATGTAACACATTTCGATTTCCAGATAATTTAGCTCTAATAAAGTTAAATCTATATGAATTCTTTTGGGTATTTTCACTATTTCGCGTACTAATAGAATTGAAAAGCTGGTAAATATGATTTCTTATGAATTTATGTACTGTACAATTGAATGAAATTCTTTAATTTCTCAAAGACAAAATTGGGAATCACCGAACCCTTTCTCTTGTAAAATTGGAAAAAATTAACTACCAATACATTTCGACAGAATAGTTCCCCAGCAATTATTATCTCTCCTTTGAAATAATCAACAAGAGAACCATGATTCTAGCAGAAAACAAAAGAATGTAATCTATGGACAAAGACCAAACATTGAAAACAGTCAAACACTACAAGGAACATAAAGTAACTAAAATAATACATATCTTGATCATATTTCTGATACCACTCCATTTCAGTTTTCATCCGTGATAGAAATGACACGATTTGTTGTCAAGAAAAGTGTTTATAATAGATGAAGTAGGCATTCATAGTTCAAAGTACCTGTATAGTGTCTTCTATTTGAGGAGATGGGGTTCCGGAGTTAAGATTCAGGATTTTCAGCGGAGACGATTTGGAAACAAGTTTTGCAATTATTTATTTATTTATTTATTTAACAATTGTTTACATTAAGGAGTAATAAAGGGAACAAATATTCAACATTTGTCATCTAAAAATGAAAATTAATCCATTTTGTCAAAAAGTAATGCAGCATGTGACCTTTTACCAGATAAGAACCGATGTCACTTATTAAGCAGTTTGGTGATCGACTCCATTTTAAGGAAGATCAAGGGAACCAAGATTCTAGCGAAAATCAAAAGAATGTAATTCATGGACAGAGACCAGACAGGGAAAACAGACAAACACAACGAAGAACATAAAATAACAAAACAATACTTACAAAGCAACAAAAGTAAATGAGCAACTCGTATTCCACTTAAAACTGGGAACATGAACCAGGTGCACCGGAAGGGTAAACGGTTACAGAAAATTTGGTTTTTTTTTAATAATAGTTTTATTTATTAAACCCTAGTAGGCTTATTTAAAGGTGTGATGAAAGTTTTTTTTAACATGCTAGCGCTTTATAAAGGTAGAAGGATTTATTTGTGTTTTCAAGACGATCTCATTAATATGCATAAATGAAAACCAGAAGTAACACCCCATTACAATATATAAGAGCAATTTGTCATTGGTTCTGAACCACCAAATAGGAAACTGGATACGTGTGCCCTCAATGAATACATCTTCGAATACAAGGTGTATATATGATGCAGGGTGCTTTATTGAACTGTGTACGGGTGCAATAATCATGAAGACATCAAGACAATGGTCTACTTTCTTTTTCAATTTCAGGTCAGATATTCATTTTCGTAAGACAAGGATCCCTCCTGATAAAACCACAAAAGTAATATTTTGCACACACTTATCGGACGATTGAACAGGAGAGTACCAGTAAAATAAAATGCGTGGAATATGATAAATATGTCAAAGAGACAACAACCCTACTGCGAAGCAAAATGTCAGCTCAAGGCCATCCACGGGTCATCCACGATGAAACCCCCACACCACCGGGCAGTTACAGTAGCACCAAAACATCATTATCTTATAAAGGCCTTTCACAAATATGAAGAACTTGCATATTTGGCGGTAACTGGCTACAGATTTATTTGGTGTATATAAAATAAACAAATCAACAATTCACTAGTTTTAGATAATATAGAAATAGATCAAAAGATTGTTGGACAACCTCTGTACGTAGAATTTTCCAAAAGAAAACGCAAATATTAACTTCCGTTGTAAATGAAGGATGACAAAATGGAGGACTATGTTACACTGAATAAAGGGAAGAATTGAATCAACTTATTAATCTAAGGAACTGAAGAGCCTTTGATATTTGAATTTAAAACATAAAGAGTTAAATCCATTAAACACGGGTTTAGCGAAATAGTTGTCTCTACATACTTCAGCAGTTGCCTCTATATACTTCAGCAGTTGTCTCTATATACTTCGACAGTTGCCTCTATATACTTCAGCAGTTGCCTCTATATACTTCAGCAGTTGTCTCTATATACTTCAGCAATATAATGTAAACTGAGTGAAAACTAGAAACAAGTACAGACATTCCTGACTTTGGACTGGAGCAAAACATGCGGCAGGGTTTAAGTACTTTAACGTGATCACAGCCCTCCATCTTTTATAACTGGCCACTGTGGAAAAAATATTACCCTAAATCAGTTCAAGAAGGTTTGAGTCCTTTGTTAAAATATAAATAAACAAAGAAACTCATTATACGTTACACAAATGAACAAAGGACTACTACACTGATATGTCTGCTCCAGACCAGTTTAAACCTACACAATGTTATGCCCTAATGGTATAATAGCAATCCCAATTATTCCCGTGCAGGTTTGAGAACCACGGTACGTCATAAATCACACAATAAGGAGACAAAACCCATGTCGGGCCAAAATTTGCTTTTAAATTATGTCTGAATTTCTATGTAACGATCCTATGAGCAAATCAATACCAAAAATGTTATCCGTATAACGATTTGACAACAATATCATAATTATATGCTTTATAGGATAAACAAATTTGTAAATGTTTTTATGAGCATGTGATATTGAAAACCTTGATGAAGTAATTTCTCGATTATATGAAGATTTCTTTCATTAAAATCCGAAACATTGTTGAAATTCGGAAAATAAAACCAATTGTGATATGTAAACACCATATAACGACGACAAAGAGATCGCCACCTAAAAGTGGATAATCAACATTTCGAAAGAAAGGTCACCAGTTTGTCGTACATTTTAGGACTAAGTTTACCATTATTGATATGAATAATAAAATCAAGAAACGGACATTCTTTATTATCAATAATTGATTTATTCAAAAAAGTTCTGTAGTATATATGATATTAAAGTTGTCGTTGGAATGAACTAAAATATAGTTCAAATATCTGACGGTGTTTTTTTTCACCAAATCTTTGTTGAAAGGGCTCTCTTTATTCTAGCCATAAATTATGATTCGTAACGAAACAGAACGAAGTCCGCACAAATGGTGCACAATTTAATGGGAATTCCAATGATTTGACGATGAAAGGTATCGCCAAAGCGACGAAAATGTTGGCAGGAATTCGAGTGCTGAAAGCATATCAAAGTATAGGTCCGATTAACGTAGTGGAAGTGTAGTATATAGGATAGAAAAGTCAAGACTTTGAACGGAATTTATACGGAAGTGTATCTGTTGGGTACAGTTTTAACGGAAATCTTTATGAAAACCAGAGACTACCAAGTTTATGATGAAAGTATAAACAGAAGTATTAGCAGAAAGAATGATGCTATATCATAAGGATTATCAAACTTATAACATAATTATTTTGTATTCTACATTCTATATTTCTAAAAAAAATCCACCTTTTTTTCTGTATTTTGGTAATAATGTCAATTATTCCAATGATTTCCCATTTCCTTCATCATCTTCATATAAATGTATATATATTAATGATGAAAATTCGGAAATTACACACATAAATTATTGATGTGATGTCTATTCTAGGGAGGTCACATCCATTAGTATCTTTATCTTAGTAAACTGCTTCCATAGTATTTTATGCTTAATATAGTTTACAGAAAACCCTCTAAAAATAAAAACATCGAAAAATATTTTCAAAATATTCAGTAATTAAAAAGTAGCTTAAAACGCTTTTCTAAATTCGTTTATTAAAAAATGTTTTTTCGTACATTTCAGTCATTTCAAATCCATTTTAGTTACTTTATTTTCTTTGTTGTGTTAGTCTGTCTTCCATGTCTGGTCTTTGTCCCTGGATTACATTCTTTTGATTTCCGCTAGAATCTTGGTTCCTTTGATTACTCTTTAATACCATATTTTGAAATGTTTTAAACATGCTTCAAAGGAATGTAATGAAAACATCATCAAAAATATTTTTTCGTATCATATGAGAAACATTTTCATAACATATCAAAATAATGTTATAAAAATAGACCCAAACTTTGTTACAATCAAATGTTTGTTTTTAACATTTTAAAAAAACATTTAAGTAAATAATTCAGAAAACCTTTTTTAATCTTAAACGGTAAAATGTTCCAAAAATATTTTAAAAACATTTCTAAAAAATCAAAATGTTTTAAAAACGTTTTTAAAATATTTTGCCGAAAATGTTTCAATAACCCATCAATAAAACCTAATAAAATGTAAAGACTGTAGACGAAATTACGTTCATGCTAAGTACTGTAATGGACCACTGCATGCATACGTAGACTGCAGACGAGATTACGCTCATTTTAAGTACCGTGACAGTAAGGTAAGTGGTATGTGTTAGATTGAAAGACAGACTTTGAAGTTTTTGATCGAACGAAAATAGATTTGTCAATATACTCATAATTATTTTTCAATCCATTCAAATATGTGATCAAAAGATTATAACATTGCATCGTTTCATGTCGTCCATTGCATCATCATCGGTCGATATCAGCCTTCGAGCTTGATATGGAGAATCGTGTTGATACACAGGCCGATATGAGAAATGCAATGTAATAATCTATAATCATTTAATGCCATCTCTTGACCACGCATGTATGTGGAATCAGCCCAAACTGGTTACACGTTTCCTGCATTAGGTGTTGCTCAAAATGAAAAGTTAAATAGGAGACGGTATTATACTACCAGATATACATAAAGCCATAATTTATTCGAGATCCTGTATTTATATAGTAGGATGGCAAAATGCGATTCATGCATGTCAAAAACCAACAAAGTCACTTACCTTTCAATTTCAAACAGGAATAGAACCCATGATAATATTAGATTATTTCATATTCAACGAGAGGGAGTTTCTCATGCTTATCTCGACTGGTGTGAGATTGAAGATTATCGTATAACAAGATCGAAGGGATTTTAAACAAAATAGCGATAAACCTTAATTCGTCATTCGGTTGTTGCACTTTCTAGATAAACATTGTAGAGATGTTGCATGAAATAGGCATTTTGTGAGAGTTATAGTCCTTGATTTGAATTGATTGGGTTAATTTCAATGCAAGACTTTCGCAAAAATACAATACTGAATACATTAAGTTACGTAAATATATATTGTATTGTATGCGTAGACCAGAAAAAGCATCGTTTTTCGATGGCATTTTCTACACCCTGAATCACCTGTTCCATTGGCAGTGTCTGAATTTTTAATGGGCGACAGGTGATTGCTCCCACTATCTGATATACAGACCGTCTAGTAAAGTAACACAAAAATAGAGGATGCCTCGCTCTTACCCATTTTTCTTTAAAATAAAAGCAAAAATATTACTATGCTCTGTATATTTTACATAGGATAAAATAAATAAATGAACATAGGTTTTCCCATTAAATATACTTCTAATTAAAACAGAACAAGGGTTTGTACATTCAACTAAATATTGTAATCGTCATATGTAAAACGAAAAATAAGCCTCTACATGGTATCATGTTATAGAAATAGGAAGATGATGTTCGTATTTCATAATACGAAAAAGTCCATTTTATGAAATGTAATATTTCAAAGGCGGATAATTCAATGACAAATACTGTACAAAATGAAGTAAAATAATTATTATTTATTTGTATAAAGATCAAGGGCAATTGTAAATAATACAAAGGCATAAAATACTGCCCTTCTACACATTCTTATTTAGTAGGTTGACTGATCTTAACTGATTATGGAGATAAGCCAGTCTGCCTGAAATCATTTGTAACAATCAGTAATAACGACACAATAATGCAACTATTCTTCTGCAGTTGCGTTCATAGTCTGCATACACACTTCTGAGGATATTTAAAAAAAATCATTTGAATATCTAATAATTGCCCAGTAAATAATATGGTTATATTTGTTGTTATTTATAAAACATTATACATGTAATGACATTGATATCCTTCTTCGATCATGATCTTTGTTTCAATATCTTGCCCAACATAGTCAAATGATAATTTATTTGTAAAAGAGCGGCGGGTCAAATGAAAAGGGTAGATTCCAGGAAAAGTGTGTGTGTGTGTGTGTGTGTGTGTGTGTGGGGGGGGGGGGTAATAAGTTTATTCATTTCTCATTCTTGCCGGAAGTTTGCACGAAATTAATCAAAGTTTTCAACAAATTTGGATTTTTTTCCAGCCCTTCCCCATAGACCCCACTGCATTTCCGTCTTTACAATGAAATCGAAGTAAAGTTGTCCATCAAAATTCTGATTTCACTAATTTTATTCTATTTCAGTGTTCATTCGTGATGGAAATGACACGATTTCCTCTCAATAAAAGTGATGGTGTCATCCTTGAAGCGGCATGGCACGGCTGGGACATGAGGTTTGATGATAGAAGAGGTAAGCATACAAAGTATCTGTACATGTGTACCTGTATGTAGAATGCGAGGTCAGGGTTGAATATTCAGGATTTTGGACGGAGAAGATTTGGAAATATGTCTACAAGTATTCATTTACCTAACAATTACGTTTACATTAAGTACCAGTCCACATAAAATTCACTGCCAATGGTAAAGTGATTCATGGTGTAGAAAAACCAACCAAACAAGCAATGCTTTTTCGATCTACATATGCTATACTTTTACATAAAACACCGTTTTCTGCATTCAGATCTGCACTTTTTAGAAAATCATACATTCATCTCCTACTAAAATCAACCAAAATGAAGCCATAGCAAGAACGATAACTCTTGCAAAGTGCAAAATTCATATGCAATCAATATAACTTCTAAAGCACAACAACCAAATGAAAAATTAAGACTGGTTATGTGATCAGTAACTGTTTCTGAAATAAAAATAAAACTGAATTTGGTGGGTTTTTGACATGCATGAATCACCTCCTGTCTGATTTTTAGAAAGGCTGATACTTAATACTTAAATGACTATTACAAATGTTGAGACAGGAGTAAATAACAGTTTGTTTCTTAAGTTATGATATAATCATAATAAATGCGATGGGATTCTGTGAGGAATGGAGTATGATTTTGTTTATTTTAGAATTTCTGAGAATTAGGAACGTACGAATAGCATATAAGGTAAAACTGAATAGTATATGATTTGTTGTGCACAATCCACAATTTCACAATAATGAGATTTCAATATGTACCAGTAAATATTCATTTGTATTAGATTTGATACATTTGATAGAATATACGTAAACCTTTTTTCTTTAATCTTTAATCGAAGAGAATAAATATGATATTTGACAACCTTGTTGAACTTATCTGCCTGCTTAACCCTTCTGTGACGATGTGGGGTAGCTGTTAATGAGACAGAATATCCATTTTAATGTACAGGTTGTCTATTTTTGATATCAACATTTTTTTTCATACAAAAATACTGATTTAAATATCACGTTCATTGGTTTATTTATTTTAGGTGTATTGACGCCGTGGAACCTGTCTTCTTTTTTTGATGTTATTTAGACAGCAATAAAGAAAACAGACGGTCAAATCCCTGATTATGGTCCGAATGCCGCCACCATCGTTCTAAAGCAAATTATGAACATCCAGAACATTCTTTACAGGTACAAGGACTTTTCAAATGTTGAATTTAAGGTGACAATTATAATTGGAAAACCAGGGAAATCTACGGTCACTAGTTTTTTACGAATTTACGATGAAACAAAACATGAACTTTTAGCAGAACGTTACGGCAAATTCGCTGTCTTGGATAGAAAAACGGGAAAAACTATCGGTCATTCAGAAGAATATATGAAAGTTTACTCTGAGTGCCCAGAACTTTCTACTATGTTACAGAAGCAACCTATTCCGAATCTTCATTTTAATGAAAAAAAGTTTGAATATAAAACCATTATTCGATACAGCGATTGTGATATAAATAATCACTTAAATCAATCCGTGTACGTCAGGTCATGCATTGATTGCGCATGCGTTGCTTCTACAAAACAAAACCTTATCCATTTTACTGGAGACATGGCCTGCTATCCAGTTGAACACTACTCAATTGATTTTATTGGAGAAACTTTCGTTGGCAACGAGATAACAATCTCCTTGTGGCAAACTAAGGACAATGTTACTAACCTAATGTTCCTTATTGAAGAAGGTAGTGATAAGAACAAAGTTGCCTTTGTTAAAATGACATTCGGAGTCCAACCACTAAATGCACAGAAACCTCGATCAAAGATTTAGATATAGCATCATATGCAGCAGTACGAGGATGCCTTCTGGTCTTTATTATATAGTCCGAGGCATGATAGTAGAAATGCAATATTTCAGAGGCGAATTATTCAATGAAAAATGCTATACAAAATAAAATAATTTATATGACTTGTATGAAGATTAAGAATAATTGTAAATGATACAAAAATGTAGGACACACTACCCTACTACACATTCTTATTGATTGTGTTGACTGCATGATCTTAATGTCTATTGACTATTGTCTAAGTAAGTCTGAAAAAAACTATGGTAACCATAAACAAAATAACTTTATAACTATTGTTACCGTTCAACTGCAGTTACTTTCCTTTTCTGAATATAAACTAATCTAACGACATTTAATATTATCAGTATCAGTAGATAATATTTGCACGGGAAAGACCCTCCCCCATTTAACTTAAAACTAAGTGTTTGCTTACTTGCTTACACCATTTAAAATGTTGAAGTTTGGTATTTTATATAGGCAAGTATAAAGATAACAAATTGTCATCTTTATTCCAATATGAATAGCAAAAGCAGAGGACGCTGTGCACCTGGTCCATGTTCCCAGTTTGAGTCCGAGTTGCTCATTCGCTTATGTTGCTTTGTATGTGTCATTTTGGTTATTTTATGCTCTTTGTTGTGTCTGTCTGTTTTCCATGTCTGGTCCTTGCCCCTGGATTACAATTCGTTTGATTTTACTGGAATCTTCATTCAGTATATATATTTCTCAACTAGTTCAATAAAGCCGTGTTTTTTTGCGATAATAAAGACTTTAATGAACGAAATCTCTATATAACCGGTGAATTGTTAAGTCAATGTTTTCGTTGCCATAACTTAGTTAAGACTTTTACTAATTTTTTGCATCAGTACATACAGATTTAATAATGAAGTTTGGTTTTACTTAACGTAGCTTAATAAAAATGGGACTTCACATCCTAGTTGTTATGGTTATGTATTAAATAGAGCTCCAAACTTTATTAGAATCCTTTCAGTCTGGAAAATTATTTGAATACACTTATCCGTAATGTTAAATTTTGAATTAAGTTTTCATTGGTTCTAATATCGACTCTCATGTTAAAAAATAAGTATTACTTAATTTTGTTACATTTCGTCCTACTTCCTGCCAATACCTCTTATCATTGGATTTGCAAGGAGATCTTGTTTTTCTTAAACATTTTATTATATGTTTTCAATAAATCCTGTTGGACGTGTTTTTATTGATACTTTTGTCCGTGAAAATTAGTTGTGCTTATCAGATGCTTTTGGATTTTGAACTAGCGTACAAAAACAACAAATACTCCTTCTAACAAAGTACAGATGGTTGTCTTTTGTCCTGTTTGTTAAGGTATTTGTATTCTATATCAGTCTCAAGAGTTAAATCCGGTTTCGACAGATATTTTTAAAGTGTTTCTTTTGTTTTTTCCCCACACCTGTTCAAGGTAAGGGGGAATGTACAGCGTCCACAAGCATGTTTACATCCCACCACATACCAAGCCAGGAACATGTAATCCATTGGTTGTCGTTGTTTGTATACTTATTTGTATTCGTTTTACGTTTTTCTATATATTAGATTTGAGGGCTTTATAAAGCTTGCTTTATGGTATTGGTGCTACCCATTATTGAAGACCTCGTGGTAACGTAAGGAAGCTTTATTGTTCGTTGCTCGGCATTTGGTGGATAACTCTCTCATTGCCAATCACACCACATGTTTTATTTTCATATTAAGTGCATAATGTGTGTCTATATAATGCAAATGGATATGGTGAATATATCAAGAGACAACAACTCCACCGAGATGAAAAAAAAATTTGCTAAAAGCCACCGATGGGTCTTCAATGAATGACCAGTAAACCCTTACACTACAGGGCAGGCTGCAGCTGACCCTTAAAACATTATACACAGGTACAGCGAAACCGATTTTTATGACTTAAATAGGCGAAAAAAAAAATGAAGCGGGTTTATAGTACCTGGGCGTGATCATAAACCTCCCCATTTTTTGACCAGGCCACTGTGGTAAAAATGTCATATAATTAGACAAACCTAACAATCAGTTCAAAAAGGGCTGAATACCTTATGAAATCAAAAAAACAAAGACACTGATCATACCTTGCACAAATACACAAAGAACTACTAGTAGTTAACATGTCAATCCCAATTCTTTCCATGCAGGATTGAGAACCACGGTACATCATTGGTCATACAATAAGAGCTTACCTGTGTCATACCATAAACTTCCTTAAAATATATTATTGGTTTCTATGTAAAGATCCTATGAGCGAATCAATGTAAATACCAAAAATGCTATCTTTAACTATTCGAAAACAATATCATAACGACATTGCTTACGAATTAGCCTATTCAACTTTAAAATCACAATTTATTGCAAAAGTGTGTGAATATAGTTTACATAGTGAGAGTAACTTTTCCAAGCTGCACAATGGTGCGCAATTTTAAAGTATCATTTGTCGTGAAAATTCACATTAAAAATTTGATATTTTTTAGACAGAAACCATCACTAAAGGCCTCAGCGTAGCCACAATCAAGTGAAAAGTGAACATTTTGGAGGATCGAAATTGTACCAAAAATCCCCGCCTATCTTCCCTAATCTCATGCAAATACCAAATGCTTGCACCAAAAGACAACAGTTAGTTACAGTCAGGACACAAATCTATTACAAAATTAATAAGTGACCTTGATGACAAACGAAAAGGTCAAAGGTCATACTAAAGAAAAGTATATCATGGTACGCATCACACCTCTGTTAGCTGATTGACCCTCACACCAAATACCAAAAGCCTACACCAAAATAAAACAAAGTTACAGTCGGGACACAAATCTGATCGAAGTTCTTCAACCATGATACGCAACACATAATCTTGAGATTATCTACCCTTATGCGAAAAATCAAAAGCCTACACCAAGAGACAACACATTTACAGCCCGGACAATAATCGGTATTGCAAAATCATTAATTTGACCTTAAGGTTAAAGTTCGTTTTAGGTAAAAGTGCGCCAACCATGGTACATTACACATATTCTTGAGATGTTTTACCATCATGCCAAACATATTAAGTAATGGAAGAGTAATCAAGGGAACCAAGGTTATAGCGGTAATCAAAAGAATGTAATCCAGGGACAAAGACCAGATATGGAAAATAGACACACACAACAAAGAACATAAAGTAATTAAAGTATATGAGCAACTCGGACTCCACTAAAAACTGGGAGCATGGACCAGGTGCACCGGTAGGGTAAGCGTCCTCTGCTTTTCTAGAAACACCCGCCAAGTTGCTCATAAAAAGTCAAGTCCGGGGTAACGTTAGAAATGGTTAGGGAGAACTTAGATTGATCGGGAAAAGTGTTTTATCTCCCTATGATAATTAAGTTGCAATGCAATTAATATAATGTTTACGTAGATTTACTTACACTTAAAAATGGAATGAAGTTTAGTTTAGTACACATATGTATTACAAAGATTTTCTACATTTGATATTTCTGTTGTGGAAGGTTTCCAACATTCCATATTATTTACATGATGAAACTATGTTTTATCAAAATACCATCATCCATTGTTATATTATTATTGAGCAGATCGTCTGCCCATTGGATGAATATTATTTTATCATATAATATTTTTATATTTCAACAAGAGATCAAGTGCAAAAGTCCCATTACTTAAAATTTGTAGAATCAAAATTACAATGCAGTTTTTGAGATGTATGAGAAAAAATTCTGTCTGACCCATTTGTTCTACTTTTTGTACCAGAGGTCATGTTTTTGATGGATAAAAAATCCCCACATCATTTGTGTGCCGAATACCACAAAAATCATTTATACCTAGTTTGGTTTTTATTGGTCATGTGATTTCCGAGGAGAAAATTTTGAAAAATTGTCAACGATGACGAATGCCAAGCAATAGCTCACATTGCTCAGAAAGGGGGACTTTACTATGACACCTAGCATAGTGCTTCACACAGTATTAATAAAAAAATCTATTTCAAGGTAGTTAAACATTAACGATTATTTTTCCTCGTAAAAAGATCTAAATTAATGAATAAATAAACATTAACAATGAAGATATCAAAGTTACATTGGTGGTTTCATGAAGTAAATTATTTCAATCTCAGTCTTTAACTTTTGAGGTCAGACTTGGGTAAATAATTATGGAATCACTACCCTATGGCAGCTTAAAAGGTCAGATCTTTGACAGAATTGATAGAGTTCATGCCACATAGCTTAATCATTCTTATCGGAGAATATTAAGATACTAAATTTTACAAAGTGAATAACAAAAATCTGATCACGAGTTAAATCTTCAGGATTTTTAAAAAGTGAATAAAAAATATGATCACTAGTTAAACCTTCACGCTTTCGTTGGCACAAACAACTATCTTTTGGTAATTTACTACAGGCAATGAGTTGTCCTTTTAATTATATATATTTCTATATATTATTTTGTGCTATTTTATCACAAATTTTCAATTGTGTGATTGATAATTATTGTTGTCCATAAGTGAAGTTAGCTAATTTATTTCACATGTAAATTATTAAAATGTATTACACATTTTGATCTACAACGGGTATAAGTACCTGCTTCTTCCGTACAAATATATGTATTTTGTTCGCTTGTCGCAATTTTTTTTATATTGTCTTTGGTTTTAACATGTTTATGATGCTGCCACTTTTAAGGCAGTAGACCTGGTGTAAGGGAGGTAATTCAAATTGAAAAGTTTTTAGTCACTAAAACGTTTGAATGATTCCTTATTTGCAAGCTTCAAATTGATACTGATGCTGAAGGGAAATAACTCAGTATATGAACTGGATTTCTAACCTCCACAAGAATCCATATGTACGACTCTATATAGCTTTATCTGCAAAATGTACCACCAAACCTCTTTCAAAACTTTTAACGTCTGTACTCAGAGCTGTCACAGAGGGTCTCAAGTCCCACCATACTTGTTACTACCGTAGTAGATCCTGAAAAATTCGAAAGATCTTCTGGAAACCCTTTAATAAAAAATTAAGGATTATTATCAGAATATAATAGCATTAAAACCTGTGATTTTTCAACTCTTTATACTTCTGTTCTCCAAACTTAGTTAAAATTCCGTCTCAAAAACATAATACGTCGTTGTTACTCCGTAGAATACAGTACACCTAGATACAAATGTATAGGTCTTAGTAGAGCGTCATCATACTTTGTAAGAACGATTACGAATCATCTTCCAAATATACCGAAGAATTTTTGATAAACAACATATTTGTCTAGAGTGATGGATGCATTTTTTCAACAAACGGTCGGCATTCCAATGGAAACAAATTGTGCTCCTCTACTTGCTGATCTATTCATTTGCTCTAATGAGGCTGATTTTATAGCTAACTTGATCCAAAAGAAGGAACATCGTTTAGCTAGATCCTTTAATCTTATTTTCCGCTTTATAGGTTACTTCATATCGTTAAACAGTCCTAGTTTCGAGGATTTGATGCATCGCATCTACTTCAAAGAACTTGAGAAAAAGGATTGTACAAACACTGTGAAGTCAGCCTCATATTTTGACCTACACTTAAAGATCGAAAAAAAAAGGAAAACTATTGAACAAACTAAGCACCTCCGTATGGAGTTTTCATATCACAACTCGTATGTTATGCCAGAGCTTTGTATTGCGCTAGACTTCTTACAATTAGGCTTCTGGAACAGGGTTATGTTGCTACAAGATTGAAGTCATCACTACAAACATTTTATCGTCGTCATCATGAAATCATGGATCGATACATTTTAGCCATCTGCACAATTAAAACTTAAGTTCAGTTTGTTATACTTTTCCTTTCCTCTTCCGTCTACCCTGGACTCGACTTTATGAGTCGGCGGCGGATGTTTGTAGTAAACAGAGCAAGCTATTCCGACCGGTGCACCTGGTCCATGCTTCCACATTTTAATGCAGTGCGAGTTATCCTTATATTGTTGTTACTTTGTATGTATTATTTTTTGTTATTTTATGTTCCTTGTTGTGTCTGTTTTCCATGTCTGGTCTTTGTATCTGGATTACATTCGTTTGATTTTCGCTAGAATCTTGGTTCTCTGGGTAACTCTTCCAAGCGCCCCGTGCGGGTCCGTAAAATTCGACTAAATAGTGCTCAGAACCCTAGCCGGGGACTATAGTGCACTGTCCACAGAGCAACTGGACTGTGTGCCAAAGTTGGTGGAATGGGGTAACCCTGGCATGCTACATGAGGCTTAATGCCAGACACTACCACCTTTCCAGTGGCAATCAATTTTCTTCAACCCTATTGTCTTTGTGTCCAATCCATTTCATCATCATTTCATGTTCATCGCCCCGGTATAGCTGATATATTGCTGCTCGGGCGTTGAATACCAACAATAAAGCAATCAATCTCTTCCGAGCAGGAGTAAAACTTTAAGAACAAGTACGTTAGCCTCTTTAAACTCTACTCTTTGTAAAGTAGGAAATTGAAGTGCTAATTAAATTTTAAATGTGTAAATTGAGGAATTTAGCTTTCAATAGTTTGGAAGTATTTGAAATGACGTCTTCTATGGCAAACCAAGATTCCTTTAGATTACCGCAATATCATTTACATGTTTGAAAAAAAACTTCACGGTGAAATTTTCTGAAATTTTGCTTATAGATCTGTATCTGAATAGTCCATAAATATCAGTTTTGTTCGAAATGGAATTACGGATTTTTTTATTCGAGGTTTTTATATAGGTAAATAGCTGAAAATGGCCTTCATTTTGGGGTAAAATGAAAGCCCAGTAACTCTTCTCCGTCATAAATAGTACAAAACATTTATGTTTGATCTCTTATATCCATCCTTTTGAAGTGAAATTGACTTAATAATATGTACAAATAACCCTTAAATAAAAGATAGGGTCAATTTGTGCAAAGAGTAATCAAAGAAACCAAGGTTATAGCGGTAATCAAAAGAATGAAATCCAGGGACAAAGACCATACATGGAAAACAGACATACACAACAAAGAACATAAAGTAACTAAAATCATACATACAAAGTAACAAATGCAAATAAGCAACTCGGACTCCACTAAAAACTGGGAGCATGGACCAGGTGCACCGGTATGGTAAGCGTCCTCTGCTTTTCTAGAAACACCCGCCGAGTTGCTCATAAAAAGTCCAGTCCGGGGTAGACAAACGAGGAAAGGAAAAATATGACCCGTAGAATTAATCAGTTTTCATGGTGCTGATGGATACATCATAACGATCCCAGAGTTCATAATGACGACCATAAAACTTTTGTAGTGATGACTTCAATCTTGTAGCAACATAACCCTGTTCCAGAAGCCTATTTGTTAGACTTCTAGCGCGATAAATCATAGGTTTTAATGCTATTATATTCAGATAATAGTCTTGAACTGATTGTCTCCAAAAGATTATGAGGTTCTAATAGCGAAAACCTTGATGTAGTAATTTCTCGGTTATATAAAAATTCTTTGCGTTAAAACCCGAAACATTGTTACAAACACGAACAAATCGAATCACTTGTGATATGTGGTGATAAGGGGACGTCACCATCTAAAAACAGTGAGTTGACCATGGGGAGTGAAAAATCGTCCCTTTTATGGTAAAGTTTAGTTTTAACTTTACCATTATCGATATGAATACTAAGATTAAGAAACGGACATTCTTCATTATCAATATTTGCTTTATTTCAGTTCTGCAGGATATATTTCCTAGTATAATATCGAGGTCGTCTTTGTGTAGAGCCGAAATATCGTCCAATTATCTGAAGGTGTTATTAAATGTTTCTACCAAATGTTGTTTGGGAGGGTTTTTATTTATCCTATCCATAAACTGTGATTCATAACAGTACCGAAATTGATTCGCAATAAGTGGTGCAGCATTGGTTCTATGGGAATTCCAATAACTTGACGATAAATGGTTTTCCCAAAGCGTCCGAAAATGTTGTCTAACAGGAATTCGAGTGCTGTAAGTATATCAAGAGGAGTCCGGTTAACGTAGTTTTTATGTTTTCTGTTACCAAAAATTATTTTAAAGAATTCACCGTTTGATATGTGAATTTTGTTTTGTGATATACTGTGGAAGTGTAGTGTAGTGTATAAAGTTGAAAAATCAAAACTTTTGACAAATTCGAAAGGTCCTACATGGGCATGTAATTTATCAAGCACTCAGATTTGTTATGATATTGAGCGCACTGGTAAGTAAATTAAAAAGCCTAGTTGTAGGGCCATAGCATGTAGAAACGAATCTATATCTGTAATGTGATTTGAGAATGTTAAGGAGGAAGACCCAGGGCCAGGGACATTACCCTGGAAAACAATGATATGTTTGTATTATATTCAATTTCACTAAAGCCTCTCAAACTTTTCTTTGAAATAGAATGAAATTATTCCAAGTTACTTTGATGCTTACATGAGAATGATGTAAAATGGTAAATACAAACATTCCATTGATTTGTAAGAGTTGTATCCGTTACCCTAGGTCTACTTCCTTAAGAAGCCAGTACATAGTAGGAACTTATATGCTACTAAACTCAGCTTATAAAGAAGCAGCAACGAGTTTGTGTTTGTTCACAATTTCAGAAAATTTGAATGTTGGTGAATTCGTGATTTCTTTTTGTAGAATTTCAATATAAAATTTACGTCGAATAACAATAAAATTATTTGCAGTATTTGCAGCTTTATCAGCAGGCACAAAACAAATTCCTTGCAGAGTTCTTTCGATTTGTGTTTTATTCGGGAAAAAAACGATTAATGTTGTTTATTAGGAGTAAAGAGTTCCTCAAAATGCTCTATTCGGGTGTCCACTATTTTCATAACTGTTTTGAAGAAAGAGTAATCAAGGGAACTTAAATTCTAGCGGAAATCAAAGGAATATAATCCAGGGACAAAGACCAGACATAAAATAACAAAAAAAAAAATAATTCATACAAAGTAACAAAAGTAAATGAGCAACTCAGACTCCACTAAAACCTGGAAGCATGAATCGGCTGCACCGGTTGGGTAAGCGTCCTCTGCTTTTCTAGAAACACCTGCGAGTTGCTCTTAAAAAGTCAAGTCAGTCAAGGGTAGACGAAAGAGGACAGGAAAACTGACACATTGAAAAAGTAAGTTTTCTTGGTGCAAATGGATACACCGTAGCGATGCAAGAGTTCATGATGACGATACAGAATGAAAAGTCATCTTGTCGTAATTGTAGGTCAAAATATGAGGCAGACTTCACAGTGTCTTTAGTATCCTTTATTCCTTAGAGTAGATGTGATGTATCAAATCCCCGAAACTAGAATTGTTTATCAATAATACGTCATATATAAAGCGGAAAATGAGATCTAGCTAAATGATGTTCCGATGTTCCTTTTTTTGGATTATGTCAGTTATAAAGTCAGCCTCATAGGAGTGAAAGAATAGGTCAGCAAGTAGAGGAGCACAATTTGTTCCATTGAAAGGCCGACCGTTTGTTGAAAAACGCGTCCACCACACTAGACAAATATGTTGTCGATCAAAAATGTCAGCATTTTGAAAACAACATCTTCTGTATATATTCTGTAAAGTATGAGAAATTTCTACCATAATCTACATATTTGTATCTAGGATACCGTCTTTTTGGGGTAACAACGATGTATACTGTTTTTGAGTCGGGATTTTAACTGAGTATGGGGGATTAGAAGTATAAAGAATTGAAAAATCATAGGTTTAATGCTATTGTATTTTGTTAATTATCTTTAATTGAGGGTTCCAAGAAGATCTTTCGAATTTTTCAGGATCCATATTGAATTAATACCACTGCGGGAGTAGCGTCGTGGTAGGACTAAAGTCTCTCTTCGACACTTGGCTGAGTCACCCAAAACACTGGTTTTATTTTTTTTTCTGGTAGCAAAGTTAACCTTGGTAGCAGGTTAAGTGTGGCTGAACATAATATGGCACTGGTTTGTTTAATATATATATAAGGCACTGTTTTGTTTAGTCTACGTAAGAGAAACTTAAATAAATAACAATATATTGATACACGAATATCAATAATAAAGCATTTTTCATATAATAAACACACCCTTGAATAATCCAAGGACCCCCTTAAGTGTATGTATGAAGGGAATGGAATTCGGAGTTCATATTAGTAGAAAGGTAAATATTTAGGTCTGGTATCCAGGTCAGGTCGGGTCACTACGTCATAAATCAATAAGGTATTTAAATTAGTAGGCGTACATCTACTAGGTATCCACTGGGGTGCAATACAGGTACAGGTGGAACTCACAGGTCAGGTTTAAATGATTTACATAGAAAATGCCCGGTATGGTTCATTGATCTCCGCATCTGAATTGTCGTCTGCGTACGCGTAATTTATATCAGACTCCGCATCTCCACGCGCCATTGATTGGACGAATAAACAATCCCCCGATTACAGGGCCTCACACTGTGTAGTTCACTTCCGGAAATTAGATAATAACGCCGAATGTAAATAAACTAAATATCTACTAATATGAACGGGGTAAAGGGCCTTAACACATACTAGTAAGTAAAAGGGTAACAATATATCCCTTAAAGTTATTATGAGGATAAATCTGAAGGGGCCAAGAAATAGGAATCAGGCCGAACTAAAACAGGGACTGGGAAACAGTGAGGACGAACCATGCCCTAAACGACTTTCCCCGCAATATCATACAATACAATAAATACAACAAACAACAAAAGATAAATGTCTATATCAACACGTGGCTGACAATAATATCAGCATACATGAATAATGAAAGCTTGCCAGCCTGCAGGTACTGGATAGCATAGCTATCTGTAGCCTAATCCTAAAACGTTACAGTATCATTTCAAATGTTTCCCACCTTATAAAATATATTCCTCAATGTACCCATTTGAAACATTTAATCAATATTTCAGAAGGGCACTGGCAGAGTTACTGGGGCTGGCATCTTTGTTCAAGAAGTTGATTCCTTTCTTGGAGTTATTTCCCTTTAATATCAGTGTCACTTTGAAGCTTGCATACAATGAGTTTTTCAAACGCTCTAGTGACTAAAATACTTATCAATTTGGATTACCTTCCTTACCCCAGGTCTACTACCTTAAACGCACGATCCGAGCGTTCGTTTAAACACACGATAGAAGCCTTCGTTTATTTTTGTATTTTGATTATTTCCTTGATTTAACTGTTATTTTCATATTTTTTGCTATCATTAATTTATATAATTTCATTAATTTTATTTTCCATTTTTTCTGTCTTCACTACATGTGAATATTATTATTTTTCGACGTTCGTTTATCGTGCGCTTAAACGCACGATAGGATCATTCGTTTAAAGACAAATCCCACTAACCAGTTCTGACGTTAGGAATTTCGTGAAATTTTACTGAAATGTTCTCAAGTATAAAAGCAATGAAATAAGATTCTAAAAATTATAGTTCACCGTGTTTTTAATGCAGATATAACAGTTAAAAAAATCGTAAAATCGGGAGTCTTAGTCATTTTCCGAATTCAGAGGTCTTTGATTTTGTAAATGTTTTTATGATTGACACTTGCATTGCATCACTAGATTAAAAAATTTCTTTTCTTCATTCTCAAGACATTAAAAACAAAATACAAAGAGTTTTATCCGCCTAAAAAGAACCTTTTATTGTTTCCCGCCAAAAGAAAAACTTACTTTTTAACCATATTCACAGTAATTTGAAATACTTCTCACGTTAAGATTTTTTTTCAAACTTGCGATATGAAAAGGTATTCATTAGTTGGATAGTATTAACTCTGTAAAAAGTGGGGCTCACCGATCATATAAGAAATTTAACCACATTTGTGTCCAATTTATGCATAATTTTATTTGGTCATTGGACGTTTCCTATTCAAAATGTTATGTTGGATGACGTTATGTCATAGTCAGCGACGGGACATCTTCACAAGCTCGAAACAGAAAGAAAAAATAGAATACCAAAATGGCAATACAAAAACTTGACAGTGAAAAAAAACAAGGACAAAAGAATTACGACAGAGAGAACAGAAGTCGATCTTCAGCCGATTTATACATAAAACTATTCTTGTTTTTGCATGATCGTGTCTCCTCGCGTGAACATGTAAAAATGTGTATTCATATTTTAAGTTTCCACAAAACTTACATACACTTCGAATGACTTATCTGGATCTTAAGTACAACATTTACATATGTACGTGGGGCATTTCAACAGTTAGTAGTAATAATTTAGGAAGGGAATATTGCACGACAGATGCCGTTGAAGTAATTTTACATGGAAGAGAGTGCACTTATACCTACCATTTGTACTTGTACAAGTTTGGGTTTTCTTGTGGCGTACTTTGTATCAAATTTGAAATAAAAAAGCAGAATTGAAATTTTCAAAAAAAAAACAAAAAGGCAGGATCATTATTGTCCTTATATTTTTCGTTTACATTAAAAATCATTTGCTGATGAAAAAAGTGCCCTCAAAATAAGAAGGCAGGACATAAAAATTGTTCCCAGCCCTCCCCCCTCCCCCATTAAACTTAAATGGTTTCTCCACAAGTAGATGTATGAATCCCTACTTTGATTAAGTAAACAAACTCCCTTACAAAGAAGGGGGTTTATGACCCACCTATTGAAATTATAAGAAAAATGACCACCTTATCCTGTAAAAAAAATTAGATCATCCGTTTTAATTTTCTGAACAAGCTAAATCAAGAAAATAAATTGTCGGTAAATATACATCCTGGTCGTAAATTAAGGCTATATTATTTTTCCGGTGCTCCTACAATGATACTGCGTAGATTTTTTTGGCAAATGAACGACAATCAATCATATGCATGCGACCTAGTTGCAAGTGGGCTAAGAAATACAATTTTAAGGCTGATGGAAGCGAAGCAAACAGATTTGTGGGGATAGAATTGGTAAAAAATCAGGATTTTGTGCAAAAAAAAAAACAAATATGTCCTCAAATTTCAGAGGAGGGACATTTGCCGGATCCGCCCACATGAATCCGCGCATAAATTACATGTACATAATTCACATGAAACTATTTCTACATTTTTACCTCAGTAAATGAACTGGCAAATTATGTTTTATTTGCAATAATACGGGACCACCTTTAATATCCCCCGTTCAACAACTTGTCGGGATTAGGAAAACTAACTCTCTCTCTCCAAAAAAAGATTATTGTTCCATATCTCCCACCTGACCCTCGTTAAAATGTTTGATATTCAAATTGGCAAAGCTCCCCTTAAAAAAATGCTGATTATGAATTTTTTTTCCAAATCTTTATATTAGTAAAATTTGTTTTTCAGTTTCCTCGGAATTTCCTTGTGAAATTGTAGTCGTGAGTTTGTGTAGGACAGACGGACCCATGGACGGACACCTGGCATTTACGGAAAATTTTTCAAAGCAGCTCCCAGGAGCCTTAATCCTGGTTAAATTTTGTTTTTTAAGGTAATAAATTTAACAAAGAGGTGTAAAACAATTTTGATTCGAGAAGACTTAGGTAGGACTAATCATAAAGATTTTTCAGCAATTCAAAGTTTCCTTCTATCTATTATAGTTTTCAAGGTATTGGCTGAAAACTATATAAAAAGCCCGCCATTTTTCATCTTTATAGGGCAAAAATTCTTGCAAGGAGACGAATGACAACTTTGATCCCGTGGAGACTTTTGTAGGCCTTTTAATAAGGATCATTTCATCAACTTAAAGAATTTGGCTAAACTTGACAGTTTAGGAGGTATAATAAACGAAAAACTACTGTCTGATCCCTATGTCCTATTTTTAGTAACAGCAGTCATGTTTTTCAACGGATCACAAATCCCCACATCTGCTCCATGCAGGATACCCCAAGAAACATCCATACTAAGTTTGGTTCCAATCGTTCAAGTGGCCCGTGCAGGTCCGGGTGTCAAAAGAATAGGCCTGCAGCAGCGCTAAGCTTGTCGTAAAAGGCGACTAAATAGTGCTCAGAACCCTAGCCGGGGGCTAGGGCGCTCTGCCCACAGAGCAACTGGGTTGTGTGCCCCAGGTGGTGGAATGGGGTACCCCTAGCGTGTTACATGCTGGGGTTGTCAGGCTATAATACGGAAAACCTGTCCGCAAACCATAGTGGTGCACCGTGTTGGGAAAGACGCCACGTTTCTCGCACGATAAAAAACCCTACTGTGGTATTCTCCCGGAGTAGGAACCATAGGGCTCCGCCACAGGAGGTTAAATTGCCCGACCCTATCCATCTCTCCCTATTTCCAGTGGCAATCAAAATTTGTCGACCCCCATTGTCCTTGTGTCCCATCCCATTTTTCATTTCATCATCATTTCATGTTCACTTCATGTTCATCGCCTGAATATAGCTGAAGTATTGCTGCTCGGGCGTTAAACCCCAACAAACAAACAAACAAACAATTGTTCAAGTAGTGTCAGAGGAGAAGAGTTTTGAAAAATTGTTAACGACGACAACGGACGCCAAATGATGGCAATAGCTCACCTGGCCGAAGCCAAACCTGGTGAGCTAAAAACATGAAAATATATGCTTTAGATCAACTACATGTACAATCTTATTCAGTCGAAATTAATGCAAAGTGGCATCTCTACTAAGTCATCGATTGACTTAGTGTTGACTTGTTCCGAAGTGCCGTATCAATGTTTGAAAAAGATGCACTTTCTCTCAGAAAAAAATGAAGTTTCTAATCAAAAACTGACATCAACATTCACTCAAGTTGTTTGAATACTGACACAAACATTCTATCAAAATATAATAAAATGCTTCGCAGGGCACAGCTTGATACGAATGCAGAGGTAAAAAACTGAACAGTTTGGGCAAGTATAAACACAACACTTAAACTTCATACAGCTTTGAATTTCAATTACAATAAAACATTTTGACACAGGATAAAAATTTAAAAAGAATCTAAGTGGTAACTTTTTGCCCCTTATTCCTAAATTAGTGGTTCAAGTCAAAACCTGCAAAATCAATCCCAACCTTCCTTAAGGGGCATGCAATCCATTACATAAGGTACAATCAAGAAATAAGAAAAATATGCTACTTTTTGGCCTCTTATTCTTACATCGCTCAAGTAACAACCCAATATATCAATCCCAAACTTCTTTTTGTGCTATAGCATCTTGTACATTGTAGTAAAATTTATATGAGGTCCACTTTAACTCAAATTTTTGTCTAATTTCTAAAATTTACATGTCTTAACCCTCAAAATCAATTCCAGTCTTCCTTTGAAGGTATGACACCTTCATGACCTTGTGATACAATTTCAAAGAGATCCATTCACTAATAATCAGGTTGTTGTCAGGACATCAGGAAAATGCATGTTTCTGGCCCCTAATTTCTAAAATGTTCAGTCTTAACCCCCAAAATAGAAATCACTGAGACATAATCTACTCTGTGGGCACCACCATAACAATTAAGCCATACATACTAGTGAATTTAGATGATCTACCCACATGCTAAATATCAAAAGACAAAAACGTTAGAGCCCGGACACTAGTTTGTCACAGAAAAAAAAGGACCTTGAGGTCAAAGTTCGAGGTTAAATGCCATTATCCATGGTATGGGATACATCACCTTTATCTGATCTACCCACATACACAATATCAAAAGCTCACATTGAAAGACAAAAAGTCACACCCCAGAAACAATTTCTTCCATTGAAAAATAGAAATTTAACCTCGAGGTCAAAGTTCAAGGTCATAGAACACTATTCATTACACATGATACATCTTCTTATGGTGATCTACCATATCGTGCTAAATATCAAAAACTTACATTGAAAGACAAAAAAGTTACAGTCCAGACATGACTTTGTCACTGAAAAACAGGAATTTGACCTTGAGGTCAAAGTTCAAGTTTCAAAGGCCGCTATCCATGGTAAGATACACATTGCCTTTAAGTGCTCTACATTCATGCAAAATATAAAAAGTCTACATCAAAAGACATAAAAAAGTTACAGCCCGGACATGACTTTATAATGGACAGATGGAGTGATCACTATAGGGCGACTGCCATTTTTCATGGCGGGGCCCTTAATCAATCCCAGTCTGACCATTGTGATATAGAATATTTTGGAAGAATATCATAGGCATCCCTAGGCTTTTATTGAAGTTATGTAGTTAAGTTCTGTGAAATACGTGTTTTGGCCTCTTTTTGTCCCTGAATTCTTAAATGGATGGGACCATAACCCCTTTAAATCAATACCAACCTTCCTTTTATGATTTAAAATCTTGTTATAAAATTTTATAAAGATGAACCAACTAATATTCAAGTTAAAAAACGAAAAACCAAGTGTCTATGGACGACAAATAGAGCGACTCTAACACAGATGTCAGTACCATACCATTAAACAACTGCAAATTTTAAGCAGTCATAAACAAATCCTTCGTATGTTTTAAGTCACCGTATCATATTATGATTTTTTTTATGTTATTTACATTTTAACGTCATATTTCATCAGGCCCTATGAAGTAAATGTATATTGCAAATACCTCAGTAACTGTAAGTAAATTATTTCTGGCAGAAAAGTAATCTCCTGTACAATAAAATCGTAAGTCTGGCTTTGAAATAAATGCTCCATTCATTCCTCTCAAATGATTCCATACTGATTGATTATCTTCATTTCTTTTCCTAAAATAATAACAGATTAACACAACTTTGCACTATTTGTTCAAGGCAAGACTTTCTTCATTAGTTGCAAATCAAAAATGCCTACTGACACATAAGGGACATTCCAACCCTTATTTTTCAACTCCATTCCCGCAAAAGATATAGGCTTCAAATTTCTGAAATATAAGTAGTGAAATTTCCAATAATTATGACCTGAAACATTTGTATTTTAGTAAAATGGAGATTTGTAAGATGTACAAAACCTCTCTCCATTCTAATTAAAAATATCAATATTTATGAAGAAATGTAGTTTTCAGTTTTGAGGGGATTAAAAGATTTCTCCACTCAAGATAGTTAAATTTTAGATTTCAACCCACAAGCTTAAGCAAGTGGGTTAAATCTAAAATCTATGTATTGAGAGTGAAAAAATCTTGTAATCCCCAATAGCATCAGAGGAGAATATGTTTCTCACATGAATCTGAAAATTCAAAAGGAAGGACTGATGGAAGGACAGACTAAGTAATACAAATATACCACCACTTAGTAGCATGGGAGCAAAAGTTAGAAGTTTAATATGTGAATACATGTATTTCTTTCAACTTATTAAATAGTCTTGGAACAATGACTCTACATCTGGTTTTTATATTAATAGAATTATTAATTGGAAAGAGTGAGTAGCCAAACTATGATAAATAAGTGCACAGTAGAATGCCTAAGTTTAAACATATGCAGAGAATTTTTTGGATGCACAAGTTAAATCTCCATGCTTTCACAACATGAGTTAACATATTTTGGTTATGTACCATATCCAGTTGAAATGGCAAAGGCAAAGATTCATTCTTTTTTTTTTGGTGAAAAAATAGTAGGTGGCTAATTGTCCTGGAAGAGGTAAGTTTGTGACCATACATTTTTAAACAATCATATAACAAATACATGTACATTGTTTATACATGTTACAACTTACTCAACTTTAAAACCACACATGGCTGCAAATGCTGATACAACTTGGCCATACGTGTCTTCACAAACAGGAGTTCTGCTACCACATTCTCTTTTTTTGTAAATTTCAGCTACCAAATTTTCAATTGCATTATAATATTGACATAATGAAGAATATTTGAGTATTCTTTCATGGCGACTCAAACTGAAATACAGAAAATTATTAATTCATATGATAATGAGAACGAATATGGTAAATATGTCAAAGTGACAACAACTCCACCAGGATGAAAAATGTCCCCTATATATAATTATCTGATATGTTACATGTATATGGATGGTATGAAAACACCACTTGGACCAGAGTTCAATTAAACATATGGTATATACATGGTACATGTATGAAAACACTACTTAGACCTGACTTTAATCGATAATATGATATCATTATGTGGTGATTTTCATATTTGATTACTCTTAGGTCCAAAGCTGGTCATTTTAGCCTGAAGCAGCCAATATTAAAGAGTAATCAATGAACCAAGGTTATAGCGGTAATCAAAAGAATGTAATCCAGAGACAAAGACCAGACATGGAAAACAGACATACACAACACAGAACATAAAGTAACTAAAATCATACATACAAAGTAACAAAAGCGAATGAGCAACTCGGACTTCACTAAATATGGGAGCATACACTAGGTGCACTGGTAGGGTAAGTGTCCTCTGCTTTTCCAGAAACACCCGCCGAGTTGCTCATAGAAAGTCAAGTCCGGGGTAGACAAACGAGGAAAGACAAACTATGACCCATTGAATAAATCAGTCTTCATGGTGCAGATGGATACACCATAACGATCCATGAGTTCATGATGACGACCGTAAACCTTCTGAAGTGATGACTTCAATCTTGTAGCAACATAACCCTGTTCCAGAAGCCTATTTGTTAAAGTTCTAGTGCGATACAAAAAGTCTGCGTAGTTTCGGCAAGCTCTGGCATAACGTATGAGTTGTGATATGAACACTCCATACGCAGGAGCCGAAGGGATGTTGCCACAGATGCAACCTAAGTGCCTAATTTAACTGTTGAGGCTTTTAATTGTATCTATCAAAATCAAAATAGAAATCAATAGATAAATTCTAGTTAAGTGCAGACATGATGCCTGAAATATACCTGCTTTTTTTAAACGTAGTTATTTTCAAGGTTGTCATATATCAGTTTAGTTTTGACTTCTGAAGGTTAATTGATGTGTCATTTAATTGAGACAAAATGAAATTCGGTTTAATTGGATCTTTTCCCCACACACATTGTCCGCTTGAACAAACATACATGTATATCAAATGAAGTATTAATCAAGGGGACCAAGATTCGAGTGGTTATCAAAAGAATGCATTCCAAGGAAAAATGGACACGCACAGCAAAGAACATGAAGTAACCAAAATAACACGCACAAAGAAACACCAGTAAACGAATAACCAGGACGACACCAAAACCTGGGAGCATAAACCAGGTGAACTGGTAGGATAAAGGCCCACTGCTCTTCTAGAAACACTCATAAAATGCCACGTCCAGGGTAGACGAAAGAGGAAAAAACTATGACATGATTGTTTAACAAATTGTTTCTCATGGTATTGATGTATACACCATAATTCACGATCCACGAGTTCATAGTGACAAACTTAAAACTTTTGTAGTGATGACTTCAAACTTGTAACAAGAAGGACTTATTCTTGTTTTTATGATCGGTCACACATCCGAAATGATGTCCCGCAACATACAATACGTAAGAGAAAAGATTAGTCACCACTGATACAGTGCACCGTAGGAAGCAGTAACTTATTGGTACTGTTTTTGATATAGGGCCACGAGGCAAAATTATTGGTACGGTCGGAGCAGTACCAACCGTCCCGGTTCTGACGCCCATGTGTCTACTGTAAGAAAACAACCAAAAGAATCTTCAGAGATTATAATGTAATTTACAAAGTAATTTAAACTAATTTGTTCCGTCAGTTAATACGCAATATTCAGTAACTTTCTACCTACTACAATTCTATATAAAAAAAACAATGGAACAATGATTTGTTTGGCAAATCAGGCGTAGCAAGTTTTTGCTAAATCAAATGGAAATTCAATTTTTTAATGAACTTATTATTCAATAAAATTATGGTAGGTTCTTAAGACTTAAGCCAGCCAAAATCTTGCACCATCTTTTTCAAAAATTGTTTTAGCGTTTTTTTTGCATTTTGCACCCTATGGACCCAATTTGAAATAAGTTTTCGGGTCTTACAGGTCATCAAAGGTCAACATAACCATAATGTGTACTCATACATTTTGTTTGTGCCTTTCATACGTTAAATACAATTATATTTGATATCTGTGCATGTGAAATTGAGATGTTTTAAGATAAAAACTATCATACCATACATTGATTCAAAAGTGTCTACCATAAAATGTTCTGTTTTATAATTTTTAAGGAAGTTTAAAATCTCACTGCTCTTGGCCTCCACTATTTCCTAATTCTCGCACTGCACTTGTATTATGGCAAACATTTAGTAAATATATTTTCAAGGATAAATCCTATATATGTCTACAAAGTCCCTTAGGGTAGCCTGGGACATGGCGTAGAAGACGTACAAAATGTATCAGTGCTATAGTCATAATCAAATTTAATGTAATGCAAAGAAAGTGACATCAACTAATGCTTTTAATAGTTCTACAAGATTCAAAATTCATGCATCAATTCAGTTTATTTCGCTGTACGGTACATTGTGTAGCAATATAATTCTAATTTTTTCTTTGAAAATTACATACTTACATATAAAAAGCTGACGTTATTACATTTGGCTTAAGAAGAATCAGTTTTCCTTACGAAAACTAAAGCAAATTAAAAAACAAAATGAAATGACAGCAAAGCGATTGCTGACATTTAGTTACATTTCGGTAGTTATAATGTCGTGTGCAAATTTAACCAATCGCTATGAATGAGAGAACAAACTCAAAATCCATCAACAGAAACCAGTATATATGGGCATTTATATCAAAGATTAATGATGCGTACAGACGCTGTATAATGTTGTGATATACACGTTCAAAAAGAGGTCTAAGATGAAGGAAAGGCAAAGGATAGACACAAATAACATGTAAAAAGTAAACAAAAACTAAAAAAAATATAACATCAAGACTACTTGATGCTTCTAAAGGGAGACTTCCTGTCTCAAAACTAAAACAGCCAATGGCTATAAATAATAATTTAGTAAACAATTTGAAACTTAATATATTCAGTAGTCTTGTGACTGTCGGTAATACCATTATTCAATTTTATTCAAAAATCTCGTGATTTCTTTTGAAATGCGTAACAGTAGACAACTCACCATAGCGGTGGTGTACATGCATGTACCTTTAAAGAGTCTCGAGACTAAAGTAAACAGAGTAGAACTGATAATGAAAGAATGTGCTTGTTTACTAATAGTTTGTTATTTCGTGGCGGTAAATGTAAATGGATGCTGTATACCAAGACAATGGGAAGGACTGCAGGCAGTATCTGCTGGCATCATGGCTGGTGACAAGGGCATTGCTATGACGGTAAGAGGGTCTGGATTGCGTCGTATAATTTTGAGGGTCCAGGGGAATGGAAAGTAAATTTATATTGTCTAAAAGGTAATCGATTCACATATTTACACGAATTTTAAAAGTATGCGAGTTTTTAACGACTGTGCAGGGCAAAAATGAGGTTTTTTTAGGATGGAAATGTTAGAATAACATTTTAAAAAAGATTACGGAGTTTTCCAGGTACCAGAAAACTTTACCGTCACAGTGGTGTCAGATGATATAATGGGACCTTACGGAGGATAGTACGTAAATTTATCACAATTAAGTCGCCTTGGGTGTGTATATATTTAGAAGTAGGGGTTTTACGAAATTGAGGAGATTTTAGGGCCGAACTTCGTTTTAAGAAGCTCACCGAACCATCCAAGCTACGACAGGGCCCACAAACACTGACCCTTCCTGTGCTGGAATCCACAGGGTTATCGGATGATGTAATGTCCAATGCTCTTATAAACCATGTTTCATCGTATATGTACTGTTTCAGATTGTAGAAGTCATTTAAGTGTTTTTGAAATAACTTTAAGCATCCTTTTTCAATTACCGAAGAGTCGATTCGGTATGATAAACGTTCTCAATTCTTTCTAAAATCAAATAAATATCAATTATGTCAATAGTTATTTAGCAAAATTGTGATGAAAATTACAATTGCAAGTTATAGTGTAATCAATTTAGTCTTTTAATTGCTGTTTTCCAGGCATTGTTCAAGACTTCATACGATTCGCATAGGCGTAAAATTTACGCTAAAGGGTCAGGAAATTATTTGTTTAATGGGCAACCATTTGAGGAGGAACTACTTTATGATTACGACAAGGTATATGTCTAGTTTATTTGTTAAAGAAATCTTTTGATATTACGTCCTTGTCATCTTTGTTCAAAACAACGTTTGAAATTTATGTTTAAACATCGGTTTCGAACTTCATATAGTGAACGAAGGATAACTATTTGATATTATAGTCATTACGTCGATATATTGGACATTTGATTTGACGGTCGCTTACTCAAGTTAATAATATGAAGTATATTTGTTGTAGAAAGTTATGTATACTGTGGCGAATGGAAATTGCTCAACTACTCCATTGCCTGGAACGATGTTTAGCTGCTTACCAGGTACTTACGTTTGATTGGCTCTTATGAAAAAAGTGTGACAGTCTAAGCTTTAACAGTTTTCTTATCGTCATTCGCCACATCTTAATATATTATTTTGAAAATCTAGGAAATTGTGAATTGTCGAATTAAAAGATGCAAAATATTACATGCTATAATAAAATAGTGCAAAACCATTTAACACTCTTCACTTGAACTCTTGATCAGAGAAATGAAAGGTGAACGAAGATTTTATAGATTCATATTCATATGAACCAAAAGGGAGTGCATAATGGCATCGTGTAATAAAGAATCTCTGAAAGTTTCATTTAATTCCATCTAGCGGTTCCAAAAGAGTTGCTGATTAGAACTGGGGACAGACGAACAGACAGACAAGCGGAGTATAATAAATATTTTAACTGGTTACATGGTATAATTAATACCGTGATCCGAAGAAAACTCCCAAGCCCCATCCTCAATATCAAATAGTCGTCCCTTATGTTATGTCATTTATTGCGACTGTAACGGAACCTTAACGAAAAAACAAAACAAAAACAAAAAAAACCCCTCCCCCCCCCAAAAAAAAAAAAAAAAAAATAACAAAACAAAACCAATTTCCATATCAGTAAACGTATCATAAAGATAAAGAAGACCCATTAAATAAATCGCATATCAATAATTTGGAAGTCAGTAAGCAACTTTTTATGATACTATTCTTTTTACAGATAATGCGACTTTGAAATTGTCAAGTTACTACGGTTTTGGTAACGTAACTGTTCCAATAGAAATTTACACTTTTACTATAATGGATGTGGCTGTTACTGTCACAGTGGGAAAGAAAGACTGTGTACTTCTCGGTGAACACTATGTTGTGCCTGGCTCCATGGTAGATAGTGGATTCATGGGAGTCACACTTGGTATTAAAAATCCTGCGGTGTTCGATGTTCCAGCCAAGTGTAAAATGTGTCGAAAATCAAACTTTGCTCATGTAAATTTAACTTGTTTATTCATTATAGGCGTTAAACAAAAGTGCTACGTAATATCTATTTTTAAAGTGAAGGGTCATTAAAAGTATTGTCAAAAAATTCTTATCTAACTAAAAGTCTAATGCATATTAATGTCTCGTTAAGATTATGCTATATAAGGAGGGGGGCGGAATAGTAAAGTCGATATCCCTTTCGATTCGCACAAAGGAAAATCTTATATAAATATATATAAACAATTTACACCCAAGAACTTTTAACTCTTTAAACTTTTAGTAGTCTACTGACAATGTTTTTTCATACTTTTATATCAAATTATTTGTTACAGGAAATGGAGACGACGCATGTACAATACAGACACCAGTCTGTCCTCACAGCTCTTCAATCGACACAGAAGAAATAAAGCTGCTTTCTATAAACAATCATTCTTTATGTTAAGTGATCCGTTCGAAGTGCATTATTAAACTCACCATCAAACAGCGTAATAAAACAAAGCAATTATTTAAATGTTTTTATTGTTTTTTTTTCATGGTATATAATTCGTATCCTGTAAATGATGGTAGATCAATTTCTGATTGTTGGAATTAAATTTCTTTCACAGGCCTTTCTCGTAATATTGTTACATAAGGCCGTCTTGCAAATGCTTAGAAACCTTTCTGTTTGATCTGATTCCTTGAAGCTCACTGGCTTCGCTGCTTGCTTTTCTTGGCATACATAGAACAATTATATAGCAAGACCCCTTTTCATGAAAAATGTCTAACCATTTCTTCGTTTGCTACTTTTTCTTCAAAGTAATTTATTTTAGTGAAATATATTCTAATATGTTAAACAACTGATGTTTGCTAATACTTTTATACTCTGAGTCAACTGTCTCATAGGGTAATCAAGGGAACCACGATACTAGCGGAAATCATTAGAATATAACCCAGGGAAAAAGATCAGACATGGAAAACAGACAAACACAACAAAGAATATAAAGTAACCAAAGTAACATCTAAGTACTAATGTATTGAATCAAGTCATATCGATCGTTTGAATTTTTACGCCTCAAATAATCGTCAAATTGCAAAAATATAGTATAAAAGCAGAGATAAAAGGAAAATACAGAGCGCGAATTAAAACGTATCGAAACACAAGCTTATTGATGTAAATGGTTGATATTGAAAGATAATTCATCAACAAAATTTGGAGTGTAAAAAAAAACATTTTCTTTGTACAAATAATCATATCAGGCTGAAATTTGTATTTTATCTGTATTTCAGGATTCTAAATGTTATCATCTTTTTAGACAAAAGGATTAAATGTACTTTTTGATTTATTTTTAAATTCTGATTACCAAGGACAGTTAATAAACACACAACAAAATTCATGATGCATCGTAGCATACAGTGCTCCAGTTTGCGAAATATTCAGGGTCTTTGTTAGTGTACATGAAACACCTAGATGAAATTAACGCAAAACATACTGCATAATTGAACTACAAACTACTATTTGATCTTCCCAATTTCTAAAGTCGAAATTCAATTTAATGATCTCTAGGTCGAAACTGTCTGTCAAATCATTCAAACTTAAGACACAATCAATGAAATAAAGCATGTCCTTAAATACATGTCCCTTTCAACTAGCTACATTTCCAAGTTGATAAGCTATATATCTCAAGTCCTACAAGACATCACATAGACATTTGTGTGTCATGTAAGAACGCTTTGTTTTTGGGCACTTAGTGCAAAAGACACGCATAAACACCAAAGTCTTTGAATAAAATTTCAACCAATTATATCCAGTGCAGGAAACACTAGCCATGCACTTTTAAGGTCCCGGAGCACCTGCAGATCTATCATTATAACATGTGGCTAAATAGCCAAACAGAATTATTATTGTTATAAAAAGCAATATCACCCTACTGCAGATGGACACCATTCCCGAGAAATGCATTATCGAAATTCCAATGCCACTATAAGCAAGGTTTAATTTTTATTTGTCATCTCCGGGCTTCCGATGTCACGAGGCGGTAACCGTAATAAAAATACACGATACAGTGGGTGATAGATCAGAATGGTTTCGGGGGTTATGATACCCTTTTGTTAAAATTTCAGCAAAAAATGATCGGCAAATAGCATTGAACAGGGAGTGTTGTCCCTATCTGGAATCTCTGACCCTCTTTGGATCATTGTTAATACAAACCAAATTAATCATCATATTAAGTTAGCAATTTAAGTGTTTATTGAGTTTATTAGCGTAAATAGCATAGAATTAAATATGATATATTAGAAATATCTATAAAGTGAACCTAAATTTCTGCATTTGAACCTAAAGGGAATATTCTCTTGCGGTAGTGTAAGATAATTTCAGATGCTAACAGGCGTTACAAATCTAAAGACTCTGGAGACTGCTATATCATTTCTGATCTTCGATCTAATTTGATATAAAAGTAAATGGGCAACTCGGACTCTAATAGGGAATATTATTCTAATAGCTGCAATGATTCTATTGCGTCTCCATTTGTTTCCACTTTTATCGTTATTCCGGAAAAGATGGAAGGTATTCTTCCTATTCAAGTGAAAAGGTTTCGCAGTGGGCATATCTCATTACGATCTCAAAAATACTTCCTTCAAAAGCTTTAGAAAATATGGACACTTTAACGTTTACCAATGTTGACTCTCTTTTTAATTGGGAATGTGCTTTATTCGAGTTAGAGTTTTTTTTTTATAACAGACATTGAAAATTATACCCAACATAATGATTTATCAACTATACTCTTTAAAAGCTGAACGTCGTATTAAATCAAATTTTGGTTTCATTTCAAATGAGGAACATTATTCTTTCCCGAATAAATGATCTTACACCTGTAACCTTCAGAACTCTCCATGTGAGTTATTGTGCATGCATTATCAGTTTTTAAGCTTAATACTGTGATGATAATTCCAGAGCATTTTTTGAATCTACTTAAATAACTTGGAATTCATAGAAATAAAGAATTTCTGCCCAGGTTAGCCTGAATTTGTATTTGGAACACTGTTGGTACGTTTCATGTAATGATGGACAGTTTAATCCTTATCAATGAAATTAACTACGCCATTGAAACAGACTCTATGGATCATTTCACTGAACCGTCTAAATTTCATCTGCCTAAACACCTGCATATCTGAAAGAGTAATCAAGGGACACAAGATTCTAGCGGAAATCAAAAGAATGTAATCCAGGGACATGGAAAACACAACAAAGAACATAAAGTAACTAAATTAATACATACAAACTAACAAAAGTAAATGAGCAATTCGGACTCCACTAAAGACTGCGAGCATGGACCAGGTGTACCGGTAGGTATGCTTCTTCTGCTTTTCTGGAAAATGCGCCATAGTTTCAAAATTGGATATTAAATAAGTTATTCATCATTTTCAAAAAATTCCTAACTCAGGACCAAATATCCTGTGAAGTCTGCTTTATTTCTAATGCATGCAAATGCTGTTATACGTTGTTGTAATAATGTATTTTTTGGCGTTTTTAGATACTTTCATTAAAATTCTTCAGAATTATTTTTATGGTCTGTTTAAATTTCATTATTTGGATGATTCTATTTGAACAGCTGTTGTCAAAAAGAAAAGTACATTTCTTTGTTTACTAGCATTACCAATATTGGGATTTTATTTCCATGTCACTAGCTCTCAAAGCCATACAATTTTTTATCATGTTGCCCTTTACAAACCAGTGATTTGTAAACATTATGGGTCTATAATATGAAATGTGTAATTATTCATTCAAATCTGCCTGCTCTTAGGAGGTAATCAACATTGAAAACCCAATAGATTCTATTGTATTTGAGCGTCATTTACAGAGTTATTTCCCTTAATTTTGAAATCTACAGTGCATTCTATATAATTATTACATCCAAAGAGCGCGGGTTATATGAACTAGAGGCTCAAGATAGCCTGAATCGCTCACCTGGTTAACCATTTGCTTATTTGAAAAACTAGAGGAATGAGACAGGACAAGCTAAAATCAACTAAAATTATTCATAGCATTTTCATGACCTGAATCAGAATTTTGCTGAAGGCAACAATTTTTGATTTTTTTTTCAAAAATCTGTCTTATGACCTTTAAGTTCCATTTTCAGTATATGCAGCCATATCTATTAATGGATTAAAAATCACAAGTCATTTTGAGCACAATACAATAAAGAACTATTATGCATATTTTCATTGCATGATCTTAAATGGTTTTGGAGAAGATTTTCAAAGTTGTACAAGTGAAAAAAAAAAAAAAAAACTGTTTCAGGGGTTGCAACTCCTACATTAGTCAATGAATGGTTTTGAACATTTCAGCATAGGTCCTTCTCATGATGCTTAACAATTTAACCTAGCCAGAAATTTGCTAAAGGCAACGGTTTTTGAGTTATTTGCAAAAAACTGCCACCTGACCCCTATGTTGTTTTTAGTAATGGCGCCCATGTTTTTTTCATGAATCAACAATCCCATCTGTCAATTTGTGTGGGATACCCTAAGGAACATGATGATTGATTAATTCCACTCCGTCCATGGGTGGACATAGGGCGACTACAGTTTCTCTCCATTCGCTTCGGTTTTGGGCGATGGTGTTACAATTCTTCCACGTTAGTCCTACTCTCTTCACTTCAGAGTTCAAACCCCTCCTCCAGGTGTTCTTTGGTCTTCCTCTTTTTCTTTGCCCTTGGGGATTCCAATCTAAAGCTTGCTTTGTAGTGTTTTTATTGTTCTTCCTTAAAGTATGACCAATCCAGTTCCATTTTCGGGTTTGAATGGTGTTTTCTATTGGTTGTTGTTTTGTTCTTTGCCAGAGTTTCTTGTTAGTTATTTTTTCTGGCCATCTGATATTCAGTATATTTCTTAGGCACTTGTTAACAAAGACTTGTATAGATTTCATGGTGTTTTCTGTTTCTCTCCAGGTCTCGCAACCATATAACAGGACAGACTTATTATTGCTGTTGAAAATTCTGATCTTAGTAGCCGTTCTCAGTGTTCTACTTTTCCATACTGGCTATAGAATGGAAAAAGCCTGTAAAGCTTTCATCTTTCTGGCTTGTACATCTTCGTCAGTGCCTCCAGTTGTACTCATGACACTTCCAAGGTACGTAAATTTATCTACATTATCTATCTGTTGGTTATTTACCAATATTGGATCCATCTGGTTTTGTTGGATTCTCATGGCTTTGGTTTTGGCTGTGTTGATATACAATCCTGTTCTTTTAGCTGTTTCTTCGAGATGGTTGACCTGGTGTTGGGAATCTTGAAGACGATGCGATAGTGTGCATATGTCGTCTGCAAATTCGAGGTCTTCTAGACGAGATGTTAGTGTCCATTGTATACCATGAGGGTCGTTGTAAGCTGTTGTTGCTATCCAGTCGATGACTATGAGAAAGAGAAGGGGAGAGAGAATGCATCCTTGCCTTACGCCAGTTGTTACAGGGAAAGGATCCGTCAATGTACCAGCATGTATGACCTGACAAGAGAATTCTTCATACAGTAACTTAATCATGGAAATAATCTTAGGTGGAATCCCATAGTGTCCTAGAATGTTCCACAAGACCTGATGATCTATGCTGTCAAATGCTCTCTGGAAGTCAATACAGTTTAGATATAGGGATGACTGCCATTCGATCGTTTGCTCAATAATTATTCTGAGTGTAGCAATCTGGTCGACACATGATCGTTCTTGTCTAAATCCAGCTTGTTCATCTCTCAGCTTGCTATCAATCTCTTCTTTCATTCTTTGTAAGATTATACTGCATAGGATTTTACTAGGAATGGACAAAAGAGTTATTCCTCTCCAGTTGTTGCAATTGGATTTGTCCCCCTTTTTATGTAATTTTGGTTTACCAAGAGTCTCTTTTGCCAGTCTTTTGGAATTTTTTCTTTTTCCCATATCTGGTTTAATAGCCCAAGAAGATATTGAATGGTAGTGTCATTCATGGACTTGAGGGCTTCTGGTGGTATGCCATCGATTCCCGCTGCTTTCCCATTCTTAAGATGTTTTAGGGCTTTTCTTACTTCATTTTCGGTAATTTTGTCAGTCTCTATGTTAAGTGTTGGACCTTCTTCAAGTATTGGTGGATTTGTTGGTGGTGGTCTGTTCAATACCTCACTAAAGTGTTCTTTCCATCTGTCAAGCTGATCTTCTAGCTTTGTGAGGGTATTGTTGTTTTTATCTTTGACTGGTAAGTTTTCATTTTGAGAGATCTTTCCACTGAGTTGTCTTGTGATGTTATACAATGTTTTGATGTCTCCTTTTAAGCAGGCGTTTTCAGCTTCTACTGCTAACTTTTCAGCATGGTTTCTTTTATCTCTTTTCTTCACTTCTCTCTTTTGCGCTGTAAAGGTCTTGCAGGTTTTTCTTTTACTGTCTGGTTTTGGCACTCATCAACTTTTCTTTTATTTCCCTTCTTTCAGATATTGTATCCCATGTTTGATCTGACATGCATTTCTTTCTTTTCACTTGAATGAAACCAACTGTTTCTTCGCATGCTTCCAGAATGGCTGTCTTTGTTGAGTTCCAGATGTCATCAATATCATTGTTCATTTCTTCGTTGTCAAGATCTAATAAAGTACTAAATCTGTTCCTGAGTGTAATTTGGAAGTTTTCTTTCACTTTCTGATCTTTAAACTTCTCAACATTTAACTTCCTTTTTGTAGTCTCTCTTTTCTTTGTTGTTAAAAGCTTGAGTTTAATTTTTCCAATTACAAGGTGGTGATCTGATGCTGCGTCTGCTCCACGTTTTGTTCGTACATCTTGTAATGAAGATCTCCATCAACGGCTTATTGTTATGTGGTCTATTTGGTTTTCAGTGTCTCCAGATGGTGAAATCCAGGTGGTTTTATGACAAGATTTATGTGGAAACCAAGTACCGCCAATTACTAGACTGTTTATAGCGCAAAAGTCAGCAAACATCTCTCCGTTCTCATTCATTTGCCCTATTCCATGTGGTCCTATCTCCCTTTCTCTACCTCCTCTGTCATCAGAGGAACATACATGTCAACTTTTATTGAATTCTGTGCTATGGATTTTGATAAGATTTTCAAAGTTGCACATGCAAAAATAAAACTGTTTCAGGTAACGTAACTCCTACATCAGTTGACCAATCGTTTTGAAAATTATGGCATAGGTCCATCTCATGATGCTGAACAATATTACCCATGCCAGAAATTTGCTTAAGGCAACGGTTTTTGAGTTATTTGCGAAAAACTGCCATCTGACCCCTGTGTTCTATTTTTAGTAACAGCAGCCATGTTTCTTCATGGATCAAAAATCCCAATGGTCATTTTGTGCAGAACACCCTATGGAACAATCATGCCAAGTTAAAAACCTGTCAGTCCAGCAGTTCAGAGGTGAAGATTTTTTAAAATTTGTCCTTGATGATGACGGATGCCAAGTGATGGCATAAGCTCACTTGGCCTCTGGCCAGGTGAGCTAAAAACCACATTACTTTCTGCTTACTACGATATTTCAAACAAAATATCAAAAATAAAAATATGTAGGCTTTTTACCAATAAATCACATTTTGCATGATTCTTAGCTGGAGTGCTACTGAAAATGTGTATTATTTTTTGCAAAAATTGAGATAATGCTTGTTTTCTATTACCCACACAAAAAATTTCGATTTTCACAAAAAAAAAAAAAAAAATCAATTTCAACTCCAATTCTTTCATAATAGCCTTAAAAGAAACATTATTTAACATAATGGAAAGATTCTTGATAGAATCAGATCCATTTGAATTGACTTTTTTCTCTACCTGCTTACTTAAACCCACAAGACTGGAATGTGTTAACTGAAAACAAATATTTCCAAAGGCTGGTGTCAAATGTGGAATACAAAAGACTGACAGACACACTCTTCGAAATGTCAAAACTGCTTTATAAATGTGTATGCTTAATTTTAATTATGTCCAACAACTCTTTCAGTTTAGTTCTGTAACTTCATCATAAAATGATAACACACAGAATATGGATCAAATGTTCTCTCTCCATTAAAATACTAACACAAACAAAACCAAAACAAACGTCTTTAATCTCAATAAAACTGACCGAGATATTTCTACAGTTTATTATGGCATACTGATCAAGGATTAAAAGATCTAAATCAATAAAAAAAAAAAACAAACAACAGATACCCAACATTAAATATATCACCAACAGTCAATTTAGCACTAAAAAACACCTTTGTCTCAGGATTCCAATTTGATCAGCGTTGATGTAAAAAAACAAAAGCAAGATCTTGAGGGAAAGTCTAAGCACTGTCTACTTTAGACATATGTTTAAGTAGATCAATTACTCTACAGCTGTATCCATATTCATTGTCATACCTGCAGGTTAAAAAAAAGTGAATGTTAATTCTCACATCTGGGTAAGAAAAACCATTTACCTCTCTTACCATTTGTTTTGGATGTTGCCAAGGTAAGGTGCATATGAAAATAATAAAATTCTTGCACTGCAGTATGTGTCTAATCACATTTCCATACTCCTGACAGTTAATTTTTTTTCATTTTTACAATGCTCAGCAAGCTTCATGCTTAATAATTTAACTTCCTCAAGTATGCAGTACAAGATTCTGTATTTTTCATTCAGGACAGACTGGCTAATTTATCTTTTCTTTCAATTTTATATGTTCTGGGCTATCTTTTTAGTAACTGAGAGTGTTCTTTAAGTGGATATCTCATTTTGTCAGTATGTTTTATGTTGAGGTCTTCCATGGAGTGAATTAAATGTATCATTGAGTGAATTTTATGGTGTACTTGTTGTTTTAGTTCATTTTTTACCTTACATTGAAGAGGGATGACTAAGGCTATAAAAGACTACTTTAACCCCACCACAGATTTCATGGATCCGTCTACAGCCAGAAGATGTTGGTTATTAATGTGTCTTTGTGTCATCACATTACTTTTCAGTTTAATTTAAAGAAATGTCATTGTTCTGTAACTGTGGATTTTACAACTTTTGATGTTTGATGTGACTTTTCAGAGCTTACTCAAGGTGTGTTTACACTTGTTGACGAAGACCTTTTGGTAATCTCTAAGTATTTACTACACTGAAGTATTAGAAGTTTCACACATGGAAATTGTAGTATTTTAAGAACATTGACATTGAGGGATACTACTCCTGGGGAAAAAATCTCAATTTTTAATCATGTGCGTTAGACATACTCAAACACTTGCTGAGAATGAGGAAAAAAGTGTACTTCTTGTTTGTTTATAAAGGATTTCAATAAATTTCTGATCTTTGATTTTCAATCAATAAAAACTTTAGAAAGCAGGAAATCAGAATTTCCAAGCAAATTATTGAGATACTATCTCTCTCTTTAAATCTTATTTATAGTGAAGACCTTTTATCTATAGAACTTACCATGAAACAAGTTTAACAAAGGTTTCCGACAGTGCAATGCCAGCTTTTGCGTCAAAAATGCTGCTCCTGTTATCTCCACGGAAATCTTGAGAAACGACGTCATCTTCAGTGTATCCCATGATTCCCTTCATTGGACCCTCAGAAGCCTCTTTGATGGCTTTCTTGATGTTATCATAAGATGCCTAACATAAAAGTATATTACAAGTCAAGAACACAATTAAAACTGAAACAGTTCTTAGAATAATTTAATTGGAATGCACTTTTTAAGTGACTAAGATTCTGGGTGCAGTTTTATCTTATACATTGACGTCTTGCAGCATCAAAACTGATCTTGATAGCTTATTAAGGAAGGAGAAAAGGGTTGTTGAAATTTATAAATGTTTTAGTGATAATACATGCAAAGTTGAGATATTTGGATGAAGGTTTGATTTAAAGAAACGGTTCACATGTAAAGCACACTTACTCCATTTTGTAACCTGACTGTAAGATCTACAACTGATACATCAGGTACAGGTACCCTGAATGCCATACCGGTGAGTTTACTGAAATTAAAATTGATCAATAGTCATTTGGAAGTGATACCCTCAACGTCATACCAGTAAGTTAATGAAATGAAAGAAATATTTCCAGTTGTTAGGCAGTAATATTTTGATAGATAAAATTGAATTAAAATCAATCACTAGTCCTCATCATGAAGTGATAACTGATTGCCATACTAATGAGTTTACTGAATTCACACACAGGAAATAAAGAAAAGATTGTTTTACTTATTTTGTATAAAGCACTTATGATTAGAATGGATTTCTCTTTATGCCCCCTAAAAAATTTGTGTATAAACAGCAACAAAGCCTACAACTGTCTTATACTATAGACACTATTTACTAACCCATTCAGTTCTGGAATGACTTTGCCGACAGCTTTAGCTGCTCCTGTTGAGGATGGGATGATGTTTTGAGCGGCTCCTCTGCCACCACGCCAGTCCTTCATGCTTGGTCCATCAACGGTCTTCTGTGTAGCTGTGATGGCATGGACTGTTGTCATTAATCCCTCAATAATTCCAAATTTATCATTGATAATTTTAGCAAGGGGAGCTAAACAGTTGGTTGTGCAAGATGCATTGCTGAAATAAATATAGTTGAAAATTCAAAGACAAAGTATCTTGCAAAAGAAATGCCATATCTCAATAGGGACTCATATAAGAACCTAATAACACAATGTGTGTATACATTATAGCTTAGAGAGTGATACAGCAGTTTTTTACCCCCAAAAAATTGTACAGAGGTGTAGCCGAAGGTGACAATGTATTTTCAAGGATTAACAAACTCTCTGATGTGCCATTATCATTCTTTTTCAAAGTAAGCCCTTACAATCAGTTTTGTATGCTTATCTATTGTCTTAATTTTCATAATTAAAATTGGTTTATTTTTTTCAAAGTTTGCATTTATTGGAAACTGTAAACATCAACTGAATCACACCCCTTTTTGTGGCCATAATTCAGTGTATCGGTGACAGACCTTTTCTCTGCTAACAAACAGAAATGTCAATAAGATTATTTTATTCATTTGTTCGTTTGCTTTATTTGTTTTTATCTCTTATATAGTTATTTAATCTAACTGTAACCATAAGTCTTTATAAGGTAGAATTAACAACAAAACAAAGCAAAAACAAAAACAGGTCAAGAATGCAGCATATGGAAATTTATCAATAATGGCATAAATTCTCAGTTGAACACTTCCAGTTCAAAACTGGGTCACCTTTTAATTTAACAATACAATTGGAAATGTTTGAGTACAGACTCGTAGTAGATTTGACATTTTAACTATAAAAAAATTTAACGTCTGTTGAATTTCATTTATTAATCAATGTTACATCAGTAATTGTTATGGATGTTGCGCATATTGATTACTGACAATGATTGAACTGGTACCTAATTTTGGCCAAAACCAGTTTATTTTTTCATAAAATGCTAATAGACAAAAAACTATCACCCTCTTAGACATGGGATAGAGCAGAATATTACACTCACATTGAAACAATCAAAGTCTGAAAATTGACATGAATTATAATAATATGTACTATCACATTGTTAGTACTCCATACCTGACCACTGTGAGATCTTTGGTGTATTTTTCCTCATTGACACCCATTACGAACATAGGACTATCTGCAGATGGAGCAGAAATGACAACTTTCTTAGCACCTCCCTTGAAATGTGCCTGAAATGAAAAAAAAGTATCTCCTTTAATCCTATGTAAATTAAAGACATAAATCATATGTTACAAGTGTGACATTGGTCTTGGTCAATAAAATTCCCTTCAGCTCATTATTTTTCCCATTATACAAATTGCATTTAAATAAGTTAGGGTCTGAGACGTTTTACCCTCCCACAAGTCATTTTTTTTTTCTATACAACTGGTAAAATCCTGAAAATACAAAAGATTTTTTTGTCAGACATGTCAGATTGTCCAAGGATTTTACCCATGATTTAAACATATGAACAAACATAAGTTTTGAGACAAAATTATATTGGGAATGACATTCTAACCATTATCATGAGTCCCTTCCCAAAGAGAAATAGGCTCCAAAATTCACAAAATTCCTAATAATGAGGTAATCTGAAGTTTTGTGCATGCTTATCTTTCTTGATTTGGGTTCATTCGGTTGATTTCAGTGGAAGATGAATGTAGGATTTTAAGATTGTTGTTATGTGAAAGTATAGCATATTTAAACTGAAAAAGGACTGTTTGTTTGGAGGGTTTTTCTTCACCATGAATCACTTTACCATTGGCAGTGTCTGAATTTTATGTGGATTGGTACTTAAATAGATATTAATGAGATGTTCAAAATTCTCTTACCACTCTTCTGTATCAAATGTTTAATCTAGAAGTCACCTCATGGACTTCAATGCATGTCTTTATCATGGATTTTAATGGAGAAATATTCTTAAAATACTGTATAAAAATCTTTGCCATAGTGAACATATATATAAATCATTTCCCAAACTTACACACACTTTTTCCTGATTGCACTGATCCAGGACCAGCTTCCCAAAACAGTAGGTAAATATTGTCAGAAGATGGAAAAAAATATCTAATAACATCATCATGAAACATGTTTCTAAAAAAAATTCAGGTCAGTCTAAAAACCTTTTATTTTACATACAGAAGCCTTGTCTTTTGTTGTGAAGACACCAGTGGATTCTACAACATATTCAGCACCATTAGCTCCCCATGGAATGTTAGCTGGGTCTCTCCTGAAATACAAAGCATATATTCAAATATATCATTTGAATAAACCGGTACTAACAAAAATACTGATGAGTAAATACGGCAATATTCCCACTAGGAAGTACAGACAGACACCACTATCACTTACAAAACTAGAAAAACTTAATACCCCAAACTCCCACAATTGATAATATGCAGTTATTTACAAAATGACCTTCAAATGGATTTTGATAAAAATCTAAAATAAAAGGTTGACAATGGGAATACTATTCTGTGAAAGTTTCGTCCATTCAGGGGATTATAAGCAGTAACAGATAAGAGATTAGTTCTCCTCTTATTACAGAAGAAATCAACCATCAATAGCAAAAATATCATTACCTAATGTTTCCACAAATTTGTGAAGGCATGGTAATTTATGAATTTGGAGGGCACTCCACCATGTCATAAACTAAAGGTTATTTTGACGATACCCCGCCTGACATGAGGGCACTTCAAATTCTAAATCTTGCAATTATCAGCTTTCAACTTAGTGTGAGGTTGCCAAGGTTGAATGAATGGGTGCCCATTCAACTACTTCCTAGACTGGTCAACTGGGTGCTATATAAAATTTATGAGGCCTGAGGCATCATGCTTGAAGATAAATATGGTGCAGCCCATGCTACATTTGCTACGAGAAATCTCTATAACTCTTGCATTTAAAACTAATGTAGAAATTAGGCAGGGTTCAATCTAATTATAGAAGCACTTTTATAAGAGAGTTAAATACCTAAGTACCTAATACTTTAGATCCTATACAATTTTGTTGGTAGTCTCTGCACTCAAATTAAATACATTACTAAATTTAGAAAAAAATGAGACAATTTTCAGACAAATGGTTCAGTGACTAAGTATTATATGTGTTCTAGTTCAAATCCAGACAATAACTAATCACTCCATGTACATGATCAATGGTGAGTACTAACAATAAATAAATTTAAATACTAAGGTAGTAAATATAAGTTGTTATATAAATAGACCTTTTCTGCCTTATACCTGCAGCATGAACATAATGATGTACATCTTAAAATAAATTATAATACACTTCTAAATGTTAATTAGTGATCAACAAAATCCCTGATTAAGATTAAAATTTTGAGTTCTTGAGTCGTCAAAATATTTTTCTCTGGAAAATGTATGTGATAAGCATAATAAATGGTCTACAGAACACTGTTTGCCCCCAAGCCAAGCTTACAATCTCAATCTCTGCATGTTCCTTATTCATCTGATTAGATTATATGCTTCTGAACACCAGAATGCACAAATCATAACTTTGTTAGTTATAAGAATAATTAATATTAACAATACACATGCACATTCATGGCAATGTTATAGTATACATAAAGGTACATGTACATGAATATTTTTAAAATCATGCAACATGAATCTTGTACAATATGTACATGTATAACGTTAATTATTATCATTTATTATCATACTGGGGAAAACTATGTGGATGTTGTTAAGCAATTTATCTGCTTTTAACATGTTTAAGTTTGAATTAGTATTGATGATAGGATATGCTACCCAATACACAAAAGATGATTTTACTTGTACATTGTAAGTGTACTGAAATGTGTTTTCAAACTTCCTCTCAAATGATAGGATTGATGATTTAATAAAGTTAAATATTTTCTCAATTTCAATCATTTACAAATTTTGGAAACACCATAAATAAATATTCCATGAACTGCAGTTCAAACATTCAAATTTTCAGACCTCCTGCACAGAAATTAATCTGCTATCACAGCTTTTACACTGCTACCATTAACAAACAGTGTTCTGAGATTTTAGAAAATTTCCTAAGAAAATTTACATGCCAACATTTAAAGTCTGTTATCCAAACTTAAAATCCTTTCAAAAATGGAAATTTTCTACTTGCTAAAGGTGACAGAATAGGGAAACCTTAGAACACTGTAATAAATGCAACCACTTTATGCAAATTAGTGTAATACAACTTAAAAAGCATTGCAGATTTGCACTGAGACTAGTGTTCATGCCATATGAAAATTTAAACACCCTGCTAGCCAGTGATTTAATACACTGAATTACAAGAAGGAGTAATACATGTAGGTCTGCAGAGGTCATTGCTAATTTTTCCTGTAGTAGGAAGAACATGCTGTTCTGTACAGTATAGCTCGCAGCATAGTCTGATAAATGCCTGGAATACCTCCAATACCTGGCACTACTCTTAGAAGTTTACCTCTGTAATCTCTAATATGCAACTCATCAATTAATTGATGAGTTGTTTTATCTCCGATAAATTTTACCTGTTTCCCTTGACAGGAACAAGTAGCTAAGGTAAAAAGGTAATTAGTGAAATATTATTAAGTTATGATTAAAATTTTATGACACAAAAAAAAATGTGAAGAAATTAATTCAATGGTTTATCATAAAAATAGTGACAAGAATATTTACTTTATCCTCCTTATTATGGCTTATTTAAGAATAATATATTAAAGAAATATATTAAAATAACATAAATTTTCCATGTGCATATTTTTATTGCGCAAAGTGCAAAAAACAAAATATATACACGGAAAATTTATGTTATTTTCCAATAGACAAAATTTTTATGATAGCCAATTCTTATGAATTAATTTTAAAACATATTTTTATCTTTAAACATGAGAAAAGTAGCTCTGAATTTAACTGAATAGGGATGTGTCAATTTTTTTTATCCATTGAGATATTACAAAATTATTTTGACCAATCAGATTACAGTATTTATCTCAAATTAATTTATCAGAACATATCAGGATACTGAATAGTCATTCCAATAAAAGATATATTTATAAAATCACAAAAAAGTTGTATTTTTTGCTTTTCTTTCAAAATGGAGACAAAATGCTTTTATTTTCGAATTTAGAAAAATTTAAAAAATTAGTTTGAAAGTTATAAATTTGAAGGTTATGGTTCTCCATTTTTGTACTCAAGATGAAACTGAAAATAATAGCACAATAAATTAATAAAAATCAAAACTAGAGGCTCAAGAGAGCCTGAATCGCTCAACTGGTTATCAATTTGCTTACTTGAAAAACTTGAGGAATGAGACAAGCTAAGTTAAAATCAACTAAAATTATTCATAGCATTTTCATGACCTGAACCAGAATTTTGCTAATGGCAACAATTTTTGATTTTTTTCAAAACCTGTCTTATGACCCCTAAGTTCCATTTTTAGTATAGGCAGCCATATCTATTCACGGATTAAAAATCACAACAGTCATTTTGAGCACAATACACTCAAGAACTATTATGCTTATTTTCATTCAATGATCATAAATGGTTTTACGGAAGAAGATTTTCAAAGTTGTACATGTGAAAAAAAAAACAACAAAAAAAAAACTGTTTCAGGGGTCGCAACTCCTACATAAGTCAATGAAAGGTTTTGAAAATTTCGGCATAGGTCCTTCTCATGATGCTTAACAATATTACCCACACCAGAAATTTGATGAAGGCAATGGTTTTTGAGACATTTGCAAGAAAACTGCCACCTGAACCCTATGTTCTATTTTTAGTAATAATGGCCATGTTTTTTTCATGAATCAAAAATCCCATATGTCAATTTGTGTGGGATACCCTAAGGAACATATATATCAACTTTCACTGAATTCTGTGCAATGAATTTTGAGAAGATTTTCAAAGTTGCACATGTGAAAATACAAAAAAAATGTTTCAGGGACCATAACTCCATATCAGTTGACCAATCATTTTAAAAATTTTGGCATAGGTCCCTCTCATGATGCTGAACAATATTACCCACGCCAGAAATTTGCTTAAGTCAATGGTTTTTGAGTTATTTGCAAAAAACTGCCATCTGACCCCTATGTTCTATTTTTAGTAAGGCGGCAATGTTTTTTCATGAATCAACAATCCCAACATTCATTTTGTGTGGGATACCCTAAGGAACATATATGCTAACCTTCATTGAATTCTGTGCAATGGATTTTGAGAAGAAGATTTTCGAAGTTGCACATGCGAAAAATGCCAAAAAAAAAACTGTTTCAAAGGCCGTAACTACTACATCATTGACCAATTGTTTTGAAAATTTTGGCATAGGTCCGTCTCATGATGCTGAACAATATTACTCACCCAGAAATTTGCTAAAGGCAACGTTTTTTGAGTTACTTGCAAAAAACTACAATCTGACCCCTATGTTCTATTTTTAGTAACAGCGGCCATATTTTTTCATGGATCAAAAATCCCAACAGTCATTTTGTGCAGAAGACCCTAAGGAACAATCATGCCAAGTTTAAAATCTGGCAAACCTTTGGTTGAGAATTTTGAATTAAGACGAAACTGTTCATTGTCTGTTGGCCTGGGCCAGGTTGGATATGATCCCGATAAGAACAGAAAGATTTAAAGTGGAGCTGCAACATCATATTGAATTTAACTTTGTATCAACACAATGCCATTATAAAAAGACAACATATACTAGTATTTCTTTTTATTGATTTAACCTAAAATGAAGCTACAAAGTGTATACCAACTTGAGGTTAACTTTTTAGTTGGTTGAATCTTTCCAATTATTTGAAAATGACACCTTAACATACTGCCATATTGGCCCCCTTTTTTCTGAAAATGACTCCCTGTTATGCTGTCAAGGGGGCAACTAGCTCCCTTTTGCAATTTTCTGGAATGAACATTGATTGTGACATAACAGCCTGTATTTTCTGAATAATAGGATTCAGATATTATTTAGGATTTTGAATATGCATATAGAAAATTTTAGAAAGCAACAGTAAATTGAGTTTGCAACAAAACAAGTCTTAACTTGGGGTAATAATTCAGTGTCCTAGCTAGGACAAAATGGAGGGGTGCCGCACCCCGCCCCTATCACGTCTGCATCCCTCTGCCCCTATTGAGTACCCCTTTAGTACCCATTTACAATTATCTGAATGGCCCTTTAAGATTTCCACTCTTGTTAATAAATTAGCACAAGCCAATTAAGAAGTGTCACCTTCATTAACTACATTGTGTCGTAATTAACCCTCAGGTAAACCTCAGGTAATTATTGGTGATCAATTAGCTGACCAGGGTTATCCGATAATGACAAGTAGAAAATGAATCCTGATTGGATCTATAACAATTTGATGGACAGCCAACCATTGGTTAATAATGAATTTCTACTGCACAATTAATTTTACAAATATTTTCAAGTTAACAGGTCTAAATTACATAGAACTACTGGTGTAAACAATTGCATGTTGCACATGTTTGTTCATTCAAAATGTCAGTGACCTCCCTTATAATCTCAATATTTTAAAAATTTCCTATATCTTCAACAGTAAAGGACATTTTACTTAAGTTGTAATAGTAATAGGAAATAATATTCCTTCTACAGACTCAAGATCTTGATATTTAATTGCAGCTACATTGAATATTTGTAACATTTCACCTCATAGTATGTCGTAAATGTAAAGAATCACTTGCCCTTATCACCACCAAGAGTGAACATGTTGCCTCAATGCTCGAACATTGACAAATTTTGTCCACACAACATCCTGATCATATTGAAACTGAATTCTTAACTCTTTCATAGGGGAACTTAAGGCCTCAGTAATACATTTTCAACTATTCACCTCTATAAATATGTGTTATATAAGATGTATCTGTTTTCTAAAAGCACTTGGTCATCTGAGAAAGGTCTTTCAATACAATAAGGGTGTCATGCATATATTTATCATGCAGTCAAATTTACTCAGTTTGCAAATTATGATGCGACCTTCATTTTCAAAAGTTAGCAAAAAAACATGCTATGCGTTAAAGCACTCTCTTCACTGCGCCCTTCTATTTTCAAATCCTAGCTAGAACTCTGTAATTATTATGCATTAAATAAATTTAATTCACTGTTTATTTGTAAAATTTGATGTGCATATTTTTTTCCATATTAATTCTTAAAGTTGCATTAGCTGCCAAATTTGTTCAGTTTTGATTCTACTGAATTTTGCTGATAAAATGAAATAAGTTTGAAGTAATGCAATCGAAGCAATAAATGTCGATAAAACCTAACATTTTTAATCAAAGAAGATCGATAGCTCAGATCTAATTATTTTTCGCCTTTATTTCCGAAGATTGCAGACAGGACATTAACCTAGGTTAAAAATACTATAACCTTGGTAAAAAAATAACAAGAACGGATACACAGGTAAGCATGTGTCTTGTTTACATTTCATTTCATCTACTTCTTGATTAGTTTTTAAATAAATAATGACAGTTACTGACCATATTTGTGCCACATTATATCTTAATACGTAAATTTCAAAAGGATCCTTGCATTATAAACTTTTTTCTTTTATGCCTGGAGTCCGACGGCCTTCCTTGCCACTGATTAACCACTTTAGCTTTGCAATCAGATTTGTTTTTAAAAATGCAGCACATGCGTGGATTAAGGTCACCAGAAGTCACATTTATCTAGGTAGATTTTTTGTCTTGCAAGACAATAAATATATAGACATCTATTTCATGTATTTAACACATTTTATTTGTGGATATTAAATGAAATCATACAATTTCGTAGAAATAATTCAAAGTTAAGGCATATTTCAACAGAAACAAAAATTTACGAAAATGACAGCTAATGCAGCTTTAAAATTTTTGGTCACATTTTGGAATATGCAACATGAATTTAAACACTTAAAAAGTTCTTTCCAATTCTTTCAATGTTGACTTGATCAAAATTATATGCAGCATTTGCAAATGGAAATTCATTCTTAAAAAAAAATGTTCTAACATTATTCTTAATAATTATATTAACATTAAAATTCATAATAATTATGGAATAAATCTAAAAAAAATATTTAATTACTGCTTTCAGTTCTAGAATGTATAATAACATATACATGTAAACCCAAAACATGAAATGCATTTATTTAAAAAAAAATGATTTTTTTCTTCTCATGCTATTTTGTATGACCCAAATGTAACATTGACCTGAACTACTCTATAAATGACACCTAACACAGAGGGTAGTCATCTGTTCACTGTTGAAAAAACATTTTACCTGTACTGTTGAGTTAGTCATTTCCTGTTGTATATTAGAACCAGTGGTGATGCTGTTTGTTTGTTTGTTGGGGTTTAACGTCCGAGCAGCAATATTTCAGCTATATTCAGACAATGAACATGAAATGGATGATAAAATGAACATGAAATGAAAAAAGAAAGGATGGGTCACAAGGATAATAGGGTTGACAAATTTTGATTGCCACTGGAAAAAGGGGGATGGGTAAGGTCGGGCAATTTAGCCTCCTGTGGCGGAGCGCAAAGTTTCCTACTCCTATCCAATACCACAGCAGGGTTCTTTAACGTGCGAGGAACGTGGCATCTTTCCCAACACGGTGCACCACTATGGTTTGCGGTCAGGTTTTCCGTATTATAGCCAGAAAACCCCAGCATGTAACACGCCAGGGGTACCCCATTCCACCACCTGGGGCACACATCCCAGTTGCTCTGTGGGCAGAGCGCCTAGACCCCGGCTAGGTTTCTGAGCACTATTTAGTCGCCTTTTACGACAAGCTTAGCGCTGCTGCAGGCCTATTCTTTTAACACCCGGACCTGCACGGGGAGTGGTGATGCTGTGGAATGGGGTCCTGTTAATAAAGGGGCATTGGATGCCAGGTGTTATCAGACTATGCAGCAAGCTGTACTGTACTTGTAAAAAAAATACATAGTGTACATTTGAACTTAGTTAAAAATATTAAACAACAACTCACTCTCCAAATACTGCAACAGCATTTCCATTGATGATAAGTTTACCATCCTTTGCCTCAACAGTGCCATTGAAACAGCCATGTGTAGAATCATACTTGAACATGTAGACCTGGGAGAAAAAAAACAGTAGAACCATAAATGGTTATGACTGACTAATTTTTGAAAGCTTATTTAAACCATATATTCATGTACATGCACAAAGTCAGTCTGTTCCAACAATCAAAACCAAAATAAATTTCATTAGGACCACAAATGTTTTGTTAAAGACACAGTAAAGTACAGTGTCATACATGTATATAATCATGTTCCGACCAGTGAATCACACTAATTTACAGGACCAATGTCCAGTATTTTTTTCAAACCTTGGCTTGACTGCAATGTAGTTTAAGACTTACCATGTAGTCCAAATCAATGAATGGATCATTTACAGCAACAACAGAAACACCCTTGTCAATAGCTGCTCTCATGACCAAACGACCAATACGGCCAAATCTATTAAAAGACAGAGTTCAAAATGATAAAACATACATAAATTTTACAAGAACAGATATTCTACTTGTGTTCATTAATAAAATAAAAGTAAGTCAAGAAGACAACCATACAAAATAAAAGTGGTATAATTGTTTGTACAAAAGTGTGGGACAAACGAACTCTTAGCCACTTTGCCACTGTGGGCAAATTGAATCAGCAACCCAAGGACAAAAAATGCTAAAAAGAGTCTAAAACGATATAGGAATTAGAAAAAATGAACATGACCAGACTACTTACACCATTAGATGGCAAAACAACAGAAGAAACTAAAAACAAGCTGGAGATCGTAGCAATATTCATCAACTCCACAAGACACTTCCAGACCCTAAATTCGGAATCTATTTGGAACACAGGCAAGCACTCAGAGTGAATGTACCCGGGAAAAATAACACTAGGAGGAAAAACCATTGGTGACCTTAGGCCTTAAGTAAAAATCTAAACTGACTAAAATGAACTGACTTACCCATTGATTCCAACTTTCATTTTGGCTGGTGATTAAGTGCTGAAGCTGCAAGAAAATAAATCACATTCACACACTTTAAAGCTACAATTTCGCTCCTTACTGTGGTCTAATCAAACCCGAAATAATTGTACCCGACAAGATATTTACTAGGAACACCTCTAATTTATTTTCATAGTAAAAAGATTAACACAATCCTCAGATTTATAAGTTTTCTAAACATAACAAAACCTGAAGTAAAATATAAATCATTTCAATAACTTGAAGGTAACAATTCACCCAATGACGACGACAAGCTTTTGATACGGAGCCAGATGAATGTAATGAAACATGTACAAATCTACACGACCTTGACACGACGAGTCATTCGAAGGTCATGTTACGTCCGGGGACAAATGCGCATTTTGGTTTGAGTTAAACAATTTACAACTGAAAAATACAGACCGTGTTTATTTAACCGGTCAGTTGTGAACAGTCTGAGGATAAAATATAATTCGTCATGCTTTATTGCCCATTATTTTATGAAGGACACGTACCAAAAATAATTTTATGCAAAGATAATAACAATATGTCATGTGGTGCAAAACAGTTGCAGATATAAAGCTGATAATTTTTTTTATATCGATAAGTATACTACTATCAACAGTTGTGTTTTAATCTTAAAAAACCTGAACGAAATCCTTACCTGTCAAAACGCCGGTACCCGGTAGCAGAAAAGTGATAAAGCGCATGCGTGGTTTCCAAATTTGGTATCCGGAAATTCTCTTGACTTTTCCGCATTTCTGTGTAAATCAAAGCACTGAACGCGCTAAACGGGCTTAATTGCTCAGCATCAATATTATATTGTTCATGTGGTTATTAAGTTAAAAAGATATTCTTATCGTCTTTATCGGCGCTACTACATGCATGATTACATACAAGACAAGGTAAATTCCCTCAAGAAAGACTATTATATTTTAGAACGACAAGAAATGTGATAGCAGTGGTGTCCCTCTTCTGAAGAGAAATTATGGTATATCAAACCCATATATAGCGAATTCAGCAGTGTCTTTACTAGTGAAGATCGTTCCAAAACTCCAACCATGATACATCAAGCATCTTTATTCCGGGATACCCTGTACCAAATGATTGGAAGCAAGCCCTTAGTAACCTAGTAACACCAAACTTCAAGAAAGGAAACATGACTGACTCCGCCAACTAACGACCAATTTCACTAATATGGAGTAGGCAATGTCTAAAAGCTATGCTTCGATTTTGATAATATAATCGGAGCTATATTCTTTTCCATGGCGGAATAGTTTCTTGACAACAAAACAGTAATCTGGTTCCCTGGTCAACATCATTAGCGATATTTTATATTTGAAACAAACTTGTGGAACAAAAATATTACCCGGGCTTCCAGGTTACAGAAAGAGTGGAAAGGAAGCAATGAATTTTCTCCGTAAATGCAGTCAATTTTTGTTACTTCCGGGACCTGACTTTTTTTCGTCAGTATATTGGGGAAGCTAAAGGGAAATTTAGAAAGTACACGTAATAACCGTAGAACTCACACCGCTTTGCGGTGCTCGCTATCATCTGTTTGTTGCAAAACAATGGAACATGTAATCCACAGTCAAGCCACGAAACATCTTGACAAACACAACATCCTTGCAGACCAACAACATGGCTTCAGAAAAAGAAAATCCTGTGAATCACAACTGATCCTCACCGTAGAGGATCTTGCAGGTGGCATAGATGCAAGCGAATAAATAGACTTCAGCAAATTAAGCCTTTGACAAAGTGTCTTACCAACGTCTCCTTCTCAAGATTGACCACTATAGTACATGTATCCGTGGGCTGTTGAAGAAATGGATTCAAAGCTTCCTAGAAGAACGAAGCCACAGTGTTATAATTGATGGCCACTCTTCATCATCAACATCCGATACCTCTGGAGTGCCACAGGGATCTGTACTAGGACCTCTTCTCTCTTTGATGGATACATCAATGACCTGCCAGAGAGAGTAAAATCCACCACCAGACTCTTTGCTGACGACAGTCTCTTGTACAAAAAAAATCAAAACACCTAATGATGTTGCCATACTACAAGAGGACCTACAGAATCTAGAACTATGGGAACAGGACTGGCAGATGTCATTCAAACCATCTAAATGCGAGGTAATCCGGATCACTAACAAAAAAGACACCAATAAATAGCACATGCAACATCAAAGGGCAAAACCTATCATTTGTAAAGAAAGGCAAATATCTTGGTGTCACCATCTCTGAAAAAATCTCTTGGAAGGACCATGTCAATGTCATAAACTATAGCTTAAGCTTCCTGAGGTATTAAATCACAATGTTACAAGACCCTACTATGATCAATCCTGGAATACAGGTCTCCAGTATGGGATCCTCACACAACCACAAACATCAACTAGTTAGAAGCAGTACAAAGAAGGACAGCTAGATATGTCATCGGTGACTACAGAACCACTATTTGCACCAACCAGATGATCACCAACCTTGCCTGACAAGAACTACAACACAGAAGAACATATTCAAAGCTTGTTATGATGTATATTAGAATAACACACGGACCTGATTGATATCCCGTCAGCAGCATATCTCCCTCCTGCAAACCTGTGCATCAGGGGCCACCCTCTCAGATACATCATACCCTTCTGTCGAACATATCTACATATGCTCCTTCTTCCCATCCGGTATAAGACATTTGAACCAGCTCCCAGTCAACTTGGTCATAGTCCAGACTCTTGAGAGCTTTAAGACAGGACTTACTCCAGATCAGTAGATGTTGCCTCCTGTTCTTACGTAACAGTAAACATATGTACGTATAGACTTCACCGGCACCTGTATATATATATATATATATATATATCGTTGGGAATTTTTCAGACCTTTCTATACGTTTACATATCTTCCCTGTATCAATTTGATCCGATGGAGCAGTGTAGCGAATAGAGTCGTCACATTCTGAGACGTTGTATAATATTGATTTGTTGTGACATGCATCATTAATTTGATCCTCTATCCTACATAATAACATCTATATGAACTGTCCCGTACTACCATACATCGTGTACTAAGTTACACCCCTAGATTAATCCTACGAGGAGGAATGACCCGCCAGCGAAAGCTATATTTTTATATAGCCTAGCTGGTCGAGTGGTCTAGGGCACTGGACTTTGTGCAGGCGGTGTTGCCATAGATGTCACAGCGGTACGAGTTTGAGTCCCGCGGAGGGAACGACCAAATATTTGCATCGCAAATTTGACAGTTCTAACATCGTTGGGAATTTTTCAGACCTTTCTTTACGTTTACATATCTTCCCTGTATCAATTTGATCCGATTGAGCAGTGTAGCGAATAGAGTCGTCACATTCTGAGACGTTGTATATATATATATATATATATATATATATATATATGCTCTGAACCAGAGTGTGACATTGGTCCTGCACTATACCGGAAGAGGAAGATCTCCCCTGTTGTGTAACTGTACTACTAGTGCGTTGATGTCCATACGTAACCTGCAATTTATTGAAGCAGAGAGTGCAATATCACCGGGGTGGGGGGGGGGGGGGTCACTTTGGTTAAAACTTGGCATGGGGTGCATGCAGCTGGAACTGAAAAAAAAACCAACCCCATTCATGTATTTGTCTGCAAGAAAATGAGTTCCATTCATATATGTTTTTAGCGCGAAATACATACACATTCATATATTCTCTCTATGAAAGTTCGTATTTTAGAAAAAAAATTACCATCCTACGAACAGTCTCGTTTTAAGTAAAACTATCGTAAGGAAAGAGAGGAGTACTGGATACTGCAATACCGTACGGATGCAATGACAACATCAAAAGTATAGGAAACCTTTCAAGCCAATATAACAATAGCATAAATGTGATGAATTCATTTGACAAAAATCCAAGACGGGAAAGGAGTCTTGGCCATTGCCACTATACGTCACTTAAGTTACATGATGTGTCCATAGATGGTCTCCTTCCTTTCATACAAAAACCTCTTGTACTTTATCACATTAGAACTAAACTTTATTCTATACCTCTCACTCTACTACACTCCCATTACAAAACAAGTCTTGACACTCCTGTTTCTGACTCTACCTCATCACTATATAGACTTATAGCCATCATTTTGGATATTAGTTTCCAAAGACACTTTAAACCAGTTTGTGTGAAAAGTCCAGATGAAGAAAAACGATCATTAATATTTCTTTTACTACCGTTTGTCAACAAAGGTATAGATGCAATTAATTTGGCTAACATCCTCCATTACAAACACGTTACCAACAAAATTCCCCCATATTTCAAAGACAAATCCATACAAATTATTTCATATTCCTACTTCACCAACTGCATCCAAAATTTTCATTTATAAAAGGTTATTGCAGAACCTCGAGATTGAGGACTTCAAGGATAAACCACCTGACTGTTCTTGCAAAAACACTCCATTCAAATATGGTCCTTCTGGTCACGTCGTTACGGGAGATTTAACCATAATCGAAAACGAATCTCTGCGTAATATCCTTTCTAAAGGTCCCAAGTACCGTGAACCACGCTCCATCAATTGGAATTATAACTTTAAAGTTCTTATGGATGCCATAGTGGTATAAATTCAATGTGGATCCCGAAAAATTCGAAAGATCTTTTGGAGACAATCAGTTCAAGACTATTATCTGAATATAATAGCATTTAAACCTATGATTTTCAACACTGTATACTTCTATTCCCCGTACTCAGTTAAAATCCCGATTTAAAAACATTATACATCGTTGTTTTTTCCAAAAAAGATAGTACACCTAGATACAAATATGCAGTTCTTGATAGAGATTCCTCATACTTTGTTAGAAATAATTCCAAATCATCTTCCAAATATTATACAGAGGAAAATGTTTACAAAATGCTGGAATTTTTCATCGACAACACATTTGTCCAGTGTGGTGAACTTGTTTTTTCAACAAATGGTCGGCATTCCAATGGGAACAAATTGTGCTCCTTTACTTGCTGACTTATTCATTCACTATATGAGGCTGACTTTATATCTGATCTGATCCGAAAGAAAGAATATCGTTTGGCTAGATCCTTAGATCTCAGTTTCCGCTATGCAGATGACATATTATCTTTAAACAATCCTAATTTCGGGGATTTGATAATCGCATCTACCCCAAAGAACTTGAGATAAAGGATACTACAGACAGCCTCATATCTTGACCTACACTTAGAAACCAATGGTAAAAGAAAACTATTGACCAAACTTCACGACAAACGTGATGACATTTCATTCAGAATTGTCAACTTTCCTTTCATCTGTGGCAACATCCCTTCAGCACCTGCGTATGGAGTGTTCATATCACAACTCATACGTTATACCAGAGCTTGCCGAAACTACGCAGACTTTTTGTATCGCGCTAGAACTCTAACAAATGGGCTTCTGGAACTGGGTTATGTTGCTACAAGATTGAAGTCATCACTACAGAAGTTTTATGGTCGTCATCATGAACTCGTGGATCGTTATGGTGTGTCCATCTGCACCATGAAAACTGATTTATTCAACTGGTTATAGTTTTCCTTTCCTCGTTTGTCTACACCGGACTTGACTTTTTATGAGCAATTCGGCGGGTGTTTCTAGAAAAGTAGAGGACGCTTACCCTACCATGCTAACGTTTTGTAGTGGAGTCCGAGTTGCTCATTTGTTTTGTTACTTTGTATGTGTGATTTTAGTCACTTTACGTGTTGTGTATGTCTGTTTTCCATGTCTGGTCTTTGTCCCTGGATTACATTCTTTTGATAACCGCTATAACCTTGGTTCCCTTGATTACTATTTCTACTACTGTGTAACTAATATTGTTTTGAATTAAGAGAACATTAATAAAAACAAAGGTCTACAGGAGGTTGTAGAAAGGGCACATGATTGATAAAATCCCATATATCTGTAACTTATCACTTTGTCACCTAATCGACTGTTTCCCCAATGGCTATTAGCTGCAGCAGACACTGAAGATTAATTGGTGATAATTGAAAAGTTTGTCTTGGCAATAAATTATACATTAAATTGTAGAAATATGACCTATTGATGTAGTATACCTCAGAAATTTCAGCCCATTGACATAAGAAATGTAAGAAATGAAAAATTTATAACCCAATCATATATTTCAGTTCTAGAAAAAAACCGACACGTTTTAGCGGCACTTTGGTATACAAAATGTATACTGGTGTATAGGAAGTGATCTCCTCGTTTGTAATATATAGTTTTTGATTGAAGGAAGAGCCGGGAACAACCAGGTTAAGATACATGTAAGATAAGACAAGAACATTTTATTTTGATTCGGCATGTCATAAATACAAACACAAGCTCTAAGGAGCTTTTTACCGAATATAAAACAAAAACATAACAAGGCAAGGACACATACACACAAAGCAATACATATAATCAAGCACAAAAATAAGCATAGCATGCACTAATTAAAACATAATACTATAGCAGAAAAATAAACATAAAAGTATATAAACATGCAGAAACTAAATCTAATGCAGAAGTACTATTATTCAAGCAGAAGCCAAACAAAACGTATAGCTAAAAATAAGCATGACATCTAAAAGAAAGTTACCTGCATGCAGAGCAGCATTAGGCTCTTGAAATGAGAAAAACTGTTTTCTGTCCTGAAATGGTTGGGAAGGCTGTTCCAGACTGTTGCCGTAGCAACTTTAAAAGATTTTTTACCGTATCTGCTTGACTTTACCTGAGGCACATCCAATAAGTTTACATACCTGAAAGAATATTTAGAATCTTTTACATTTACCAGATATTTTTTAGACATACAGGGGCGATATTATTAACAATTTTAATATCCATAGTTCTTATCCGTCTGATCTGCAGTGAAGGCACTCTAGCATTGATGAGGAGTTCCTGTTAAGAGCTGTTATAGTCCTCATATACGAAACGAAGTGCCCTTTCTTGAACTTTTTCAATTTTTTAAAAATTCTTTTCTGTACAAAACTGCTAAGCCAAAGGGCAAACATTGAAATTACTCAAAATAAAAGTATGAAATATAGTTAGTTTACGTAAACGATTCAAATAAGAGCCTAGTCTTTTTAATACATTCAGTTGCTGAGATATCTTCCTGTAGATCACACTGATATGATCATCAAAATTTAACGGATAACCAATATCTATTCTTGGTAATTTCCACGTTTTTTCGCAAGTGAGGACTGAATTTTGAATTTCGATGGAGGGATTTTCCTCAAATGTCTTTTTCCCCACTACAAAAACTTGAAATTTATCAGGATTTGTCTGCATGTTATAAAACCGAAAGCAACCAATCAAAATTGAATGAGGGTTTACTCGTCATTCAATGAAGACCCATGGGTGGCCTTGATCTGACATATTTTATCCCTTTGAAAAAGAACTTCGACAAGCCACGCTCCTAAAAAAGCGTAGTCAACTATAACCTGTTGGCTTGTGATCATGAGCTTATCTATACAAGCGCGGAGTATTAAGCATTGACTCCATATAAGAATCATATATTAACATACTTCTGTTGATTTTTAAAGGGATGGAAAACAAAGAAATGCATTTATACATTATGAAAATCTCTTCTTGTGTTTGTGGGGTGGTTGTGGTAATCTTCGCCTTTATGCAAAAAACAGTCGTCTGCAAAAATTACCGCCCTGTTCATCAAATGGCTGTGAAATAGGTACGAGTTCATATTATTTCAAAAATTGAAACTATCGCTGACAAGAAAATAATTTGTGCATATAAAATTACCACAATAGTTATCCTCTTGTGCTTTTAGGCTCAATTTCTATATTTATCATATAACTAGAATGGATATACTGAATGTGTCAAAGAGACAACAACCTCAAAGGGATGAAATATGTCAGCTCATGGGTCTTCATTGAATGACGAGTACACCCTCACACTACAGGACAGCCTGACTGGCCCAAAACAACATTATAAACAGCGAAATAATTACCTCTTTATACTCTAAATACACCCCAATATTAAGAAAACATTAGTATTTCCCATGCTGTCATTGAAAATGCTCAACTTCCGATGACCAGCGCTTCACTACAAGTCTACATGTAGCTACCGCCCATGCCATTTTAGGTACTAGGAGATGACACATGCTGATATATGGTCTTCTTTAGGTTAATGTTAAGGTACAGTCCAGGGAAGCCATTCAATATCGTGATTCAAGCAGTGAAGCTTAAGTTAAAATAAGTTTTTTTTCCATACTTAACCACACATTGCTAAAGATTAATATGTTTATTTTGAAACTATAGAAAAAAGAGTACTCCTGTTTCAAGATACTCGGAGTTCAGTAATATCAAATCGATTTTTTTTATATCACTTATTCCAGAAACCAATTAAAAAGTTCCGTTTTGCTTCGGTATTCCGGTACTAAAAATGAATACGTGCGGTTCTTCTCGATCAAGATGAGTTCAAAATTGATCCTTTGCGTAAATATCAAGATTTCATATTCTGGCATATTAAATATGTCTAAAATTCTAAAGTTCTATTGAAGTAAGGTTGATGAATTTATGCATGATGTAATTCAAATATGTAGAATGATATGTAACATTATACGATACATGCATGTAAAACAGACATGTCGAATTCTTCCTCTTCTTGCACGTTTGCAATGCTGATTTTCGAACATCTGATATTTTTAAAGTACGGAAAGGTACGAAAATATTGACGCAGTCAAAAGCGTACTGATACCCCTGTTTATTGTTACATGCCAGAAAATCGGTATTTTACTTTATTTTATGTACTTATTTTTTCTCAAATTTTATTGAACATATTATTAACCACCTGGACTTAGTGGACACCGAAAATTGACTACTATTTGTAAGATGTCGGGCTGTTTGGAGGTATTTTTTGTTGTCTGTGAACTTGAAAATAAGTCAGCCGGGGTCCAGGCGTGACGAGTCGCTAGGATTACATGAAACACAGAGGTATAATTTTATTTAGCTTGATAAACATTTTCTTGGTTACCGTCACTAAAGGATTAATTTAATTTCTCTTTACAGCGACCAACATGGATCGGAATATTACAAACCTAATTCTTGCAGATATTATAAGCCATATTTGAAATATTTTTATAACTAATGGTACATGTAAACTCCGCAACGAAAAATAAAACGAAATGGAAATGACATGTGTTATACAGAAAGAAAATAACAAACAAGTCGGAAATAAACACCTCGGGTTCCACTCATTAAATTGTTACAATATTGGTAAGTGAATGTGGCATGAGAGATCGTTTCGGCATGTATATTTATCCTCTCTTTCTTTCTTCAGTGCACGAGAATTGTGCTGAATTATAACAAATTACCAAATACCTTTGTTATCAACGACAACAACGAAAAAGAAAAGATTAACTAATACCTCATATTTATAGCTACATGTGGATCGGCCATAGTTTTGAAGATCCGATTTACGATTTCAGATGAGATTTTTTTCAAAGTAATCAGACGATCTAGATAACAGGACAGGCGACAACAGAAGCCACGTAATTGCATTACATGAAATGGACCTCTGAGCCTTGTAGTGATTTAGAACAATGTGTTCGGTCTCATTACCAAGTCATTTCAAACGTTGGTTTGTACTGTATAGGACTACCCGAAGATTCTTCGGTGCACATTGATTCGATATAATGATACATATGTAGGTGAAAGGATACCTAAATATCATAATTTTGTTGACTATAAGGAGAACACAGTTGATCTTCCAAGATCATGGGCTACTTGAAAGGAATGTTGTTATCCAGATCAATCCTGTACGTGCTTCACATAATGAGAATTCAATGTCAGTGTCGCATATAGAGAAGATATATTTATATCGTAGTATTTTAATAGTCAGTCTTTCCTCCGAAGAATATTCTTCGGTGGGATTGCGTCAAATGGAATTGTAATCAAGTCGAGTTGTTTTAGATCTTCCGGGGCTCCTTGTTTTTTAGTCACGGTAACAGACAGTAGTTTGCAGAGCTGCAGTAACCGTTCGTTTGTTATATTTGAGATGTGTACTGGTTTTGTGTCTCGCTGATTCAAATCGGAGATTGTTTGTGATGTAACAATGTCAAGGTCGGTAGGACAGAATAGTTGATTGAGTGTAATATGGCAACTGTTGTTGGATATTGGGGAATCTTATCTGTCAATCCTATGATGACCACTTCAAAGTTAGCAGGGATTGGTAACGGTTAAGTTTCTGTTTACTTCGGTTATGTTGTCTCTGTAGTTCCTTATCACGAAGAGCAATACATTTGAAGGCAAGATAGAATGGAGTCTTCAGGCAAACATCTCGTAGAAATTTATGACCTTACTCTTTCATAATTTCCTCTAGAATGTTGGTACCAGTCAGTAGTGAAACATGTTTATGGTATTCACTCTCTGATATTTCAAAGAATATACAAGGTTACGCTTTGTAGAATTATGTACTGGCTAACTGCAGGTCTGCTTCTATGCAGTTTAGATATGGTAACAGTTTCCGTCTGACAAATGGTGGTTAATTGTAGAAGCTCTCGCTGATAGTTGATACTGTGGAACCTGTTTATATAGCCAATGACTTTGCTTTTCAGCTGTAAGGCCTAATAAAACTAGTTTCACCCCCACCACAGACAAGCGCCTGTCTATAGCCAGATGTTGGCCATTAATGTGTCTTTGTTTTGTTATATTACTTTTTAGTTTAATTTTGAGGAATTGTCATCGTTCTGTTACCTAGGATTTTAATACATTTGTTATCTACTTAAAGGTGTGTTTACACTTGTTGAAGGTCTTTTGTTCTGTAATCTCTGAAAGTATTTACTATTATGTATCTAGGTTATAAGTTGGTGCATTTGTTACCATATGGGTTTTTATGTGGTATTTTACCTATTCAGATATATAAAGACAGGTTCATGGCTGCCTCAAACGAAAGTTTAAAGGGACTGAAGCAAAGTTCATATTGATTTTATTATCGACCGAGGCAATAGTGCTGTACTATCATTTCACGTTATTTTCTTCCGATTCTCATTGGCTTTTCAAAGCTCATATGTTTTGTGGGGTTTATAAACTTTTTTCTGTGGGTAATATTAATACTTTTTGTGTTACTCGATTTGTTCAACGTCAATTTTCTATTTCTAATTTAAGGTTTTAGTATGATGAAGTCAACCACATAAAAAAAACGTATAACGTAAAATAGAATTGGGAAGAGTAAACAGTCATATTATCTGATCGTAAACAATAATCAAACAAAGATAATCTAAAACTTATTTTCCAGTTAAATTGTCGTATTTTGACCACATGAAGGGGGCAGGCATAATGCCAAATATTTGTTCTTTGGTTGAACTTTTACTGATATCCTCATAGTCGATATTGGTTGATATTAAACATAGTGTTTATGTGTGTGTAAATATAAGTTTCAGTTGAACAACAAAGTAGAAATTAATGGGATATTTATTCCAGAAAAAATATAAAAATACAAGTTTTTACGTTTGTTTGGTTTTTTTTTCATTTAATTGAACGAAATATGAAGTTGATTTTTTTGTAAGTCCTGATTTTAAACTTGATTGGAATATCAATTTTGTCGCCAGATAATAATCACTTAGAATTGATGGACACATTTTGCGAAAAGGAACGAGTTGTTATCAAAGACAAGGTATGATAAGGATTGATTCTATGTCAGGTAACGATTTCAACGTAACCATCCATATAATATGTACACAAAAACAATTTCAATTCTTTTGTGTCTCTTTTATATGACGCAAAGTTCGGGTGACGAAATTAAGATATTACGCGCGACGGTGAACGCACTTGTAAATGAAAACGAATGGTACCGCTCTGAGCTTGGTCGTCTTAGTTCAAAGCTAGAAGATTTTGAAGCCAGATTTGAAACAGAACTTTCTAAGTTACGTCATCTGGATGAAACAAGCAGTAAGTTAAATCTTTTTATCAACAAGTAAGCTTTACTTTTTCTCGGACAACACAATTACTAAATTTTATAGTACATTTTCGCATAAAATTAAGTTTCCTTGTTTCATTTTTGTTTTGTTTTGGTAAATCTACATTTGTATCAGATATATGTCATATTTTATTTATAGTTGTTGAGAAAAAGAATATTATCCATCATAAAGATAGTATTGACAATGAATACATTTATTTACTGGCATCACAGCGAAACCAATCTTTTCTAGCAATTTAGTTTTTGTCCCTGCAAACAATGATACTTTTTTTCTTTCTGAACAGGCAGGAAACGTTTGCTAATGACAGATCAACCTGGACAGCCAGTCAACACAGGATATCATGTTGCCTTCAATACTCAACTGAACAAAAACCTACAACATCTGACAACAAACCAAATTGTTGTTTTTGACAGCATACATCTGAACCATGGTAATTCATACAGCTCGCTCGATGGTGAATTCGTTTGTACAATGCAGGGAACTTATTTCATGACTTGGACAATTACTTGCTCAGACAACACCGCAATAGAAACCGAACTCGTTGTTAACGGCAATGTTAAAGGACATGTTTTCACAGACGCCGGAAATCATGCGGATTACGAAACTAACTCTGGGAGCGTTGTTCTTGAACTTAATGTCGGGGACCGTGTCTGGATCAGGATAGGGAGACCTTACCACGGCCAAATAATTGGCACTGGATTAGGATCATCCACCTTTTCGGGTTTTCTTGTCAGGCCGGAAAATTATTCAAACATCAAAATCTAAAATAAAATTCATACTATGCAATTCCATGTTATTTTTAAAATCCTTATAATAATAGAAATAGAATTGTTTTTAAACCTTGAAATTGTAGGTATTTATACTAAGGAGGACGATATTCAAATAATTCAACATTCTCTTTTTCCTTTTTTCATAGTTTCTATTTTTATGCAGGTTTTCAATTTGTCAAAATTTGTACCATTGGTATGTGTTCCTAGCAAATATATTTATGATAATAAAGTTTACTTTAACAGTCTTGTTTGTACATCAGCAAAATCGATACATATGATATCAATATTTAGGGATATAAAATTTGAACTAATTTCAGAGGCTAGTCAATTGTAGACTGCGGATGTGGGTAGTTACTCATCGTTGAAGGTTCAAAGGTTTTTAGTCTTATCTAATTCAAACTTAACGTTTTTTGCCTTCAATGTTGAAAAGAGAACATCGATATAAGATCTAACTAATTTTATCTGAAATAAAGATATATTTTTTTACAAATCCTTGGTATATACGGAATGAATGTCTTTTTGTTTGTTTTCGTTTTTGTTTTTTGTTATTGTTGTTGTTATGTGTTTGTGTGAGAGATAGAAAGGGGGGGCTTTTTTCGTTGTCTTGACACACAGCGCTTATCATTCATTGATTTACGTCACGTGATCACCCCTTGTCTCTCCACAATGTACAAGTGGAAATCACAATTCAGGTCTTTCTCCTATGAGGCAATTTATTGTTATTTTATTTCTCCTGTCAATTCTTCAAATCACTAAAGCAAGGAAAGTATATGACACAGACTCCATGTTAAAACATTTCAACAAATTGATTTACATCACTGGAACTATACTTTGAGTTTTATGGGCCATCGGCACATAAACGTCATTTGAATGTTTTACTCTTAACTCTGATCTTTCCTTTTCTTATTGAACAAAGTCATCAGAGATGGGAAGGTGCATAATGTGTGCCTATATATTTGTAAAAAAGTAGAATCGTATGTCGAAGGGAACTAACTATTCTCATTATGAGATATCTTACTTCGACGAAAATCATACTCTGTTTCTTATCATCTTATAAAAACCGTAAGTCACAAGAACATAATACTTACTTTGGCAACATCCCGTCCGCACCTGCGTATGGAGTGTTCATATCACAACTCATACGTTATGCCAGAGCTTGCCGAAACTAAGCAGACTTTCTGTATCGGGCTAGAATTCTAACAAATAGGCTTCTAGAACAGGGTTATGTTGCTACAAGATTGAAATCATCACTACAGAAGTTTTATGGTCGTCATCATGAACTCGTGGATCGTTATGGTGTATCCATCTGCACCTGGTCCTAGTTTTTTGTGGAGTCCGAGTTGCCCATTTGTTTTTGTTACTTTGTATGTATAATTTTAGTTACTTCATGTTCTTTGTTGTGTATTTCTGTTTTCCATGTCTGGTCTTTGTCCCTGGATTACATTCTTTTGATAACCGCTATAATCTTGGTTCCCTTGATTATTTTTTGGGATGAACTACATTTTTAAAACTTAACTATGCTGCAATTACAGGTAGAATAAATACAGACAGAATTGTGAATGGATTTTTCAATGGTTTGGTTTCATGTAATATAGGTTAGGCATTGCCTAAATCAGCGAGCACGGTTAGCTTTACCATACATGAAAAGTCTGTGCGAGACTTGTAAAAATAAAGGACGTTACAAAAGGGGAAGGAGTCGACCCGGATGAATTTTTGCCTTGCAAGTGCAATATTATTTTATTTACATCTTAGCAGCAAGCAAAATCAATATTTCTATTTGAAAAGCTGTCTTGTTATTAATAGGGGAGTTTTTTTTTAATTAATTAATAACTTGAACAATTTCTCCTCAAAATTCCAACCCCATCCCCCTCTTCCCCTCGCTCTCAAAATGGTCAATAACTTTATAGCACTTCGCACTACTTAACATATTGTATCCTTTAAGGACATCTCTATCAACAATATATTTCAGTTTTGGCCTATCAGATCAATCTGTACAGATATCGTAAATATTACAGTTCTCCACGGATGGTGAGAATATTTTATACATATCATGTGGCGTAAACAAAATTCAGACGATAGCTGCAAATTCCAATGAAGAAAACGATTGGCTTTCCTACCTTAAAAAAGCTATGCTTCGATTTTGATAATTTAATCGGAGTTTATCTTAACCTATATTTTTTTATTTGTTTGATTGAAGGGAATGATGAATTTTCACCTTAAGGACAGTCACTTTTTTTCACTTCCGGGACATGACTTTTTTCGTCCATATATTGGGGAAATTAGAAAGTACACTTAATAACTGTAGAGTTCAAACCGCTTCGCGGCGCTCGCTATTAACATTTGTGTCTCGTTAAATGTCCAAATCGTGATGTCTATAACTGTGCCACCACTGATAACTTCCAACCAATACCATTCAATTTCCGTGTTCTTTAACCTGCAGATTTTCCTTAAAGGTGCAATCATTCTATTTATGCACATTCCTCAGATTTAGTCCAAAGAATACGTATAATCAACATGCTTATATACCTTTCAATTTTTCTTCTCTATTTCACTTTTCTGAACGGCGAGGATAGCAATGAAAGCAAAATAAATGATTTGAATGAAAGACTTTTCAGGGTTGAAGAGGAGAACAAATATTTTCGTGATGAGGTAAGCCATGCATTTCCTTTGTTGCGATGTCAAACAATTCTGAGGCCACATCTATCTAATACGACGTTACGTGTTGTTAGTTGGTTTAGACAGACCTCTAACAAATGTACATGTGTTCCCTGTTTCCACTCTATATTGATATGTTTATGAATTTTGATATCAAACTGCTAATTTATAAATTCGTTCGGGGGGCGGGGGGTCCGATTTGGAATTTTCATAATTAGATTCCTGATGAAATTTTTGAAAGATCTTTCAGCAGAATTTTTTCTCTGTTTATTTTTTGCTATATTGTGTCCAAACCAGTTGTGTCTGTAATAACTGTAATTCTCTATGCTCAAGAGTGTCAAATTCTAATATTGTGTCACCGCTTGCTCAATGTCAACATGTTGCGGTCGTATCATGGTGCGCACCTTGGAACTCTTTATTCAAGTTGTTGTACAATGTAGAGGAAAAAAAGTTTTTTTTTTTCAATGTTTTATTGTATATATAGCATGACATCAAATTGGCTTCAGAAATATAACTTTTTACTCAACCCCCTTCCCGAAATGATTTATTGGTATAAACATTAAAATGTGTCAGCTCTGATTAACTTAGAGTTATGGGGATATACATAATTATATATATCAAATAATAGACCTTGTTGAACACCGCAAATTGTTTGGTTCCTTCAGAAAGATTTGACATTAGGCTTATGTGAAAAATCTAAGATAAAATATAATATCATATTGGCGGAAATCTGCGCTTTTCTAAATTGCAGAATAATCTATATCGAGACGAAATAAAATCATCAAAGTCAAAGATTGACAAACTAGAACAGATGTGTGTTACAAGCAACGACCACAATCAGACGTTTGGAGATATTCAAAGTAAGCCTTTCATGTAACAAGGTAAAACAATTACCTATATGAATGGGACAATAACGTTTTCTCGGTACATTGTTTTTTTTTTTTTTTTTTTTTTGGGGGGGGGGGGCATCTTTGATAATTCTTTATTGAAAGTAGTCCAATATGGGAATGTTTTGCATGCGTACTTTTGGTTGCATTTTGTGGTAAATACTTAAGTTCTGAGTTCAGTACTACAAGATCACATTATGGTTTTCTCTTGCATTTTACAATTTTCGTTTTATAATAATTTAATATTATTATTGAACGTACAATCCAGTCACCTTTTCCCAAATATAAAAAAAAATGTTCAAAATATTTTCCATACTGAAGCCATTTAACCAAACTACCAGTCAAAAATAAAATAAGTAACATCATTTTTGTTACAATTCGTGTTTTCAACTGATTTCAGGAAACCGTTTTTTTTTTGTGCTATACAAATAATAAGATGCCTAACTACGCACAGCTTGACTCGACCGCAGATGTTGAACTCTATTAAATTGTGGCGCTTAAAAAAGCATCATCCAATCTAGACGCAGTTTTGCATTAAAAGTTTAAGTGGTCCAATAACTTTAAAAAATATTAAAAATGACCCTTACCTATAATAGTCCAATAGTCCAAACATATAAACACGGTTAACTAGATCCACCATACTGACAATCTTAGCTTTGTTTTGAGTGTTGAAGTCGAACAAACAAGTCCGAAGTAGAACCTTTTGTACCATCGTGTTTACCAAAATTAAATTGGGATCCTGATTTAAAATCTGAGTTCATAATTAATTTAAACTTATTCAATTATTTTTTTTAGCAAATTTTGGTACCAGTTTAGCCTCCTTATGGACAAAAATCATGATAGATCTAAGAACGTTTTTTTTTCTTTGTACATTTTGTTGTGGTTATTTCTTGTTTTTGTTATGTGTGTCTGTTTTACTGTAAAATATTTATTCTTGATATATATAATCTTTTGATATCCGCTCAAATCTTGATTACACATTCTTAATACGTGGCAAAAAACCCCGAAAATAAGGTTTATTGAAAATAATTGAATTTTAAGCCCTTTTGGCTTAACGTTTATAATGTGAACTCTATTTATAATTTGCTAAATGAAACCATCCAACTCTTTTAAAATGTGCACTTAAACTTTAAGTAAGCAAGAAAAACGAGTGACATCGTAGTGTAAAAGATTAGAATATTATAGACAAAATGATTCTTGGAAACCAAATTTGGAAGAAATTGCCATTCAACATAGCTATGCCTAAGTTAATAAATAAAGCTAATTAGATGTTTCCCAAAGAACCAAATCAAAACAAACTTTCAACATGTTTATATATTACATTTTTTTAATTGTAGGAAGTAGACGTGGGACAAATCTAGCAGCATTTTATGCTCAATTAACAGTAGATCTCGGCAGATCATCAAAATATCGTCTTTACTACCGTTCACGTGGACCATGGCCACTTGTATAGTGCTAATAGTGGTGAATTTCTTGCTCCAATCGCCGGGACTTATTTCATGTCTAAGACAATATCTACTCCTGAGTATAATGTTGTAACAACAGAACTTGTAGTAAATGGTGTTGTTAAGGCACATTATATTACAGATTCTGGATCCTATGATGATGTCGAAACTAACACTGCGAACATTATTGTGGATCTCCAAAGTTTTGATCGCGTGTGGGTGCGACTCGGTTCACCAGCATTTCAACGTACAGTATTAGGTACTGGATGGGGGTTTTCATCATTTTCCGGCCAGCTTTTGCACTGAATTACATCTGAGGAAAATATTGAATATTTGAATCCACTGGAGCGATGATACTTGCTTATATTTTTAATTAATGTAAAAGGTACATACGAGCCAACAATACAGGAAACACCAAAGGAACAAATATACAGTTGAGCCGAAAACGTGTCCAAATATATATACGTTTTAACACTCAATCATATCAGATCAAATGTATTTTTAATCTAGATATACCGGCACTTGCTTGATCCAAACAAAGTAGACATTCCAAATGGGGTTTTGTGTAGACAAGTTTCATTGTATAATGCAGTCAGTTGAACATAACTATTATATCACGACCAGTGTAAATTTATTTGTTATATGATCAATCTGTACAAAATATAATCAAGAATAACACAAAGAGTTAAAAAAAAAAACCATTTTCTTACAGTGGAATCATCTTCGCTTATTCTTTAGTTGAAGAAGTTTGTATTTAAGCGAAGTTGGATGGTCATTGCTACTGAGTTCAGCGTCAATCACACCATAGTAAAAATCTATATAATCCTGAAAAACACAAGAATTTGCTAGTAAAAAAATCATAAACCTAAAACAAATTCCATCAATTTATCGATGTGCTCATAAACCAATGAATTGTGATTTCGTCACTTCTACTACTAAAATATCCTATCAATCAATGTTTACATTTATTAATTATAAATCCCTATGTCTGCGACGTTCTTGAAAGAATCAAATTAAGAAGTTTATATCACGTTTTGTACGACTGACACCACGAATTCGTTGATCGTAAGTGTATAACAATCTAAATTAAAAGAACGGATTTGTTTCCTTCTTTCATTTGACTAGGTGGGTGATAATAAAAAGCAAAGTACGGTTACACAATCGGTTCATCTAGTACATACTCTACGTTTTAGTGGTCCGTGATGTAAATTTGTTCTTAGTTTCTTTGTGTCTTTTTCTGGAGAATGTGTGTTATTTATGATATTCGTCTGTTTTCTCTATTAAGGTTTTGTCCATGGATTATAGACATTTTTTTTAGTTCTGATCGCTCATTGTTTTCCTTACATTAACATGCAAGCTCCGGTAAAAGTCGAATTTCAATTTCGATTCTTCTGATTGACTTACGATAGAAATATGAAATACGGATTTCAAATTAACATAGTGAAAAAAATAATCTTACCTCAGATTTGTATTTTTCCATACGATTCCGAACATCAGTTAGAAGTATGCAAAAACTCTCAAGATTGCTTTGCGAAAGTTTCATCAAAATATCATGGATATCAGCGTTCTTCAGAAGCGTGTGACGGGCTATTGACCCCGTAAACCTAAATAGTAAAAAACATATACAACTGAAAAGCTCTAATTAAAATTTCTCCCGACTAGAAAACAACAAAAATCTTAATAACTTCACTAAAGCTTTCTTTAAGAAAGCGGGATTAGGTATTGGTCCGATTAATCTACAAATTCATTAAAGAACTGACTGACTCCTACATTGTAGCGTTTGTCAGAAAATCCTGACTGTGTCAAAATCCGATCAATCTTGAAATATATCAAACAGCTGTTAAAAATGAAAGCGTTGTTTAGAAGAGTTTGTTTCGCTATAGACCCCGTAAGCTTACATATATATCACACAATTGTTTTACTATGTATACATATTCAAAACAGTAAATAAAATGCGAAGCAGTAAAAGAAGAATGCTTATTGTGTAGGTCAAAGTAAATATTGTGCCAAACACCTTTAGCAGGGAACTTCTATCTGATGACACCACTTTAAAAAGTTTGGCAGAATATTTGTAAATAAAAAAACAACAATGCCAAACACATACATTTTGCAACTTTCGTTATGCTTTAATGTGTTAACATATTTAACACTTACCTTGCAATCTCTTCTACACGTTTTCTGTAGCTCTGCAAAAATACTCTAAATAACTAAAAATCAATGCAACAAAATAGAGATATCTTTAAAAAAACTATAAAATTGTCATGCTGTTCGAGAGTTGTTTTCAATAGTTTTTTTTCGTGGCGCACATTTTTGTATAATAGAATATTCTATATTTGTAACTTTGTTGACATTGGTTTGATGCTACATTGCAAGTCTAGTAAATAAATAAAGAAATCAGTATATATATAGTTTTTACACTAGCAAAAAGTGTACACGAAAATTCGTGTGACTCGAGCATCATGTGAAATTCATGTATTTATATGAAATTCAGTGACTAAACGTTTAATTCATAGATCATGAACTTCGATTGAAATATTCAAGTGAAATCTGTGGCAATGTTCATGTGTTCAATTAGGTGAAAATCACATTGAATGTGAATTCACAATGTGGAAAGTATGTATAGGATATTGGATGTTTTTTGTCATATGAACAGTTTATTTTTATTTTTATTGAAATATATATTAGAATTCAAAATCCGTTGAATATGTACTTCTAATCTATAACTTACTTAAATGCCCCCATTCATATAAAGTGGTATAGGACACAAGGTATTGACATACAACTCAGACAAAATAGCGGTAAACAAATATTAGAAATCACTTTTAAAATGTGCATTATATTGCAACTTCGAATTAATTCGTAGGCGTATGAGATATAAATCATTCAGAATAATACAACACATACTGCCGAATATATATTGTAGGGTTCAACGGCTAAAACCTCCCTCAAAAAAGGACATTTTAATCCCATATTTACTGATGTGGTAAACAAGTGTAAAAGCTGTATGTGAAATTCTACATATACATCAAAGGTAAATGGCAAATCATGATTTAAAACAGTAATCAAGGGAACCAAGGTTCTAGCGGAAATCAAAAGAAAGCAATCCAGGGACAAAGACAAATATGGAAAACAGACATACACAACAAAGAACATGAAGTAACAGAAATAATACATACAAAGTAACAAAAGCAAATGAGCAAATCGGACTCCACTAAAGATTGGGAGCATGGACCAGGTGCACCGATAGGGTAAGCGTCCTCTGCTTTTCTAGAAACACCTACCGAGTTGCTCATAAAAAATCAAGTCCGGGGTAGACGACAGAGGAAAAAAAACTATGAAAAAATTCGGTAGAGTTAAGTTTAAACATATTCGAAAATCTAACACAGAATCACAAACACGAGTCACTCAGATAAAAACAATGAACAACATAAAAAAAAAAAAACAAAGTTAAAGAAAAAAAAAAACAAATTTCAAAAAGACTTTCAGGAATGTACAAGTCAACAAAACCCATTGAGGAGATGAACCACCAGAATAAATTAGTGTTTATATTCAAACGAGTACAGTTCTTTATATATATTAGCAAACTACTCAGTTGTTGATCCTAAAATGCCAATGGGGGAGAGGACCCACTGACTGTCCTCAATAGAAAGTTGCCTTAGTGCCTAATGAATTCCATTGATTTTCACTATGAACGAGCAAGGTTTTCGGGTAATGCTCCTTCCATTCTGAATCCGTTTATATACTTGCCTCTGTTGGTCTGCTCATAATTCCATATTCAATTTCTCTTTCAGACTTCTCTCCATAAACAGACGAAAATGTTACAAGTTGATTACTATCATCCCCTTTTGGAAGTTTAATCTAATTTGAACAACAACTTATTAACATATGGATTATTCTTCTATAAAGTACCAGTCCATATAAAATTCAGACACTGTCCATAATAAAGTGATTGGTGAAGAAAAACCCACCAAAAGAATAGTGTTTTTTTTTTCGGTCTACATGTGCTATATATTTACTTAACAGTTATCCTTCTTTTCAAATTCAGATCAGTACAATTGAGAAAATCATACTTTTGTCTCCCACAAAAAAAAAAAAAAAAAAACAACCAAATCGAATAACATCAGGAATGATAACGTTTGCAAAGTGTTAATTTTTATGTACAATCCATATAATTTTTATCTCAAAAGCGCAACACCCAAATGAAAACTACGACTGGTTGTGTGGGATGTAATTGATTCTGAATAAGAAATAAAAGTAAATTCGATGGGTTATTGCACGAATCACCTCTTGTCTAACTTGTACTTAATAAAATATCCCGATATTTTTGTCATGATTCAGGAAGATATTAACAAAATCCATCTTATTTTTGTATTATTGTCAAACATGTCATTAAGTTTTCAACTTTTTTTTACCCAAAATATCTTATATTTGTCTATTTGTACTATTTGTCTGAAATGTCACTAGGTTGTCTTCAAATAATGTAAATGTTAATCTGACTGATTTTTTGTTGTTTTTTTTTAACGTCTTATTTTATAATTGTCTTTATTATAAATGTTTGTTTTTTATTATACATAATTAAGAAGTACATTTGCCACATATTATATTTTTACACCCAGACTGAAAACTTATGATAAAGATAAGGAACGAAAATACAGTAAAATCGTTTTATCTAAACAATTAAGAACAATACAAGAACCTTATACTGCATGTAATCATTTCCTGCATGCAAAACTGAAATAAAAACATTCATTATATTGAAGTAGGAAATGTGCGGATACAATTCGATATTTTGAAGAAACAAGTCCACTGGCCTCATCGGAAAATTCTGACGCCAAATACTTGACCTTATTCATTAAACGTATTCTATATTCTAAAATCACTCTATTTCAGCGCAGTAACAAACTTACCCGTGCTAGGACACGACAAATATTACAACAAGTAGACGTCAGGCTGGGATCTTCAGCAACCTGGTAAGACAAAAAATGTTAAAGTCAATTGAAAGTAACAACATAAGTATCTTTTTCATAAATAAGAAGACTGTCACATACCGTATCAACAACCAAACTAAATCATAGTCAGACTGACACTTACTGAGTCAACACATTAAATAACAAACCTGATTGGACTTATACTAACCGTATCAACAACCAAACTAACCATCCTGGTTAAACTATCCTCAGTATTTATAGGTAGGTCTGATATTTCATCAACGACCATTTTTGTGTCACCACCATGTTTCAACGTGTTGATAGCGCTGATAACCCTTTTCATAACATCCTGTAAACAAATAAACAATATAATAAAACACCACACATGCACCAGCGTAAAACTTAGTCCAAAGCAGTAAGTTAGAGAGATTACATAAGTTTGTGTAACTAAAAGAAACCAAGTACGTTCTTATTATAAGTATACAATGATTAGGGGCTATCGCAAAGGACGATTTTTGTTCTTAAATATTGGTAAATAAAATGGCGAACCATCAGCTGTGGGATGAATAACCTGGGCGGGAGCCGACGTCCCAGCCAGGATTTGCATCTTTCATGGCTTACAAAAAACCTACTAGGCTGGTGGTATCTAAAAGATATCGATTTCTGGTAATACACAAGCCTTTTTGTGGATATATCCATAAGACAGCGATTATACAGAAAATAACAGATGCCTAAAATACGTTCAAGGGAATTGACACAGAGAAAGACTTAAACTAACCGACAATTTAGCAATATTGTTGTCAATTATAAATTATTTTAGCTTTATAAAATCAAGTGGAGGTTTTTTTATATAAATGTATAAATGTTTTGTTGTCAGTTGTAGAAAACTTAAATCAGTATTTATGTTATGCCATACCTCTGTACTCATAATTTCACTTGGAACAGATTCAGGTTTTTCGTCCTCAATGGTTTTTCCAGGAGTAGTCTTTTTCTGAAAAGCAGAAGTAATAGAACATTATATTTACCCGGATTTATTGGTTCTCACCTTTACAGTGAGTCTAACTTATACGGATAACATAAACGTGCCAGTTACAAAACAAATAAAAAAAAAGTTTTTGTGCAGTAAGGATCAAATCAACTACCTTTATGTAGTTTATCTAAACTTTTCTGCATTCATTCCAATTATGATCAAGTTACTGTTTACTGAATAGCAATCATTCTTCTTCCATGCTTCTATTTTGCAGATTTGCAAAAGGCAAACTATTGTTTAAGTTCAATCGAATATAATATTCAATTTTATGAATACTTGTAACCTAATTTTCCATTCTTCTAATCGACAATACCCATCCGTACAGCATAATCCTTCCTTATTCCCAATACATCAACTCCTAAACCTTGCATCCCCGTATACTGATAGAATGTAAAGATTATCCATTTCAAAGACGCAAATACTGTGGTACGATATATTCATTTTACTTATAATTTCAATATAAGAATAACTGTAAATACTCAAGAGTTAATTTTAAAACACATGGAACCAAAATGGAAAATGATATCGTCTATACTTCAGATAGGTCCAACAAAATAAAATCGCGTACGTTTCAAAGCATAGATATTTCTAATATTTTAAGCAATGAAGGTTCGTACCTAGATGTAGTCCACGAAGAACAAAACATCGGAGCTCTAGCCAATTTCATTAGTGAACGTATGGACATATACTACAGTGTTGTGTTTCTGTTTATTAATTTGATTGTGTTTTTTTTTCATTGTTTACTTTCGTTTACAACTACTGCTTTTCTTGTCTTTTGGTTCCATGTGTTTTAAAATTGTTCATCGTGGTTATTCTTGAAATACCTCTAACACAATAATTTCATATTATCTTGATTTGAAAAAAATGAATAAATGTTAATTATTATTATTATTATTATTATTATTATTATTATTATCCTATTATTGATAGAAATAAAATTGAGACTTACATCATTTGAAGAAGTGATAATGTCAGGTATGTCAGGGAGATTCCTTGGAGTCTTTTGTGAAAATTTAGATTTTTGGAGAAACAATAAAAATCTGCCGCTGTAAACTTCCCTCTGTTTTATTATGCCTGAAATACGTTTTAATTGAAACATTGTTTTATCTTAAATGGCATTGAGATTATCAAAAACGTTTAAACTGGTTAAGTCCTTACATATGTGCATTCAGAAAAGGACAGGTAACCAAGGTTACCTAAGCAGCTTGTAGCAATGGCGAGGTTTTTTGCACACCGAGTTTGCACGATATGCAATAGGAGGCTAGAATGAAAAATCGAGTGTTATTGGTTTAGTCAATGGCTTTTTCTCTTAAAATTAGTTTCCGAATAAGTTTACCATCTGAACATTGTTACATTTTTTTTTCTTTTCTTTCTATTTTTCACATTACATAGACTTATATTAATACCTGTTCCTGGCGTTTCTAAAGGACGAATGGCTATTTCTTTTTGAGTATTAATTTCCTCAAATTCATCATTCAGTATTTTTAAATTACCATATGCATCACTTTTATTGCTCTATAAAGAAAGAAAATAATGTAAATTTGTTACTTCCGTTATCAGTTTACTCAGTATCACATAGTTCATTTTTTATGTGTATTATTTGCTTTTCCTTATTTAAGTTATTTACGTAAATTAATTTTTTTATATTAATAATGGAAAAAAGTTACGGTTTGATTAAGTAGCAATCAAGATAAAATTTAGACATTGCCTAGATATGATTAATGATTTAGGAAATGCCTCCGAACAACCTTTTTTTCTGTCTACACATGTCATGTTTTGACATTACGGTTATTGTCCTTTCTATAATCAGACTCTGACTTCTTAATCTTATCTCTCATCTCGTGATTTTCCTGTGATATCGTAAAGTATAAGAATGTGTAAAACGAACATAGCCTTGAGTAATATAGTACTTGCATGGGGTAAACTTCCTATTCTTTGGTATATTGGGGGGTCAGGAATAAGAATTGTGTGTGCTGAAGAAATAAAAACAATAAAACTCATATTTATAATGTGAATATTAGATAGAAAATCAATGGGGGAATAAATGGGCGACGATGAAATTTTCTGTTTGGAAATGGGAATGGGGGTGCTTTATAATATATTCTGTGAATTAGGAGTGAATATTATTCAATGGATGTAACAAGACGATGAACAGGTCAGACGTTACGGAAATCAGCAATACGAACGCAATATAATTCATTGGGTGCTCTTGAATGATTACAAGATCTTGTTATTTGCAGGGTACCAGATAGACGTGCAAACAACTGAATGTTAGCAGTTATGAAAGCATACCGTATGTTAATATTTTAGACATTTGTTATACTTTTGTCTATTTCTTGCTAATTTGTTATGTCGGTTAACTGTTTTTACCTAATTTGTTTAGTTATACAATTCATAATTTTCTACTGTAACATCAAATGATGATTGAGCAAATGTCCATTTTTACTTTTTTTTTCAACACCTCTATAAGATTTAACTAAATTACCAATGACATTATTTGTTATTTTATATTTTTGAGACGAAGACTAAAGGATTACATTGAAATTAACATTTTTCTAATACAAGAAATAGTTTTGTAATCATTTTAAAGAGAAATATGCTCCACAAAGGAGAAATGTACATGATTTAAATGGAGCTTTGTAAGAATCACAATATCCCTTCACCTTTCTACTTTATCAAATTGTTCATCAATCATCATGGCTCACTGACTTCTGTACAACGTAAATTCTAATTCGAAATTATTTTTAAATTATTGTATAAAAATTATTGCCCTGATGTATATAAGTTTCTCAACATCCTGATGGTCACGATTCAACGCCCAAGGCTACTGTAAAAAAATCCCATCAAAAATAAATAGGAAAATGGCTATATATTTATTAGTCGATCATGATAACAAATGGTCCACTTTCAATGATTTTTCAACGAATAAATTTCCTTTGCCGTTTCCGCCTTTTTTATGTATAAAAATTCATTACAAGGAAACGAAAAATCTTAAATTTATATCAATCGAAAGGGAGCTTATGTCAATAGATATGTACAATTCACCGAAGTTTCATAAAAGTAGGAGAAAGTGTTTTTGAGTTATTGCTCGAAGTGTAGGCAGGCGGACAACGGTATACCATAATACGTCCGGCCTAAGGCGGGCGTATAAAAATCAATATATTATTTTCTTTTCAACAATGCAACCGCATTTGTAATGTATTTTTTTATAAATACTATATAAATACGAATGACCTACCTTTGTTTTCCTGCTCACATTTGTTTTCTCGTAAGAAGCCAGGGTTAATAGAAAGGCAATCACATGTTGACAACAACCATTGTCTCTGAATTCAAAATAAAGTATTAATTTTGTTAAATAAATTGTTGATGTTCCTATATTCGTGGGTTAATTTTCGAAGAGTGTCACAGTTTTGAATTTGTGAATTTCAATTCCCGACTCAAAACAATTATAAATCGCTGTTTCTCCAAAAAAGATGGTACGCCTAGATACAAATACATAGTTCTTGGTAGAGGTTCCTCATTCTTTGTAAAAGAAATAATTCCAAATCATCTTCCAAATATACAGAAAAGATGTTTCCAAAATGCTGGGATTTTTGATCGACAAAATATTTGTCCAGTATGGTGGACGGGTTTTTTCAACAAACCGTCGGCATTCCAATGGGAAGAAATTGAGTCTTCTACTTCCTGACCTATCCCTTCACTTTTATGAGGCTGACTTTATAGCTGATCTGATCCGAAACAAAATCGTGTAGATAGATCCTTTAATATCAGTTTCTGCTGTATAGAGGACGTATTATCGTTAAACAATCCTAGTTTGGGGGATTTGATATATCGCATCTACCCCAAAGAACTTGAGATAAAGGATACTACAGACACTGTGAAGTCAACTTCGTATATTGACCTACACTTAGAGATCGATGGTAAATGAAAACTTAACCAAACTTTACAGCAAACGTGATGACTTTCATTCAAAATTGTCAATTTGCTTTTCATCTGTGGCAATATCCCTTCAGCACTTATGGAGTTTTCATATCACAAGTCATGCCAGAGTTTACCGTAACTACGCAGACTTTTTGTATCGCGCTAGACATCATACAATTAGGCTTCTGGAACAGACGTATGTTGTTACAAGATTGAAGTCATCACTACAGAAGTTTTATGGTCGTCACCATGAACTCGTGGATCGTAGCGGTGTATCCATATACACCATGAAAACTGATTTGTTCAAAGTGTCATAGTTTTTCTATCCTCTTTCGTCTACTCCGGACTTGACTTTTTATGAGCAACTCGGCGGGTGTTTCTAGAAATCAGAGGACGCTTATCCTACCGGTGCATCTGGTCCATGCCCAAAGTTTTTAGTGGAGTCCGAGTTGATCATTTACTTTTGTTACTTTGTATGTATTATTTTAGCTACTTCATTTTGTTTGTTGTTTTTGTCTGTTTTCCATGTCTGGTCTTTGTCCCTGGATTACATTCTTTAGATTCCCACCAGAATCTTGTTCCCTTAATTACTCTTAAAACAAAGCTTTCACCTAACCACACACACACACACACACACACACACACACACACACACATATACACACTTTAGAGCTGGCACTATACGATAAAAAGTTAATTATTTGTAAATGCCAAAACATGTAAAACAATGTAAAACAGTAAATGCCCGGTTAGCATAAAAATGAATAATATATTTTATACTTTAAAATTTGCTCGAATATGCTCACGGTAATACGTGTGCATAACTAAAAGATAAAAAAATAATGAAAAGAGCATAATCTGTTATTTAGAAAATTTTAAACCTATCAATACTTATTGTTTTTATCTTTGGTGCTCTTTATACGTGCTGCTTAAATAAATTTTGGATATACGTTATCAAAAGGATTTTGCAACCAACTGCTTGAAGCTTGAATCTTGATTCTTGTAAAAGGTACCCTGCGCAAAATTTAGTTCAATCTTAATATAAAATAATTTTGCCTATTGTATATAAATTTAAGTAATCAAGGTTTTGTCTTTTTCTATTGGGAAATGGGAATGATCTGCTTTATGATATATGCTGTATATGTTGGCATTCTATAGGGATTTCAAATACCTTGAACAGGAGCATCCAGCTGATTTTAGTCCTTCTATTTCGTGTAAAAGCAGCCATACTGTTTCTATATTCTTCCAATTGCTGCAGCTCGTGGAACACGAGCATGCGACATAGTAATAGTTATTTCCAAGACAATGTTGTTTTATTGAATCTATGCATTTGTCTTTATATAGTACAAAACCTGAAATCCATGTGACTGGATTGCACCTATGGGTCTATTAGGTCAAGTACCAAAACAAGGCACCTTCAATACATATAATTGAATCTGAAATTAAAAAAAAAAGAAAACAAACATCGATAAGATTTTGAAATAATTAATGTTTTGTGATATAAAATCCGAATAGAGCATTTGATTTTGTAGTTTTCGAAGCCTTCATTAAAAAGATAATTGCAACTGACTTGCGTAGGCAGATGAGCTTTGCATGGAAGAAAGCTCGGCCTCAGTCTGTTTTACTTTGGCCAGTATCTCTTTTTGCTTTCTTTTCTGTATTTGTTCTTTTTTCTCCTGTAATGTTTGAAGTCTCTGCTCTAATGCCTCTAGCGATATTTCTTCATCATCCAGGCCAACAAAATCACTACCATCAATCTCTTCCTCATTTGCCATTTCTAAAAATCTTTCAGCCTGCAAAAATTGTATAAGTCAAGACAAAAATAGTACATGTGTTTCAGCTTACGTTCTCTTAAAACTAGGGTCCATAGGTAGGTAAAACATTTCATTTTTTTTTAAAGTTATTTAAGTTTTTTCATACAGTTGTAGTCCTAATGATAGTATCAGTCCTATCAAGACCATATCATGTTAAAGAGAATTAGTTAATAAAATACTGGCCCATTAATGAAACTTTCAAAGGCCTACTGATAATTTTGCCAGCCTTTGGCTTCTAAATACTTGTTTATCGTCAAACATTTTTGCGCGTGTAGATGCTTAAAGGTTAAGTTTTTGTTAATGAAATTTTCATATGTGTCTTAATAATCATTTAGAACAAAACATAAAAAAGATATAGCATTTTATACTATTACAAATAATGCATGCAGTTTTACAATTAGTTGATTACTGACTACACCAACAAATGGAAGATCTTGACGATTATACAAAAACAAACATTAGAAATTTCCTATCAACTGCACAGTTGTGAATGGGAAATCAATTGCGATCATGACTTGAGCTAAATCCGAATCCCTATAAACAAAGGAACAAAAATGGAGAAAAGAAAGTCAGAAAAGGACAATGAACAACATAAAGAATCAAGATTAAAAAATACATACAAACGTTAAGTAATATTTGTAAAGTAAATATGAATTATAATATATCAAGTGTTTGTAATGTTGTAAGCAGTACATTTAACTTAATCAGAGTACCTTTTCGTGGTATTTTATTCATTTATCTACATATTTTACAACTAAACCGACCAAAATAATAAATTAAAAAAAAAAGAAAAGGAAACAAAATGGAAAAGAAGAAGTTATTGATGAAATAAGTAATAAGTACTCCTAAAAGTATCATTGATTGTAGAATGCAACATGTTGGAAAATGCAACAACTCCAATGTTACAATATAGTTATTACAAAATCAAGTATTGAAAATCTCACTAAACTACTTGTTTGGTGGAATGTATTAAATTAGTCAATATATATATAATGAAAGGTAGAAAATGTACATATAAAATATTAAAAAAGAATGATACATCAGTACTGGTCTCTGCGAACATTGTGCAAAATTTTGATTTAGCGATTTATTTAAAAAAAAAAAGGTCGCATATAGTTACTACTTACGTAAGTTACCTAAACGCATCATTTGATACAATGGACAATGTTTTCATATGGAGCACGCTAGAAAAGTTATAGTTATAAGGTATAAGGGTATATTTGCAATATATGAATAATTTCCCTTGAAGATAAAATGCCTTTTTTCCGCCACTGGAAGACATACCATACATTTCAATATTCTAAACATAACGAGAACGTAAATTTCGAATTCGTCGAAGAGATAACTAACGCACCGGTATAACAAATCAGCTAAATGCATTGGTCTTCAATGAAAGACGAGGAAACCCTCATACCACAAGAAAAACAGGCTCCCAAATTAACATTATACACGGGTACAGTAAAAAAGTTGCCACTACATACTCCAGCAACATAAAGGTCAACTGAAAATGAAAACGTAACAATACAAACAAAGGCCATAAATTGCTCAATTCTGGGGGGGGGGGGAAATCGCAATACAATGCAGAGTGGTTTAAGTACTTTGGCATAATCACAACCCTCCTCATTTTAAATCTGGCCACTGCGGATTTAGCAATACAAGAAACATAAAAGGTATATAATGTTTTTAAAACTATAAATCACCTCCTATATGATTCTACGAAAACATATTTTTGAAACTCTTCTTCCTTTTAATGCCTTGTAACAATAACCTTGAATAATTAATGAAGAACGTATTGATGTACTACCTAGCATACTGTGATATTTAAAGAAAATATCTTACTTGTTAAACGTAAAATCATGCCTAGCAAGATAAAGGCGATATCAATAATATTTCAAGGGAAATATACCCGAATAAAGAAAGAAGAGACAGAAACCAGTACAAGTAAATAAGCCAAGAGTCAAGTGGCAAATCTCCTGTGGTGCACAAATGGGCAAAACCCTCTGAATCAGACCCCCTTGATGCAAACGTGTGTATTCGCGCCTTGATCCAACTACAACTGAAAATTTAGTGGTAAGATAAACAATATTGCAGCATTACCATGTCTAGCAAGAGATGCTGTGTTCATCATGGCATGTTCGTCATAATACAGAAGACAAAACAGGCGCGTAGCTGCCGTTAGGCAAAAAAGCTTTTGCCTGCACTTAATTTTGATATTTTTTTTGAGATAAAAAACATCCAGGAGAGGCACAAATGATGCTCTAAAACGCTATCTCCGCGGAACTTCGCCCCCTGGACCCCCTACCAGACCCCCTGTCGGAATTTTGCCTACACTTCAATTTGGCCTCAGCAACGCGCCTGCAAAAACTTGTTTACGATATACTACCTGTCATTTAATTGACACGACTTATTTCTGTGTTGGTTCTTATATTACCTACGATAAAGTAATGTACACGGAATACAATTCTTCCTTATTACAATACTAATCCAAGATTCATAACTGAATCACATTTACATCACCTTTAACAAAAGACTTCTCGAAGTGATGAAAAAGGTGGTATGTGTTAATGATATCTAAATTCACTTCGTAAAAACCTGTATTATCGTCTGTTCGTAAATACGTGTTGCATATATATTATCGCGAACAATTTAATTGAGAAACAATAACATTTACAATGCTACTATAACCTTACCCTTCCTATTCATTCCAAATTGTGATGTGTATGAAATGAATTACATCCGTCAAGCACCATTTAAAATTCTACTTTCGTTTTGGAAATGTGACTTCCAGAAAATATAAATCCTTTGTGTATTGATGAATTGATTAATTCAATTAACAAATGAATTAATTGACACAATTTCAATCGAATTTTCACTACTTTGAAACATATCTTACATTTGCAATATTTTGAATTGTATGATTATCTTATTTCAGGTTTGATTTGTTATTTTTATGATTAATCACTTGTGTGATTACTGTACTGTCATAATTTTCTTACATATATTTTCGGTTATATTCATCTATTGTTGAAACAGGTAATAACCATGCATTGAGAATGATTTATCATTATTAATATATTTGTAGTATATTAGTAATTGTTGTTTTTTTTTCATAAACTCTCTCAAGAAATTTGTACTAGGTACACTTAACTTCATCCCGTTATCCCCAGGAAAGCATATGACACTCCTGTCGTCATCCAGAGAGACAAAGGGCTTGGTTTACTTCTGTTATCACCTAGGGGGGCATGGGGCTTGACGTACCCTATAATCCTCTTGATGAACATGGGGTTCAACTTTCTTTTCTCAAGCCCTGGAGGGACATTAAGCTTGACTTACTCCTGTTACCCATTCGATGGATAAAGAACTTGACTCACTTTTTTATTTCCTAAAGGGGCACAAGGCAACCAAACCTCAATTTGTTTGTTTTCTGGTTGTTAATTTTTAATTTTGTTTCACCCCATGATAGCCTGCACGTCATTTGCCCAGCATCTTCAGATAATTTTATTTGTGGTTGTTGAAAATTTTGTCGTTGTTTACTTTTTTCTTGTCATTGATAGTTTAAGATGTAGTAAACCTTGTAAACAATGTACTTATATAAGTATAAAAATAAAAATATCAATATTTCAATCACTGTTGTCGTTATCTAGATCTCTGATTCATGGTATGGATACTTGTACTGTTACGAACCATTACACATTTTAAACATCTTAAATGTGGTATGTCTAACCCTGATGTTGATCACTAGTACAGTTGTGAATTCAACATTTTTTTGAAGAACTCGTCGTACTGTAATCTCACTTTTTAAAGTTATTTTTTATTAAATGAATTTGCTATTGTACATCGGGCAAATTTTACCAAATATTAAAACAACTATTTAATGCTTTTCTACACTTTCAAAAAGTAGTTGACGTTTACTCTACCGGTGAATTTCTGGTCCATGCTTCCGTTTTTTTTTGTTTTTGTTTTTACAAGGTAAATGAGTACATTATTTTGATTACCTTTCGAATTTTTGTTCCCTTGATAAATCTGTCATTACAAGTTGTTATTTTTTATGCCCTATAACTAGATATGACTTATGCTTTCTACTAATTAAAATTTTCTACAAGTACTCATATATTTGAAATTTAAATAAAACATTTAATAAATATCATCGTTTATTAAAACAATAACAATATGATAAAGTATGAAGTTACGACAATTCCAATTATATCAAATAACGTTATATTTGCCCTTTTTACACAGGTAGCGATTTGAAAACGAACATTAAACCTTAAAACAAACAAGAAATAACTGTTTTTACAGGAGCATTAAAAACCGACAACTTTAGATCAAAAGTTTTATAAATTAAAGATAGTCTGTGGCTGTGTCTTATTATTTAGTAATTGGTTGTACATACACAATGACATAAACTGAAATACATGTATCAAACATTGGCTTAAATACATGTATCAAACATAGGATTAAAAACATGTATCAAACATAGGATTAAAAACATGTATCAAACATAAGATTAAATAACACGTGATAGGATATGATTAATTATTTTGTGCAGTATTAGGCTTCCATGGTCAAAAAGCAACAAATATAACGGATACTTTGCTTTAAGGAAAGTATACGAAATAGCACTATTGAATACTTATACAAAATCTTGACCAAAGAAAACTAAAACTATTTAAAAATCCACAAAATGTCCGAAATCTGTTAAAAGGATATTTATGTAATCATCCTATTTTGAAGTTAAACTGATATGCAAAATCATTGCATATCATAGTTATCAAAATTATTTTCGCAATTATTGTCGCAATGAGAAAAAAAAAACCTTATTTAAAGGTAATTGTTTAGAGTTACGAACAAGACAAACAGATAAGGCACATTCCTCACTTACAAGATACATCAAGTACTTTACTATACGTCGGGTAATACATGTGTCATGTAAAGTTTAAAATTATATAACTGTGATTCTGCAGCTAGCATAGAAATAATGCACACATACATCAAAGCAACTTTAAGATATGCGTGTCAAACCATTGTGGTAAATACACAATTAAGGTCAATAATATCACTCTTGGTCATTTACTTTTAACTCAGTAATAACCAGTAGTATTTGAGGATATGATAAAAAGCGACCAGTTCTATTTACATATACCAGGTTTCGATTTTTAAAATTTGACCTAAAAGTCGACAATTTTTCTACGTGTAAAAGACTGACACCTTTCGGCCGAATATTTCTATATGAGTACCTTCTGCCGAGTTCCGATTTTTCAGATACACAGCATAAGACAAGATACTTATCCGTGTTTGGGTTTTGTTTAAGGACATAACCCATGTCCACAACATCGAACTATAAAAACCATTCAAGCCATTGAAGAATACATATAATGGATACTAGACCTATATATATATACGCGTTTGCGTTTTACATATCGGACATTCAACTCAGCAGTAACCGATTTGTTGCAGTTGTACTGGGGTATGTCTGTAATAGTATGCATGTATGTATGAAACACAACTTTGGATCAATACTTTTATCAGAAACATTTGTCAATTGCTGCTACAAAAGAAAGTTTTATCTCTAACCCCTACCAAGCATGTGTCTTAAAGCATTTACTATAAGATTTTCATCAAATTTATGATACATGTACATGTTAGGAATGTCTTGAAACCATCAGTGACCACGGCTACGTACTTTAAAACTATCTGTTGATTCCCTTTACTAATCTGATATTATTTCACATCAATGTATTTTTAAACTTACCACTGCCAACAGGAACTAGTGAGCCATATCTTCCGAGAATGTGCTCACTCTGATTCGATGATAATCCCCGAAAAGCTTTCCCTTTTCCCTCATGGACTGGAAAGCAACACGTTTTCCTCTGCTTGAAGTCTATTCCCAGTTTGAATATGTGTGCTGAACACACTGGTAAAGATTGATTAGTAGTAAAGAGTCCAAGAGTCCAGCTCTTCTGCAGATCAAGTCTGCTTCAGTATAAATGTCATAAGTAGATGAAGTGAAGCCTGTAATTTCATCATCGCCAACCACCAGATTAAGGCTTCTCACTCCTATTCACTCAATGTAATTAATTCCACACTTTGACACCGTCCACATGTATGTTTACATGGTATATGGGAAGAATATGCATAAAAAGTGCACCGAATGCCGTCTGTTGGGTTTTGAGACATTTGATGATATATTTTATATATATCTTAACAAAAATGGTTAAGTAAAAAATACGAAAATTCAATACAAAATTTTATTATTTTAATGCTTGTTTCTTTTTTTATAGACCGATTTGTGTTCCAGCAATAGTTGTCTGTGTTTTACTTATCATATGCTACAGAAGGAGACTAAAAGCCGAAAAAAGTGAGGATTTTATGATATTTTCTTGAGAATCAAATTGAATAACGTTTAAGATAAATTGAATTTACTGCAAAGCATTGGTATGTGTTAGTTTCGACTACACATATGAGATAGCTTTTTAATGTTTATTTAACAAATTTCCAAGAGTATTCTTAACAACAGAATTTAATATCTCAAATTATAATTTCCCTTTCACAATATTCCTAATACACTGGAATCACCATACATATTTTATTATTTGCAAAATTACTATTGTTTCGACAATGCAGTTTACACATACAGTATTTACGTTACTACGCCTTGTCATCAAATATGTTGCAGAACACTTGAAGAAAAAAAGTTACAAAAAGTTACCTCTTTGTATATTTTTGCCTTTACTTGGTCTGTGGTTATAAGCACTTCACGATACGACCGGTAAGTCAAGTTACCTTTCCACGTTGTAATTTTACAGAAAACACTTCGAATGAAGTAAGAGAACCAAGTAAGAGTATTTTTCGACAAGGTGATAATGACAATGAAGCGCTATTGTTAGAGAGGCAAGACAATATAGAAGGTACGAAAATGTAGTTTTGTATTTTAAATAACAGAATAACATTAATATACATATCCGTATTATCTTATACAAGTGATTTGATATGTTGTAAGATACTATATTTTCTTTAGCTTTGATTTCAAATTTGCAAATATATTTAAGTGTCCTCCCTTTTGCTGAAATTCTTTTGTTTTTCCTATATACGCACATAGTTAAATGCAGTAAATCATTTGTGACAAGGATATGTTCAGCTTTTGTTGTTATCCGCCTTACAGTAGTTTAATGGTCAATTCATAGAGTTAGTAGTTAATTTTTCTTATCTTTACTTTGTATATGTTAGTGTATTGCAATATATATTTATAACATCAAAAGATCACATTAACATCATAACATAACATCACATTAACTTAGAAATAACTGTTTATAATCTATTTTGCTTTAATCCTACCTTTAACTACCAAAAAAGCAATCACTCACTAAATGTATCGGTCCTCATTAACACGATTGTAATTGCAGATACATATTTTTAACAACTCATGTTATGTAATATTCATATACCACAACAGTTATAGGTACGGATGATTTAGCGGATGAGCATCAGGAATTGTTACAAGTACGAACCAAACCTGTCGGCCTAGCTACACGTTTCAAGAGAATTGACGGTAGGAATCTCATTTAAAAATATGTATAATATACGGTAATGGTGTAGTAGCGCTTAGAATATTTACGAATAATATTCGTAGAGCGCAGCTTTACGTGACTGTGGCGGTCGAACCTAAAATGTAAAATATGGGCACAACATTTAAATTTAACAAAACTCTAGATTTGGATTGTGACTCAACAAATAAACTCAATAAATTTGGTAAAAAGATCGAAATTTAGAATACAGAGACGTATTCAGCATATCAAAGCTCACCAAAATATCAAAGTTGGGCAATGATATTTACCATATAGCTGAAGGGCCAAAACTAAGTACAGCTCTGCCTTAAAAACCAGGCAGATGCTTATAAAAGGTGATTCATGCATTTCATAATACCTGCAAATCTTCTGTTGGCCCTGTATTAGGATATATAAATGCTAATAAAAGTAGTCCACTATAGATATTAAAAATCAAAATTTGGTTATGTTCTACTACAGAAAAAGTACGGGAAAATTTCCCACCAGAATTTGTACACTATAACCAGTCAACAAATATATCAAGATACATAGGAAAACCAAAAGAAAATTTTTATTGGTCTTCAGTAGACCTCATAGAAAATGTACTCAAAAATAAAAGTGCAATTGAAATTGCCCACTGGAGATATTAAAACTTAAATTTTGGTTATGTTTAACTACAGAAAAAGTACAGACAAAACCTCTTGCCAGATGTTTTACACCAAAACCAGTTAAAAAAATATTGCGCGATAAGAAGCAGATCCAAAGACATGAACATAGGAAGAGTTGTTTTTAGGACCTAACAAATATATTTATAGTTCTATTGTTTATCTTAATATATGAATCCCCCTGCCTGGTTTTTAGGCAGAATCATACTTAATACTTGTTGCACACAATCAAAAACGAAATATTCACGATTGAATTAATTGGTCAAGAAATTAACAAATAGTTCAAAGTAATGAAATAGTCATATTTAAGGTACATTTTGTCCATTATTTCTTAATTCTTTTGGTGAAATTAATTTGGTTCATAATAATTTTTTTCAGAATTATATTTATCATTTTCAGAAGAAACCACAACTGTTCCAGAAACAGTGACAGAAAGAGAAGAACCAGATCTTCCAGCATTTCTCCCTTCCGGTTCGAGGAATGAATATAGAATTAATGAATGAGATCACTACAATCCGCTGTTTATTTGGATGATAAATACGCATACACGAGAATGTTTATACGACTTCAGCAGTCGTATAATGTTATACGATAATGTTAAATTAATGTGAAGTTTTTAACCAGATTTCGTACTACATATATATATTTCCTACTTATTGTTTATTTTCAGCTGCCATTTTTTCAAAGCAATTCAAATAGTTTTGATTTTTAAAGTTTATCTGGGTCTTTAATGGACAAAGACAAACTTTAATAGCTTGTTTTTTAAATGGTGGATTTATCATCGTTATAGCGTACATCAGTTGCTATGTTTTATCTTCAGTTGAATGCTTTTTTTTGTCTTGTCGTACCAGGATCCAAATCCATTATATGCTAAACAAAATGAACTCATGTGAATGAATAAGAGTTGAAACAAGTATCTGTTGTAGGTATTTTTTGTGAAAGAAAAACAATTAGTGCTTCACTGTTGATTTAACAGTATGTTTATGTAATGTGTAATATATCAAGATTGAAGTAAGTTTCAGAGGAAAGATGCTTGCACAGCGTGTAGGATATTATATCAATTAACAGTAATTGGTATTTAAAGTATCCATAATAGACACGTGGAATACGTCGATCCACCTGGTGGCCTGTAATAACCTTTAAACAGATAATAAAACAGGTCGGATATTACGAAAGAAAAAAATAGAAAATGGGTCAAAAACTGAAATGGCCAGGTTGCCCGAAAATATTGAAAACTCAGTACACAGGAAGTAGAAGTGCAAAACACCTGAATTCGTACCCCACTATATGGGACCTAATACGTAATCTAATGGTTGTGTTTCATAGTTACTTACACGCTTTATGTTTTATGGAAAACTAAAGAAAGAAACTGTCACATAATATTTCCGTGAACAAACGAAAAGCAACGCCTATCCGACTAATTACTTTTTTTTAAAGTATAAAGAAAAGCCACCAGCTGGAGGTTGGCTTGTTCGAAAACATCTTGCAAGGAAACCGGGTAGTTGTGATTATATATTAAAGACATTTTCAGGGGCGAGTTTCAGTATAATTTATCCCACGCAAATAAACTGTTAAATAAATAAAATTATCTGAAGATGCTGGGCAAATGACGTGCAGGCTATCATGTGGTGAAACAAAATTAAAAATTAACAACCAGAAAACAAACAAATTGGGATTTGGTTGCCTTGTGCCCCTTTAGGAAATAAAAAAAGTGAGTCAAGTTCTTTATCCATCGAATGGGTAACAGGAGTAAGTCAAGCTTAATGTCCCTCCAGGACTTGAGAAAAGAAAGTTGAGCCCCATGTTCATCAAGAGGATTATAGGGTACGTCAAGCCCCATGCCCCCCTGGGTGATAACAGAAGTAAGCCAAGCCCTTTGTCTCTCTGGATGACGACAGGCGTGTCATATGCTTTCCTGAAGATAACGGGATGAAGTTAAGTGTACCTAGTACAAATTTCTTGAGAGAGTTTATGAAAAAAAACAACAATTGCTAATATACTACAAATATATTAATAATGATAAATCATTCTCAATGCATGGTTATTACCTGTTTCAACAATAGATGAATATAACCGAAAATATATGTAAGAAAATTATGACAGTACAGTAATCACACAAGTGATTAATCATAAAAACAACAAATCAAACCTGAAATAAGATAATCATACAATTCAAAATATTGCAAATGTATGATATGTTTCAAAGTAGAGAAAATCCGATTGAAATTGTATCAATTAATTCATTTGTTCCATATTTACCTTTGCTCTAGATTTAAATACTTGTGAAAAATCAATACACAAAGGATTTATCGGTATATTTTCCGGAAGTCACATTTACAAAACGAAAGTAGAATTTTAAATGGTGGTTGACGGATGTAATTCATTTCCTACATATCACAATTTGGAATGAATAGGAAGGGTAAGGTTATAGTATCATCGTAAATGTTATTGTTTCTCAATTAAATTGTTCGTGATAATATATATGCAACACGTATTTACGAACAGACGATAATACAGGTTTTTACGAAGTGAATTTAAATATCATTAACACATACCACCTTTTTCATCACTTCGAGAAGTCTTTTGTTAAAGGTGATGTAAATGTGATTCAGTTATGAATCTTGGATTAGTATTGTAATAAGGAAGAATTGTATTCCGTGTACAATACTTTATCGTATGTATTATAAGAACCAACACAGAAATAAGTCGTATCAATTAAATGACAGGTAATATATCGTAAACTAGTTTTTGCAGGTGCGTTGCTGAGGCCAAATTGAAGTGTAGGCAAAATTACGGCAGGGGGTCTGGTAGGGGGTCCAGGGGGCGAAGCTCCGCGAAGATAGCGTTTTAGAGCATCATTTATGCCTCTCCTGGATGTTTTTTAACCTAAAAAAAATTATCAAAATTAAGTGCTACGCGCCTGTTTTGTCTTCTGTATTATGACGAACATGCCATGATGAACACAGCATCTCTTGCTAGACATGGTAATGCTGCAATATTGTTTATCTTACCACTAAATTTTCAGTTGTATTTGGATCAAGGGGCGAATACATACGTTTGCATCAAGGGAGTCTGATTCAGAGGGTTTTGCCCATTTGTGCATCAGAGGAGATTTGCCACTTGAATCTTGCTTTATTTACTTGTACTGGTTTCTGTCTCTTCTTTCTTTATTTGGGTATATTTCCCTTGAAATATTATTGATATCGCCTTTATCTTGCTAGGCATGATTTTACGTTTAACAAGTAAGATATTATTTTCTTTAAATATCACAGTATGCTAGGTAGTGCATCAATACGTTTTTCATTAATTATTCAAGGTTATTGTTACAAGGCATTAAAAGGAAGAAGAGTTTCGAAAATATGTTTTCTTAGAATCATATAGGAGGTAATTTATAGTTTAAAAAAAAATTATATACCTTTTATGTTTCCTGTATTGCTTTACAAAAAATTATATACCTTTTATTTTTCCGATATTGCTAAATCCGCAGTGGCCAGATTTCAAATGAGGAGGGTTGTGATTATGCCAAAGTACTTAAACCACTCTGCATTGTATTGCGATTCCCCCCCCCCAGAATTCAGCAATTTATTGCCTTTGTTTGTGTTGTTTCGTTTTCATTTTCAGTTGACCTTTATGTTGCTGGAGTATGTAGTGGCAACTTTTTTACTGTACCCGTGTATAATGTTAATTTGGGGGCCTGTTTGTCTTGTGGTACGAGGGTTTCCTCGTCTTTTATTGAAGACCAATACATTTAGCTGATTTGTTATACCGGTGCGTTAGTTATCTCTTCGACGAATTCGAAATTTACGTTCTCGTTATGTTTAGAATATTGAAATGTATGGTATGTCTTCCAGTGGCGGAAAAAAGGCATTTTTATCTTCAAGGGAAATTATTCATATATTGCAAATATACCCTTATACCTTATAACTATAACTTTTCTAGCATGCCCCATATGAAAACATTGTCCATTGTATCAAATGATGCGTTTAGGTAACTTACGTAAGTAGTAACTATATGCGACCTTTTTTTTTAAATAAATTGCTAAATCAAAATTTTGCACAATGTTCGCAGAGACCAGTACTGACGTATCATTCTTATTTATTTTTTCATATGTACATTTTCTACCTTTCATTATATATATATATATTGACTAATTTAATACATTCCACCTTCCACCAAACAAGTAGTTTAGTGAGATTTTAATACTTGATTATGTAATAACTATATTGTAACATTGGAGTTGTTGCATTTTCCAACATGTTGCATTCTACAATCAATGATACTTTTAGGAGTACTTATTACTTATTTCATCAATAACTTCTTCTTTTCCATTTTGTTTTATTTTCTTTTTTTTAATTTATTATTTTGGTCGGTTTAGTTGTAAAATATGTAGATAAATGAATAAAATACCACGAAAAGTTACTCTGATTAAGTTAAATGTACTGCTTACAACATTACAAACACTTGATATATTATAATTCATATTTACTTTACAAATATTACTTAACGTTTGTATGTATTTTTTAATCTGGTTTCTTTATGTTGTTCATTGTCCTTTTTCTGACTTTCTTTTCTCCATTTTTGTTCCTTTGTTTATAGGGATTCGGATTTAGCTCAAGTCATGATCGCAATTGATTTCCCATTCACAACTGTGCAGTTGATAGGAAATTTCTAATGTTTGTTTTTATATAATCGTCAAGATCTTCCATTTGTTGGTGTAGTCAGTAATCAACTAATTGTAAAACTGCATGCATTATTTGTAATAGTATGAAATGCTATATCTTTTTTATGTTTTGTTCTAAATGATTATTAAGACACATATGAACATTTCATTAACAAAAACTTAACCTTTAAGCATCTACACGCGCAAAAATGTTTGACAATAAACAAGTATTTAGAAGCCAAAGGCTGGCAAAATTATCAGTAGGCCTTTGAAAGTTTCATTAATGGGCCAGTATTTTATTAACTAATTCTCTTTAACATGATATGGTCTTGATAGGACTGATACTATCATTAGGACTAAAACTGTATGAAAAAACTTAAATAACTTTAAAAAAAAAATGAAATGTTTTACCTACCTATGGACCCTAGTTTTAAGAGAACGTAAGCTGAAACACATGTACTATTTTTGTCTTGACTTACACAATCTTTGCAGGCTGAAAGATTTTTAGAAATGGCAAATGAGGAAGAGATTGATGGTAGTGATTTTGTTGGCCTGGATGATGAAGAAATATCGCTAGAGGCATTAGAGCAGAGACTTCAAACATTACAGGAGAAAAAAGAACAAATACAGAAAAGAAAGCAAAAAGAAGAGATACTGGCCAAAATAAAACAGGCTGAGGCCGAGCTTTCTTCCATGCAAAGCTCATCTGCCTACGCAAGTCAGTTGCATTTATCTTTTTAATGAAGGCTTCGAAAACTACAAAATCAAATGCTCTATTCGGATTTTATATCACAAAACATTAATTATTTCAAAATTTTATCGATGTTTGTTTTCTTTTTTTTTAATTTCAGATTCAATTATATGTATTGAAGTTGCCTTGTTTTGGTACTTGACCTAATAGACCCATAGGTGCAATCCAGTCACATGGATTTCAGATTCATGCATTATGATTTTTTTCTTCAAATCATGGCTGATGTCAGTGCTACGACAACTTTTCATCGTTGAACAACATTTGTATGCTAGTTTACATGTTCTTGAACTCGTGAGGATATGGATTCTGACATTAATATAAAAATTGATATAAGCTTATGAAATTGCTAGAAATATTTTTCATTATTGAGATAGCTTTATCAAAAACTAAGATTCCACACCAGTTTACATATGTAGGTACATATAAGTGTATATAAATTGACGTCAATGCTAATATTATTTAATAGATGATCCAATGTTTAAGCATTGAATGAGATAGGTTTGATAAGAACGATTTCAATTTCAGAAAATGAAATAGACCAATGGGACCAGCAGAAACTAGAGGAATTTTTCAAAACGAAGGGAATCCGTGTCAAGAAAAAATCTCTTAATGAACTGAAATCGTTGGCAAAATCAATTTCGGAAAGTAAAATTTCGGATTATGAAGTGTCCATACCTTCTGAAGCGGAACGCCGAACTGTACAAATTGGGGAAAGTGACCAAACATTCAAAAGTGTGAATGACATTCAGACTTGGTCTAAAGATTTGACAGTATTTTCAATAGTACAACATTTCCAAGTGTATGCTTACATTCTAACGTCTTTTGAATTCTCCGATGACGTCAATCGTCTCATGAATCTTCAAAATGAGGACGGTTTTGTACTATATAAAGACAAATGCATAGATTCAATAAAACAACATTGTCTTGGAAATAACTATTACTATGTCGCATGCTCGTGTTCCACGAGCTGCAGCAATTGGAAGAATATAGAAACAGTATGGCTGCTTTTACACGAAATAGAAGGACTAAAATCAGCTGGATGCTCCTGTTCAAGGTATTTGAAATCCCTATAGAATGCCAACATATACAGCATATATCATAAAGCAGATCATTCCCATTTCCCAATAGAAAAAGACAAAACCTTGATTACTTAAATTTATATACAATAGGCAAAATTATTTTGTATTAAGATTGAACTAAATTTTGCGCAGGTTACCTTTTACAAGATTCAAGATTCAAGCTTCAAGCAGTTGGTTGCAAAATCCTTTTGATAACGTATATCCAAAATGTATTTAAGCAGCACGTATAAAGAGCACCAAAGATAAAAACAATAAGTATTGGTAGGTTTAAAATTTTCTAAATAACAGATTATGCTGTTTTCATTATTTTTTTTTTATCTTTTAGTTATGTACACGTATTACCGTGAGCATATTCGAGCAAATTTTAAAGTATAATATATATTATTCATTTTTATGCTTACCGGGCATTTACTGTTTTACATTGTTTTACATGTTCTGGCATTTACAAATATTAACTTTTTATCGTATAGTGCCAGCTCTAAAGTGTGTATGTGTGTGTGTGTGTGGTTAGGTGAAAGCTTTGTTTTAAGAGTAATTAAGGGAACAAGATTCTGGTGGGAATCTAAAGAATGTAATCCAGGGACAAAGACCAGACATGGAAAACAGACAAAAACAACAAACAAAATGAAGTAGCTAAAATAATACATACAAAGTAACAAAAGTAAATGATCAACTCGGACTCCACTAAAAACTTTGGGCATGGACCAGATGCACCGGTAGGATAAGCGTCCTCTGATTTTCTAGAAATACCCGCCGAGTTGCTCATAAAAAGTCAAGTCCGGAGTAGACGAAAGAGGATAGGAAAACTATGACACGTTGAACAAATCAGTTTTCATGGTGCATATTGATAAACCGCTACGATCCACGAGTTCATGGTGACGACCATAAAACTTCTGCAGTGATGACTTCAATCTTGTAGCAACATAAGTCTGTTCCAGAAGCGTAATTGTATGATGTCTAGCGCGATACAAAAAGTCTGCGTAGTTACGGTAAACTCTGGCATAGCGTATGACTTGTGATATGAAAACTCCATAAGTGCTGAAGGGATATTGCCACAGATGAAAAGCAAATTGACAATTCTGAATGAAAGTCATCACGTTTGTTGTAAAGTTTGGTTAAGTTTTCATTTACCATCGATCTCTAAGTGTAGGTCAATATACGAGGTTGACTTCACAGTGTCTGTAGTATCCTTTATCTCAAGTTCTTTGGGGTAGATGCAATATATCAAATCCCCCAAACTAGGATTGTTTAACGATAATACGTCATCTACACAGCGGAAACTGAGATTAAAGGATCTATCTACACGATTTTCCTTCGGATCAGATCAGCTATAAAGTCAGCATCATAAGAGTGAAGGGATAGGTCAGCAAGTAGAAGACTCAATTTCTTCCCATCGGAATGCCGACGGTTTGTTGAAAAAACCCATCCACCATACTGGACAAATATTTTGTCGATCAAAAATCCCAGCATTTTGGAAACATCTTTTCTGTATATTTGGAAGATGATTTGGAATTAATTCTTTTACAAAGAATGAGGAACCTCTACCAAGAACTATGTATTTGTATCTAGGCGTACCATCTTTTTTGGAGAGACAGCGATGTATAATTGTTTTGAGTCGGGAATTGAAATTCACAAATTCAAAACTGTGACACTCTTCGAAAATTAACCCACGAATATAGGAACATCAACAACTTATTTAACAAAATTAATACTTTATTTTGAATTCAGAGACAATGGTTGTTGTCGACATGTGATTGCCTTTCTATTAACCCTGGCTTCTTTCGAGAAAACAAATGTGAGCAGGAAAACAAGGGTAGGACATTCGTATTTATTTAGTATTTATCAAAAAATACATTACAAATGCGGTTGCATTGTTGAAAAGAAAATAATATATTGATTTTTATACGCCCGCCTTAGGCCGGACGTATTATAGTATACCGTTGTCCGTCCGCCTACACTTCGGACAATAACTCAAAAACACTTTCACCTGCTTTTATGAAACTTCGGTGAATTGTACATATCTATTGACATAAGCTCCCTTTCGATTGATATAAATTACAGATTTTTCGTTTCCTTGTAATGAATTTTTATACATAAAATAGGCGGAAACGGCAAAGGAAATTTATTCGTTGAAAAATCATTGAAAATGGACCATTTGTTATGATGATCGACTAATAAATATATAAAAGGTACTTGGTAACCTTGACAAAAATGTGTTTTGAACAAGATAGAAATAAATTGGTGAAAATCAAGACAACAAACTTATTTAAATTTGAGGTGGCCTTGATGGTGCCAATTTTTGTGCAAGTTTTATTTACTTTTTTTGAAGGGGGGATTTGACAGGGCTCACAGTATTTCTAGTTGATTGTATAAATACTTTGAAAGCATAAGGACAAGTTAAAAGGGCAACGGGTGTATCATTCGCTTAAAGCGCAGTTCTTTATTGTTTTTATTTTTTTTTTTATAGTTTTAAGCTTTATTTTGTACAAAAGTACATACAAACAGAGAAAAATTTATATACAGGCATTGTTTGTTAAACTCTAAATGTTTATATGCTCGGTGTGGACATCTCTGATTGACATTTATCTACAAGTTTGTTTTCACGAAACAAGCATAAATGATCTTCATAACGTTGTGCAGTAAAGGAAAAGTATCATTTACTGATACAATACACGTTCAAATAAACATAGGTTTGTTCAATGAAATACACCGGGATTATCTCCCCTTTACCTAAAATAATAAGCATTTTATATTCGGTGGGTAAGCAATAAACGATTATTGTCTATAAAGATATGTCTTATTTAGAAAGAAACAAGGGATCAAGGGACCCAAATTTATTCCGCTCGAGGGTCAGCCGCTTACAAAGAGAGCAATGGTCAGGTCAGTTCTGATGAAAATACGGTGAAGGTATCTACGATCTACACAGAGAAAAGTGATGACAAGGAGGACACGCATATTGATGTATGGACTCCTCCATCATTCTTAAGTAAAACCAAAGAAAACAAAATTCAGCTACCTACTGACGGCACAGATCCTGGATCCTTTCAAAGCAAAGTTTTGAAAGAAAATATTTCTCATTTGAAACCGATTGAGCAGGTCCACGACGTAACTGCTGCAGATGATCCTTTCAAACAATTACGTCAGCCATTTACGGAAAAGCTTGATACAGATACAACAAAAGGTCAGGGGGCATCTAATGATTTTCCAAAACGGCAAACAAAACAGATTATTGTTCCATTTCCGTCCTTGGTACGTATTGGATTTAATTATGACATGTCAACAGCGATTTTCCTATTTTTATGGGATTTTTTTTACAGTAGCTTTGGGCGTTGAATCGTGACCATCAGGATGTTGAGAAACTTATATACATCAGGGCAATAATTTTTATAGAATAATTTAAAAATAATTTCGAATTAGAATTTACATTGTACAGAAGTCAGTGAGCCATGATGATTGATGAACAATTTGATAAAGTAGAAAGGAGAAGGGATATTGTGATTCTTACAAAGCTCCATTTAAATCATGTACAACTCTCGAAATTAATGTACAATAGGGAATTTCAATGCTGAAATTTTAAAGATATGGAGCATATTTCTCTTTAAAATGATTACAAAACTATTTCTTGTATTAGAGAAATGTTAATTTCAATATAATCCTTTAGTCTTCGTCTCAAAAATGTAAAATAACAAATAATGTCATTGGTAATTTAGTTAAATCTTATAGAGGTGTTGAAAAAAAAAGTAAAAATGGACATTTGCTCAATCATCATTTGATGTTACAGTAGAAAATTATGAATTGTATAACTAAACAAATTAGGTAAAAACAGTTAACGGGCATAACAAATTAGCAAGAAATAGACAAAAGTATAACAAATGTCTAAAATGTTAACATACGGTATGCTTTCATAACTGCTAACATTCAGTTGTTTGCACGTCTATCTGGTACCCTGCAAATAACAAGATTTTATAATTATTTAAGAGCATCCAATGAATTATATTGCGTTCGTATTGCTCGTTTCCGTAACGTCTAACCTGTTCATTGTCTTGTTACATCCCTTGAATAATATTCACTCCCAATTTACAGAATATATTATAAAGCACCCCCATTCCCATTTCCAAACAGAAAATTTCATCGTCGCCCATTTGTTCCCCTATTGATCTTTTATCTAATATTCACACTATAAATATGAGTTTTATTGTTTTTATTTCTTCAGCACACCCAATTCTTATTCCTGACCCCCCAATATACCAAAGAATAGGAAGTTTACCCCATGCAAGTACTATATTACTCAAGGCTATGTTCGTTTTACACATTCTTATACTTTACTTTACACAGGAAAATCACGAGATGAGAGATAAGATTAAGAAGTCAGAGTCGGGAATGAATGTTACACAAACTCCATATTCTACGGAGATTGGTGTTCCAATATTACCTGAAACAAAGCCTTTGAAGCCAAACCCTGCACCATTTAGTTCAAATTATTTACAAGATATTATGAGAACAATTGAAAGTAATAATGCATCTGCTAACATTATCGGAAACTCCGTGGGACCGCTCATGTATCCAACGACGCAAGTATTTACTCCTGTGCAACCGCTTGTTTATCCTGGACAGACATTTGCAAAACCACTGATACCAGCTAAACCCGCTTCGATTTCACAGCCAGCATATATGCCTATCTTACCATATCCTGGAACTACAAATACAGTACCACCCAGAGTAATGCAGACTTCTGTACCAATTGCCAAGAGTAATGTGCAAGGTCATATTCATGCAAATTACAATCCTTCTCCTTCCATTGCTAATGCAACAGAATTAACAAAACCAACAGTACCTGTGGTATGAAATATATCATTGTAGTATGTGTACATGAAATGCTCAGTACATTACATTTCTTTAAAAATTAACGCATTTTGATAAAAGGAAGAATGGTGAAAAAATCATCTGTGTTTGAATATTTTAGTATCAGTCATTTAAAAAACAGAAAGGCCTAAGGTCGTCATTAGGTTGTTGCACTTCAATTTTCTGGATACAAAATGTACATATTGTGAATTGTCAGTATATATACGTTATTTTTCTATCTTCGGTTGATTTATGTTGGCGATGCATGCATGGTTTTCTTAAAAATACGAATCTAGGTCCAGTTTCATAAAACATCTGAAATTGAGATTATACTGAAATCCTTCCTCAACTCAAATTTCGACAAATCAGATCGCTTAATTTTTTTTTATGAAATCCAGGTCTGATTATAGAAAGGACAATAACCGTAATGTCAAAACATGACATGTGTAGACAGAAAAAAAGTTTGTTCTGAGGCATTTCCTAAATCGTTAATCATATCTAGGCAATGTCTAAATTTTATCTTGATTGCTACTTGATTAAACCGTAACTTTTTTCCATTATTAATATAAAAAAATCAATTTACGTAAATAACTTAAATAAGGAAAAGCATATAATACACATAAAAAAATGAACTATGTGATACTGAGTAAACTGATAACGGAAGTAACGTTATTTACATTACTTTCTTTCTTTATAGAGCAATCAAAGTGATGCATATGGTTTTTTAAAAATACTGAATGATGAATTTGAGGAAATTAATACTCAAAAAGAAATAGCCATTCGTCCTTTAGAAACGTCAGGAACAGGTATTAATATAAGTCTATGTAATGTGAAAAATAGAAAGAAAAGAAAAAAAAAATGTAACAATGTTCAGATGGTAAACTTATTCGGAAACTAATTTTAAGAGAAAAAGCCATTGACTAAACCAATAACACTCGATTTTTCATTCTAGCCTCCTATTGCATATCATGCAAACTCGGCGTGCAAAAAACCTCGCCATTGCTACAAGCTGCTTTGGTAATCTTGGTTACTTGTCTTTTTCTGAATGCATATATGTAAGGATTTTACCAGTTCAAACGTTTTTGATAATCTCAATGCCATTTAAGCTAAAACAATGTTTCAATTAAAACGTATTTCAGGCATTACACAACAGAGGAAAGTTTACAGCCGCAGATTTTTATTGTTTCTCCAAAAATCTAAATTTGCACAAACGACTCCTGGGAATCTCCTTGACATACCTGACATTATCATTTCTTCAAATGATGTAAGTCTCAATTTTATTTTTATCAATAATAGGATAATAATAATAATAATAATAATAATAATAATAATAATTAACATTTATTTATTTTTTCAAATCAAGATTATTGTGTTAGAGGTATTTCAAGAATAACCACGATGAACAATTTAAAACACACGGAACCAAAAGACAAGAAAAGCAGTAGTTGTAAACGAAAGTAAACAATAAAAAAAAAGTAAACAATCAAATTAATAAACAGAAACACAGCACTGTAGTAATTGTCCATACGTTCACTAATGAAATTGGCCAGAGCTCCGATGTTGTGTTCTTCGTGCTATTTTGGACTACATCTAGGTACAAACCTTCATTGCTTAAAATATTAGAAATATCTATGCTTTGAAACGTACGCGATTTTATTTTGTTGGACCTATCTGAAGTATAGACGATATCATTTTCCATAATCACACAAGATTTACAACTCCACGGAATCTTACATAAATGAATCTGTTACTGAAATAATGCAATAACTGAAATCTTGCGTTTATTTAATGAAATTGATGGATAATGCGCTGTTACATATGCATGTGCCTGAAATTGAATAACAACCTGCTATGTTGAATCTTTTCGAACTGAATAATGAGGTTTTATATCTTTTTTAGCATAAATTGGCCACTGGATACTTCAAAAGCGCCCCTTCGAAGGTGAAATATGTATAACGATTTTTTTAATGATTTTAAATCTTCAGTGCCTTTGTTTCTATCTTAGTGATATTAACTCTTGAGTATTTACAGTTATTCTTATATTGAAATTATAAATAAAATGAATATATCGTACCACAGTATTTGCGTCTTTGAAATGGATAATCTTTACATTCTATCAGTATACGGGGATGCAAGGTTTAAGAGTTGATGTATTGGGAATAAGAAAGGATTATGCTGTACGGAGATGGGTATTGTCGATTAGAAGAATAGAAAATTAGGTTACAAGTATTCATAAAATTGAATATTATATTCGATTGAACTTAAACAATAGTTTGCCTTTTGCAAATCTGCAAAATAGAAGCATGGAAAAAAATGATTGCTATTCAGTAAACAGTAACTTGATCATAATTGGTATGGATGCAGAAAAGTTTAGATCAACTACATAAAGGTAGTTGATTTGATCCTTTCTGCAAAAAAACTTTTTTTTATTTGTTTTGTAACTGGCACGTTTATGTTATCCGTATAAGTTAGACTCACTGTAAAGGTGAGAACCAATAAATCTGGGTAAATATAATGTTCTATTACTTCTGCTTTTCAGAAAAAGACTACTCCTAGAAAAACCGTTGAGGACGAAAAACCTGAATCTGTTCCAAATGAAATTATGAGTACAGAGGTATGGCATAACATAAAAACTGATTTAAGTTTTCTACAACTGACAACAAAACATTTATACATTTATATAACAAAAGCTCCACTTGATTTTATAAAGCTAAAATAATTTATAATTGACAACAATATTGCTAAATTGTCGGTTAGTTTAAGTCTTTCTCTGTGTTAAGACTTGTCAATTCCCTTCAACGTATTTTGAGCATCTGTTATTTTCTGTATATTCGCTGTCTTACGGATATATCCACAAAAAGGCTTGTGTATTACCAGAAATCAATATCTTTTAGATAACACCAGCCTAGTAGGTTTTTTGTAAGCCACGAAAGATGCAAATCCTGGCTGGGACGTCACCTCCCGCCCAGGTTATTCATCCCACAGCTGATGGTTCGCCATTTTATTTACCAATATTTAAGAACAAAAATCGTCCTTTGCGATAGCCCCTAATCATTGTATACTTATAATAAGAACGTACTTGCGCATTTATTTGGTTTCTTTTAGTTACACAAACTTATGTAATCTCTCTAACTTACTGCTTTGGACTAAGTTTTACGCTGGTGCATGTGTGGTGTTTTATTATATTGTTTATTTGTTTACAGGATGTTATGAGAAGGGTTATCAGCGCTATCAACATGTTGAAACATGGTGGTGACACAAAAATGGTTGTCAATGTAATATCAGAGCTACCTATAAATAATGAGGATAGTTTAACCAGGGTGGTTAGTTTGGTTGTTGATACAGTAAGTATAAGTCTAATCAGGTTTGTTATTTAATGTGTTGACTCAGTAAGTGTCAGTCTGACTATGGTTTAGTTTGGTTGTTGATACGGTATGTAACAGTCTTCTTATTTATGAAAAAGATATTTATGTTGTTACTTTCAATTGACTTTAACATTTTTTGTCTTACCAGGTTGCTGAAGATCCCAGCCTGACGTCTACTTGTTGTAATATTTGTCGTGTCCTAGCACGGGTAAGTTTGTTACTGCGCTAAAGTAGAGTGATTTTAGAATATAGAATACGTTTAATGAATAAGGTCAAGTATTTGGCGTCAGAATTTTCCTATGAGGCCAGTAGACTTGTTTCTTCAAAATATCGAATTGTATCCGCACATTTCCTACTTCAATATAATGAATGTTTTTATTTCAATTTTGCATGCAGGAAATGATTACATGCAGTATAACGTTCTTGTATTGTTCTTAATTGTTTAGATAAAACGATTTTACTGTGTTTTCGTTCCTTATCTTTATCATAAGTTTTCAGTCTGGGTGTAAAAATATATGTGGCAAATGTACTTATTAATTATGTATAATAAAAAAACAAACATTTATAATAAAGACAATTATAAAATAAGACGAAAAAAAAAAACCAACAAAAAATCAGTCAGATTAACATTTACATTATTTGAAGACAACCTAGTGACATTTCAGACAAATAGTACAAATAGACAAATATAAGATATTTTGGGTAAAAAAAGTTGAAAACTTAATGACATGTTTGACAATAATGCAAAAATAAGATGGGTTTTGTTAATATCTTCCTGAATCATGACAAAAATATCGGGATATTTTATTAAGTAGAAGTCAGACAAGAGGTGATTCGTGCAATAACCCGTCGAATTTACTTTTATTTCTTATTCAGAATCAATTACAGCCCACACAACCAGTTGTAGTTTTTCATTTGGGCGCTTTTGAGATAAAAATTACATAGATTGTACATAAAAATTAACACTTTGCAAGCGTTATCATTCCTGATGTTGTTCGATTTGGTTGGTTTTTTTGTGGGAGACAAAAGTATGATTTTCTCAATTGTACTGATCTGAATTTGAAAAGAAGGATAACTGTTAAGTAAATATATAGCACATGTAGACCAAAAAAAAACACTGTTCTTTTGGTGGTTTTTTTTTTACCAATCACTTTATTATGCACAGTGTCTGAATTTTATATGGACTGGTACTTTATAGAAGAATAATCCATATGTTAATAAGTTGTTGTTCAAATTAGATTAAACTTCCAAAAGGGGATGATAGTAATCAACTAGTAACATTTTCGTCTGTTTATGGAGAGAAGTTTGAAAGGGAAATTGAATATGGAATTATGAGCAGACCAACAGAGGCAAGTATATAAACGGATTCAGAAGGGAAGGAGCATTACCCGAAAACCTTGCTCGTTCATAGTGAAAATCAATGGAATTCACTAGGCACTAAGGCAACTTTCTATTGAGGACAGTCAGTGGGTCCTCTCCCCCATTGGTATTTTAGCATCAACAACTGAGTAGTTTGCTAATATAAATAAAGAACTGTACTCGTTTGAATATGAACACTAATTTATTCTGGTGGTTCATCTACTCAATGGGTTTTGTTGACTTGTACATTCCTGAAAGTCTTTTTGAAATTTGTTTTTTTTTTTTTAACTTTGTTTTTTTTTATGTTATTCATTGTTTTTATCTGAGTGACTCGTGTTTGTGATTCTGTGTTAGACTTTCGAATATGTTTAAACTTAACTCTACCGAATTTTTTCATAGTTTTTTTCCTCTGTCGTCTACCCCGGACTTGATTTTTTATGCGCAACTCGGTAGGTGTTTCTAGAAAAGCAGAGGAGGCTTACCCTACCGGTGCACCTGGTCCATGCTCCCAATGTATTATTTCAGTTACTTCATGTTCTTTGTTGTGTATGTATTATTTCAGTTCCTTCATGTTCTTTGTTGTGTATGTCTGTTTTCCATGTTTGTCTTTGTCCCTGGATTGCTTTCTTTTGATTTCCGCTAGAACCTTGGTTCCCTTGATTACTGTTTTAAATCATGATTTGCCATTTACATTTGATGTATATGTAGAATTTCACATACAGCTTTTACACTTGTTTACCACATCAGTAAATATGGGATTAAAATGTCCTTTTTTGAGGGAGGTTTTAGGCGTTGAACCTTACAATATATATTCGCAGTATGTGTTGTATTATTCTGAATGATTTATATCTCATACGCCGACGAATTAATTCGAAGTTGCAATATAATGCACATTTTAAAAGTGATTTCTAATATTTGTTTACCGCTATTTTGTCTCAGTTGTATGTCAATACCTTGTGTCCTATACCACTTTATATGAATGGGTGGCATTTAAGTAAGATATAGATTAGAAGTACATATTCAACGGATTTTGAATTCTAATATATATTTCAATAAAAATAAAAATAAACTGTTCATATGACAAAAAACATCCAATATCCTATACATACTTTCCACATTGTGAATTCACATTCAATGTGATTTTCACCTAATTGAACACATGAACTTTGCCACAGATTTCACTTGAATATTTCAATCGAAGTTCATGATCTATGAATTAAACGTTTAGTCACTGAATTTCATATAAATACATGAATTTCACATGATGCTCGAGTCACACGAATTTTCGTGTACACTTTTTGCTAGTGTAAAAACTATATATATACTGATTTTTTTATTTACTAGACTTGCAATGTAGCATCAAACCAATGTCAACAAAGGTACAAATATAGAATATTATTTTATTATACAAAAATGTGCGCCACGAAAAAAAACTACTGAAAACAACTCTCGAACAGCATGACAATTTTATAGTTTTTTTTAAAATATCTCTATTTTGTTGCATTGCTTAAGTTATTTAGAGTATTTTTGCAGAGCTACAGAAAACGTGTAGAAGAGATTGCAAGGTAAGTGTTAAATATATTAACACATTAAAGCATAAAGAAAGTTGCAAAATGTATGTGTTTGGCATTGTTGTTTTTTTATTTACAAATATTCTGCCAAACTTTTTAAAGTGGTGTCATCAGATAGAAGTTCCCTGCTAAAAGTGTTTGGCACAATATTTAATTTGACCTACACAATAAGCATTCTTATTTTACTGCTTGGCATTTTATTTACTGTTTTGAATATGTATATATAGTAAAACAACTGTGTGATATATATGTAAGCGTACGGGGTCTATAGCGAAACAAACTCTTCTAAACAACGCTTTCATTTTTAACAGCTGTTTGATATATTTCAAGATTGATCGGATTTTGACACAGTCAGGATCTTCTGACAAACGCTACAATGTAGGTGTCAGTCAGTTCTTTAATGAATTTGTAGGTTAATCGGACCAATACCTAATCCCGCTTTCTTAAAGACAGCTTTAGTGAAGTTATTCAGATTTTTGTTGTTTTCTAGTCGGGAAAAAATTAATTAGAGCTTTTCAGTTGTATATGTGTTTTACTATTTAGGTTTACGGGGTCAATAGCCCGTCACACGCTTCTGAAGAACGCTGATATCCATGATATTTTGATGAAACTTTCGCAAAGCAATCTTGAGAGTTTTTGCATACTTCTAACTGATGTTTGGGATCGTATGGAAAAATGCAAATCTGGGGTAGGATTATTTTTTTCACTATATTAATTTGAAATCCGTATTTCATATTTCTATCGTAAGTCAAGCAGAAGAATCGAAATTGAAATTCGACTTTTACCGGAGCTTGCATGTTAATGTAAGAAAAACAATGAGCGATCAGAACTAAAAACAGAATGTCTATAATCCATGGACAAAACCTTAATAGAGAAAACAGACGAAAATAATAAATAACACACATTCTCCAGACAAAGACACAAAGAAACTAATAAAGAACAAATTTACATCACGGACCACTAAAACGTAGAACATGTACTAGATGGACCGATTGTGTAACCGTACTTTGCTTTTTATTATCACCCACCTAGTCTATTTTGAGTTCAAATGAAAGAAGGAAACAAATCCGTTCTTTTAATTTAGATTGTTATACACTTACGATCAACGAATTTGTGGTGTCAGTCGTACGAAACGTGATATAAACTTCTTAATTTGATTCTTTTAAGAACGTCGCAGACATAGGGATTTATAATTAATAAATGTAAACATTGATTGATAGGATATTTTAGTAGTAGAAGTGACATTTGTTTTCATTTCTGACAAAATCACAATTCATTGGTTTATGAACACATCGATAAATTGATGAAATTTGTTTTAGGTTTATGATTTTTTTACTAGCACATTCTTGTGTTTTTCAGGATTATATAGATCTTTACTATGGTGTGATTGACGCTGAACTCAGTAGCAATGACCAACCAACTTCGCTTAAATACAAACTTCTTCAACTAAAAAATAAGCGAAGATGATTCCACTGTAAGAAAATGGTCGTCTTTTAACTCTTTGTGTCATTCTTGATTATATTTTGTACAGATTGATCATATAACAATAAATTTACACTGGTCATGATATAATAGTTTTGTTTAACTGACTGCATTATACAATGAAACTTGTCTACACAAAACCCCATTTGGAATGTCTACTTTGTTTTGGATCAAGCAAGTGCCGGTATATCTAGATTAAAAATACCTTTGATCTGATATGATTGAGTGTTAAAACGTATATATATTTGGACACGTTTTCGGCTCAACTGTATATTTGTTCTTTTGGTGTTTCCTGTATTGTTGGCTCGTATGTATCTTTTACATTAATTAAAAATATAAGCAAGTATCATCGCTCCAGTGGATTCAAATATTCAATATTTTATTCAAATGTAATTCAGTGCAAAAGATGGCCAGAAAATGATGAAAACCCCCATCCAGTACCTAATACTGTACGTTGAAATGCTGGTGAACCGAGTCGCACCCAAACGCGATCAAAACTTTGGAGATCCACAATAATGTTCGCAGTGTTAGTTTCGACATCATCATGGGATCCAGAATCTGTAATATAATGTGCCATAACAACACCATTTACTACAAGTTCTGTTGTTACAGCATTATACTCAGGGGTAGATATTGTCCAAGACATGAAATAAGTCCCGGCGATTGGAGCAACAAATTCACCACTATTAGCACTATACAAGTGGCCATGGTCCACGTGAATGGTATTAAAGACGATAGTTTGATGATATGCCAAGTTATGTAGATCTACTGTTAATTGAGCATAAAATGCTGCTAGATTTGTCCCACGTCTACTTCCTACAATTAAAAAAATGTAATATATAAACATGTTGAAAGTTTGTTTTGATTTGGTTCTTTGGAAAACATCTTATTAGCTTTATTTATTAACTTAGGCATAGCTATGTTGAATGGCAATTTCTTCCAAATTTGGTTTCCAAGAATCATTTTGTCTATAATATTCTAACTTTTTACACTACGATGTCACTCGTTTTCTTGCTTACTTAAAGTTTAAGTGCACATTTTAAAAGAGTTGGATGGTTTCATTTAGCAAATTAGAAATTAGAGTTCACATTATAAACGTTAAGCCAAAAGGGCTTAAAATTCAATTATTTTCAATAAACCTTATTTTCGGGGTTTTTTTGCCACGTATTAAGAATGTGTAATCAAGATTTGAGCGAATATCAAAAGAATATATACCAAGAATAACTATTTTACAGTAAAACAGACACACATAACAAAAACAAGAAATAACCACAACAAAATGTACAAAGAAAAAAAAACGTACTCGTTCATGAAATTTCAAGTCCAGGGTAGTCTTTGATTCTTAGATCTATCATGATTTTTGTCCATAAGGAGGCTAAACTGGTACCAAAATTTGATAAAATGATAATTAAATAAGTTTAAATTAATTATGAACTCAGATTTTAAATCAGGATCCCAATTTAATTTTGGTAAACACGATGGTACAAAAGGTTCTACTTCGGACTTGTTTGTTCGACTTCAACACTCAAAACAAAACTAAGATTGTCAGTATGGTGGATCTAGTTAACCGTGTTTATATGTTTGGACTATTGGACTATTATAGGTAAGGGTCATTTTTAATATTTTTTAAAGTTATTTGACCACTTAAACAAATTTTAATGCAAAACTGCGTCTAGATTGGATGATGTTTTTTTAAGCGCCACAATTTAATAGAGTTCAACATCTGCGGTCGAGTCAAGCTGTGCGTAGCTAGGCATCTTATTATTTGTATAGCAAATAAAACGGTTTCTTGAAATCAGTTGAAAACACGAATTATAACAAAAATGATGTTACTTATTTTATTTTTGACTTGTAGATTGGTTAAATGGCTTCAGTATGGAAAATGTTTTGAACATTTTTTTTTTATATTTGTGAAAAGGTGACTGGATCGTACGTCAATAATAATATTAAATTATTATAAAACGAAAATTGTAAAATACAAGAGAAAACCAAAATGTGATCTTGTAGTACTGAACTCAGAACTTAAGTATTTACCACAAAAAGCAACCAAAAGTACGCATGCAAAACATTCCCATATTGCACTACTTCCAATAAAGAATTATCAAAGATGCCCCCAAGAAAATAATGAATTTTAATCCAGATATCAAGCTTGCTATGCAATAATACAACATTACACAGTATTGTACCGAGAAAACGTTATTGTCCCATTCATTTAGGTACTTGTTTTACCTTGTTACATGAAAGGCTTACTTTGAATACCTCCAAATGTCTGATTGTGGTCGTTGCTTGTAACACACATCTGTTCTAGTTTGTCAATCTTTGACTTTGCTGATTTTATTTCGTCTCGATATAGATTATTCTGCAATTTAGAAAAGCACAGATTTCCGCCAATATGATGTTTTATTTAATCTTAGATTTTTCACATAAGCCTAATGTCAAATCTTTCTGAAGGAACCAAACAATTTGCGGTGTTCAACAACGTCTATTATTTGATATATATATAATTATGTATATCCCCATAACTCTAAGTTAATCATAGCTGACACATTTTAATGTTTATACCAATAAATCATTTGGGGAAGAGAGTTAAGTGAAAAGTTATATTTCTGAAGCCAATTTGATGTCATGTTATATACATGTATACAATAAAACATTGAAAAATAGCGGTGACACAATATTAGACTTTGACACACTTTAGCATAGGGAATTAAAGTTATTACAGACACAACCGATTTGGACATAATATAGCACAAAATTAAGTGAGAAAAATTTCTGCTCAAAGATCTTTCAAAAATTTGATTAAAAATTTCATCAGGAATCTAATTATGAAAATTCCAAATCGGAACCCCCGCCCTCCCCCCCCCGAAAAATGCGTTTTAATTTAAAATAAAAAATATTCAAAATGAAACATCAAAGTTTTCTTGAAATAGTACCCTAAAATGCTACATTGTATTTCTACCTCTTTAAAACATTGGTCGGTAATACGAAATAGATTAATAACAAATTTGAAATAAACGAATTTCTAAATTAGCAGTTTGATATCAAAATTCATAAACATATCAATATAGAGTGGAAACAGGGAATACATGTACATTTGTGAGAGGTTTAATTTGAATATTAAAAATATAGTTACTTTTATCGCATGTAAGATTATTAATAGAAGACAAAAAGTATCTCGAATTGAACTTATTTTCGGACTGTCCAAACCAACTAACAACACGTAACGTCGTATTAGATAGATGTGGCCACATGAATTGTGGCCCCAGAATTGTTTGACATCGCAACAAAGGAAATGCATGGCTTACCTCATCACGAAAAGATTTGTTCTCCTCTTCAACCCTGAGAAGTCTTTCATTCAAATCATTTATTTTGCTTTCAATGCTCTCCTCGCCGTTCAGAAAGCTGAAACAGAGAAAAAAATTGAAAGGTATATAAGCATGTTGATTATAGGAAATATTGATTTTGCTTGCTGCTTAAATATATATAAAAAAAATGCACTTGCGAGGCAAAAATTTCATCCGGATCGACCCCTCCCCCTTTTGTAACGTCCTTTATTATTTTGTCAAGTCTCGCACAGACTTTACATGCATGGTAAAGCTCACCGTGCTCGCTGATTTAGGCAATGCCTAACCCATATTACATGAAACTAAACCATTGAAAAATCCATTCACAATTTTGTCTGCATTTATTCTACCTATAATTGCAGCATAGTTAAGTTTTAAAAATGTAGTCCATCCCAAAAAATAATCAAGGGAATCAAGGTTATAGCGGTTATCAAAAGAATGTAATCCAGGGGCAAAGACAAGACATGGAAAACAGAAATACACAACAAAGAACATGAAGTAACTACAATCATACATACAAAGTAACAAAAGCAAATGAGCAACTCGGACTCCACTAAAAACTAGGAGCATGGACCAGGTGCAGATGGATACACCATAACGATCCACGCGTTCATGATGACGACCATAAAACTTCTGTAGTGATGATTTCAATCTTGTAGCAACATAACCCTGTTCTAGAAGCCTATTTGTTAGAATTCTAGCGCGATACAGAAAGTCTGCTCAGTTTTGGCAAGCTCTGGCATAACGTATGAGTTGTGATATGAACACTACATACGCAGGTGCTGACGGGATGTTGCCAAAGTAAGTATTATGTTCTTGTGACTTACGGTTTTTATAAGATGATAAGAAACAGAGTATGATTTTCGTCGAAGTAAGATATCTCATGATGAATATAGTTAGATCTCTTCGACATACGATTCTACTTTTTTGCAAATATATAGGCACACATTATGCACCTTCCCATCTCTGCTGACTTTGATCAATAAGAAAAGGAAAGATTAGAGTTAAGAGTAAAACATTCAAATGACGTTTATGTGCCGATGGCCCATAAAACCTCAAAGTATAGTTCCAGTGATGTAAATTAATTTGTTGAAATATTGTAACATGGAGTCTGTGTCATATACTTTCCTTGCTTTACTGATTTGAAGAATTTACAGGAGAAATAAAATAACAATAAATTGCCTCTTAGGAGAAAGACCTCCTGAATTGTGATTTCGACTTGTACATTGTGGAAAGACAAGGGGTGATCACGTGACGTAAATCAATAAATGATAAGCGCTATGTGTCCAGACAACGAAAAAAGCCCTCCCCTCTTTCCCTCTCTCTCTCTCTCCCTCTCTCTCTCTCTCTCTCTCTCTCTCTCTCTCTCTCTCTCTCTCTCTCACACACACACACACACACACACACTCACACACACACACACACACACACAAACACACACACACACACACACACAACAACAACAACAAACAAAGCGAAAACAAATAAAAAGACATGCATTCACTCCGTATATACCAAGGATTTGTTAAAAATATATCTTTATTTCAGATAAAATTAGTTAGATCTTATATCGATGTTCTCTTTTCAACATTCAAGGCAAAAGACGTTTAGTTTGAATTAGGTAAGACTAAAAACCTTTGAACCTTCAACGATGAGTAACTTCCCATATCCACAGTCTACATTTGACTCGCCTCTGAAATTAGTTCAAATTTTATATCCCTAAATATTGATATCATATGTATCGATTTTGCTGATGTACAAACAAGACTGTTAAAGTAAACTTTATTATCATAAATATAATTGACACAATTTCAATCGGATTTTCTCTACTTTGAAACATATCTTACATTTGCAATATTTTGAATTGTATGATTATCTTATTTCAGGTTTGATTTGTTGTTTTTATGATTAATCACTTTTGTGATTACTGTACTGTCATAATTTTCTTACATATATTTTCGGTTATATTCATCTATTGTTGAAACAGGTAATAACCATGCATTGAGAATGAGTTATCATTATTAATATATTTGTAGTATATTAGTAATTGTTGTTTTTTTTCATAAACTCTCTCAAGAAATTTGTACTAGGTACACTTAACTTCATCCCGTTATCTTCAGGAAAGCATATGTCACTCCTGTCGTCATCCAGAGAGACATAGGGCTTGGCTTACTTCTGTTATCACCCAGGGGGGCATGGGGCTTGACGTACCCTATAATCGTCTTGATGAACATGGGGCTCAACTTTCTTTTCTCAAGCCCTGGAGGGACATTAAGCTTGACTTACTCCTGTTACCCATTCGATGGATAAGAAACTTGACTCACTTTTTTTATTTCTTAAAGGGGCACAAGGCAACCAAACCCCAATTTGTTTGTTTTCTGGTTGTTAATTTTTAATTTTGTTTCACCCCATGATAGCCTGCACGTCATTTGCCCAGCATATTCAGATAATTTTATTTGTGGTTGTTGGAAATTTTGTCCTTGTTTATTTTTTCCTTGTCATTTATAGTTTAAGATGTAGTAAACCTTGTAAACAATATACTTATATAAGTATAAAAAATAAAAATATCAGTATTTCAATTACTGTTGTCGTTATCTAGATCTCTGATTCATGGTATGGATACTTGCACTGTTACGAACCATTACACATGTTACACATCTTAAATGTGGTATGTCTAACCCTGATGTAGCTCACTAGTACAGTTGTGAATTCAACATTTTTTTGAAGAACTCGTCGTACTGTAATCTCACTTTTTCATGTTATTTTTTATTAAATGAATTTGCTATTGCACATCGGGCAAATTTTACCAAATATTAAAACAACTATTTAATGCTTTTCTACATTTTCAATAAGTAGTTGACGTTTACTCTACCGGTGAATGCCTGGTCCATGCTTCCGTTTTTTTGTTTTTGTTTTTGTTTTTGTTTTTGTTTTTACAAGGTAAATGAGTACATTATTTTGATTACCTTTCGAATCTTGGTTCCCTTGATAAATCTGTCATTACAAGTTGTTCTTTTTCATGGCCTATAACTAGATATGACTTTTGCTTTTAACTAATTAAAATTTTCTACAAGTAATCATGCATTTGAAATTTAAATAAACTATTTAATAAATATCATCGTTTATTAAAATAATAACAATATGATTAGGTATTGTATGAAGTTACGACAATTCCAATTATATCAAATAACGTTATATTTGCCTTCTTACACAGTAAGCGATTTGAAAACGAACATTAAATCTTAAAACAAACAAAAATAACTGTTTTTACAGCAGCATCAAAAACCGACAACTTTAGATCAAAAGTTTTATACATTAAAGATAGTCTGTGGCTGCGTCTTATTATTTAGTTATTGCTTGTACATACACAATGACATAAACTGAAACACATGTATCAAACATTGGCTTAAATACATGTATCAAACATTGACTTAAATGCATGTATCAAACATTGACTTAAATACATGTATCAAACATTGACTTATTACATGTATCAAATATAGGATTAAATAACACGTGATAGGATATGATTAATTATTGTGTGCAGTATTAGGCTTCCATGGTCAAAAAGCAACACATATAACGAATACTTTGGTTTTAGGAAAGTATACGAAATAGCAGTATTGAATACTTATACAAAATCTTGACAAAAATAAAATATTTAAAAACCCACAAAATATCCGAAATCTGTTAACTGGATATTTATGTAATCATCTTGATTTGAAATTAAACTGATATGCAAAATCATTGTAGTTATAATATTGTAATTATCAATATTATTTTCATTTCTAGTCAAAACAAAAAAAAAAACTTAAAATTACGGTATATGTTTAGAGTTACGCACAAGACAAACACACAAGTCACATTCCTCATTGAAAAGATACATTATTTACTTGTACGATACGTCGGGTATTGCATGCATCATGGTACTTTCCCAATTATGTAACCGTGATTCTGCAGCTAGCATAGAAAAAATGCAGGCAACTTTCGCTAGGTCATTTACTTTTAACTCAGTACTAACCGGTAGTCATTGAGAATATGACAAAAAGTGACCATTTCTATTTACATACACCAGTTTTGGATTTTTCGAACTCAAATGAGACAAGTCTTTTACGTGTAAAAGACTGGCGCTCTGTGGCCGAAAATTTCTATATAAATAGCTTCTGCCATGCTTCACTTTTTCAGTTACACAGCATAACACAAGGATAATCATCCGTGTTTGGGTTTTGTCTAAGGACATAACCCATGTCCACAACATCTAACTATAAAAACCGTTCAAGCCATTGATTTCAATTTTTGAAGTAAAAACATTGTATTTTCTAATTGTTATTTGAATTAAAATAATACATTTAATGGATGAATATATGTCGATTTCTTTATGGAATTTTTTCTTGACAAGAGACAAATTATACATTGTCCAGATGACGAAAACAGTGTTAACAGTATGTGAATATCATCAAGAGAAGTGAATGGCTTTTCGTGGTTTTTTTTAGAAAGATATATATGTGTTGCTTGTGCTAAAAACATCTTGTATTCTACTTTCCGAAAATATTTAACTATAGATAATATAATAATGATTCTACTGGTTTTTGAAAACCAAGTACATACCTTTACACAACTTTAAAAGTATACATAGAGTAATAGGGTCTAGTTACAGCTTCGGCTATTCTAAAAGATATTTTTGTTTAAATTCCTAACATTGTGTAACAATTAGAAATAATTTTGAATCATTAACATAAACCAGAGATATTTAAAAAAAAGTTCTATTTTATTGGGGTAAATTTATAATGATACACCGCTAGTCCTACAATTTCTTTGAAGTATCAAATGACAGCTACTCGGGTATCCTTGCAAGATAAAGTAGACGGAAAATCATATCTTTTACTTTGGACAAATGACACAGCTTTCGGGTGAAAAAAAAGCTATGTTCAAGTGGTCACTACTCTACTTCCCGTACGGTGAAGTAACAGTTCTACATCTAGTTGTATCTTACATAAAATTTATTTTCCACTATATAATGAAACCCTTCGCAATGCATATTTTCTTATTCACTATTGACGCTTCAGTATTGTTTTGCCATTTAATAAGATACTTATTCCGACCTGTTATTATCTGTTTTAACGTAATTACAAGCCACCAGATGGAACAACGAAAAACACGTGTTTATGGATACTCTTATACCAATTTAACTGATATTACATCCTACACGTTTTACAAGTACTTTCTCTCTTATACTTACTTCAACTTTGAAGTATTATGAATTATATACATTTATCATTTAAATGAAAGAGTAATCAAGGGAACCAAGGTTATAGCGGTAATCAAAAGAATGTAATCCAGGGACAAAGACCAGACATGGAAAAAATACTTAATTGCACGTTAATTATATAAGGAGTTTCTGTGAAATATACGAAATATACACCACAACTGAAACCTTATTTGAATCTTTTACATTTTGGACCCAGATGAAGAACACTTATTAAAGTAAGATCAGATAGCATTCCAAGGAACGTCGTATACAGAACCTGATATGCACTATAACGATGACAAATTAATTATTATCAAGCAGCAAGCGTATAAATGTTTTGATCAATAAATACAAAAATACCAATAATATATATCTTGCAAATTTCAGTATGGTTTACTTGTGTTTCAAGGAGTAACCTCTCATCAGCAGCATTATAATCAAATATTTAGAAAGGTTTAGATGGTTAATAAGTTGACAAAATAATAAATATCAAAATTAAATGATATGAATAATTTTGGTGATAAAGTGGCGAGCAATTATAATGTCTAAAAATGGCATATGAAAAAAAATTAGTCCACAAGTCGCAAGAAGAACAGATTAACAATTACACAAATGGAGCTCAAACAACACAAGCAGCAAGACCAACGTTAAAAGCAGGAATTGAAATTTAAGTACTTCTCTTTAGATTCCTGATTGTTCTGGATAATTCAAAATTTTTTGTGTATGTTTTTTTTTTATCCAAATAAAAATGGAATCTCGATCGTCTTATTCGCTAACTCTAAATTCATTTCTCGAACCAGAAGGGGTTAAAGCTGGAGGATATGGCTCTTCTCTTTCAGTCACCGTTTCTGGAACAGTTGTGGTGTCTTCTGTATGTAGTAAAGATAAAAATCCTTATCTAAAAAGCTGAAATTGAGTTATTCCCCTTTGTACCATTTAACACTTAAGAAATTCTACTCAATGTCCTAAACAATCAGAGCTGAGCTTTGAATTCAATTAGAACCCTTAACTTGTGTAAGGTACTCAGTATATAAATTACTGATCCATCTAATGAAGAATTGAAAATAATGTTTACTCGACTCGCATTTGTGGTTATTCTCCAAGGAATTGTTTCGTACATGGCACAAGGTTTATCAAACATTTGTATTTCAAACATTCATTGGAGATAACAATAATGTAGCCCTTTAAGCATATAAGAGGGAAATGCTTAAAATTATTTGAATTAAAAATAAAAAAAAATATATCAATAAAATTTCACCACAAAATTTCGTCTGCAAAATAAAATTTGGATTACCTGTGGGTTATGACTTTTATTGTTTTGAAGTTATGGAGGGATTACAAAATTTTACTTTCTCATTACTTTGTTATAATTTTTTAATTTTGCCAAAATTCATGAATTGAATTTTTTTAATTCTTTAATTCATTGATTCTTTATTCAACCGCGTATCCAACTATGTATTTAGTTTTCTTATATTAAGCAACTAAACTAAGACACTATTGTATGTTTTTTTTTAATACTAATATTTTGTATTATTATTTTAATATTTCGCCCGTGGTCGATTTGATAAATGTTATGGTAAAACATCGAGCTTAATGGATCTTTGAAATGCTGAATCCGATCGTGCATATCTATTTTCAGTATATGACCACATTGATATTTATGTTTGATACTTCGTTGCGTCATATTTCACACGCAGAGTTGTTCTGCTGTTCATATCTGTTCCTTAATCTCTGTGATCGTACCAATCAGCGCTCAATGAATAATATTTAATCATATATATTATTAGCGCAAATTCTTTATTATTTTATGTGATATAAAATATTGATAAAAAATTCCTACCGTCAACTTTCCGGAAACATGCAGGTAGACCAATAGGTCTGATTTGTGCTTGTTACAATATCTCATCGTTTCCAGCCGCTAGAAGTTCCGTAGCTGTACCTGTTGTAGTATATGTGTATTTATGTTATATGAGTTGTTAATATATTAATCTGCAGTTACAACCGTGTTAATGATAACCATTAAGTGAATTTTAATTATAATATTCTTGTGGAAGATATGATTGAAACATTACAGAATAAAGGCGGATATACCAAGACACAAGAAGGACAATTCAATTACATCAGAATTCAAAGATATTACCAAACCATGAAGGGGAAACAGAGACGTTCTACATACATATTGTAGACAACAGAAGAAACTCCACGTACAAAACAAATACGTTATAAAAACAAGACACAACATTTAAAAATCTAAATCTAAATCTAAATCTTTTGATTTATACGTCAGAAAATCCAACAAAAACTGGAGTTACATTAAGGTGCTCCGTGAAGGTAAGTGAGTACTATTGGGTAGCCGTCAATTTCCTTGGAATGCCAGCTTGGTTAGACAAAAACTCTTACTATAGCTATCTAATCTCCTCTCTGAGATAAAATCTTTAAATTGGTCAATTCAATGGTAATAATTGCCATCTAATATTGTAGTGAAGATAGCAAAACTGCCTGAAATTACGAGTCAAAAGTTAATTATTATATTTATTTTTTGTGCATATATGAGGATAATGAATTCTTGTACTAGATAAGACATATTTCAAATTTTATATCTGAAATAATCATTATCTTTTACAGGTTTATCAATCGTTTCGTAAAAAAATACTTCAGTTGTCACGTTGTTCCTTTGCTTCTTTCGAACTACTTTCTGTAAATCACAACAACAAAAAATACGAAAGGAAATAAATTTGACGATTGTATTGTAAAATGTTTTGTTATTTAAAAAGTAAGTTAAACACAGACAAAGAGGCGACTTTATATATTTTTAATTGGCAACAAAGCATGGTGATGCAAGTCATGTAGCTGTAATCAGCAGGTTCAAAAAATTTCTTGCAAATAACTAAAATGTTAGGTGATTGAATGTAATTTTGAAACTTTCTAAAAGGAAAATCATCATTGAATCAATAAAATTATGCTTGAACTAAATTATAAAGTATACATTTAAGAGTTGGTGAAACGAGCAGCAAAATGTTGTAAATAGTATATGTGTAGTTAAGACAAAGGTGTATGAAAGACTTAACAGGTGTTAAAGTTAGTTTTATCTTTATCGTTGTGAAAAAATCTCAACGTTATATGATAAAAATCCTCACTGTTCTTTGTTTTCCGTCTCCTTTTGTAGCATATGGTAAGTATAATGGTAACAAGCAGAACACTGGTTGCTATAATACCTATCGGTCTGGAAAAAAAATCGAATACCAAAAGGACCGTTTTAGCAGTAAATAAATCTTATCAAAATAAAATTATGACATTTAGTGTTATTAACTCAAAATATTTACTAAAATACTATATAGCTGTTGCTCATGTGTTACAATTATTTCCTACAGTTTCTTCAAAACGTTATGCTTTATTGACAATGTTTAGAACCTTACAGCTAAAGGCTGGCTTAAGGTAAATAAAAATAGCCAAATTTCTATTAGTCTGTCTTCACTTTATTTAAAATAGACAACAATTGAAAAAAACTGTTTTGGTGACATCTATAATCAAACTTTGCAGATCACTTTAAACCAAAATAACTATTAATAAAAGGCGATTATTGCTGAGTTGAGTGTTAATAATATAAAGCACAGATATTGTATACTTACATTATTGTTATTTCTATTGAATCATGTCCTTTTCTTACATTTGTCTTTGATGCTTAAATATACATAGATGATTAGTTAAGCACATTTTGGCGTCAATGTGATATTATGACATAAGCATACTTTTAAAATTACATCATATATAATGTATAATTCTAAAAACCAATATCCCATTTCAATCTTTTACAAGAGACATTGCAATTAATCAAGTCTTTCAAATATACCTTTGCTACCACTAGGTATAAAAAGTTGATATTCATGAGTTTTCACCAATGTATGAACGACGATGTTTTCGATCCAGTCCATTTTAAAATTGGGTTCCAGGCTTTCATTTGCTCATTTTTACCCCAACAGGCGAAAGTGGGGGGGGGGTATTTTCTTATCGCTGGAAACCTATGCTACTATCACTGGTGCAAGATCTGTTCCCTTATATATAGTTTTGTATAACGCATAGCTCATGGTGTAAAATTAAACTTCAATACATAGTAACTTTAAAACTGAAACTTAATAATACTTGAAAGTGTAATCAAGGGAACCAACATTCAAACAAATGCTATACTGCTAGTTTCAGATAGCATTCATAATTTTTATTATACTTATGAAATATACATATGTTTTAATCAATTACTGAAAGAAAATGATACCTACTTCCGGTTGATATTCTTTGCTCAGTTTGTACACCTTGCCTGTCTTCTGTTTCTTTCTTTTTAGTTTTGCTTTATTAAAAGAATCTTTTTACACTAAAGTAGTTTTCAAGAAGATCACAAAAAATATTTGTTTTTAATTTAGTGTCAACGAATAAAACACTAACCTTAAAAGTATCTTTTGAAATATAATTTACCCAATCCATACAAATGTGACGTTAAAAATCAAAACAAACACGAGTATCTCCTCAGTCCTGGCGTATCTATAAAAGTACACGTGGCCTTGTTATACATAACAACTTTAATTTAAATTCACAAAATATAAATACATTATTGTAGTGCTGAATGGGTTCTTAAAATAAAGCTTTGTGACATACAATCTTCAATAATAAGCTTACACAGCTTATATCTGTATAGAGACTATTAACTAATGAAAACATACCTTTTTGTAGGAACAAAACCGGTTGTCGGGTGTTTTGCGGTAAATCCTAGCAAAATTTATGAAAATGTTCGGATGAATAAATATGTTTTAAATGGTAAAGAGTGAGATGTCATTTGAAGAATAAATACCGGTTGCTTTTTTCCAAAGCTAACACTTATCTAAGTAAACATTTAGATATTTTTTCTTATTACCTTGGTCGAAAAGTCTTAAGCAATTATGGTATATTAGTAAGAATAGTGACTACTAACTCAGCCTACCTTATATGTACCAACTAAGTAATTTAACCAATATACGAAGGGTAGGCATTTATATCACTGCATATGAAAGGGTAATCTATCATTTCTAAAATTGAAATAGTATCTTATATTTTGTACAACAAAGCGCAGTATCTTACCGAAAGATGAATCTGGACGTCTTGAGTAACTGACATTAAAAATGCTGTAAAATAGAATAAAAACTAAAATTATAATTCTAGAAAAAACACTTGGGAATATAAAGACATTAGTGAAATGACTTAAAATAAACAGGATAAATAGATGAAGCTTAGAAGTAGCGAAATAGTAGGAGGAATTACAAATGCATCGATTGAAGACAAATTGAAATTCTTTGTAACGAGAAAATATCGTTGCGTTTATACTGCAAAAAAATATGAAGAATGTAAACAATTTTGAATTTACAGTCAAAGCTGTCAACAACTCGGCAACTTCATCACAATATTTCGTTTGTGACGCCACAAAAGACAGTAATATGTAGTTACTTGTAAATATATAGCCTATACATGTTTATATTTATCTGACTGAGGCGAAGACTCCAAGCAATGTTGCATTTTTTTCAAACTAAAGATTCTTTAGCATTTATACGGTTAATTACATTGTGGGAAATAGGACTCCGTCGCGGTTATGAATTAAAAAAAAACAATGAAAAAGAGAACAGATCATATTGCACAATTTAACAACGCTACCTGTTCATGCTGTTTTGAAGACACCTGGAATAGAATTTATCCCATGGTTTACATTTGACCAGGATAACTTCACAATTACAGCCGTCATGACCGTAAAATCCTCTATCGTTGTCACATAAACAGGGTTTTTTGCATCCACTCTTAAGAATGTAACCAACATTTTTGCTTCCTTAAAATGGAATATAGGATTATTTAGTTTCATACATGTTTTAAAAAAAAATTGAATTAGTCTTACTTTGACAGATAAGTACATAAAAAGTTTTAAAAAATGAATAGCATTTAATTGAAAGTATATCCGAAACTCAGGCTATACCAAAAATAGGAATATAAGTTCACAGATGTGGTAAGCGCCTTCTACTTACAGTGTGGTTGTAGGGTGTTAAAACAAATAGTTTATTTTTATCTTATATAAGTTCAAATACAACACCTTATAAAGAAATGGAAAGGTGGAATGACAAAAACGAAATACTGGAATGATATCGAATAGGCAAAATGTCTTAACAGACAGACTTGATCAAGTTACTTCGAAATGAAAGGTTATCAACTGAACATCTAGGCATTGGGTTGCACTTGCAATAGTTTGTTTTAAAAACATTTCCATCGTTTGAGGTCGCAAACTCGTGTTTTGTTTTAAACATTGATTCTGTTGGGTAATAAACTAAAAAAACATCGAAAGCACCACACAATTTAAAAAAAGAGAACTAATTCTATGATCCGTTCATAATTCAGTTGATTTTTAAAGAATGTTGAACATATATTCTATACCATCTACTATTGATACAGACAAATCACCGTCCTTCCTGTCATAATAACGAGTTTACATTACTTTGTAACATAAAATCTGGTGGCATTAAATTTATCCTACACCATCCATATAATAGTATCAGCCTGGTCACTATATGGACAGAAAAAATGTATGCTTTTAGAGAATGTTAACTGACATAACCTACGAACTTAACTTAAACATTTTACTATTGTGACAAAAGAGAGACAATTTATTTCATTCAATTAACAATATGTTTCTATAGTTTGTTTTCAAATTAGCTGTATTATTTTTATTGTTGATACGATCTGCGTGGCTTAGTCATTTTTATTATGATCAGAGCGATAAATACCTAAAGGACACGAATACTCCTCGCAGTTTCCGGTATTCGTTGAATTCGTTACATCAAATAACCACGTACCATTTGGACACGGACGAATTGATCCTCACCACAATCTTGTGTACATTTATGTACAAAAAAACCTATAATATAATGTTGACATTGAACATTTTAGAGATCTTGTTGCAATTCAATTTACCAGATACAATAAATATATTCCATTGATTTGTAAGAGTTTTGTCCCTTAACCTAGGTCTACCTCCTTAAATAGAAACAAAACAATTTACACAAAAACGCAATGTGACAAAAAAAATAAGTTGCAATAAAGGAAGATTTTTTTTTCAAATGGATTAGTCAAACAAAATAGTATTACCTGGAGGACAGTTTTTTTTTTTTTTTTTTGCACCATTTACAACAGACAAGGGAACTTCAATATTCTTAAATACCCAGCAAAACATTTTTTGTTTGGTACTACAGCATTGCATGTATTGATCAAAGCATGAAATGCAAAGCCAATAAGTACTGCCGTCCGTGTCCATTTCTGCAAAAAGTAAAAAATGTACTGTAATTAAGAAGTACGCATTCTCCAGTGTCATATAAAACAATGACAAAAAAATGAACAACGGAAAACTCAATTGACAATAAAGGGAAAACATATAGCCGGGAAGGTCATATCGATCACCAGTTATAAATCACCGTGTAGCCGGATGCTCCAAAAGGCTAAGACGTTCATGAACCTTGCAAGACATCCACCATGCTGCTTGGTTGAAGCTTTGGGCAAAAGAATTAAGTGCAGCAAATTGGTTAACCATGAAAAGTTATGTTGGGAGAGCTTTCATAATCAACTTCTATTTTATTGGTTATATAGTCATTTTCTTAAAATGATGTTATTTTATTTGTTTTTTTTTTTTATTTTATAATTGTAAATTGTTTTTTCAAAGCTAACCTAAACGGCATTTTATACATGTCATTTTTAAGAACCAGAATTGGTTAACTTTTGATTTGATAACTTATAAAGAATTTGGAAAATGGAATATTGCAGAATGGTATATGGGACAATTCCGAATGGTACATGGAACACATTGGCATGGACACAAGGAATAAGTAAACAGAAAAAATCGGGTAGACATTGATAATAAATTTATACTTTTTTATGTAAAGTACTGTATGAAATGAAAAATCATAATTTGTTAATTGTTTAGATGTTGTTCATGCAGTGGATGGCACATCACAAGTTGTGTTCTCAAAATATTCATGTTTTAATCATAAATGCATCCTTTCCAAAACTTGAATGTTGGTTTTTGACGAACGACAACAACTAAAGAGAAATACATTATATATATTTTACATTGAAACAAAAAAGTCCTTGGGGTAAAATTGGGGTAATCCTGTGTCATCATTTTCATTCGATCTGCCTGATTTTTACTTGGACAGCCACTCTACAGTGTAATCAGTGTTATAATACAGGAATTGAAAGTTGAGATAGTGTGGTAACGAGTTTCTCCCAAAGAGGGACTGTTTTTATTCAAAATACGGAAATCAGTAATGAATCAAAAACCAAATGTTTTTTTACCGAACCTTTAAACATGCACTTTAACACCGATAAAAAAAACCGTTAGGGTCAATGATTTGAATAAAGATTTCTATATACAAAAATATCTTTCATTTCAATATTACATAATTCGGTATGTGTACACGTTTTTCATTGAGTAATCTCTTATCAGATGCACTTAAACAAAACACTGAGCAATATTAAAATAATAAATTATATACAAGAAGTACGTTATGTGACCTGTTAAGTTACCACTACATCAAAATAAATTAAAACAAAGTGTGCCAGAGTGTGCTTTGCTTATTTAATTACTATTGTTGTACAAGCAGATTGATCATTTTCATTAAGTAGAATGGCAATTGACGCCTATGGTTGGTAATAAGCAAGTTTCATACAGTCTTGATGTTCATATTATGCTGTACCATGGTGCAGGTGTAACCAATGAGAGGCCAAAACTGAATAATTACATTTTTTTTTAAGAATAAGCATGCCTTTTACAATCATACATTAGCTAGAATTTGTTTTTCTTCATAACTTTATAAAATTTAAACGTGTTAGCTATAAACGTTTTGATTTGTTAAAACAGGACTTTATATATACGAAAAATATATACCAATAAAAATACGAAACAAGTAAGATCCTTACTCCACATTACTGGTTGCCGGTTGGAATTTTACTACACGTACTTATTTTATCCATTTAGGTTACATTTTGTACCAGTGTACCAAATCAGACTCTCATTGCTTCCAAGATCAAAGGTTAAATTCGTATAGTTTACCATTATGCTGAATTCGACTTCTATTATTCGTGTTATAATTGCATATTGATGTCTTGATTGGCCAGTAACTTGTGTCATTGTTCTACTTATTTTGGATTTTTCAGGCAGGTGACAGTGATTTTTAGTTATATGTGGTTATGTATTTTCTACAGGTATTTTTACTCGTTGGTCATTTATGTGACATGCCTTTCTTTTGGTTGAAAAATATTTTTGTCTATTGAGCATTTTGTGAGTCGAACCTGTAGACAGAAGACATAATGATTTTTGTTTAAGATTGATAATTGACTCCATTACTTCATTCTATGTCCTGGAATCTTATATTTATTCTATTTTAGGTTTGTTACTTTATTTAAACAGCTCTCACAGCCAAATATGTCGAAACAGCAGGATATTGCAGAAGGCAATACATTTTTTGCTAGGCGTAGTCTCTTGTCTTTATATTCACAAAAAGGAAAGGTATTATATAAGAGACGCTCAAGGACGAGTCATATTACGGCTACGTTACTGGCAATTGTAATTTTGTTCCTACTACTTGTTGCTCCTTCAGAAATTCTGAAGTTTGTTTATTCTTTATACATCGATGGAACGAGAGAAAGTGCCTTTAAGTTGAAAATGATGAAAATGGTGACGAATTTGATGCAAACGATTAATTTTTCTGTCAGTTTTCTTATATATTTTGTATTTCACAAGGCCTTCCGTTTTCCGTGTCTTAAAAGTATCTCCGTGATTTAATGAACTTCAATGCTGTTTCATTCCTTTTTGTGGTCTTCTAAATGAGCAGCTGAAAGAGACAGTTTAAAACTGAATGTGGATTTGATCTCTTTGTTATTTTATTATATTTAGTTCAGTGAGATTACACTCAGTTTTAGGATTATAAATATATCAACCGATAAATAACTTATAGAATAAAATAAACTATGAGAACAGTAATAAGAATGAAAGATATTGCCTTCTATATAAATAAGATAAATAATTATTTCAATGATATGGTATATTTAACTTGGTATTGCACATATTGTAAATAGTATAAGTGTTGACTGTTCGTGTTCTTAATGTCTGTTTTGACCACAACTATGTTCAATTTATAATTTTACACTAGTTTCCCATATAATGATGACCTACTCTATGTAGATATATATCCATATATACTTTGCAAACCTATCCATCGTTTTGAATGGCAAGTAGAGTGTTGAATGTCTAACAGTTTGTTTATAAATGTTTTTTTGTTTGACTAGCCGATTTGCTAGCAAGTGATTTTGCTTTTATTTCTCTTTATCAATACATGTTCTGGTTTGTTAATATGCAACATTTTATTGGTTGTTGCCTAAGATAACTTTGAGGTTTAATTCATACATGTAGTCATGCTAAGTATGTTATAGGAAATATGATTTGTGATAGTTTATGAAGTATTTGATAGAGTGCAGGATATCATGAAAACTTCGCTGAGAATTTTTTTAAATTGCTATTGTTCAAGGGTGAACATAGACTGAAATAAAATCAATCATTTAAAGTAATGAATGATGAAAACAGAAGGACGGATTTCAAACGTTAACAAGTGGAAAACCCATTCCATGTACTAATTTGTCTAGACATTCAAAGAGCAGAATCCCACAAATATATACATATATAATGATTAAAGGATAAACGAGAAAAAAAACATTTCGAATTATATATCATACAGCCTATAAACGGTGATAAGATACAAATAATCTTTAGGGGTTTTCTGATAAGATATTTTTGTCCAATTTATTGGAAATGAAAATGAAAGTAGAAAGACTAAAATAGCATTGCCAAAGATCAATTAATCAGCATATCTAATCTTGACTCTTGTAATGTAAATTGATATAAGAACTTAATGAATAGAAATCAGTTTGCAGTTTGATTTTTATATAGATATAAGGGTCTTAAAAATTCCCAACGATGTTAGAACTGTCAAATTTGGAAAGCAAAGTTCTGGTCGTTCCCTCCGCGGGACTCGAACTTAATAATAGCGATATAATTCGTTCTATCGAATTTTTATTTTCTTCAAAGTAATATATTTTAAATGACACTTACCATTTTGTAAATATTCTCCAAATAAGCGAAAGGTATTCAATGTCAAAACCGCTCCAAGCTAACCTCCACTAATCAGTACTTTCTTGTGTACAAAATCTTGGACTGGAGACATAACTTGGAGTATTGGATCTAAAACGTAAATATAAACAAGGAATACTTTCTATCGATTGTGTGTGAGTGTGTGCTTAAACAATATCTGGTATTTTCATTTCTTAAGATACATACAAGACCTCAGTTAGGCTTACTTAATTAATCTACTTTAATTTTGGTTCATTTTGTAACGATAAGAAATGCAAGACCGTCTTTGAGAACCCGAACTACATGTGCGCGACAACTACCCTAACAAGAATAAACTCAACTAATAGGTCGTGTCAATCCAAAAATCAACAGTGTATCATGGTACACACCGTGTAAAAGCTAAAAGTAGGTGACTGAATATTGATTTTGGTGTTGGAAGACTATAATCATAGAAACCACTCATAAATTGGTAGTTGCGTTCTCTAGTTTTTGAAGAAGTCCAAGTAGCAACATCGACACTTAGACTTTCAATTGCTTCTTATGATATCAAACTAATTGTTAATTCAGAACATTTGCATGCTAACTTGTCTGCGCTTGTAAATCAAGTGTATTGATGCTATTATTTTTTCTTGTTTCGTATTGTACCATTATAGAGTAATCAAATGAGAAAAGAGAGACTTGTTCTTTTAAAAATATGTACATCTACATTTAATAGATTTATGAATAACTATCTCATGTCTATCTAATAGTAAGCCACGTTAGAGGTACTGACTTGTTCAGCAGAAGAATTAATACAAAGTAGTCCTTAGGTGTGAAGAATTATAAATACGAAATTTGAATTCAGTGTAGAGTCTTGGATATTGACAATTAGAGTTACTAGTTTTGATACCGAGTATTGCACACATACATGTGTTAAGTTTAGTCTTCTCGACGTATTGAACAAAATACTCATATAGTTCTACCGTCTTGTATTTATATCTATGGCATTTACCATCATATAAAAAATGTGTTAATATAGCATTATTATCAAGAGCGATATTTTCCCGTTTTGTAGAATATAATGCCGAAAATTAAGACAAAAAGAAATCTTCTACTTGACACAGTATGACAAACGTTTAATACAGTCTCTGGTAGAAACAAGGACGGCTCAAAATAATTATCTGGAATTTTAGTTTGCGAAATTAGATAGGGAAATTAACGCATCGTTCAACTGACCCGACATTTAGTCGTTATGATATTCAAATATTCCTTGTGTGGTATTTTCCGCATTTAATGTGCGGAAGCGCAAGCATAAAACACGAATCCCGCGGTTTTGACGTTACGACGTCTTACTTCGTTTGGGTCATCTATTTTGTCTATTACTATTCAAGGTCAGTAAATCCTAATAGGCATCTATATTCTATTATTATCTCCATTTTTGTGGAGCTTATCCTGAGTATCATTTCTATCATCAATTGTTTTGAGAAATTGGCTTATAGACAAGAACTTGTGTACATTTAAAGGGTCATTACTCTATTAATCTGTCGCTTCTCCTTCAGGTGCAAAACTAAGTACCTATTCTTTTAGTTCGCTGCACTTTTTGTACCAGTCGTTGAAGCTTAGAAAATTTTAATAGAAATCTTAAGCCAAAGACATATTGTCAGCAGTTTGTTTAAGATAATACTGCGGCAGAACCAGTAGACACATTTGGCGACTTAAATGTTATAGAGTTCATAATGAGATGAGTCATAGTTTTCCTTTCCTCGTATGTCTACCAGGGACTTGACTTTTTATGAGCAACTCGGCGGGTGTTTCTAGGAAAGCAGAGGACGATCACCCTACTGGTGCACCTGGTCCATGCTCCCAGTTTTTAGTGGAGTCCGAGTTGCTCATTTGCTTTTGTTACTTTGTATGTACGATTTTTTAGTTACTATATGTTCTTTGTTGTGTATGTCTGTTTTCCTTGTCTGGTCTTTGTCCCTGGATTACATTCTTTTGATTACCGCTATAACCTTGGTTCCCTTGATTATTCCTTTAAAGTTGAATGAATATCGCAAACTGTCAACTAAAGGTATTTAATTTCATCATTATAACAATCGAGATTCGATGAGTTCGTTATGATGTTAAAAAACAAAGCAAGTTGATTTTTTTCAACATTCAAAATAAACGAGTCATAAAACCTTTTTCTCTATGCTTCCTTTTGAATATTGGCTGCTTGACATTCAATATCTTTTAAGACGCAAGTTTTAGCGATTATCTGTCTTAGATATAGACGTCATATGTTGTTACGTAAGAAATGTAACAATGTCGTTTTCGCCCAGTTAGATTGTTATGTTACATGTAAGACATGTGGCGCAATCACACAACATCAAATCGCAACGTCATTTTTTATATTATCTATTTGTTTCACATCATCCCAGGGTGTGATATCAAACATGCTGAAACTGACAATCTGTGCCCACACACTTATAAATAAGGAAAGAAAGTAAGCCACATTATAATCTTCATCATTTTCTACTAGTGATTTGATTTGACGTTCGTCTTCGGTATAAGAAAACCATTTTTTACAACACTTAATTACAATTTATTCGAAGCAGCGTTACAAAGAACTATATCACACGAACTATATCACACGAAGAGACAAATTAATAAGCATAATACGAAATATTAACCTCACCAAAGTAGCAGCAGTGTGTTAAAATGATGAATGTGCTATATTTCTATATTATTTTATACAAAGTATATGGGTATCATATACTTCCATAGACTGAAAAACTCAGAATATATAGACCTTTTTCATGAAATTTAAAATGTTCTATTAATGATCCTTGATTATCTTATTGTTTCTATTTAAAATGATTTAAACATAAAGTGACTTATAAGTTCAAAAAGCCGTGTGTTTGCTACATACATATCTTATATAACATAAATATAATAAAACTATATAAACACAGGTCACTACAATTAAAAAACCTTTTACTTACTTAAATATTCCCCAGTTTGACTTCGATTTTTAAAGGGTATTTCTCCACACCGACAGACTGGCTTATTGTTCGATTAGAGATATTGACAGCATTAGATTTCCAGTTCCAGCTTTGATTTATTAGAACTGTAATTAGTACTTGGGTACTTTAGATAGCATTTTTCAAACAATTTAGGTACTAACCGAAGTGAAAATCATATAATTTAAAAGAAACAAATGTTTCTGTCCTTTACCCCCCAAATGAGACCGCTAACCAGGCTGTCTTGTCATGGTGGGTTATGTCCCTTTGCAAAACTTGCTTAATTGACTTCATCGTTAATATGAAAAAAAGTCTATCTTTCAACATTTCACTAGAAAATAGATATTACAAAAATAACATTGTAGGTAAAACAAGAGATCTAAAAACTTAAAACAATTCAAAGGCATTATTACATAAGTAGGTTTCAATGAGACCAACACTTCTGCAAAACTTCAATTTTGACAAAATTTTGCCGTAAATATATAAAATCACATATACATGGTTTAAAATGGATAAGAAAGTGAAAACAAAAAAAAGCAAAAAAAAAAAGATATATTACATTTATAACAAATATGTATATACATTTATAACAACAAACCAATCTTTTCGATCTGAGAGGTGAATCAGTACACGACAAATCTTTTACATATAAAAGATTGTCGACAAATCCCAAGTTCAGATCCTACAATAGGTTTACCTGTAAAATCTGCTAGACATGGGTTTTTATATTTAAGTATATTAACAAAAACATTATTGAATTAGGTCACATTTTCACTGAGTGAAAGACATTTATATTACAAAAAAAGTCGGTGAAAATTACCTCAAATAAACCCATTTCAATGCCTATTTTAAAAGATCAACCTTTCACGTTGAAAAACTGTCTTGCTTGAATCATCGATATAAAAGGGATCATATGGTTATTGTCTGGGCTTTAAATGCCCTTACATATATTTTGTTTAATTCAAAATATCTATAATATTCACTCTACATAAATATTATTTTTTTAAAATAACTTTCAGATGTATCCCCATCACTTTAGAGCAATATTTCATGCATCTAAAGAATTATTTTATTATCTTGTTTTGTATGAAGCTCAATGCTAGACAGTTTCCAACAAACAACAGTTCCCCTGACAACTTAGTCATACATTTTGTAATTAAAAAAAAGTCGGATTTTATATATAAAACAAAATGATTCCCATTTTATATTGATACGATAAATATTTTTTAAAGTATTGCAACCCGACAATCATTTAATTACGCAACATATTTAAGTAACCTGGTGAACTAATGTAACAAGTATTAATACTTGAGTGTAAGTTAGAAAATGTATGTCGGACATACGATCTAACGATAATACTTTTACTGTGTAGGAGTAAAAATAATACCTCATTGCACATATAAAATTCTGATATTTTACATGGACTTTGACATCTCCTTCCGTACATCATCATAGAATGACTCGTATATTGTATTAACGTAACTTCGTAATATTATAATAGTTGAAATTTGTAAATGTACTTTAAATATACAATTATGTAAAAAAAAATATTTCAATTCCTCAGCTTTCAGAAGTAAACTATATTATATGAGTTACGTAACAGCCTACAACCGATACTCTATATCATTGTCTGTCTCACTTTTAGTTCATCTGTTTGATAGTCAAATATTCGTTACGAAATTTAAAATAAAATTGCTTTAAAATACATAAAATGTTGAATATTTTGATATCTTCCGGTCAGCATGAACATGATAATTCACTATTCTGATTAAATAATAAGTAATATGCTCTGTTAAATACATATACTTTTTTACTAGTCTTAAATGTAAATAATTTTGAAAACTTATTTAAACATCTCTATTAAAAATGACCCTACATATATATCCGAGAATATGATTAGGTTTGCTTTTGCTTATGTGCTTCAACTTAATGACAAATTTAACCAGAAAACGAATTGGGTACTCCATCAGAACAGTTTACATCCTATATTCCTTCCTTGAACCCGAAGGTGCTAAAACTGGTTCTTCTGACTGTACTGGATTAGATACGGTTTCAGCATTACCATTATGCTCCTCTGCAAAAAATGTTGTGAACTTAAACCTTTACAGAAGAATTCAATTTAGATACTACAAACCAGGTGGTTATATTATAACTGCTGGTGTAAATACACACGAAGGTTAGTTTACATGCCTTCCAGTGTATTTACACCGGCAGTTATAAAACATAGTTTACATATAAATTGTTAAGAAATACATATGTGCTTTATGAGAAAAATTGTGACATATTGTATACATGGACAAAACATAAAGATCATACGAAGGAATACGCAAGGCATGAATTGTAGAGCTACTGTACTAAGAATGGTTAGAAAATAAGTATATACTGTAACAGTGTCGTGAGAACATATACACTGACCACTTTTTGTCTAGCTGTCATTGTCCAATAATGTTCTTGTTGATTTGAGAGCATAAATCAGTGTGACTGGTCGTGAGCTTTCAAACGATAAAACATGACATGTAGATATCATGTGAAATTTATGAAGGGAAGTTATATTAAATTGGTTTCATGATAAAGGTCCTAAATGACAATTATTTGTGGGAAAGCGTATCGAAAGAAGTCACCATGAGAAATAAGTATGAGTTATATGATATAAGATATTGAAAGAGTATACATATAACAGAATACCTTCATTTCTGATAAAACATGAAGCACGTCCTACAGGTCTGTCTTCTTTTGGTAATAATGGTTTGAATATAATACCCTCGTTCTGTTCTTCTGGAGCTGTCAATGATATTCCTGAATCCGCCAGCGTTTTCACTTCTGTCAAGGGAATGTCCTTTAATTCTGTATCGTGTTCCAATGGACAATTCTGGTAGCTTATGGTCGTCGCTAAGATAGTGTAAGCATTATGTAATATAATTTTACATTTATGTTTTCTGAAATTAATTTTAGGAGACATAAATCTAATTTGTTTTTGTGAGTTCTGATGAGAATTTTAATTTCGTATTAAATAATTACAACTACTGTTTGTTTCCTACTCAATCATATTATATTTATAGATGTCTTATTGCTCTTTTGCCTTTATCTATCACGACCTAATTGCTCATGCAATGTACGGAATTTGACAAAAAAAAAAAACCAAGGAGTTAAAAAATATTTATCACGGAACATTTAAACCATTTACCATATTTTGTGGTGGACGCGTTTGTCAACAAACGGTCGGCATTCTAATGGGAACAAATTGTGCTCCTCGACTTGCTGATCTATTCCTTCACTCTTATGAGAATTACTGTATAGCTGAACTTGCGATAAAGAATACTACAGACACTGTAAAGTCAGCCTCATATCTTGACCTACACTTAGAGATCGATGTTAAAGGAAAATTTTTAACCAAGCTTTACGACAAACGTAATGACTTTTCATTCAGAATTGTCAACTTTCTTTTCATCTGTGGCAACATCATTTCAGCAACTGCGTATGGACTTTTCATATCACAACTCATACGTTATTCCAGAGCTTGCCGTAACTACGCAGACTTTTTGTATCGCATTAGACGATTAGGCTTCTGGAACAGGATTTTGTTGCTACAAGATTGAAGTCATCACTACAGAAGTTTTGTGATCATGAACTCGTGGATCATTACGGTGTATCCATCTGCACCATGAAAATTGATGTGTTCTATGTGTCGTAGTATTCCTTTGCTCTTTTGTCTACTCCTAACTTGACTTTTTATGCGCAACTTGGCGGGTGTTTATAGAAAAGCAGAAGACACTTACCCTCCCGGTGCACCTGGTCGATGCTCCAAGTTTTTAGTGGAGTGGGAGTACCTCACTTACTTTTGTAAGTTTGTATTAATTTAGTTACTTTATGTTCTTTGTTGTTTTGTCTGTTTTTCATGTCTGGCCTTTGTCCTTGGATTACATTATTTTGATTTCCGCTAGAATCACGGTTCCCTTGATTACTCCTTCTAATGACCGATCTTAATGTTTTTCATATTTGTGTTCATAAAATGAAATAACTTACATGGAAGGGAGTTTTGATTTCTCAAGCGCACACGAATTACAAAGAAACAGGCAGGCACAATCCCAATAATTATAATGATGGTTATGGTGAGTCTTAAAAAAATAATGAAATAATTAATAGATAGTGTAACAAGTTGATTTTTATCTCAACTTTATATAAAATTATTTATTGAAAAGGAATAGTCTATAACACGGAATTTAGTAATGACTGAACTGAAGGAAAAATGTGGATTGCATAAAAAAGAAACCTGCTTTACAGTGCATTTTTAAATTGTTGGTGTGTCCGCTTCTGACACGTATATACTAAATTCACATTAGTATACAACTTAATTATATCGATACGACATGAGCATGTTTTTACTTAATTGTTCTTGTTTAAGATTGTGAACATTAGAAAATGAAAATCAATGCAGTCTTACTTTTCTTCAAACCAGCTGCGTTTTGATAATTTTGGTTTCTGTAGGTCAAAATGTTGTGCTTCAATATAAATAAAAAATAAATATACTAATATATTTTGAAGAGCATTTTTCCCATTTTTTATATCACTGCGAGAGCCCTTGCGTTTAAATACAACCATGATCTGGATTTAAATTAAGAATGACAACTGTAGAGTCCATCCATATATTGTTTGTTTTTTTACTGTACACATCCGGGGTATGACCGATACTTACAAAAATGTATTGGGATGAGTATACCATGTAACCGAACTTTTTTCAAATCATGTGGCGAAAATAGTCTATTTAAAATTCACATTAATTGTACATGAAATTAATGCTATTTTGACATGAATATTTGTCTAATATTATATTTACGCTAAAACTCAGAGGAAATTCCTGTGAAGGCTCTGCACATATTGAGTTAATGTGATCTTATATCATTGTTTTGTTCGCAGAGTTCCGGCCAAAATCATAGGAAATCGTGTGACAATAGTTTTCCTGTGTAAATGTGTGAAAAAAATTTCAGTTTATACCTAAAAGTACGAATTCTGAATTTGTTTTTGCTGCTTCAAACAGTTTAAGTTCATGACAAGAATAACCACAAAATGACTATAACTATAAGTACGCGAATAAATTGAATATTCTGGTCCAAACCAAGTTGTTTCCGAATAAAAATCGAAAATATCTTTGAGTTCAGAAGTTGCAACGATCTTATGAAGTGATAGTATTGCTTCTATGCTATTAAGCATAATTTAACCCCTTATATAAACCCATGTACAATTTGTACATTTAGTTTCTTTGTAATTTTTGAAGATACAAGCAATATGAAGATGTTAACCCTTAGAGACATGCACTTCTAATTGTCTGGCAATAAATGCATTTAAAACATTAACAAGTTGCACAAGAATATTTTTTCAAAGTATTTCGAAGTTACCAAAAAACGAGGTTAGTTTGCTTAAATTGACTTTTTAATTCTTTTAACGCCAGAGTAAAAGTCTTTTAAACGTCTGTTTTTTTTTTTTTTCTAAATTGACGGTCATTTACTAAGGAAAACGTGTGTTGCGTAAATGAATTACTCTGAAATGAACGAAAATTTTACTTATTCTCTTTAACAATATATGCATCTGCTGCTTAAAGGATCAAACTTTTAGAGTTTTCCAGTCTTTAGTGGTACAAATAGCAGATTTGTCAATGATTTGTAAAAAGTGGATGTAAACAATGCATAATGTGTCTCATTTTTTCTCTTTTGCCCATAAACGGATTGTAAGAAATCTCAAATACGTATTAGACACCCGCATAGTCCCCTCTTAGGCGGTAAAATTCTTATATTTCTCATAAATGCTTTCATAATAAGAAAATACCAAATTTCTATTCAACGCCGGTTAGGAGCGGTATCATTTCGAGACCAAAAATTTATATTAAGTAATCAAGAGTAATCAAGGGAACCAGCGGAAATCAAAAGAATGTAATCTAGGGTCAAAGATCAGACATGGAAAACAGACACACACAACAAAGAACACAAGCTAACTAAAATGATACATACAAAGTAACAAAAGTAAATGAGCAACTCGGACTCCACTGAAAACAGACTTGTTTATGTACATGTAAAATGTGTGCTTCATCGAATAAAGACTCACTCGCGAGCAACGATGTCATCAAAACAATTATTATAAATTTGGTAGTGCATTCAATGTTGTTATATGCTAAATCATGTCCTACTAATATGCGATGAATACACTTTCTCCCTTATGTTTTGTCATTATTTCAAGTAAGAATATACTGTTAATGTTATTCCAAATGATAAACTTACTAGTTGAGTTATTCTTGTTAATTGTTAATTGATTGTCTGTTTCTTCGTTTGAAGCGTCTCTACGAAAACAAATAAATTAATGACACTGCACGATTAATACACATTACTGCGTATACGCTCATGTAAGATGTTGTACGATGTCTAAAATTAAAGAATTAAAATCTAGACAATGAAAGATCTTGGGTTCACAATTGCCACAAAAAAGAAACCACAAATTTATAAGGCACATATTTGGGTAATATTATTTTTATAAATCACTTAAAGTCGATAAAACAAATTGTACTTTTTTGCAATGATATTTTATTTTGTATTTAGTTGATTGTTTTATCATTAACTTCCTACATATTCTGTTTTCAGCTGATAAGAAGCAACACCTCGAAAAACGAATGCTGCATACCAGAATTTGCCTTTATTTTCATGATTGGTAATGGTACTTTCTTTAACGTACTATAATAATTTGTTTACTTTATTTGCACATGCTTGTTTAGTTCGCTTAAGTAAAATATATATGACAAAATTCTATAAAAATCTAACCAAAAAAAAAAAGAAAAAAAAACTTGATGATCGAAACCAAACCAACCAATCTAACAAAAAAGTATTAGCTATTTTGTTTTATCAACATTAAAGTTATTTAAGGCTGTTATATTTTTTTTGGTCTAAGAAGAAATAACCTAAACTAATTTGTTTCCAATTGTGTACAAAGGACAAAAAAAATTAACTGCCCTATAATTCAATTTTCATATCAACATTTAAGGAGTAAACCATTAAAAAATGTTGATGACGTCACAGTTACAAAATTTGGTCCATTTAGAAAGTGTGTAACATCTGAAATTATTGTTTTCCCAAAATGTCTATGAAATTGTGGTAATTGAAAAAGTTGTCTGTTTTTTATCTTTAAAACTCTTTCATATGGCAGATTAAGGATCATTTTTTTATTTGAAATTTATTCTGATAATTTGTTAGAAATATCATTTTTTAAACAAACCTTGATGAAATGCATGTATGTGCATTTCAATTCTTTTAAAAGGGAGTTTTAGCAAAAGTAGAAAATATAACATACCCGAAGTTTTCTTCTTTATGTAAAGGAATGTTTACTCCAGCTACAAGGGAGAAATTGAAACATCGACACCTTTTAATTGACTTGAATTAACACTGAAATTTCAATTTGTAAGATAAAGCCTAAAATAGAAATGGTTTCATTTTTTTCCTCACTTACTTTTGTAACTTTTTCTATTCTAAAAAATGAATTACCAGATTACTAGATTTCTCAATCAAGGCATTTAAAGACTGTATTTTCAGCGCGAGAGCTGACATAAGTGTTAAATTACAGCCATTTAATTATTAAAATTTGAGAAATCTTATAATCAACGATTTTAAATGTAAGACACTCTTTCTCAAATTGCAAAGTAAAATTAATTTATGATTGAATTAGAAAAGCTCTATTGCTTAAAGCAAATCAAATTGTTTTGCATGATGCCATTACAGTGGGCTTCATATCGTTCATGTATTCGGAAAAACAAACGCAAATGCTAAATCACTAGTACTTTTACAACAGGTCAAGAGATGAATAAGTTCACTAGAAATTAGACAACATTCAGAGTACAATATGTTAGGATTAAAATGAGGATTTGAATGAAGGAAAACAGTTCCTATTACCTGTTTCTCCAAATGGGCATATATTTTACCAACTGATGTCTTTGAGGTCACAGGCATTGACCACTCAATTTGCAAAACAACAAAATACAACAAAGTTACACTTTTAACCCTTTCAATGCGTACTAAACTCCTATGATACATGTTTTACCCTTCAAAACAACAAAATGTGAATATAACCTTACCATTGGTTTTGTCTTTGATATTAGAATGAAAAGAATTCAGGATCTGAGGCTTGGCATCAATAAAAGGATCTGAAATACTTTAATTATTTTGTTTTTCTTAAAAAGATCAATGTAACAGAATAGTATTGTCCTAAAGTTTGTCAGTATCATGTAAACCCATAAACGCAACATTTTTTGTTAATTCTAAGGTTATTCCAATACTTCAAACTATACGTAGGTTCATTTGAAGAAAAAGTAAGTTTTACTAAGTCCTCCTGTGTCAGTTTTTAAATCATTTCTTTTATTTAAGTTACCTTGTATGACATTTTTCCCATGAAATTTATCGCTAAAAATCTTTAGATGTAAACTGTACATAATTAACCCAGCGGCAAATACAGAAATTCCGAAATAAAGGGACCGCTAACTGGTATAAGGTGCGCTCAATTTGTTTTCTTTGAATTGATTTTTTAGCATAATGAATTTCTAACATAAGGGTATCTCCCGCATTTTTATCCTCCTATAGAACAACATATACGTGACAGCCTCGTACGCTTCCGCTTATTTATACCTGTTATTTATGCAAGAACCATTTAAAGCTAGTTTTGTTCCATTTGGACAATTCTTCGAAACAATTTTGCAGTTGCAACTATCTAAGCCATAGAACCCAATTGATGTATCACAAAGGCAAGGTCTACTACAGCCGAAACGTGGTATGTAGTTGATCATTGTTGAACCTATAAATAAGTTTTAAGGATATCTTTATTCATTGTACATATAAAAGTGTACCAAATTTATATTCATAAGCAAAAAGATATTACCGTATTTCATGGAAGATAAGAGTGATGGTGAAAAAACTTCAAATATATCTATTATTTATAGATATCCATGTCAATTTATTCAAAGAATTAGGTACACTTTAATGGGCAAAAAGATACAGCTTTAGTAAATACCTTATACTGGTGCTCTTAAACTTCATTTATGTGCGAATGTTTGTACAAACCAGATGGACAAGTGTAGTCTATACAGGATGTTGGAAATTCGGAGTTGGTTTCATCAAAGAGCCATTTACCATTTTCACAAGGAGTACATTCATCATTATCATAGTGGCTGGTACATTTCTTCACATAATGCCCTGGAATGAAATAGCACGCCACTTTGATTTCATTAACAGATATATTCTAGGTCTTAACAGTTTCAATCTACAAAAGGAATTTAAAGCAAAAATATTGATCATATTTAACCATCATTCTCTCTCAATCAAAGAAATTAGTGAATCCATGCAGCTTTACTATCTATATGGACTATATATCATATGCCTAAGTTAAATTTAACAAATGCACATTTTTTTAAAATATTTTAAATTTAACCGGTTTCTGTACCTAAAGAGCAATTCTTTTTCACTCCTTTGCAACAAATATTTGCCATTTTATTGCCCTCCTCCCATACAATGCGTTGAATGTAACCATCTTCACAGTGTGTATCCAAAGCCAAAACTGTATATAGAATGTGACTTAGTATGGCATAGGCAAGTACTCTGTTCCTGTTTGCCCGCTGCAAAAATAGTAACAAAAAGTTATTACAAAGGCAAGTACTCTGTTCCTGTTTGCCCGCTCCAAAAATAGTAAAAAAAAGTTATTACAAAGGCAAGTACTCTGTTCCTGTTTGCCCGCTCCAAAAATAGTAAAAAAAAGTTATTACAAAGGCAAGTACTCTGTTCCTGTTTGCCCGCTGCAAAAATAGTAAAAAAAAGTTATTACAAAGGCAAGTACTCTGTTCCTGTTTGCCCGCTGCAAAAATAGTAAAAAAAAAGTTATTACAATAATAATTTGATATTATAGTTTCTTCACCCTCTCTTTGCAAGTAGAAATTAGTCAAATGTGTAGTTAAACTCATAGATACGATCAAAACACCTTAAACACTGGCTTTATTCATTCTTTAGTGCTACAGTAAGTATGCTCTTTTGACATACTATGGTAGAATTCATTGGTGCTGGTTCTCACATTTTTTTTCGATATGTTTTGCTCTTAATACTTCTTGTTTACACCTTATTTTTTTAATCTTGGAACTCTTATATCTGCAAATAAGAGGTTACTCGTTGAAATACGTGTATAGCATACCAAAATTCAAAGTATTGATTAAAACTGTATCTTCATAATTTATCAATTATTTTACATACTTGTTCCTTTAGAAATGATCTCAAGAGTTATCAATGAGTGTATTTATTCAATCTTTGTATACAAATATCTAACATAGAAATAAGGCCAATATATGTACAAGTGTAACCTAAATATAAAAAAAACCTCTTTTTCTACTATAGAATGTTTAAACAAGTTTTGGTTTACCGATGTTACAAATACCTTTAAACTTTAAGAATTTATATCAAGTGTAATAGTATGTGGTCTGAGATACCCCCGTGCACTCCCACCCAACTCATCAACCAAAATATGATTCTCAGGTACCCTTATACCTCCCATTTACGAATCTTTTTGTCGCCAAAAAATAAACTGAAGCATTTTTTTTTATTTTATACTTTGTTGAGGCAAAAATGTATTTTTAAGTATTTTTTATTATACCAACTTTTTTTCTGCAGTATGTAGTAAACTGACATATGTATATATCATCATGTAGCCAAATGTCTCAGCTTTACAACAGTACCAAGAAAGTTACGGTAACACTTAGGGGTTTGCGGTAAAATGAAGAAAGTACCCCTACCCCGCCGAAAAATCGCTTAAATTGACATATTTTTCAATGTCAAAACCCCTAGAGTATTAATTCTTTAGTAAAAAATGATTATTTTATTTTAATTTATATTAATTTTCTATTTATCATTATCACAATGTATACTTTTAAATATGCAAAAGCTTGTCTGAAGTACGGTATTAGAAAGCAATTGCCAATTATAGCTGAAATTGAAGAAAATATGAAATTCTGAAATTCCGCTTTTTATAAAAACCTCATTATTATCACATTAAAACTAAAAAATACGCCCCTGAAATGAGAGAATATGTTGAATACATCGATAATTAAAACAACAGCACCCAACATGCCTATTGTACACCGTTTTTATATTAATTATTAACATTTTAGTTCAAACTGAGGTATTTTTTATCATGGGTAGGGGTGGCAATTTTCCACTTAGCTTGACTTGGAAAAATTCAAATATTTATTACTTGATCTCATTTGGAAACTAAGATATAGTAATGAACCGTTTCATACAAAAGCTTGTTTAAACTACGGTATTCTGAAAAAAAGACAATATATCGGGTGATATAGTAGAAAATTCATAAATTCTGAAAATTCCCATTTTACCGATCTTATAGTCATGTCACTCCAAGAGGAAAATCTAAGCGCTTGAACTAATCAGATATGTTAGGTACACCATTATCTTAATTATGACTAATATATGAGTTCTACAATGTCAGTATGTTGTGAATGAGAATTTCGTTTGATAATGAGACCAATTTTCTAGGGGAACGGGTAATATTTGTAACATTTTTTTTTAAATCCTTTTCTTGAAAAATAGTTTTTCGTGGTTCATGTATGTAGACAATTTTTTGACAAATTCTGACTATGAAAATCGCCAAAATTCATCAAAAGAACTCGAGAAGTATAAACTGTGACAAAACTAAACAGAAAATAATAAATAATAAAGCAATTTTTAACTGAAGCATTAATACTCTAGAGGTTTTGACAATGAAAAATATGTCAATTTAAGCGATATTAGCAAACCCTTGATGTTACCGCAACTTTCTTGGTGCTATTGTAAACCTGAGACAGTGGGCTATACGATGATTCCTGTAGTTGTTCCGTTTATTCACACATATTATTCAAGGAAGGCTAAAACTCTCAAAAAATTGAGTCACAAAAATCTTGGCTTTTTACCCAGGGGTACAAATATAGGCTTATACTGAAAAAGAATCCGAGAATAGTCTTTGGCGACAAATTGATTCGGTAATGGTAGGTATAAATTTACCTAAAAGTCACCATGAAGTTAATGAGTGGGGGAGGGGGTGCACCGTGGACCCTCCCAACCCATGGACTACAAGTGTTTGTAAGAAACAGGCAAAATTGGTGGAAACATGCATGGCAAAACCCCACCGATCCGACAATATGATTTCACTCAAAGATACTTTCTTTATCTGAAAAGACCATTATTTGTTCTCCGCATCATTGGATTTGCTCAGAAATTGTTCAATGCAATCTTAGAAAAATGAGGTATTTGACAGAGTTATCTGCCCTTAAAATGTTCATATTCAGTGCAGTTAAATGAAACTCAATATTAATGTTCCAGCATGATGAAGAAAATCTTGTCTGTTTCCCTTTAATCTAATTGTGAAAATAATCAAATCAAACTATCAAAATGGTTTTTTTTGTATTCCATGTTTCACCCACAGTGGCACTGCCTGATTCTTACAAACACTGACACTTAAAAATGTCTGGCTAAGACGGGTTATCGGTTTATTTAGGTTTCGGTTAAGGCATGCTTTAATGCATACTAGGTTTTATACTATAGTTTAGATTATCAATGCTGCTCTAACATCATTAACCTTTGTCGTCGCATTTGATTTCATTATTTAACTAAATTTAAGTACCTTCTGTGAGAACTAAACGTTTTTATAATATGGATTTGATTATTGATACCAATTAATAACTTTATAAATGTTCTCTTACCATTGTAATAAAAAAGAAATAAAATAGCTGTAATGTGCTTTGTTTACTTTGTTTTCTCTAAATACAGACATATAATTTTCATTCTATATTTAGAAAGGTGTTTCCGATAAATATTTATAACTTGCAAAAATAGAACTCTGCAAAATTTGTTTGTTTTTTTCAACATTTTTTAAACATTTTTGTAAAACTATTCTATTGCATAAAAAAGTAAATGCAATGGAAAACATTTTTTCACAATAAAACAACAAGTCTTTATACAATTTTGTAATTTTTCAAACGACTTTGTGTTTGTTGTTTTTGTTTGTGTGTGTGTTGCTGCTGTTGTTCTTTACTAAATTAGAATACTCACCATTGCTTTTCATAATATTTTATGTAGTTCCTCACTTAGTCACTGTTGTATGCCCTAGGACACAATTCCTTGAATTGAAACAACCCTTTATAAACAATTATCCAAAATCAGATTAGCTTATAAAATTAAAGCCAAACAGTCTCTGTTAGTTTTTTTTACTATAATTACACTCTTTCGTTTATCTTAAAAAATGTCTACAAAGTTTGCATATTAGTCTTACGTAATGAATGGCGGATCGATCCAACTTTTCTACTTGGGAATTCCCCTGATATAGAACGTTTGTCGTAAAGTTTTGTCAATAGTTTTCCTCTACCATCGATTTCTAAGTGTAGGTCAAGATATGAGGTTGACTTCACACTGTGAAGTGGTTGTCATCATGAACTCGTGGATCGTTATTGTGTATCCACCTGCACCATGAAAACTGATTTATTCAACGGGTCATAGTTTACCTTTCCTCATTTGTCTACCCCAGACTTGACTTTATATGAGCAACTCGGCGGAAATGCAGAGCACGCTTATCCTACCGGTGCACCTGGTCCATGCTCCCAGTTTTTAGTGGAGTCCGAGTTGCTCATTTGCTCATTTATTTATTCATTTAATTTTTGTGGGCATAAAATAGATTTGTTTGTATCCATTTTTATTGACATGTTTATATTGTGTCACAAATATTATTTGTTACACCAAACTTAAAACTTTGTCATCCTTATGTTTGTTCGATAGAACATCAACGAATGTTATATATATATGTACGTCCAATAATGAACCCATAGTCGTTTCATAGAGAAGCACATTTTATTGATGTAACATGTGCAACGCCTCTAAGACTTTTGACATAACATATAATGTTTGTTCAATGAAACACGACTAGATTATCTCCCTTTTGTCACAAAAATTAATTTTTAAAATAAATAACGGTAATAATTCAGTAAAATCTAAAACACAGATGTGTTTGATTAATTGCTAATAAACTGCTTCAAATATAGAGTGCCATTGTTACCTCTGTATTTATATTTAAACGTTTCGTAAATGCACTCATGTATTTAACTGTTTATCATTGTATCGACATTATTTAATAACCTTATTTCTATCCCATGATCCTTTGTACTGGTGCTTGTAAATATCATAGTTTTAGTTCCTTGTTTGACCACATAAATTCGGTAATGGCATGGTAATGATAATGAAATGGTACGTAAAACGACATACATTCTTTTGTACGAACCTAACAATAAACGTTGTAAAGCATTTTACTTTCGATTTTCCTTTATTTCCCTTTTAAACTTTTAATGAACCACACATCTATTTTCGTTTTGAATATCCAATGTTTAAGCTAAAATATATACAAGATGTCGAAACCGTTATGGATAAAAAAAAAATAAAACTCGAGAACGGACTCAATTATGTCCTTCATTAAAATAAAACGTATATATGTTTTACATTTTCCGTTGAGTTAGCTATTGAAATATACTCTTTAATCGATCAAATGAAACACTTTCAATCATTTCTTTTTCTTGTTTAGGGTAGGTTTGATGACAAAGATATATAAAATACATCCCAAGAGTGTTTAAAAATGCACTTTATAGATTGCATTAGTTTAGCTGATGACTAGAAAATAAATTAGAAATACATCTTTTTGCAGATTTTGAATGAATTTGTTTACTGACATAAAATAGAAAATTGACATTATTGATTAGTTTTCAAATGTAATATGCATCAACGTGCTTTCAATTGTCCTTTGTTTCACTATGTCTTATATCGTAGATGAAGCCTGGAATTCGTGTTGTACGGGGACCAGATTGGTCTAGCGGCAAACAGGACAGCGGGGAAGGGTTTCTAGGGACTGTGGTCTACGTTCCAAAGTCGGGTTCTGATGACAAGAGTGTAACAGTTATATGGGATACAGGCAGAGAGGTTAGATACAAAGCAGGTCTGAATGGAAAATATGACTTGAGAGTATTTGACAATGCTCAAATAGGTAAGAGCTCAATGCTGCAAAAATACTATGAGTCTACTTCATTATGAAGGCACAGATGCCAAACTGAACATCAAATATTAGTTTTTTTATTAGTGAAATATTAGATTTTCAGCAAAAATTTATACAAGACAACAATAATGTTTTCAAGAATGTATTAACACTTTTAAATGTAAGATTTTAGAAATGATTGTTATGTTGACTAATGACTGTTCTAAGTACGCCCGTTCTACTTATTGCACCAAACGATCATTTTATCAAAAATGACAGATCCGCATATTTATTTTAGGCATTCAACATCTCGGTATTAACTGCAATATATGTAAAGAAAAAGGAATCTGTGGGATGAGATGGGTGTGTTGTAACTGTAAAGATACTAACCTCTGTTCTTCATGTTATATGGCTGATAAGCATGACTTAAACCATCCGTTTGAAAGATATGATACACCTAAGGCAAAAGCGTACGTGAAATTTAGTTGATTTAATAAACACTGTATACAAATTTAAAATAAAATTCAAAAAGAAACAATGATAAAAACATTGACCACTTTTCTAAGACTTTATTTGCAAAATTCAAGTTACACAAAACCGAAAAAGAAAACAAATGGAAGGTTATGTTTGCAAAATAAATTAAAATTCCGCACTATCTTTTCGCCATTTAAACCAAATATAATCCAAAACGGATTTATTTTTTAAAGTTTTGGAAAATGGTGTAACCATAGTCCTTTAATAGAGCATAACCATTTACGTAACTGATGCTTTAAAAACTAACATCTAATGGAAATAAAACACAATTATATTGTCACTCTCTCAGTAAATTATTTTCACCCTAAGAATCAGGTTTTAACCAAAACGGACATTTTGCTAGAAAATAGGTCACAATGATGACAGTGATTTTCTAATAGTCTTGAAACCTTTAAATTGAGATTTGTCATATCATTTTCACCCTTTATATTAAATTTAATCCAAATCATAACATTTGAAATTGAAAACAAAAATCGATTATCATGACAACGCTGACTAAAATTTTCTCGAAACCTAAGAATTCAGATAAAGCATTTCACGTAAAAAGAACGTTTCGGATGACTTATTAAATAAAATGTTTTGTCATATATATTTTTACATGTTCTATTCAGTCACTGCATGTAAGATCTATAAACACTTCATTCTAATTTCTGTTCAGATGACCGTTCTGATCAGCCAATCAGAATTCATCTGTTATGATTTTGAGAACATTATCAAAGGAGAAAAAAACCCAAGGATTCTGAAAAGGTCATCTGAACAGATTCTACATGTAGTGACTGGATGGAACAATTGATAATTTAATTAGATTGAGTTAAAAGATAGATTTAAGTTTTATCTCTGTACTATTTGTTTTTTTTCTTTAGCGTTAATGTTCCACTACGATCAAGAACTAATAAGTCTAAACCAACTGCTCGTGGACTTTTTCCTGGAGCGGAAGTCATGAGAGGTCCACACTGGAAATGGAGAAATGATGACGGTAGGTATTTTATTGTATAGATTTCTGGTTTGTATCGGATTATAATGTTATCGCTTACTAGAATATTAGGTATTCAAAACGCTTTTAACAACTCAATTCATACATAACTGCACTTTATTCTTATTTGTGTGTATTGTGTAGCGTTTTTTTAGGCGGTACACTTTTACTATTATTTGAATATTTCCAGTTTCGAAAAGTATACCCACTCAATGTAATAAAAGAACAGAGGTTGTTGCTATTAAAAAGTGTGTGTGTTTTAATGTGGTAACTTTTGTTCTCTATTTCTTTGCTCTTTGGCTTCATGTGTTCTATAGGTGTGTCGTTGATACTTATTATACAGATACATATTATTTCACAAACATACACACTGTAAACGTTGCAGGGGACAACTACAAGTTTACTATTTTATTTTATTCAGGTGGCGATTCAAACGCAGGAACAATAATTGAGCTTAGCACGTGGGAGTCTAAATCTTTCCGCGGTGCTGTTAAGGTGCTATGGAACGACGGTCCTGACAGATTTGTCAAGCATTACAGAGTTGGGGCTGAGGGTTGTGTTGATGTGATATTTGGTAGAATGATTGAAAACTCTAATGGGGGAACGTATTACGCGGATCACCTACCTTTAGTCAGTAAGAAATCAAAAATAAAAATCAATTTAACATTGTTCTGTATATAGAGTTACTGATGAAAGTTTCACATCGACGTTTTTATTTTAAAATAAATTTTGTAACATGTAGAATTTTCTTTCCATAGTTTTGTACATTTTGGGGGTTATTACGATAATGCCAGAGAACATTTTATTTTACAACAGTTATATATACGTACACTATGAAATTAGTTCATGCGACGATTTGAAAATACTTTAATCCTAATTTGAAGATGTTGTTGAGTCGGAAACGGTCGTCTTAAAAGCTGGAGACAAAGTTACAGTCAATATTCCTTTCGATAAATTTAAGAAACAGCAAGAAGAATCTAACACAGGTGGATGGTTAGATGAAATGAACAAGGTTTGTGTTAACTGATACTCACAGTTTTAAGATAAGAGGAAACGGACGAAGTCCTGATTCCGGTAATTAATACGAGTAAAATCTATGACCTCCGAAGCCTTGAGAGCCTCAGGCCGACAGGAAGTTAACGTGTAACTCAAATGGTAAAGGATTTTACTAGTTTCTTATATGAACAAATAGTCATAGTCATAGCTCATATCTCAAGACAAACAAATCCTATTTACTGTAAAGCTGCAAGAGAATAAAAAAACATCAATGTGTTCAATTTCGTCCCTTTCGGGTAACACGTGCTTCATTAAAAAAACAGATTTTGAAAACAACGGTAAGTTTTATTTTTATGACACTGTGTACAACCGAGATTCATTCAGCATGTTGTACTATTCAATTTCTTGAGGTTATGATGTATAAATACTTAAATAATGCAATAAAATATTTTTACTTCATATGCCACAACTTATACACATTTTGCGTAATTCTTGGACGGAGAAGTACTTAAATTCATCGAATGTTTGATATAATATTTTGCCTTCAAATGGTTAAATCGAGGGAATACACTTTCAACATTTCAAGGAAAGGGACCTCTGAATCCACCAGTACATTTTTAAACTGTTCTCTTCTTAAATATCAGAACAATTATTGGAAGATTGCATATGAAAACCCATTGCAAATTCCCCTAAATCACATTTAAATGAAAATATGTGACTATTTACAATTGAACTTTATTTTGAAATATTCTAAGATGAAAGCAACTTAAATTTACTGTTGCTCATTCAATTTTGGTTTATTGTGTGCTTTCTGTATGTTCTTATTTCTTTGTGTTGCAGTGTCTAACGGAGACTGGCACTATCATTGGGTTCTTAAATAATGGTCAAGCTGTCCGTACACAATACGAAGATGACAGCAGTTTCCTCATAAACAGAAACTCAGTCTATCGGGTAAAACATTTAATTTGAGTTGAAGAAGTGCAGTACTCTACTGATTCGGTGTGTTACAAAAACCACTTTGTACATGATTTATATTTAAAAGTTAATATTAATTTACAGAAAGTACATCACTATCGTTGTTGATACCACTGTCATATTAGTCATAAATTATCATTATGAATACAATGTATAATTCTAGCTTACATTTACAAATCGGCTTTCAAGATACATGTTACCTATGCGGTGAATTCAGTAGTGAATTTCAAGAATACAAAAAGGGGAAGGCTACTTACTGTGCCCGGCACTTTTAATTATTCGTCCAATTTCTTTTTAGCTTCTTGAATGTTTAAAATAGTTCTTTATATGTGTTTCTACTGTAATAATTACAATTGCAGTGGTCTTCAATAGTATCAGATAGTTAAATGTTAATCTGTATCAATATTTGAATGCCATTTTGTTATCAACTAATGTATACTGTAATGTTACAATTAGTTTGGTATTTGTTGTTGTGTTTTATGTGTTAATTCACCACTTTTGCTTAAGGTGCATACTTTCGTTGTGGGTGAGCCAATTAAAGTCTTGAATGACTACGAAAAAGTAAAAAGGTTACAAAGAGGGCATGGAGGTTGGAATGATGAAATGAAACCAGTAAGTGTTTTTGTATTTTTATAACAGGAATCGATGTTCGGTTAACCGTGTTTGTCTGATTTTTTTCCTGGGGCAGTAGGATGTACTTGTGCATATCTCAAAATAATGAAATCATTCAAAAAGTATGGTTTTTCAACTGATTTTTTTTTCAAATTCTGTTATATCGGTGAAGATCAGATTTAAGAAATGGTTGCTCGTAGCACGCAGTATGCAAAAGCCAAATAGATTTAAATGTGTATAAGAAAGATATGATAACATATCTATCGGTAATAATACTAGGCTGAGATAACCACAGACCCCAATCCCTTACCCCACTTCATCAATTCAGTACGATCTGTTCGGGTATTCATGTACCCTTTATACTTTGCATTTACCAATCAATTTGTAACAAGGATAAGAAATGTTTGTATTTACTTACTTATCACTATCAATATGACTCTGCAGTGCATAGGAAAAGCCGGCAACATTATCCGTATTGATGGAGATGGTGATATGAGGGTCAAAGTGGATAATAAAACATGGATATTTAACCCAACATGTCTACAACCAACTACTGGAGAAATTATGTCGAAATCAGGGTTGCAAAATGTAGCTTTCGATAGCAGCAGTGATGAAACGGACGATTCTGATTGGTCATTTGACGAAAGCTATTCAGGTCAGTGAATAGTTGCTGCTAATTATTACAAAATTTATCTTGTTACGTATTGACGATAAAGTAAGGTTGTGCAACTGGCTACTTAAATGAAGAACAAGAAACTTTCATTTGGAGGGAGGATATAAAGAAGTATACCCGCTATCATTTAACTGTAAATATTTTTCAGGTTTTGTTTTGATGGTGGACTTTTATTGCTTTTTGGAAATGGGTGGCTGTTTTTTTAAAACTATCCTAAGGAAAATTTATATCTGACTTATGACCTGTAATTCTTCATTTTGTCTTGTTATTGCAGAGGTGTCTAGAAACATTGCTGATCTTTTTACTGCCAGGAAGAAAACGCCGATACCAACAGAGGACGATATTGGAATGCTCTTGGTAAATGCTGCTGCAGACAACGATCTAGAAGCCATCAAGAATATTGTTCACCTTCATCAATCAATGGTATTATTGCTCATTTAATTTTGTTTCTTTGTAAGTGTTGTTCTTGATATTTCGTTGTCTTTGTTGTGTGTGTCTCTTTTCCCTGTCCAGTCGTCTTATATCGTTCGAGCACTGGTTTTCCTTCCATTTAAAAAGTAAAGACAGTCAATCTTTTTACTTAATTGGTCAGGTGAGCACATGTTTACATAAAGAAATACAACATAAAGTTTTATATGTTTTGAAAAACACCAGAGAAACACATATTTCTCATATTTTTCATCTATATAGGACCACAATGAACAACAAATGTTTAGCACTTACAAATTAATTCATTACAAACAAGTAAATGAAAATCATATGGTAATAATATATCTTTATTAGGAATTTAGTAAGTAAAAATAATTGCTTTCATTTAATTTTGAAAACATTTTTTTCAATGTATTTTAAAGGCAGACAATCATATTTTCCATATTGGTCGTAACATTTTTTTCCATATGTATTGAAACATATGTTAACATATGTTACAACTTTTCATCTGTACATGAAATTTGATTGTTAATTATGCTGTTTCATTGTTTACTCATTTTTATATCAGATTGATGCGAAATACGAGCAAAAAACGGCCCTGCAAGTTGCCTGTTTTGAAGGATATTATGACATTGCTGAGTTCCTTGTTAAGAATGGAGCAGATGTGAACAAACAAAATGATAAAGACGGAGAAGCTCCCATACATTTTGCAGTTACTGGGTAATAATCTGTGCAAAATATTTCATATGGTTTAAACACAAATTTATCGTGATTTTCACCTAGGTTAATGTTGGACAGAAAAACATTTTGACACACCAAATGTCATATTCTGGTGAATCAACCCTTTACCAAATATTCAAGTCAAGTTTTTACACGAAGTCAATGTTAATTGAGTTTCAAGTGAGGCTTAATTTACATGAATTTCACGTGAACAATATCGTCATGTGTAAATAGTGTAATACGCTTAATATCCGGTTTGTACTTGCATTTTCAGGAGCTGAAAAACAGCATAAGGGCAGCTTCATTTGCGTATACTTATAAATATGTGATTGAGAGCCAAACCAGTCTCAGAAAATATTTGCTAGTCTCGATAATTAAATACAAATCGAATCGTAGATTTTCCAAGATAGGGTTGGCATTATAGTCGTATAAATTACGTAATCAATATTACCCATAATTCTCGGGTCATAAAAATTGCGAAACGAAAACGAACGAAAACAAAACGAAAATAATCGACAAAAGAAAGAATCGAAACGAATCAATTCGATAAAATGAACCAAATCGTTATAAAAACATAATGTAACTATACAAAATGAAACAGAGCAAAACTAAATGCAACGAAAGAAATCTTTGAAGACGTTTCGCAAATATAAGAGCCATAATGTTAACCAGTGGCGGACAATTTCGGACCATGACAACCAATGATTCCTTATGAATGCCGGATATTTCGCCCAATAGACATATCAGACCACGACAATCAGTATAATATATCATTACAAAATTTACCATACTTGAAGGTTATAAGTATAAAATATCAAATCAGAGCTGACAAAAATTATCAAAGTTGTTTTTAATTAATGTTTTTTCGGGAGCGTTAAAAGGTTTCACCTTCATCATATTAATGTAAGGCAAAATGGCTAATATCTATATTGAGAAACTCTTGAAATTTTGCATTTTTGTGTGTATTTCTGTTGTTATCATAAAATGGTTCACAATCTTAAGCATGTCATACATAAAATACAGCCGATGTTGATAAAGCGCATATTCGAGGTCTATTGCTTATGTTCCAGAATATGTAAGAATCAGGCAGTGGATGAAACATGGAATCAGATGTTTTTTTTTTGTTTTGTTTTTTGTTTTTTGTTTTTTTTTTGTATAAATTCTATCTTTTGTAATGGCTGTTAATGAAATTTTCAAGGGCAGATAACTTAAAAAAAAACTCAATTTCCTTACATTGTAATATAAAAGTTGTATAGATATCCAGTAATACAGAGATCAATAGTATTAAATTCATCGTGTTCATAATGAGTTTATTTCTTCGAGTAAAATAATATTGTCATGTCGGTGGGTTTTTGACATGTATGTTTCAATTTAAGTTTTCCCATTTTGTCTGATTCTTGAATAAAGACATGTATTTATTTCTTATGAAATACTTTAAAAGCTTTCCAAATAGAAGTTCAAAGTATGTTTAGCATCAAACGTAAACAGATTTAGTATGACTATCTGTGCATCCAGAATTTCATTTTCAGGAAAGAAACAAAAATCATTCAGCTATTGGTAGAAAACAAAATTAATGTGAACCTGACTAATGCGAAACGTCAAACTGCACTGCACATTGCTGTGAAAAATTTAAATGGTGTAGCATGTAAAATATTTATAAATAAAGGAGCAGATCCAAGTTTGAAGGTACTTAATATAGCTATAACTCTTTATGTACCCAATCATGAATATTTTCTTCCCCATGCCCTAGGTTTTAGTGCATTCAACGTTTTCCATCCAACTTTTTCCTCAAATTAACAACACGTTTCATTATTTATAATAAAGCAAGTTCTAAAACAAATGTAAAACGTGCATGTTACTTCGGCAAACTATGGTATAATAATTGTTACGGTGTATCCATCTGCACAATGAGAACTGATTTGTTAAACATCTCATAGTTTTCCTGTCATCCTTCATCTACCCTGGACTTGAACTTTTATGAGTAACCCGGCGGATGTTTCTTGAAAATCAGAGAACGCTTATCCTACCGTTGCACCTGGTCCATGCTCCAAGTTTTTAGTGGAGTCCCAGTTGCTCATATATATTTTGTGTTTTTTGTTTTTTTTTTTTTTGTTTTTTTATATACGTATTATTTTTGTTATTTTATGTTCTTTGTTGCGTGTGTCTGTTATCCATGTATAGTCTTTGTCCCTGGGTTACATTCTTTAGATTTCCGCCATAACCTTGGTTTCCTTGATTAACCTTTGTATAAGGGTATAAAGTTGGTCATACGTTTTAATCATTTGACAATTTTAAGATAAAGATACAAAGTGTGTGAACTTCTTTCTTATGCCGTACTGATAGCTATAGTTTACAATAACCATCGATTACTCCATAACAAACAGTTGTTTTAACGGTTATTATGGTTATTTTATTTCTTAAAGCCTAATCCAAATATATGCACAAAACATTTACCGTTTGTAAGAGTCATTTGTTAGAGCAGATTTCAGTTTGCTTAAGTATGATAATTGCATGTTGATTAAAATAAACGGAAGATTGTCACATATGAATTATGAGAGAACCATGTGTAAAAAGAAATACATTATTATCATTTCAATCTTGTTTTATGTGTAATCCAAAGGTAGTATCATACATCATTGTGATACATGACGCTTTTTTGTTCAGTAAAATATCTACTTTTGAAGATCTTACTTTTCGATTCTAGGATAACAGCGGAGCAACAGCGATGCACTATGTAATTGAAAACAGGAAGTGTCCTAAAGGACTTCTTGCCGTTGTATTAGAGTCAAAGTTAGCGAAATTTGAAACAGAGAATAAAGAAGGACACAACATTTTGCACTTCGCTATCATTAAGAAAAACAAGAGGTATGCATACGGAATGTGACCTTTTATCCGACAATAATTACTAGACAAATAATAAAGTACACTGTTTTGGTTCAGATGTTTCTGCAACGTCCATCTTCCTTGATGTAATGGTAATTTTTTGTCGATATCAATTAAAACTTCAATACATGCCTTTTTTATAAAATCAAAAAAGCAGAAATGATTACAGCCAATGCAAACATGCAGGGGAATCAATGGTTACAGCCCTTGTAATCCTTACGAAAGGGGAAGCTGGTAAAAAAGAACGAAGTCAAAAACGTCATCATGAGGTAAAGGGTTGAAACCATATTTTTCTATTTCGAAACATATTCCATCAATTTGTTTTGTTGTATTGTATTGTTTTGTTTTGTTAGTTTTTTTTATTTTCTTATATTTTTATTGTTTGTATTTTTGGGTTTTTTTTTACAAAATATTGGTTCTTGTAGAGCCGTTGAGGTAATTCTAAAGAAGAATAAACGCTGTATAGACCTAAAGAAGAAAGATGGAAGAACTGCTCTACATTTGTCTGCAGAAACCGACTGTCTTGAGATATCTAACATCCTTATATCGGTTTGTTTATTTGATTTTTTTTCACTTAACTTCGAATATGGAATGTTTAGTTGAAGGCATACAATTATCAAAGAAACCAAGATGCTAGCGGAAATCAAAAGAATGTAATCCAGGGACAAAGACCAGACACGAAAAACATAAACACACAACAAAGATCATAAAATATCCAACATAATACAAAGTATCTAAATCTAATAAACTACTCAGTCTCCACTAAAAACTTGGAGCATGGACCAGGTGCACCGGTGGGATAAGCTCCTCTGCTTTTCTAGAAAAACTCGCCGATTCAAGTTTAGAGTAGACAAACGTGGAAACAAAAACTATGACACGTTGAACAAATCAGTTCTCATGGTGCAGACGGATACACCGTAACGATCTTCGAGTTAAGAAAAGTAAAATAAAATAGTAAAAATCATCACAGACTGCTACAACACACTTCTTTTTTTATATTTTTGGGAAATGCAAGACTTTGGAATTCAATGGGTCTTATGTTTAGCATTCTAGTTTTGTGTCTTCATCGACGGCTTTCATACACACGGCCGTTCTTATCGGCGAACTATGTGCATCTACGACATGATTGATTTTTGTAAAGTATTGTAGTAATTCCTTTGTCTTTTGAACTGAAATATACTTTACCATATGAAATAATTTTTACAACTTTAGGAAGGAGCTGATAAAAATGCAAAAAACAAAGACGAGAAGACTCCACTATTGTTGGCGGTCAACAGGGGTCACATAAAAACTGTTGACCTTCTTATTCAATTTGGTAATTACCGAACTTTAGTGAAACCTGTTTAAACCGAATCCTTTAAGGAAATAATAGTTTGTTTGATTTAAGGAGGTAGACCAAAGGTAAGGGACAAAACTCTTGAAATCAGTGATATGTTTGTATCAAATTCAATTTCACCACAGCGTTTCAATCAAGCTTTCAACTGAAACAGAATGAAATCAATCCAGGTTACTTTGATGCTTACATGAGATTGGTGTAAAACGCTGAATACAAACATTCCAATGATTTGTAAGAGTTATGCCACCGACCCCAGTTGGCACAATACGATTTTCAAGTTATCCCCAATGGTTGAACAGTGTTCATAGTTCTGTTTATGCTGATATTTTCATTTTGATGTGAAAAATGAGACATAGTGTCCTTTTGGTCTAATATTAGAATATTCGGCCAAGTCACATCACTGCTTTACAGCCAGACTCGACTCATAAATAATAAAATGTCGATCAATTGGTTCGGAGTCGAAATAATGTGTCCCGTTGAAATGGCATGCGTATCGATATGTTATTAATACTGTGAGCTAGCACGTTTCGGACTAATACGTTGAAATCAAGGGAAGCAGGTTTCGAACGGTCGCCAAATAGAACATAATTCAAAGATGAGAAATAGACAAAAAGCAAGAAACATAATACACTGAATAACTAATTAAATCACAGAAAAAAAATAAATAAGCAATGCAGACTCCAACTAAAAAACTTGAAGCTTGGGCCAGATGCCAGGGATAGTGAATAGGTATTTTCGAATGATCAAATGTTCCTGTTCTGAAGTTTCTGAAATCTCTATCACGAGATATGTCATAAAATCAATCAATCAATCTTTTCTGATTTCTGTATTTTTAAGGATGTGATATCAATTTGCAAGATTCCAGCGGAAACACTGCGCTCCACATCATTCAAATAAATGCAAGTGCAAAGGCAAGTACTGTATACTTTTGCTTGAATCTCATCTTTGAATTTGAATTCTTGTTTGGGATAAAAAAAAATACACTTTGCTTTATTTTTGAGTGTCAAACATCTTTGAAAGTCACAACCTGTCACAAAATGTACTTTCAATTATTTTCAGATGATTTTCGGGGGTACGGGGGTTATATTTATAAAAAAAAGTTATTACAATAAATTATCGTCTAATTCAAACTAACAATTTGAGTTATTCATATCCATTGGAGTCACATGCAGAATTGTGGCATTATCTTTTTATTTGTAAAATCTCGAAGCAGCATATTTTGTTGATATATATTAAGATAATTGCGTCTTTCAATTATGAGAACTTGGTTTTATCTTAGCTTTCTATTTTTATGGGTATAAAAGTTTGAATTTTGACAGGTAACAACAAATAGAAAAGGAAAAAGAAGAGACGATACACAAATTTTGTGTAAGCTGATTGAAATGGGTGCAAATATAGAAATAAAAAATAAGAAAGGAAAAACAGTTATAGATTTGTGTGTAAGCGAAAGAGACAGGATCTTCATTAAAACGTAAGAAAACATTAAACAGGTTGGAGGTACTTGGTTTCCCCCTTTTTTAAACCCTTTGAATGAACAATCATGTTTACTGTGTAAAAACGTCGTTATATTACACTCGGCGTCACATAAATAAGATACTGTTAAAATTTGAGTAAAAATATTTTCTGCGACTTTATTGGCACCTACCATAATTTAAATTTTCTTAAATGACTTGCTCATTCGTTAAGCCAACCGGCTTCTCCCTTAACACTGAATCGTTAAATTCCGGTGAGATTTTAATTCTCGGTCCTAATATTTACATGGTCAAAAGTCGGCCATGTTTACAGTGATCGGGTTGCTAGGAGATGTTGTTTACGTTTTTATGGTTTGTCCAAAAACCAAAGAACTGAGAATGCATTTCGGCGTTAGTTCGGATATCTCGGATTTATTCTACGCAAACAAAGTACAATACCGAGAAGTTTATCAAGCAGACGAATGTCACCGGAGTTTATTGGGTACTTACGAACTTCGTTTGTAAACAAATCGTCCCGTAGAAATCAATATGGCGGATATTAGTATGGGATTTTACCGTAAGGATTTGTTACGCACGATTGAAGCCAATAAGCGACTCGTTGGTACTAACACGTCATGCACGCACGCGAACTATCTTCAAAATAAATAAAAGAGAGACATCTCTAGCGGTAAGTCCCGACATTTGAAAAAGTAGAGCTTCAATTCGAAAATGTGCTGTATGTGACGCCGAGTATAGTTATGGGATTTTTATAATCTGCCACCGGTAAAAAAGATATGTTCAAGTCTTTCTACCGAGTATGCACAATTCACTAAATGTATAGCTTTTTACATGGAACATTTAACATATACACACTCTGTCATTGTTAGTAATGGTAAACTGAAATAGATCATCTGAAATAGACAAATAAATATATTTCAAAAAACGGTGTTCTTAATTTGTCCTAGTTTAACTTGCATTATATATTGTGTCTCAACAATTCTATTCTTAAAATTCTAGTTGTTCTTTGTTACTTCAGATTGGCGGAGAAAGTGAACAAAAAAGAGTTGCCAACATCGGAATCTGGAATTGTATTTCCTTCGTACTGGGCCCCAATGACTGAAACAATTGTAGTTGTACAATTAAAATCAATTGAAGACGCAGAATTTAAAGAAGTTAGATTTTTATTCACTAAAACCATGCCCCAAGCAACAGTAAAATCTGTCTCAAGAGTTCAGAACAAACTCAACTGGGAAATATATCAATTGTAAGTTATTTAATGTCATTAACGTACACTTCGTGCAAGAATTTAAAAACTCCTTCATGAGCTCCCGTATGACGGTTTTAGGGTTGAAATGGGGTGCGTGGTGTTTTTTATATTCAACTTTGTCTCGGGTGTAACATTTGCCTGAGAAATGCCCCACGTTTGGCAATTAAGGATTCCTCCAATTTTACAAGTGACTGAAATAATACTGTGATGTATACCAACTCAAATGTAATTTCGAAGAATTTTCCGCCCATGTGAATAAATTTTTATTCATTCAAATACACATTTTGAAGGTATTCTAGCACGGCCTTTCAAATATATCAAAAATATGATTAAGCATTTCAAGGAATGTTAGTCGGCGTGGTCGACATAATAGACTTGAAGTTTAAGTGTGTGTGTAATCTTGAGTAAAGAAAATGCTTATAAGAATTTTTCCTTCTTCGTTTCAAATACACCATTGTAGAGTAATATTTCCGTAACTAATTTATATTGGTTGATTTACTTTGGTGCTTTATTCCTTGTAGAAAAAAGAAAGGAATGGAAAAGTTATATGGAATCGGATGTTCAAATGAATTGACATTGTTTCATGGAACACAATCTGACAAAGTCGATCTAATCATAAACCAGGGCCTCGATTTTAGACTTTCTGGAAATCGTACCGGTACTCTGTTTGGAAAAGGAGCATACTTTGCATTAGAAGCAAAGTATTCCGATAACTATGCTGTATCTGATAGTGATGGATTGAAAGTGATGTTAGTTTTTGATGTTCTAGCTGGTAAATATTGTGTTGGAAGTTCCAGCTTTACGCGCCCGCCTAACGATCCCGACAATCCGGAACGTCTCCTAGACAGCTGCGTCAATGATATGAAGAAACCTACTATATATTGTTTGTTTGATAATCACCAATACTATTTAAAATATCTTATTAAATATTCATAGGACAAACGTATAATATTTTAATGGTCAATTTAATTTTATTGTCATCTACTTTGTTAAAAGCGTAGAGAATATATATCTGATTAGGTACATTTTTCGTTCTATAATCAATTAACTTTGCACTATTCAGGCAGAATCTTAAATATGATTTTCAAAACCTCCAAATTAATAATTCATTATAGGATTTATTTCAAATTGAAATGATAACTTTTTAATTTCTGTTTTACTGGAGATCTTAACGACTTTTTATTAGAAATTAGAAAATTTAAGTTTTTGACAGAGTTTTCTTCCATTGAAATGCTAAAGTGCAGTGTTTTTCGATGAATATATATATATATACATATACTACCAAAATAATATGGAAATCTTTTAAAATTGTCTTAATTTCTCGAAATTAGTCAAGTTACACTGTCAAAATAGCTGGTTATTTCGCACCATGTGTCAGCTACTGCCTGTTTCCTTCTGACATTAAAATTCGTTTTTGGGGTTATGTGCAAATTGTAAACATCGAATTAATTGCATGTATGATAGACATTGCATTCTTACAGGAAAAATTATAGGATCGAAACTCTATGTATATGATAGGATAATTGCTTAATGACATAGAATTCATGAATAAATGATGGACGATGTATTATCTCGTTTTAAGATGAATAAGTAGAAAGACTCATTTTCTATGTGTAATTAGATCATGAGAATAAAGTTGACTTTCAAATGTATGTATCTTTAATCCGTTACTTTGGGAAACCGATTTATTGTTTTCTCATTGAACAATTATACTTTAAAATTTAAATATTTTCCTACATTATTGATCCGAGTTAATTGAAATTTGATATTAAACTTTTGAAATGGAGAAATTGAGAATTGAAGCGCCATTTCTTAGTGCAAATAAGAAGTCAAAGGTCACTGAAAGACTAGGACATTAGATAGATCAAAAGTTATTTTTGTTTGATAAAGCAATGCGGTCGAGCATATACTCTATACCGTGAAATTGATTTTATATATATATTTAATTTTCGCTATGATCGTGGTGAGACTTTTTACGCGTAAATTAAACTATCGTGATTTTTTTAATTCGTAAAACATTATGAGACTTTTGGAACGATCGAATTCAGCGAAAATAAGTTGACCATCGAAACAACGAAAAATGATTGCGCGAAAATCTCATGTTTTACAGCTATCGTAATATAAGGATAAATTAATTCAATTGTCATAATTGTTTGTCTATTTACCTGTAATATCCCAAATAAGAAATTTATCGAAGTCATTTTTGATAATACTGTTGCTGTAGGCATTTCGTTACTGCTATATTTACAATCATTTTTGAAATTTATCCTCCTTTTAAACCGGTCCCAGATCATATGTAACGGCTATTTTATTTTTCGTCTTTGCGGCTTCCTGATTAATATAAATTTTAATCACCATTCCCTTATATATACTTTATTTCTGATAAACCGTTGAACAGTTGTATTCAAATTACATATTTGTTACAAAGAGTAATCAAGGGAACCAAGGTTATAGCGGTAATCAAAAGAATGCAATCCAGGGACAAAGACCAGACATGGAAAACAGACATACACAACAAAGAACATAAAGTAACTGAAATCATACATACAAAGTAACAAAGGCAAATGAGCAACACGGACTCCACTAAAAACTGGGAGCATGGACCTTGGAGCATTCATACAACATATGAAATGGCACCAAATATTAATTATATAAAGAGTGATGATTAAAATAAATTATATACAATACATACATGGGTACAGAATTTAAAAAATACATAAATTAATATAGAATAGTTCTTCGTACAGTCATCACTTTCATGTATCTGTGACACAGAAAGTCCGTTAAACTTCAAATCAAGATAATTTTTGTTTTTTATTTTAAGAAAATTTAAAAAATATTTTGGTTCCTAAACTAAAAATGAAATTCTTTTTTTACATGTATCCATAGACGTTCTAAATAATAATTCTATAAATGGACTACATGACCATGACATTTTAATTACAATTTACAATATTTTTCAAGTTACAAAGCTATAAATTCACACACAAAATATGTGCTATTTTATCTAAATGAAACTTTTTAAAGCACATAGTTGTAGAGTTTTGAAAATTGAAATTATTAACATTAAGTGCCCGTCCACATAAAATTCAGACACTGCCAATGGTAAAGTGATTCATGGTGAAAAAACCCACCAAACAAATGATGCTTTTTAGTCTACATATGCTATACTTTCACAGAACAATAGCCATTTCTTTCAGCATTCAGATCTGCACTTTCAAGAAAATCATACATTAATCTCCCACTGAAATCAACCAAATGAAGCCAAATCAAGAATGATAACTCTTCGAAAGTGCAGATTTCATGTACAATCTATATGATTTTTATCTCAATAGCGCAACAACCAAAAAACTAAGATTGGTTATGTGATCATAAATTGTTTCTCAACAAGAAATAAGACTGAATTCGGTGGGTTTTTAACATGCATGAATCACCTTCTGTCTGATTTTTAGAAAGACTGATACTTAAATTGTCAATTAAGTTGATTACTTGACAATTAATGAGATGCAAATTCACCAGTGAGATCTCCTTTATGATCTGTAGGAGACGAAAAGAAGCAAAACTTATGAATAAAAAAAATAAGTTGATATTATGATAGAATTTTTTTTTTCAATTAAAATTCCCTACAGATGGCAGTTATTTTTTTCTTTCATTTTCTCTGCTGACCCACACCATTCTTGACATTGTCAACCAATATTTACATAGACCGAACATCATTCCTTGAATTTTATATAAGTCTTTTTTAAGTAAATATGTAATTATTTATACAAAGTCTCAGAATGTGACGACTCTTTATATAACCTAGTTGGCCGAGTGGTCTAGTTCGCAGGACTTTGTACAGGCGGTGTTGCCATAGATGTCACAGCGGTACGAGATAGAGTCTCGCGGAAGGAACGACCAAACATTAGCTTCGCAAATTTGACAGTTCTAACTTCGTTGGGAATTTTTCAGACCCTTATATAATTAATTATATACATTTATTTTTACTGCTTCTGTTTGTTACCAATTATCCACTTAAGTAACGATATCACGTCAGACAGTACTAATGAATCAAAAACTAAACATAAAACGCAAACACCAACCATTCCTATGGACATGGCTGACATCCTACCGTCAGGAATGCTGATTTTCTTTCTTTTAAAACCTGAAAAGATAATAGTTATAAGTTTATTAAACAGAACTTATTTCTAGAGAAGAAACCGGAACGAGACACTCTCATGATTTGTCGAAAGTTAGGAGGTTCGGACAGAAAGACGATGAAAACCATCCAAAGACATTCTTAAAAATTGTTAAAACATAAATCAATTATAAAGCCCAGCTGTTCAGTAAAAGAGTAATCAAGGGAACCAAGATTCAAATAAAAATCAAGAGAATATAACCTAAAGACAAAGACTAGACATGGGAAACACACAAAAAGGAGCATAAAATAACCAAAATAATACATACAAAGTAACGCAAGTAAACGAGCAACTCGTATCCATAAAAAACTAGGAGCAAACTTTATGTTATTAAAACAAACAAGGAATAATTCCTCATTTGAATAACTTATTTCTTGTTCTAGGTTTCGTTTCATCGTATCGTATCGTGTTTTGTTTAAATTGGGTTAAAAGTTGTGTTGTATGTTTTTATTGTGATTATTTATTTTTGTTTGTTTCAAAGTTTTTATTTGCTTTTGAATTTAATTTTGTAGCTTTGTTTTGTTTTGTTTTATTCATTTTGTTGTTGTTGTTTTTGTTGTTGTTATTTTTTATTAATATAATAACCAAATCAAAAGTGAAATGAACCATAAAAATAAAGCAATGACAATAAAAATTATAAATATTACGCAGTAAAACAATTTAAGATGAGCAAAGCTACCAAAGGTATTATACAAGGTCAAGAGGAGATCTTGGTTGAAAGAGTAATCCAGGGAACCAAGGTTATAGCGGTAATCAAAAGAATGTAATCCAGGGACAAAAACCAGACATGGAAAACAGGCATTCACAACAAAGAACATAAAGTAACTAAAATCATACATACAAAGTAACAAAAGTAAATGAGCAACTCGGACTCCACTAAAAACTGGGAGCATGGACCAGGTGCACCGGTAGGGCAAGAGTCCTCTGCTTTTCTAGAAACACCCGCCGAGTTGCTCATAAAAAGTTAACGTAAAATACTACGCAGTAAAACAATTTAAGATGAGCAACGCTACCAAAGGTATTATACAAGGTCAAGAGGAGATCTTGGTTGACGAAACAACAGTATCGATGTTTTCCTTTATGTTGTCCCATATTAGGTCAGAGATCTAAAGCACTTGCTCCTGACTATGTAATTAGGTTGATATTTACTATTTGTGAGCTTAGGATCTACTGTTATTTCATCTTTCACTTTCTGAATACTCTCCTTGATGTCGATTATCGGTGACGTCGAAGCTGTTAAGCTAGCTGTTGTTGTCATATCACTAGGTTTTGAGGTTGAATACAATTTTGAATCGACTGGAAGAAGAACTCTTACCATAAAAATAGCTTTTTAATGATACATAATTCCACTGAAAATAACTGTTATGAAATTTTAAGGTATTCTCCATATTACCCAACCGTTCGTGATTTAAATTAAAACATCCCGCTATATGCTCTATATAAAATCATATTAATCATTGTTTTGTATCCGTACGTCCGTTTGTACGACCACAACTTTTTCGTTATCTTTCTCTGCAACTAACGTTACTAATCACATCCACTTGATATTTTGACAGAAGCTTTATTACAGTTATGTCAGATCATGTGATTTGATTTCAGACTGGCGCGACATCCACTTCCTGTTAAAAGACTTATATATGTATACTTGGAGCATCTTGTAGTAACTATTGCTTTGTTTTTGTAATTTATTTTTTTTTATTTGAATTACTTGCAGTATTGATAATTAATAATTCTCTAAATTACAGATTAATTCTTTAAATAATAAATAAATAAAGGAAATAGCACAAGTTTGATCCTTTATTTATTTATTTGTTTTTGTAATGGCAGTCACACAACATAATTTCATCTAGAATTAATTATTTTGTATTCGTTGAAGTTTTTCCGCTTTTTATTTATTCTTATTTAAACATTAGTCAACACACGCTAGAATTTACTTAATAACAAGAAATGAGTTCAGTATATTTTCTTGAATATATTACTTACATGAAACAAAAACAGACAAACTATCAGCCACCAAGTTACTGGCCTCTGAAAATATGAGGAACTGGATAAATCATTAAAATGAAATATTAATCAATTATTATTATCTGAGCACAAGTCTGTGTAATAATCAGAACGAAGAATTGATATAGTCCAAAACTTTGAAAACCCGACGATCCAACGACAGATTTTCACTAATTACTGTCCATTGTACTAATAGCCACAAAATGGCCACTAAATATCCCTATACATCAACAGAAATGGGAAAATATTTTAAGGAATGTTCGAACTTCGCTATAACCTTGGCTCCCCTGATTACTCTTCCATTTTATCAGAGTTTCAGTGGCAGATCGAGGCGGAGAGTGCATGGGGTTGGCATCCCCGTTTTTATTGGAAAATTTGTCATTTTCATGCGTAAAATTGATAAAAATAGCAAATAATGTCCTGGCACCCCCTTTTTCCGAGGAACCTCGACTGGCACATTCCCTCTTCAAAGTGTCTGGATCCACCCCTGAATTTTCTACACATGAAGCATTCTTGACAGTGATGTTTTTAGGCTGTCTGAATGACAATTTATTGTGACAATGTTTCATCCGCCACCCTCCACCCCCGTCTATTACAAAGACTTGCATTTGATAAATGCATTTAAAGTCAACAATATGGAGTATGGAATCATCTAACATGAATGAGGAATTATTTATCAGGCTTAATGTATTATATGCTATATCAACCAAAAGAAGACTTAGTTTACCCTACCGGTGCACTTGGTCCATGCTCCCAGTTTTTGGTGGGGTCCGGGTTGCTCATTTACTTTTGTTACTTTGTATGTATGATTTTAGTTACTTTATGTTCTTTGTTGTGTATGTCTGTTTTCCATGTCTGGTCTTTGTCCCTGGATTACAATCTTTTGATTACTGCTATAACCTTGGTTCCCTTGATTACTCTTAGTTACAAACCAATTGTGGATTTTTTCATTTTATTTCAACGCAGCCATTATTATTTGAGAAACATAATATTTGAACTATTCGAGTTCCTAATTTGTTCAAAGAAGTGGGGTCTTCTATATATATTTAGTTTTTTCTGGAGTTGCACTATCACTATTATTGTGTCTGTGGTCAGCACCAGTATACTGTGTCATTTATTGGCTCGATTATGAATACTACAGATAATTTTTAGTATTAAGAACCGTTGGGTCAGGGAGTTGGACCTCTCCACTTTAAAAAAAACGGGTTCATTCCCTGCAGAATATTACCACGATAAATAAAAGTCCGGAAACCCCTTCGAAACATTTCTGGATTCCCCCTGCTATAATTGTTATCAGTTTAAGTCCGATTCGCAGTTTTTAAGGGACGCCATCTAACAAAGATTGCTCATTGTAAGTAAATTGCTGTGTGTAAAACGCAACTGCTGTAATTTTCATAAAATAATAGATAATTCATCTTTATTCTCTCTTTTACATTACAACGTCCATGCAAGATAAATGTGTGAGCAAGTTTTTAAAGTTTTAAAGCTTAAAACTAAATTTTGTACCATAAAACTCATCAATGCACAATCATGCACGTCTGCACTTGAATTGAACAATATTTGGTAAATCTTAGATAATTATACACAGCTAAAAGCGATACACATAGAATCACATAGCTTGTAACATATGATAATCATATGAAACGAGCGTGATTTGATAATCATATATGTCAGTTTTCATATGATTATCACAGACATTTGTACTTATCATATGATAATAATGTTTTTTTAACCATATGATTAGCATATGTTCCATAGCGAAAATCAACATATGAAAATAACATGATAACAATATGATTAACATATGTAAATCCTCATATAACTATTATTTAAATCGAGCACGATATGCCTCTATATACCGTCTTGGTAATTGCATTTGGTTTTGCCAGGGCAAACAAGAATCACGGGCTTCGGATACATCAATTCGTATAGACACACCCCTGTCCTGTGTATGTCAAGAACCATAATCCATCCGTAGTCTTTCAGACAGCCGGCGTATATATTGTTGATATAAAAACGCCTGTCAACACCGCCCGAGCTGTCATGAATATGCCTAAAACGGGAACAGAAATCTAAACCAGAATAAAACTGTTATCTTGATAATAGAAGCACGAGTGCCCAAGAGCACCTATATATAATAAGTGTGCAGAACTTGGTGTGCAGAAAGTATCACTCCAGCTAAGAAAAATGTGATTCATGGGTGAAAAACATATATATATTTACATTTGAATTAACATTCGGTTTTCATATAACCCGTGTTCTTAGGAAATAAAAAATAAATTACATAGAATGCACTGTAAATTTCAAAATTATAGAAGATATCTCTGTAAATGACACTCAAATAGTCATAGTCCATGGGGTGGGAGGGTCCCCCCACTCATCAACGTGGTGATTTTAAGATACCTTTATACCTTCCATTGCCGCAATTGGTCACCAAAGAAAATTCTCGGATTCTTTTTCAGTATAAGCCTATATTTGTATCCTACTGGGTCAAAAAGCCAAGATTTTGTGACTCAGTTGTTTGAACGTCTAAGTCTTCCGTGGATAGCATGTGTGAACAAACTAAACATATGTAGGTATTACCATATAGCCAAATGTCTCAGCTTTACAATGATACCAAAACACGAAGTAACTAAAATCATACATACAAAGTAACAAAAGCAAATGAACCACTAAAAACTGGGAGCATGAACCAGGTGCACCGGTAGGGTTAGCATCCTCTGCTTTTCTAGAAACACCTGCCGAATTGCTCATAAAAAGTCATATTCAGGGTAGACGAAAGAGGAAAGGAAAACTATGACATGTTGAACAAATCAGTTTCCATAGCGCAGATGGATACACCGTAACGATCCACGAGTTCATGATGGCGACCATAAAACTTTTGTAGTGCTGTAGTAAATGGGAACATTTTGATCTTTCTATAATTTTCTATGTCGATGAGATGAACTCCTTGCACAAAAACTACTTTATATCACTTTAAGTTAAGATTGAGAGGACCTTGAAAAGATATTAAAGGGACGGTAAACAAAATATTTTGGAATGAAATATTTCCCTTGTTATGGTATTTTTTTAAATTACCAAGAAAAATGTGTTAGAAAATCACATTTTCGAGAAGGTAAAGAAATGAAATATGTAATACACAAAATATGAAAACTTTCCTGACCGTTACAGTTTATAACGCATTGAAGTAATTTTGATGTACAAAATGTATGTCATTGTCGACAGAACGATTTTGAACCATCCACGTTATAGACCTTTACAAATAGAGGACATCACTATTTCCTAAGTTACTCAATGTCATATATAAATAATTGTTAACTACATCAGAATGACAGTCCTACTGCAAAGGAACTAGTCAGAATTCCCTCTGTTCCTTCAACTCGACTTGTCTTTTTTATTTAAATATTGATATATCAGTTTGTGGGGTCATATGTGCCATACAAAACATACGAAATGGGGCAGGGGGAGACACGATCTGATAAAATATTACGTGTCCGCTACTGTTTCGTTCGAAAGGTAACTAGCTCTACCAACAGCCTGGCATTGCCTGATTCAAATGAAAACGGTTCAAAATGTTAATCATGATCATAACTTCAATAACAAAAAATCAAATTTCTGTAATGAATATGGTTCTAGCATCCATAATCTAGATTAGTGATATTCATGATTTCAACAAGAAAGTCGTTGGTACCGTTTATAGTGCTGTAGTCCTCGGTACCGCTTTTTGTATGACACATTGTTCTGATCCAAACTCGACATATCAATATCCAATTAGAAAAAAGAGGAGGGTTTCAGGGTCAATGACATTCAGGACTTCATAGGAACATACGTGTACATGTACATGTATACAACGCCAGTGTAAACACCGAGACATTAAACTAAAATTTTATGTTATACCTATTTCAAAACACAATATGAGGCAGGTGTAACATGTAGGGGACGAAGTTAAATTTGCCTTATAGTTTACGTCTTCTACAGGTTAATATTAACTTGGATTTATTTTTCTTCATAAATTAACAAAATTTAAAGATGTGATCTATGCATGAAAATTTTGTTTTGTTAAAGATACGAAACTATTAACGATTCTTATTCGGTATTTAAACTTCTTGTCAGATTGAAATCGAGCTTTCAGTGCTTAGAAGGTGATAGGTTAAATTCGTACTTACTCGTAAAATAACCGTTATAAGAAATCCTTCTATAATACTTACCCATCTAGTTTGAAATAATTAAAGTCCCGTTCATTTGCATTCATCAGATCTGTAAAACTTGTTTCAAGTAAATTCTTGTGAGAAAACCAGCTGTGTTTATTGCTGGCAGTACCATTGAAAACTAAGTATGTAGTCTCCTGTCCTCCTTTTTCTACGGACACTTTTACCTGAGGTATAAAACAAAAAATTAAGTTGACTTTCTGGTTAATGTTTTTTATTTTCTTTAGGAGACTTTCATTTCCTGGAACAAGTTCTTTATACTACCTTTATTTCGGAAAGAATAACAAAAATGCATACAGTTGCATATTTTTATGTGGAAGCGCAATATGATCAATAAAAAACACTAATTTGCTTCATGAAAAAGTAAGCAACACAACTCCATTTCATTCATAGCTTCTGAGTCATTTTTAGTTATTTCTTGCTTCGAAAAATAAATTTTAAGTAAAAGTAAGTATAGGATTATCGTTATGCAGAGATTACGGTTTGCCTTTTTATCATTTCATATAATTATAAAACACGTCTTAATTGTGCTTATTCGCAAAGCTCTCCAAAAATTAACAATTAATTTTGTCTTACCCTTTCTATTGGGAATAGCGTCCAGTAATTAATGATGTCGGATTTAAAATGTTCACCAACAAAGTTATTCAAGGTTTCCTGTTTTGTTAGATTTGAGGTATTGTTTCCGATATACAGGTCATAGAAACTACCTCTTCCTGAAAATGTTACACGTACAAATACATGTGCGTTGATGTTGATGCATTAGTATCTTTGGATGAAAAACATTTTGTTTTTATGAATGCACTCGAATGATTTTGTTTGTAACAATTTATTTTTGTCTCAGTCTAATATAATTCATACATTTCTTCATTGTATTTCTGTTTGCAATATAATTCTAAAATGGAAGGGAGATAATTCTGTTTGTTGTCTTATTTTATTCGCACATGGATTGTATTGTGTGTTGCATTCTGCACTCGGCGGGTGTTTCTAGAAAAGCAGAGGACACTTACCCTACCGGTGCACCTGGTACATGCTCCCAGTTTTAAGTTGAGTCCGAGTTGCTCATTTGCTTTTGTTACTTTGTACGTTTGATTTTAGTTACTCTATGTTCTTTGTTGTGTATGTCTGTTTTCCATGTCTGGTCTTTGTCCCCGGATTACATTCTTTTGATTACCGCTATAACCTTGGTTCCCTTGATTACTCTTTCATTTTTGGTTTGGTTTCTTTTGCTACATTGAATTTAATTCATATTACCTTCAGCTCTGAACTCTAAATCAGCTATTTTAAGACCGTTGTGTGATGTAGCTTTCTTAACAGCGGAATAAATTTTATCAATTAAATCAGATATTTTAGTACATTTTTAAAAATGTATTTGGGTATATATACTATGTCAACCTTTGATGAATATATTGGGCTGCAGGTCTATTGCATCAGCACACACAGCCATCCTTCTAAGGAACTTACTCTTGAATCAGGAAATCAACTCGAATACGCTTTTTGGTATTTCTAAATCAAATGAAGTAGTTAGCTTCAGGGGACAGAGTTGGTTGTCTTTTGATCAAATAATTGTAATGACTAATAAACTTTATAGTTTCAATAGACATTTTTCCCATTTTATACCATCTGAGACTGTTTAAATCTAAATCTTAATTGTCCACTAAACTAAATAAAACATTTCAGCAGGTACCCAGTTCCCTATAGTTAACTATTTTACTCGTTACAATCTATACGCCTAGAACAATTTCTTCATAAATTCGTAATGCTTGATATTCAAAGCGTCTCAAAATTGACAATCCGAACCAATCAAACGTTGAATGCTATAAAGTGTAACAAAATGGACTGAAATGAAGCAAAAACAATGAAAACTGCCAGCATATTTTACTCGTTTCATGCTGCAGTAAATGGAAAATAAATGCAACTATACGTCACTCGTTCAGTACTGCAATAAATCTGTTGTAGGAATAAAAAAAAATAATTTTTATATGGAAGTCATACTAGAACTTACCTGCAGTATTCATTTTAAAAACCAGATTCCATTCATCGACAGTGACGACAGTATGTGCTGTGAAGATCAACAGACACACACTACCTTCAAATATCGATAATTTGATTAGTTATATTCACAATAGAAATGTACATGCGTATGTAGGCAAATTAGGCAAATAAATGAACGTTAAAATAGCATTTAGTGCATGCTTGGTTGTTAGATTAAAGTATGTGTTTTTATTGGTGTATACATTTAGTATAGCCCTGGCATAACGTATGAGTTGTGATATGAACACTACATATGCAGGTGTTGAAGGGATGTTGCCACAAATGAAAGAAAAGTTGGCAATTCTGAATGAAAAGTCATCACGTTTGTCGTAAAGTTTGGTCAATAGCTTTCCTCTGCCATCAATTTCTAAGTGTAGGTCAAGATATGAGGCTGACCTCACAGTGTCAGTAGTGTCCTTTATCTCAAGTTCTTTGGGGTAGATTCGATGTATAAAATCCCCAAAATTAGGATTGTTTAAAGATAATAAGTCATCTATTAGCGGAAACTGAAATTAAAGGATATGAAATAAAATACAGAGCACCGTACAGCCAGCAACACAGAATACCTTTATATGATATGAAAACGTGACGCAATATTAATTTTAGTAACACAAGAAGTTCGAAAACATGTATAAACAATAATTGTTTTCATTAAGTATGGCAGATAATCCAGAAAATTACTTAAAACATTGTTTGCATAAATATGATCGGAACATATGCCCCTTTTACATTTCTCTATCAATGTACTCCCTCAGTCTTTGTGAAAATGTTTAGCTTAACTACTGATACTATCCAAACATTGTATTAATGAAACTTTACTTACTGCGTATTAACTTCATTTTAAATGACAGACATTAAACATAACTGCACAGAAAGATCTGCAATATATCGATAAAACTTATATCGTAGGACATTTTATATGAATAATTTATTATGTATATGGTTTTAGCATTTTAATAATTGAACAAAACGAATAGATTGTTATTAACAAATCTAAAGAATTCTCTTAGAATTACAATAGTTAATAGATTCATTGTTAAGTATGCAATATAGAATTATCGAGGGGAAACCAGATTCCAGCAGTGATGAATGTTATCCAAGGATACAAGAATCCAAGGATATGGACATGACATGAAAACAGAAAGACACAACAAAGGACATAAAATAACCAACATAATGCATACAAATAAACCAAAGAAAAAGAGCAACTCGGACTCCACTAAAAACCAGGAGCGTGGACCAGGAGCACCAGTATAAAAAGTCAAATCCAGGATAGACAAAAGAATAAGGGACACGTTGAGAAATCGGTTCTAATAGATACACCTTTACGATCCACGAGTTCATATGATGACAATCATAACACTTCTGCAGCTATGACTTCAATTTTGTAGTAACATGACCCTATTCAAGAATCTTACTTGCAAGATGCCTTAAGTGATACAAAAAGTCTGCGTAGTTACGGCAAGCTATGGTATAATGTATGAGTTGTGATATGAAAACTCCATAAGCAGGTGCTGAAGGGATGATGTCACAGATAAAAAAAAGTTGACAATATGGAATGAAAATCATCTCGTTTGTCGTATAGTTTTGTCAACAGTTTTCCTTTACCATTGATCTCTAAGTGTAGGTCAAGACATGAGGCTGATTTCACAGCGTCTGTAGCATCCTTTATCTCAAGGTTTAAGATTGTTTAACGATAACAAGTCATCTATATAGCGGAAACTGAAATCAAAGAATCTAACTAAATGATGTTTCTCCCTTTGTATCAGATCAGCTAGTCGGCCTCATAAGGCTGAAGAAAAAGGTCAGCGAGTAGAGAAGCACAATTTTTTCCAATTGGAATGCTGACTATTTAAATGAGGAATAGAAATTTAAAGAGTATATAAAATATAGGTCTAAATGCTATTATATTCTGATATTCCGAAGTGTTTAGGATCCACATTACATTAATAGAACTTCAGGAGTAACAACTGTCTTGGTAGGGCCGGAGACCCTCTTTGACAGCTGTGATAATAGAAGTTGAAAGTTTTGAAAGTCGTCTTGTAATACATGTTAGATTCAGCTATGTAGCGTTGTTTGAATGGATTCTCATGGAGTTAGAAAATCCGGTACATAGACGGTAGGTCTCAGTCTTCGTCTTTGGTAGGGGATTGTATAGATTTACAGTTTTCTACTATCTCTTCTTTGAAGAGTGTGGTCTTATTTCTGCTATTATTTTCTACGTCTACCTCTGATAATAATAATGGACGTAATGTGTTTTGAAGACAAAAAATGTTGTTTTGGGATTTGTCTGCCGGTACGATAACATATTTGTTATGTATTATGTATAGCAGACAATGCTACATCGGGCTCTTTGAAAAGTGATCTACCATTTAGACTCATTCAACTACTTGAAACTGTAATACGTTTCAAAATTAAAGACCTCGCAGCTTTTATCCTCTCCGACAGTAAATTTATGTCTTCTTGTTCTTGTTTTAATCTTTCTCTTCCGTAGTCCTTCACGGTATCAATAAGAACTTTAAAGTTATAATTCCAATTTATGGTGCGTGTTTCATGGTAAATGGGTTCTTTAAAGAATACCTTACGTGGAGATTCATTTTCTATAATTTTGACGTAATGACGTGACCGGAAGGATCATATTTGAATGGAAAGTTTTTTTTTTTTGCAAGAACAGTCAGGTGGTTTGACATTGAAGTCCTCAATGGCGAAGTCTTGCAATAGCCTTTAAAAATTTAAAATTGTTGATGCGATAGATAAAGTATAGGAATATGAAATAATCGATATTGATTTGCCATTGAAATATGAGGAATTGTTTTCGTGACGTTTTTATGATGGAGGATGTTAATCAAATTCATTGCATCTTACCTTTGTTGACAAACTGTAGTGGAAGAGATTATCGTTTTTCCCTATCTTGAACATTAACACAAAATGGTTTAAAGAGTCTTTGAAAACCAATATCCAAAATGATGGCTATAAGTTTGTATAATTGTGAGATAGGTTAAGAAACAAGAGGGTCAAGACTTGTTTTGTAAATGGTACGTAGTAAAATGAGAGGTATAGAATTTAGTTCGAATGTGATGAAAACCAAGAGGTTTTTTGTATAAGAAAGAAAAAAAGATCATATTTGGAGGCTTCGTGTAGCTTAGGTAATGTATAATGCCAATGGCCATGGTTCTTTATCCGTCTAGATATTTTTGTCAAATAAATTCATCACAATTACGTTATTGTGGTTTCCTATACGTTTGATTTTGTCATTAAAAAGCATTGTAATACTGAGAATGGTATTTATTTTATGCTGGTCTTTCGTTTACACTACTAAGGTAAATACTAATACTTCCGGTCACTACGATTGTACAAAAGGTTAAACGAAATGCCAATATAAAATAAAGAGACATAGTACCTATGATCGTATGCGATATCAGATAAATCATCGTTACTGTGTTATATTTTGATAGAGTTAACCTAATTAATTTTTAACCACATTCATTTCTTATTGTTATATTCGTATTCTTTGTTGAATAGATACCCTTTTCAATTTTACAATGCTTCATAGGTGTTGATTTTCATAGGTGTTACATGTATTTTTTGTAATTTAAGGGTATTACACATACCTTGTACAACCTTTGAAACTTCAGGTCATATTCGTCATTAGCATTAAGGTTTAAAGAAAATGTTTTTTTTTTTTTTTTTTTTTTGGTTGATCTAAAATTATGAAAAATTAAAAGTTAAATAATTTCAGGTGCTGGATGAAATTTACCTTTCTGTTTTGAAACTACTTTCACCTTATTATAAATTATTATGAGCTTTATATTGTACAATAAATTAAAGGATTTTTGCCTTCAAAAGTATATGTCTCCCTAGCTCCACAGTTCCTAAGGGTCTAACTTCCACATTATTCACTGGATCATATACTATGCTTGTAAAAAGTTTAACATCTACGTATTATATCCTTACTACCAAGTAAATTTTATGAAATTTATTGCAGTAGTTACAGAAAAGATGCGCTTAAAAAGCTTGTAGAACAGACAGGCGGACAGGATAAAGCAACATGTTTCCCCTTTAACCCCTCACCCCACGCAAGTAGTGGGGCACATAAATATGTTTAATGCACATTTTTGTTTTTCCCGGAGAAAAGTATGATTCGTGTCATATTCTATCAGATTAGTATCTGTGTGATACTTTGATATTCATGTTTGCCTATGTATTACATTACACGTATTCTTGGGATTTTTTTTAATCAATTAACCACATACTATTGTTAATGCTCATACGTGAATAACCAGCTATTACATAATCATTTGTGGATGGTATTCTGTCAATACATGTCTATGGTTCATAGTATGAAATCATTTTGTACCATAGAATATCAGTAATGATAATCATTATAAAGCGTTGTAAAGTTACTTCATGTATAAACTGTCAATACAAAATACAATGTATCAATCAACCAATATATAGCTTCTTTACCAACAGCTTGGCAGTTACATTGAGTCTTTTGTTTATAATTAACATGCATTATTTAACCTATTGTGCATTTAGAAACATACGCCTGAGAGAACGAATAAGCTTAATTTTTATTTTGTTGGAGAATTGATAATTTTGCAATTTTACACGGTATCTGAACATTAATTAATAAAGCACATTCTGTCAAATTCTTAAATCATTATAAATTTATGCGGATAATAGGTTTTACCGGCTATATACTAAGTATAATGAACGCCAATATTTAACTTTTATTTGTACGGACCACTTCAGGAGTATAATAGCTTACGCACATTGTTCAGGTTTGTAGAGGCTTTATTACACGGTGTAATATTTCTCTCTAAAGTAACAGTAATAATTTTAGATTTGTAAATAATTTTTTGTACGTTTTTTTAAGTATCAGTCTCTGTAAGAATCAGGCAGTAGTTGAAACATGGTATGAAAAAAAACAGCCATTTTAATTTGCATATTTCCACCATCATTATCAAGGAAAGCAGACAAGATTTTCCATATTATGCTGGCTCATTGAGTTACAATGTCATTGCAATGCACTGAAAATGAACATTTAAAGGGCAGATAACTTTGTCAAAAACCTCATTTTCTGAGATTCTATTGTACAATTTTCGCGCAAAGCCAGTAATGCAGAGATCAAATAATGGTCTTTTCAAAGAGAGAAAGCATCTTTGAGTGGTATTTTATTATCAGATCGGCGGGGTTTTGATATGCATGTTTCTGATTTTACCCATTTTTCCTGATTCTTACAAATACATACACTTAATCTATCTACGATATTATAGGGTTAATCATCACTGTTTTACCAGAATTCGATGTATAAAATTGGACAATTCAATAACAAACAAATAAAAGTCTCATTTTAAACCTCATTTGGTTCAACTTAAAAGTGCAAATGCTGAAGCATTCGAACAGAGAGTATCATCTGAAGTTTGACCGTGCTTATTTTTTTACAAGCGTTACCATGACAAAATAAAACGCTCGATTTATGTTGTCTTTAAATAAAATTCTAACTCTCTATATAATGCAGAAAGAGAGAAAGTGAATGAGCTATTGCATTCCATTGTAAAACTAATATTTCTAGGAACCAGAAAGCTCAACCATTACTCAAAAAAAAATATTAATTTGAGTTTCTTCAAAGTCTAGTGAAAGAGAAGGTAGTTAAAGAAGGCGACTCCATTATCAATGATTAATTTGAAGAATTTCTTCAGTGTAAAAGAATACATAGTAATACGTCTTTTTCTTTTTAGACATGAATACATGTTAACTACTACAGTACTTTTTGGTGTTTCTAGCTTACCCTATCGGTGCACCTGGTCCATGTTCCAAGTAACTAGTGGAATCCGAGTTGCTCATTTGCTTTTATGACGTTCTATGCATATTTTAGCTACTTCGTGTTCTTTGTTGTGTGTATGTCTGCTTTACATGTCTGGTCTGTCCCTTGGAATACATTCTTTTTGATTACAGCAAGAACCTTTGTTCCCTTGATTACAGTTGGGCTAAAGTTTTCTTTTTTTTTTTTTTTTTTTTTTTTTTTTGTTAATTTTAGGGGAGTATAGGGCAAGTATTTGGTTTACACAAATTCAAAACTTAATGTAATTAATATCATTATATGAGAAAATGCAACTGGCCTCAGAACAACATTATACACATGTACAGCGAAATAGTTGCACCTACATACTTCAACCGAAAGTAAAAACGAAACAATACTCACAGAGGTCAGAAATTCCTGACTTGGGACAGTCACAAATAAAAAATAAATGTGGCGGGGTTAAAGTACTTCGGCGTGATCTAAACCCTCTCCCTTTAAAAACTGGCCTTTGTGAAAAAATATCACGCAATTAAACATACCAAAAAATCAGTTCAAAAAGGTCTGAGTCCCTGGTTAAAACAGAAATTAAGAAACTGATTAAACGTTACATGAATGTACAAACAACGGACTACTAGCAGTTAACTAGCGTGCCTGTTCCTGACCAATTTGTTTGCAAAAGTTTCCGGTTTTACAAGATTTTGTTTTTTGGCAAAACTTTATTATCATGGATGTTACTTACAGATTGCGTACGTGCCCTGTGTGGTTAATGTGTATATGAATTGGAATTTCACATCTATATGTTTAAGAGATGTACAAATGTACATATGAATAAGGTGTATGTAAATGGTTTTGTTAACTAGCGTGCCTGTTCCAGACCAATTTGTTTGCAAAAGTTTCCGGTTTTACAAGATTTTGGTTTTTGCAGGTTTCACTTTATTATCATGGATGTTACTTACAGATTGCGTACGTGCCCTGTGTGGTTAATGTGTATATGAATTGGAATTTCACATCTATATGTTTAAGAGATGTACAAATGTACATATGAATAAGGTGTATGTAAATGGTTTTGTGAAGCTTTATTGGTATTGTTTTGAATCAATATTTTTTTTCCTCCAGAAAAAATACTGTATTGTTGATTTAGATTTCATTTTTGAAAAACATTAAAAAAGTAACTCAAATTGAGTTGCGTGTTCATTTCTTTCAGTTTAGTTTAAGTAAACAGTGTATTGAAGTTTTATTAAATGACGCAGTAAAAAAGGCACAATTGTTTTTAAATAAACGCTGTTTATTGATAAGTTAATATTTCTTAGCAATATATTTTCTAAATCTTTCTCAAAGATATTGTTGAATGAACATACTGGTATATTCCTGATCCACATTTGAAAATTATAGGTAGAAAAGGTAAAATATTTTGTGGGATAATGGTGAATAGGTATGTGGGACAAAGTAAAAAAAGTAACTGTTTTTGTTCATGATCTTTAACCTGATCTGTTTCCGATTATTTCCCTTGGTGTGACGTGTGTATATAATGCTTGTTGTTGATTGTGTATTATCTTTCATATAGTTTTCGAGGTATTTTTTAAAATGGTTTTAATATATTTAATACAATGTATTGAATTTTTTAACTATACAGAAGATACATTTGAACCATGTTAGATGCAGCCATGTCATAGTCATACTAAATTAAAAGTAATATTATAACAATGTAAGCATGCCACATTGTCATTGATGTATTTCTGATTCAGAAGTCCTTTTCTCAAAAAATCGTAAGTGTAAAATTAGTCGTAAGTTATGATGTCATAAAAGAGTTAAGTATTGTGACGTCACAACTTACGACTAATTTTACTCTTACGATTTTTTGACAAAAGGGCTACAGGTCTTTTCACTTAGATAACAATGAAAACGTGGTGAATCTATTGGTCTTGTAAGGATACCCCATTGTGATGAGTATCTGGAAAATGCAGGTTAAGGAGGTAGACCTAGGGTAAGGGACATTACTCTTGAAATCAGTGATATGTTTGTATCAAATTCAATTTTACCAAAGCCTTTCAAGCTTTCATTTGAAACAGAATGAAATGAATCCAAGTTATTTTGATGCTTACATGAGATTGAATACAAACGGTCCAATGATTTGTTAGAGTTGAACACCTTACCCCAGGTCTACCTCCTTAATGCAGATAAGCTTTGAGAACTGTCTAAACCGAACCCTGATTAATTTGAAAACATTTTAAAAAATCTCTCCCCAGTTTCATTGCTTTTTTTTGATCGTGTAATACCGAACACATGTCTAAACTGAACCAATCACAAATTCCAAGAGGGATTCAATTTGTACATGTTTTACTCTATCTAAACTTGAAAATATGATTTAAATGCACCAGATAAAAATTCTAGAGTTTGTTTTTAGCATTTCGGTCACATTTAGATTTTAGAATAATAAGGAAAGGGTTTTCGAACGAAATTTGTTACCTTTCACGATACAGATGTATGAGGTTTAAAATTTAAGTATCATTCTGTGTACGAATCAGGTAATGTGGCATATCATTTTTCTCAATGTCAGGATCAATGAAGGGTAATAAAATAGGAGAATAAACATCTAGGTAGTAGCCAAAACGACTAGTCAAAAGGAAAGAAAGTCTGTTTATCAAATGACAATATCTGGGTATAAACCGAAAAGTTGAAAACCATTGCAATAATCCTGACTTTTTAAGGCATTTTAAAATGAAAAGTGGGTTAAACCCAATCCCAATTCCCCATTCTTCATAAAAAGATCCCCATCCCCATAGAATCCCCATTCCATGTTTATTATCAGATGAACTTTTTCATCTATAAATTCTTCAACACTTTAACTGTTATTTTGGAGTAAATTTAAAACGTTATTTCATTATTTATTTTTTTTTCTTATTTTCAATACATAAACATTTTTAAAATTTACATTTACCATAAAACGAAAAATGAACTGTGATAAGAGATGATCATCTCTCAATTTAGAGGTCTAGCATCCTAATTTGGATTGGTACGGCACTGTCGTAAAATACACAATTTGTTTAAATTTTGACAAGAACTCTAGGTACTGCATGCCGTACCAACGACAGCTACTGGTACGCCTCTAGCTGTGCTTGCTGTACCAAGCGCTACGCCTCTGAAATTATCCCGTCTTACATTTGCGTAAATATAATATTGTATATTTAGTCCACATGTCATTTATGCTGTACATATAAGAAAGTAAAGTTTATATATGATCATGACTTAATTAACTACATGTTTACATTAGACTACACAACATAAAGTGTGAATTATACGATAATCTTATGACTATCAAATGAAAATTATTATATGGATATCATATGAATTGCGCACCATATAATTATCATATGTGGAACATTTGGCTGTCTAGAGCAAATAAAAAGCCTACAAGTCGGAAATTTCGTCTGGAAAAAGTCTTATGGTAAGTCACTTTTAGAAGAGTTGTTCCTAAGATTTGTAAAATTATAAAACCAAAACATTTTAGTCAATTAAAGTCCATTGAAAGAACTCTTTTTCCCCTTTTTATACATCATATTGACTTTATTGGGTTGTTATTTATTGGGCATAATCATAGAATGTGAATTATTAGTTTTTGTATGATTCTTCAATCCCTGGATTTCATTCCTTTAATTTGCGCTAGAATCTTGGTTCTCTTGATTCTTCAGTGTATTTGTACCATACGTTTTTGTACTTCATAAAACACTTTAGTACGATTTTGTTTGATATGCTGCTTATTTTAGTGTTTGATAATAACGGATCACCTAGTAATGCATTTAAGAGATATAAACAATCTGTTTTTTTTTATTGTCATGAATTCATTAGTATGATAAGTGACCTATCTGGACTATGGCCTTTTTAAGCCACTTTTGTGTGGTACAGATGTTATGCTTTTGTCTTATTGGGCCATTTTTCCAAAAGCTATGGTCATAATTAAAGTAAATACTTTACCCACATTTCTGTATTAGTTTCCATCAGTGTAAAAGCTAGCACAAAGTGAGCTTAACCACAACATTGTGTATGTAAACAAATGTAAAAGAACATTGGTCCCTAGTGAAAGTCAGCACTCAAACCGGAAAGGGTTCAATATAACCCACTATGGGAAGTTCCGCAGCAAGGAAATAAAACAAAATGTTACTAATCGGCATTAATAATAAGAAATTTATTAGTGTTAATTTTTTTAATCATTGGAAATGTTCACACGTTTTCGACGCATTTCTTTTTTTTTCCTGCAACATGTATACTCGAATTCACCTCAGCCTGTTTGCAGTTTTATTTTAGATTATTTTTTTTATTACTCAAAAGTTCCTTAAAACAACTTGCCATTTTATTTATGTCGTTCTGTACTACAATTCTCATACAATTATTTCTCGTTCTTACCTCCGAGATTTTTTTACGAGAATTTTGCACTTATGAATAAATTAAAAGATAATTAAGAAAAACTGCAAACAGGCTGAGGTGAATTCGAGTATATATAGAGTACATTCAAGAACAACAATTCGGAAAAATTTACATGGTACTGACACATATTTCTCCGCTATTCCTTTTGATATTCAAGAACCCATTCCGCCTTAGAAAAATACCCATCTGATTTTAAAATTCAAATTTAATAAGCTTTTCTTATATAGGAACGCAAATCATCTTTGGATTTCTGCAAAGCTGTACATGTGTATTTGTTTACGTCACAGGTAATATATATAAAATAGTCCTGCCTCCCTTTGAGAACTGATTTATATCCGAATTTAGTACATACACACAGTCAGACCCACTGAAAACTTGATCTACTCCAAAGATTAAAATTGAAAATTGTAGAATGATAAATGTTGAATGTTGCATATACCATATTAGATTAAACATCTTAAACACCATTTGACTGTTATACGTGTAGCTTTTAACTCTTGAAAATTGTTTTCGTTTTAGGACAAAATCAGTTGTGTAAGATCAGGGCATTTAAACCAAATAGAGAAGACGGTTTTCACTTTGATGATTGTTTATTTGTTGTTTACAAATGTGGAGCTAATATGCTGACCTCTGTTTCCCTGTTAGTTATATCTAAGCTTACTATTTACCTTCCATATACAGGTAATATTCTACAAATATTTAAGGCTGCTACAACTTGAATGGATTTTATCCACGCACAAAAATAACATGAACTGGCCCTTAAAATCTGTAATTTTTTTAAATTTTACAAAAATTAAGCTTATTTTCAGCTATTTATCACACAAATGTTTCATAAATTATGTGACAAGGAATGAAGTTAAACAAATCAAAATCCATACAGCAATTAACATAGTCATAATGTATTGAAGTGGAATATATTGCCAGGATTATTATTTTCCTTCGATATATACCACCATCTCCCATCTAAAAATATTTCTCTGTGAGTATTTTAAACAAAAGCTTTCCACCTGAATCAAAATCACTTTCAACGAGTAGTGGCGTCACTTGCTTATGTAGAACAGCAGTTAAAAATGCGTTTTATGCCAATTCAATTTTTATTTATAAATTTGATTTCTTTTGCATTTGATCTTAAAGTGACATAAAAGTTATTTCAAAAATAAATATTACGTCATGAAATTCCGCTGTCATCATGGTAAGTTAAAGTGAATTCCGTCTCAACTGCTTTTGTTTTCTTCGTCCCCCCGTGCATTCATTTAAAGCGTCGATGAAGAGTTATTAAGACTAATACTCATACATTTGAAACTATTTCATTATTAAAACAAATACATATGTGGTTTTAATCCGGATTGTGAAACATTTATTTCTACCATTTTGTCGCATATAAATCGACTTTTAAAGCACTGCAAAAATAAAATGTCTAAAACAAATAGAATGCAGGAGCTTCTACTAAAAGCTCATTTTACTAAAAAACAACCGAAAGAACACTGCATTATTAGCAATTTGCTGGATATTGCGGCTGTATGTTCGATGTAATGACGATTTAATAAATTTTGGAGCAATAGCCTCCATCAATGGGCAGAATAGCTATATATATATAGCTTTTTGTATGAAAAAAAATGCCTTAAACAATAAATAATTTAAAGGAATTTTCAATAGGATTTTGTATTGGATAACGGAGGCACGGAGGGAATCCTTGGTGGTATGCTCGGTAAAATTTCCTGGAGGAAATATTTTAAATCATGTATGCGTTCAGAAATATATTTAGTGGTAGAATCAATTATTAAAACATATACTTGTAATTTTGATTGATTGTTTGACAGTAATTTTCTCTTCCTAAAAGTTTTCATTTCCATAGAAAGAGTAAGAATGTAATCCAGGGACAAACACCAGACGTGGAAAAAAAGATATACACAAAAAAGAACATAAAGAAGCTAAAATAATACATACAAGGTAACAAAAGTTCTCTCCACTAGCGACTCCACTACAAACTGGTGGCATGGATCAGGTGTATAGGTAGGGTAAGCCTCCTCTGCTTTTCTAGAAATGCCCACCGAGCTGCCCGTCCGGGGTAGACGTAAGAGGAAAAGAAAGCTATGACACGTTGAACAAATCAGTTTTGATGGTGCAGATCATCATTTCCATAGAATATAGGGTGTCAAGAATATAATGTCATATTCTAAATAAAATACAAGAAGTAAACTTATACTTTTTCTTATTTTAAAACTTATTGCACTAAAGCTAAAATGACGTTTTTAAAAAAAAAATTATTCAAATTATCATTATATTATTAGTCAATATTGGCTCTATTCATATTTGAGTAATAAAATTAATTTCAAGTTCATAAATAATGCTGTACATGTACATCAGTAGCATCAGAATCAAATTTATGGATGAATATAAATCAAAATCCTAATTGTAAACAAAGAAGTTTTCAAATCCAAAACAATCGAAATATGATCAAAGTATGCAACATCAAGCCGGCGGAGTATGTAAATAGAGAAATAAAATATTTGCAATAGTTCAATAGTCTAATAGCAATTTCTAAAATCACCTCTTAAGATTTATACGTTCGATTAAGATTTTTTCACAATGGATACAGGTAATTAGGATTTATTTTTGCATGTAAGGCGAAGAATGTCATCTTTGCAATTAGTTATCAAGTCAAAATTTATTGGGGAGAAACAATTACCAAGACGAGTGAAGTTTAGGGTGATATAATCCTTATTTTCCTTCATTAACAAGGAGAACATATATTGTGTGTTGATGAGATGGGTGGTTTTTATTTTGTTTTGTTTTTGTGAGTGTGTTAATAGATGTTTTTCTTTTTATTCTAGCATGCTACGATTGCGAAAATCCGAATCTTCCGATTGAACACGGATTTTATGTCATTAAAAACGAGCAGGTGTGTTTTATTGCAATTAATGTGCAATGTGTACGATACTCAATGATTATAAAAATCTTTATGACGTTTAAATTGTCGCATATGCTAATAACGTACAACATTAGGTTTGTTTCAATTCATCTCATAAGTATGCCACATTCTTTTACATCGTCTAAATTTTGAATCGTACAAAATAGGAGCACTGCGTTGCATATATGAAAAGACAGGTATAATTTGTTTTTCCTCCAACAAAAAAACTAAACGATTTTGTTTTAAAATTCTTAGTTTTAGTTGCCGTTCGTCTTTGTTTTTTCAACAAGTTAATTATCATGATAATTTTTAACGTAATTAGCCGCAAAGTCGGAACGATGACTATGCCATTGGAACAACTCCACCTGGATTTTCAGTGAGAATGTCATCCATACCAAACGCTGGGCTTGGGGTGTTTGCTGAAACCACCATTCCTGCTAATACAAGGCTTGGTCCATACCATGGTATTATCTACAAAGAACTTACAAAAGAGGATCAGAGTTACGTTTGGACTGTAGGTGCACATTGTAAACAAATTTAGAAAGAAAATATACAACCATCGTCACGAAATATCGTTTTGTACAATGGCAAATCCAATTATCTTAGATAGCCAAAACAAAAGACAAATAAAGAAAATTAAAATTAAAATAAGATTGTGAACACTGTTTAAAGCAGTGATTTTGCTAGGAATAGTCGAAGTTGTGTACTTTTTCAATACAACACGGATAAAAGGGGCATGAAAATGCGCTTCCATGTTACGGTTAGTTATAAACTTTTATTCGTAACCGTAAGTATGACAATACGGTTAGTATAGCAACATCATGTACAATATTTTGTACTTATCTAAAGAAAATATTTTTAAATGGTTCCTTTTTTCGCCATAGAGTTACTACACTGCTGATTTCAATGACGACTTCCGATACATTGATGGAGTCTCCAAAAGTCATTCAAGTTGGATACGTTACATCAACATGGCCAACACCATTGATCAGGAAAATCTTTATGTTCATCAATATAACTATGAAATTTATTATGTGACGTATGAGTGTATAAAACCAGGAACTGAGTTACTTATATGGTACGGTGATGATTATGGTGCTGCATATGGTTTGGAACGGACGGACAAGGACTATCAAAAACGCTTTCCCACGTCCCCCGAAATATTGTATCTAGATACAGTACCGTCAGGTATACAGAAAGTTCATATTTAGGTTAAAGATATCAAAAGTCAAAAACATAAGCTATCTACATTAGTAGAAGCATAGTCATGCTTCGAGACAATTCTGACTGCATGAAAATACGCTGTGAGGTACATGAAATATTTATAAACTGCTTGAAAGTAAAATTGAATGAGCTGGTTTAAAAACAATTTCTGGAACTGCACAATGTGCATTAAATTACCATTAATTAGTTCGTTGAGTTTTGAATTCGTTGACTTGTGAATAACCACTGAGTTTACAACGAACGTTGTCAGGTTTGTTGGATATTTGATTCATGGTTTGAGCGATCCACGAAACCACAACATTTGATAACCCGTGAATAGAAGTTCTCTCACACAGTGAACTTTAAAACGCATTTTGATACAAAATTAATGCTTTTTATTAGGGGGGTAAACAATTGAAGCGGGTTTTGCTATGAGTCACAATCCAACTTAATTTTAATTTGCATGACGTAACATTTTTTAATTTACAGTAATTGAATTGATAATAAAAAAAATGCTGACTTTCTTCCTGTTATGTGCATGTCTAAGGACAGTTTTGGTGACCTTTTCTTCCTAAGAGTAAAAAAGGGAACCAAGGTTATAGCGGTAATCAAAAGAATGTAATCCAGGGACAATGACCAGACATGGAAAACAGACATACACAACAAAGAACATACAGTAACTAAAATCATACATACAAAGTAACAAAAGTAAATGAGCAATTCGGACTCCACTAAAAACTGGAGCATGGACCAGGTGCACCGGTAGGGTCCTCTGCTTTTCTAGAAACCCGCCGAGTTGGTCATAAAAAGTAAATTCCGGGGTAGACAAACGAGGAAAGGAAAACTATGACCCGTTGAATAAATCAGTTTTGATGGTGCAGATGGATAAACCATAACGATCCACGAGTTCATGATGACGACCATAAGACTTCTGTAGTGATGAGTTCAATCTTTTAGCAACATAACCCTGTTCAAGAAGCCTATTTGTTAGAGTTCTAGCGCAATACAAAAATTCTGCGTAGTTTCGGCAAACTCTGGCATGATGTATGAGTTGTGATATGAACACTCCATACGCAGGTGCCGAAGGGATGTTGCCACAGATGAAAGGAGAGTTGACAATTCTGAATAAAAAGTCATCACTTGGTCAATAGTTTTCCTTTACCATCGATTTCTAAGTGTAGGTCAAGAGGCTGACTTCACAGTGTCTGTAGTATCCTTTATTTCAAGTTTTTTTGGGTAGATACCAAATCCCCGAAATTTAGAATTTTTAAAGATAATACGTCATCCGTATAGCGGAAACTGAGATTGAAGGATCTAGCCATACGATATTCTTTATTTCTGATCAGATCAGCTATAAAGCCAGCAAGATGACTCAGATGATTAAAAATTTCTTTTTTTTTTTACTTCTTTCCATAGAAAAAGTTGTTCAATACTCGTCTACGTGCTACAAGTTTAACCGGCAGTGTCCATTTAAAAAGCCACCGAATCGAAATGGGAACTTCACTAAGACATGTCTCTTCGGAGCATACTATGATTTTTGTAAATATACAGCATGTGATATCAACCCATGCACTGGTGTAGCCGACTGTGGTTATTGTAAAGGTAGGAATTATATTTTTCATTTGACACAGTGGTGGATCCACATACTTGCGAAAGGTGCAAACCCGGAACCCAATTTTTTTCTTTAAAATATATGAAAATATATGCATCATGTATTGATATAACAATGCTAAAGGCTAAAAACCACTAATTCCACTTCCCATAGGCTTCTATGCTAATTTCACAATATTCAATGGCTTCTCTGGACTTTACCTTAACTTTAACCTGCAGAGGACTATATATCAGCATGATTCTACATATGTCAACTCACAATCCTCAGAATGGCATGTGGGGTTAGCAGACTTGCAGTGCAGTACTGGTCACCGGAAGTGAAGGGTCTATAAATAGCATGGGAAATCCCAGTGTTTTCACAAGATAGGGGTATATTTAAAAATCATTATGGAGATTAGGCTTCACATCACAAGAAGCAAAATGCACCTATAAAATGTACAGAAATGTTTTTCCTTTCAGAAACTGTTTAAATTTTTTAAATAAGATGAGAACTTTTTTCACAGCACTATGAGGAACAGGGGTAATTTCTGCGTAGGACTATTTTTGCGTACGTTCCAAATGCTCATTGGTTGAATTGGTGGTCTGTAACCTAAAGGGCCACTTTTTGTCTTAGAAAAAATAAATAACTATACAGGTATCTTCCTACACACATACTGAATGCATTTGCAAAGTTTCAGTGAAATGTGACAAGCACTTTTTTAAATATTTGATTTTTAAATATAGGGTAACCAAGTTGTGCGAGCAAAAAAGTGACAATATTCTACCATACTTAAATGCATTAAATATTTGCAAAGAACTTTTTCTGACTTTTCAAATAAAAAATATCAATTACAACTTGTTTTTTAACAATATTAATGAAGAAATAGTTTTAAAAGTAATCATTTTCTGAGAAATTGGTCTATTTTTAAAAATTTATTTCTGACATGCCTCCCCCTTTTTCTTGATCACATGTCAAAAATCCTAAATCTTTAAATTTTCACAAAAGGTGATATATTTGGCTTTAAATTTGTAAATACATTGTTTTCACATTAAAACATGACTAGTAAAGGGCACCTAAAGCAAAAAATGGCTCAATAATGGATTTTCCATGTTGCCATAGGGATATGCTTATATGGCCTTAACCGCAGTAATGAAAGTGAGTTTTTCCTCATTTCTAACCTAATTTTTGCTCAAATCTACACAAAACTTGATTTCAAGTGCTTATTACCACCATATTTAGGTAAATATAGCTCTCAAAGTTTAATATTTGATATTTTTACTACATTTTCTACACTTTTTACAAGACAGGACATAAAAATCAGCCAAAAAGACCAATTTTCCATAATTTGGACCTATAACTTAAAAAAATGCATATTTTGCAGGATTTTTGTAGTGTATTCCTCTCATGGCAAAGTTAACAAGATCTTCAAGTAGTTTAAAGCTATTTTAAGAAACTTTTCATTTTGGTTGAATTGGTGGTCTGTAATCTAAATGTCGATAACGCTGTTTTGTTTTGTTTTGGTTTTTTCCCCATATTCTTTCATATTATGCTTACGAAGTCTCAGCTTTACTATATATCATTTTTTTTTTTTTTTTTTTTTGGTTCTTTAAGTCAGTACCTTGCAACATTACTGACTTCACATAAAACCTCAAATATAAAAGCTGTGTTTTTCGTAGACAAGCCGTCATTATACAACTCCATTTACTACATAGAGGTATATTTGCTATTACAAAGCTAAACTTTGTACTTAGTGTAACTCATCTATTTATGACAATAAGTGTAGTACACTAGAAACAGCTTCGTTGATACTGGTGATGTTCATGGCTATTGAAATTTTATTATCCAATAAGACAAGAAATATGCTATTCATGTAATGTGTAGTAGATCAGGAACCGGTTAAATCCAGTAAGTCTATTATCATTTATTTACTCTGCCGTTTCATTTTAAATGTTTCTTGTGGAGATAAGGTCTTGTTTTTATTTATGTTTTTCTCAGTTTAATAAATGTACTTTTGTTTTGTTTGTGTCAACAGAATACTGCTACTACACGGGAAAGTACTTCCGACCAAATCAAGAATTTGATCACACAGATAACGTAAATGTATGTGTTTGCACTAACAATTTAGAAGTACACTGTTCTGAAGACTGGAGTACTTATATAGACATGTGTTTTTATTGAGTCCCTTATACGGACACAGTATAGCTATGAAGAGGTATTTGTATAGAGTAGTTTGTATTTGGTCCTTTTTGATAAGCATTTTGGTAAATAAAGCAAACGTGGACCTAAGTGGATAGTTCCACTTCTTTTGGTGGAAATGTGTTTGCATAATTTGGATGGACCAAATTGAACAAATTATGATCTTGAGCACCCACCAAACCATCGTAATTTCTGAATCAAAAGCAATTACCCTCACTCCTATACAAATTTCTTAATCCACCCCTGATAAAGTTGAGTTTATCATAAGTGAAAATGCAGTGATTGTTGGATCAAGTCCCTAACGATAGTAAGATACATTACAAAAACTTCATTGAATTAAAAGGGACAGAAACACACAATCTGACAGACCGACATTAACGTTGAAAACGAAACCCACAAAGGAAAAGTCACTTGTCACTAACACACAATAAAGGTAAATGCTTCAAATGAAGAGATTGATTTACGCAAACCTGTAAAAGAAGTTGAAGAGCATCATTGCCAGATACACATCTCTGTATCACTCAATATGTCAGAACTACAGTAGAGTGTGTTGAATGTAGAACATCGCATATTTTACATCAATTATAAGAGAAAGGCAACTTATGTCTGTAAAAATAGTAATCAGTGAATATGAATATTCTTGTGGTAGTCCTTTACTACCACCAACTGTTTGTACTAGAAGGTAATGTGCAGACTCAATCTTCATGACTATTTACACATTGAATTGGTTTGTAATGGGAGCGGCTAGATATCTGTTCTTTTTATTAAAAGCCAGAAGCAGAAACAATACAAAACTGTTCTTCTATTATGTAAAGCCTTTGGATCCAAAGGCATCGAGCGTCCTTACAATAAACTAAAGAAAAAATGACAATGAAAAGCATTGTAAAAATGTCAAGCTTGTTTCATTTAAAAAATGCGATTTGAGATATTCGAGACTTCAAAAATAAGATTTCTGACCAAAACAATGCAATCTGCATGTACATCAATACAACTGAATTAACACGTAAAAGCTGAGACGTAATTGTTGATATGTCTCCCCTCCCTCATCTTTGTTGGCAAATATGTTTTTTTCGTCCTGTCTGTCCGTCCGTAAAACATCTTAATTGAATTTCATGAAACGAATCATATGAAACTGTGCATATTACCAGAAGTTTTGATCTTTTGAAATTTGTAGGAGCAATATCCGGCCATTTCAAATTGAAAATATCTTGAATGATAGGGAGAGAGAGGGAGGCATTCATTTTGGGGAAAAACAAAAAAAAATATTTTTACTTTTGTCTGTATATGTGTGTTGCATTGCTCAATATTTGGATTATGTGCCAGAATTCTTGCCATCATCCCATTTCTCTTTTTTAGGCAATTCCATGCAAATTTGAAACGTATAATATGGAATGAAAAAATCAACTTTTTTTATATTTTGTACTTTTTCAAATGAAATAATGAACTGACACAAGAAGCAGTTCTTGGTTCTAATCATTCCCAGGTGAGTGACTCTAGCTATGGCTCCGATTTCTTTCTTGGAAATATGCAACCCAAATAGACCCATCATTCTGTACATAACATCTTTATTAAGGTCATTTAATGTGTTGTGTCATTAACGTTAATCTTTCTATTGCTGTCATTGGCTTTCTTGAATATACATGAAAGGTTTAGTAAGGTATATATTGCAGCCAGAAATGAATGATTGAATTGTACCAATATCAACACCTGATATGGATAATTGACAATAAGTTTAATATCTATGTATATACCACTTTTGGAAATGCAGAGGTAAGACTGGTCTTTGCTGAAATATCTATGTATATATCACTTTTGGAAATGCAAAGATAAGACTGGTCTTTGCTGAAATATCTATGTATATATCACTTTTGGAAATGCAAAGATAAGACTGGTCTTTGCTGAAATATCTATGTATATATCACTTTTGGAAATGCAGAGGTAAGACTGGTTTTTTACTGAAATATCTATGTATATATCACTTTTCGAAATGCAGAGGAAAGACTGGTCTTTGCTGAATAAATTTGACAGAAAAATCTGAAAATATGAATTCAATGAATAGAAGTGTAAAAATGGTAATTTTAAACGTTTCTTCTTGGGTATATTGTTTCATATATATGTAGCTTAGAATTGATTATATATATACACATGCATCCTTGTATTGACATTCTATGTTGATTCTCGCCGTGCATGTTATGTATCTACACAGTAATGCACTAACAAGTTAGATGGTAGAGTCACTACATTAGACTTGTTATAATTATGTATTATATACTTGGTGTGACGGTGTTTGTTTGGGTTTAACGTCCGAGCAGCTATATTCAGACAATGAACATGAAATGGATGATAAAATGAATATGAAATGAAAAAAAAAGGATGGGTCACAAGGATAATAGGGACGACAAATTTTGATTGCCACTGGAAAAAGGGGGATGGGTAAGGTCGGGCAATTTAGCCTCCTGTGGCGGAGCCCAAAGGTTCCTACTCCTATCGAATACCACAGCAGGGTTCTTTAACGTGCGAGGAACGTGGCATCTTTCCCAACACGGTGCATAACTATGGTTTGCGGTCAGGTTTTCCGTATTATAGCCTGACAACCCCAGCATGTAACACGCCAGGGGTACCCCATTCAACCACCAGGGGCACACATCCCAGTTGCTCTGTGGGCAAAGCGCCCTAGCCCCCGGCTAGGGTTCTGAGCACTATTTAGTCGCCTTTTACGACAAGCTTACCGCTGCTGCAGGCCTATTCTTTTAACACCCGGACCTGCACGGGGCTGGTGTGACGGTGTATAATGTTGCATATTCTCTATTGTCTCACCCGATTCCATCAGAGGTTGTCCTATTCAGTTTCATCATGTGCTGTTCCCACTCTAGATTCACTAGTATCGCTCGGTTAACCTAAGCTATATTTTAATATAGCCTAGATGGCCGAGTGGTCTAGAGCTTTGGACCTACTGCAGGTGGTGTTGCCATAGATGTCAAAGAAGAGGGGTTCGAATTAAGCTGAGGGAGCGACCAAATTTTCATCGCAAATTTGCAACCTTGCATCGATTCTAGAGTTGAGGTGTAGTTTAGTTACAGTTCAACGTTTAATCGGATGGATAAGACAAACACTTATCAAATGAAAGAAATCTAACATATATATAATTATCTTATTTAGTTCTGGTGGGATAGGAACATTAACACGTTGATTCTTACAACACAAACAAGAGGAACCAACACTAAAAAATTGAACAAGCTAATTAGTTTTGTGTCAACACACAATGCCAACGTACATTCCACCCTCACAAATTATCCGTTATGCAAGAAAATATGCGAACTTTATGTACCGTGCTAGACTTTTTAGAATTAGATTTTTGGGAAAGTGTTATTTTTTTTGCTACAAGTTAAAAGTCGTGACTACAAAAAAATATGATCGTCATCATGAACTTCTGATCAAAACGATGTATTTATTGCATCATCAGAACGATTTGTTCACCATGTCTTAGTTTTCATCTTTCGTCTACCTGGACGTTATATATTATGAGCAATTCAGCAATTGTTTTCTAAATGAACTGAATGACCTGCCCTACTATGCACCTGACCCTTTTTGGTTACTTCACTTTGTTGTGTTAGACTATTTATTTATTTAGTTATTATCCTTCGATTATATTTTTTTGATTGCTTTTTATTTAAATTAGACAGGGATGATAAATGAATGTAAATAACCCGCCAAATTGACTTTACTTTTTATTCAGAAACAGTTGTAGACCGACCATATAACCAGTTTTAGGTTGTAATTCGATTATTGCCCTTTTGAGTTGAAAATATAAATTGCGTATGGAACTGGCACATTTCTAGAACTTACCCCTACCCCCTCCTCCGCCATTCGATTTGAATTGTTTGATTGTAGTGCGGGATGAAAGCATACTTTTCTCAAAAATACTGATATGAATACAGAAAATCATTACGCACATGTAAATACAGAATAAATAAGTCGATTAAGCTTAGTTTGTTCAGTTGGGATTTCTTCAGCAGGAATCCTCTTCTTACTCGGACTAGTATTACATGTATAAAGCCTACGCTCATAATACCCTCTAATAGTAACCTTTGCATGGTATCTTCGGGTGTAATTTTGTAATTACGCTGTTTATTCAGACGAGTCCGGTGAACGATAAAATATTGTATGAAATATATGTATATAGCCAAAATAAATATAAATATGGACTGAATGTGAACACAGGAAATAAAGACGATTTACTTATACAATGTGGTGAACAGAATAAAATACATTACACATAAAAACTTAAAAATAAGAAGAACGCCACACAAATACTAAAACACAAATAGTATGAACTGGCACCAAACCCAAGAGTGACATTAGGTGCTCCGGAATGGTATGAATACAAATTAATGATTGTATCATTTGAGTATTTTATGGAAAATTTTTGATAAGTTCAGAGCCTTAAATTAATAATATTAAGCACTTACTATCCATGGATTAATGTACAACATAGAATGTATTGGGTAAGTATCGAAATCAATAATCTTTACAGAAATTGTCGACACCATTCCGATGTCTTCAGAAAAACTAAGTACTCTGAAAAAGTTTTGTTTGTAAATACATGACAAGGACAGATCTAGGATATTTCAAGTAAGAGATTCCAAGCCGAGCGAAAGAAGACAAGAATATATAAAGGGAGGTTTGTAGAAATTGAGATTTCGTGCAAAGAAATTTTTTTCTCAAAGTTAGAGGCGTACGCCCGTCATCCTTTTCTATGACCAATCTTTGCAAACATTTGGTATAAATAGTTAACAAATAGTTCGGGACGCTGGGGTCATATATGGGCAATGTATCGGCAGGTTGGTCGCCCAAAAAACTCATATGGATCGAAGTGTAGCTGAGATCCACTAAATCTTTTGAGGCGACCAACCGCTCTATAATATTTCCTACCGGTCAATAAGACGTTATATTACATATTGTGTTTTCTTTGTTCATTGGTTATTATTATCACGTGATGCAAAGGATATTCCGCGTACATGACACCTTGTTTCTATATTTAGATATATTGACGCTATACTTCTAAATTAAGATCCGGATATATACCGTTGCGTCCGGTAATAAATCTCAGCCAATCATGGCGGAAGCGCCGCAAACGGAACAAAAATAAAATACATTATCTATATATGTAATATATAAATTAATGACTTTCACTCCGCCAATATGTTATATATGAACCTGTTAGATTATATTGACCTCAGACTTCGTCCTCGGTCAATATAATCTCAACAGACCCATATATAACGTATTGAGTTCGTTGAAAGTCCATTGTTGATAATTTTCATATACCTCAGTAGTGCATACTTTTCTTTACAAAATTTATGTTAATAGTTTTACTATTTGATGAGTTGCGCGCCAAAAGGCCATTGACTGGTCAATAGTTCCCTAAATTATTGCGGGAAAATCAGTTATAGCAATATGCAACATTTTTTTCTAGTGCAGCATATTAAACGTTGAGATATCGGGACGGTTTGTATCCGTATATATTTTTAGAAACATATCGTCGACATAAATAAAATAGAAACATATCATCAATATACATATAATAGAAGCGCTTAATATCCTTTGAATCACTTGCCTTGATAACCAAAGAAAATAGAAGAATGAAATATTACATGTAATATATTGAAATAGGTACATGTCATGGTGCCTTGTATGTTCACAAATTACGTGGTTGCTATTCGGTCTGGGCGTCTGACAATAAATTATCCCTATGTATTGATACACTATAATTGGTCATAAACACTTTCCGTTTATGGCTGTATTCTATGAAAAGGTGCCGAATTATTTCTTATTATATCAATATCGTACTTTAGATCCGGGTTATCCTGAACAGTCACAAATTGGTCTGGCGGATCATCTTTTCCGTCATAGCTAAGAGCCAGGAACCCACAATCAATCAGCAACATGTTTTAGCGGGTTTATTTCCAGTCACACGAGTCGCCAGACGACATGCCACTTCTTCTTCAGTACAACTTCCAATTGTCCTCTGCTGTGTATCTGAAATGGGAAAAATCTCTTCATTTTGAACTGAACACGAGCTTTAAATTTAAGCGTTAACAAACACTTTACGTTGAACATGGCTTCTTCATAACATGCACAAGTAACAGAGTTCAACCTATCATTGGACTAAGCACTTTAGGGAGTAAGAATGATTTCGATTTTTAACACCGAAACATGTTTCATTTTTAACTAGTGTTATTTTAGATAAAATAGTAGAGTTTGAGAAAGTTTTCAATTTTTTTTTAATAATATAGAACAAGAAAAGAAAACTTTCCCAGTGTTCGAATAAAAGAGTAATCAAGGGAACCAATATTCTAGTGGAAATCAAAGGAATGTCATCCAGGGACAAAGACCAGACATGGAAACAGACACACATAACAAAGAACATGAAATAACCAAAATAATACATACAAAGTAACAAAGTAAATGAGCAACTGGGACTCCACTAAAAACTTTGAGTATGGATCAGGTGTACCAGTAGGGTAAGCGTCCTCTGTTTTTCTAGAAACACCCGCCGAATTGCTAATAAAAGGTCAAGTCCAGGGTAGACGAATGAGGAAGGGAAAACTATGACACATTGAACAAATCAGTTTTCGTGGTGCAGATGGATTCATCATAATGATCCACGAGTACATGATGACCACCATAAAACTTCTGTTGTGATGACTTCAATCTTGTAGCAACATACCCCTGTTCCAGAAGCCTAATCGTAAGAAGTCTACAAAAGGTATAAAAAGTCTGCGTAGTTGCAGCATGCTCTGGAATAACGTATGAGTTGTGATATGAAAACTCCATACGCATGTGCTGAAGGGATTTTGCGATAAATGAAATTTGACAAACTGAATGAAAAGTCATTCGTGTTTATCGTATTTTTTCTTTGTCATCGATCTCTAAGTGAAGGTCAAGATATGAGGCTGACTTAACAGTGTCTGTAGTACCCTTTATCTTGAGTTATGTGTATTAAGCCAATAGTATCAGATGTGTAAGAGTTATTTGTTTCTATTTGAAATGGTTTATTTTATTATTATGGCCTTTTTAATGAACACATTTATCGTTTTGTTTGTAAAAAAAAATAGGTTTACATACATGATTCATGACGAGAATGGATATAATAAATCTGTACTATATGAACAATTAGGTGTGTTACCTATGGCTTAAACGTTACACTCAACATTGTTGTCTCTAAGGCTGAAAGAAAAACATGTTTACATTGCAGTTTGTAAATTGACTACGGATTCTGAATTAAGAGATAACTGTTTGTATTTGAAGTTTTGTGGACGTCTGTCTGTAGTTTTACTGTCGTAAATTGAGTTTACCTTGGAGACGCGTATGATTTATCAACTATATTCTGATGAGATTATTTTAAATAAGGTGTGAAGCATAAAATCTTATCTTTCTTTTATTCAATCAGGGTCCTTGGTGACCCATATTATTGACCGCTCTACAAAATCCTTCCGCAAAGAAAATTATAGTTCGTTCCAAGATATATCGAGATTAGAAATTTACCTTAGAGTTTTGGCATCTTGGTTAATGGAGAATTAAAATAAGCCAGTTAGGTACTATACATTCATAAAAATAAAAACCTTTCAAAATCGTCATTGTATTTATTGTCAATGAGTAGATTAGCCAATTTAATTGTTATGCAAATTATCTTGACCGTAACATTCTTACGCACACATAATTTGTGAATTGGCTCCGACAGAATTTTGCGTTTGAGTCCAGCCAATGAAAAGCCCTGTTATATAATTATTGCTTTAGAGTTTGATTTATATATATATACGTGTCTCAATTATGTAAAAAAGTGTTATTAAGTACCAGTCCTTATTAAATCAGACAATGCCAATATTAAAGTGATTCGAAGCAAATAAATAAGTTAAAAAGAAATGAACAAATACTTGTATTTGCATTTTACATAGATTAGTTAGCAGTTCAGCTCGATCTTTACCGGCCTTCTGTACGCGACCTTTGCCAGATCCACCATAAGCGTTTTAGTGAACAAATATAGACCACAGAGGTCTGTACCAGACGCTTGAGATAGTGCTTGAGTCAGTTTTATGAAGTTTTCACTATCCCAGGGTACTCCAGCTAAAAATGATGTTATCACTTGATTTAATTTGTAATTTTGAATCACAGCCACTTGATATTTTGACAGATATAGGTTTGAGATATCATGGGATTAAATTTAAAGCGATATCTACATCCTGGTTGACAACTGTTCATATTTTAACAATATAGGTTCATGTACTTAGTTGATGAGCGTGGATTTCTTCCAATAAGCTTTGCTTACATTTTGCCAATTTGTAAATGATACAATTTAACTAAAGCTGATACGGCACGCATCTCACATTCTAGAACATGGATATCTGGTACATTTCTGTAGTAGTATTATAATTCATGAGGAATTGATATTTTCACCGCCTAAATTTCAAGTTTGAACGTATTTTTGTTATTTTAACAAATCTATACAAATTTGATTGTCGATAAAATTAATATCTTCATGATAGAAAAGAAACAAGCAAACATCATTATCAAAACACTGGACTCTCTACTTACTTCTAGGTAGACGGACCACTTCTTGTCGTCACTCAGTGGACAATCGAGTAGAGCTTTCAGTCCATGGTCGCTGTCTACCATAACGTGGAGTGAGTTTATAGACTCCGCAAGGTTTTTGCATCTAGATGGATAACAATCTTTATTTTAGCGCCTAACAGTAAAATAGGTAGACTTCGAACTATTAGGTTTTTGTTTTTGTTTTTGTTTTTGTTTTTTTGTTTTGTTTTGTTTTGTTTTTTTGTTGTTTTTTTTTTGGTTTTTTTTTTCGTCTTGGTTACCAGTTTAGCATGTTAGTTTAATACAAGATTCGTTGATAAAAGCATTGAATATTGCTGCACCGAACTGGTTCAGTTTCACAATGTAAAATGAAATATCGCCTTGATTCTGACAATTATCAAGAATTATTTGCCATTTGCTTTTAAATATACGTTCATATAAAATTCAGATATATGAACTGCCTATAGAAGGGTGATTCATGGTTGTGAAAAAAAACATGGGACAGACGAGACGTTGCTTCTTCTTTTTTTTTTTTTTTTTTTTTGGTCTACATATGCTGTATTTTTATGTGACAATAGTATTTTCTGTATTTAGATCTGTACTTTGGAGAAAACTACACTTTAACATCCCACTTAAATCAATTGAATTGAGCCAAATCAATAACAATAACTCTTTAAAAGTGCTAATTTCATGTACAATCTATGTACATTTTTACCTTACCTTTTTACATTGGATTTGATAAGAGGGTAGGCATACAGAATGTCGTCAAATCCATTTCTAGCCAAGAACTCGGCCTCTTTCATTGTCGATACCTCTATTTGTCTCTTTGGACCACTTGTCATCATCACACCGAGTTCTCTAATTAGTAGAATAATGATCAGTAGTTTTTTAATAGAATCAGAAAAAAATAATAGGTAGTTAAATCTTCAAGGTGTATAAACACGGCGCCCAGCGAGTCGTCAATACCACTTATACGATGACATTATGATGATAATAACACTATATATAAAATAAAATACTACATAACTGCACTGTTAATCAAACCTTTCCAAATCACTATGAAACTAAGGTTTTAAACGATACATAAACTTTCTTTAGTATTTCATGAATGCAAAATCGACTCTAACGGAGAATGACACTAACCAGATTCAAAAAAACGAAGAGTACTCACACGGTTTTATGGGTTTTCATATGTGGTCGAAGTTGCACTCCGAGTTTTTCACATATACTGACCATCTTCTGTGCATTCCGTTTTGCTTTGTCAATGTCTACCAGAAACGCTTGAGTCAGAACGTCTTGTATCGTTTCCGGCTTACTCACATACGCCATCATGAAACGATTGGAAAAGCTGCAGATACTCTACAGAGGAAGTTTTATTATCTATGTTTTACCTTTACATTATATAAATTACCGACAAATATTGTTAAAAAGCTTTGGATTTAAATATGACAAACTGATAATCACATACATATATATATATATATATAACTATTTGTATTCTTTAAGAATCCTCAACCTCTATCTTACCTGGACAATTAAGATTCTAAAAAATAGATAACATATGGGTTGATCAGCTTAAATGCTCTGCCTGTCAGTCTGGTTTACCCATCTACATGTACATGCATACATATGAAATATCGAAAATTGTCAGTTATTACACTAATGTATTTTGTGCGTGTGGACATAATGAATATCAAAGTACCATTGAATCTGTATATTAGTACTATATTTACAGACTCACATTAAAACTACTCACTAGCAACAAAAAAATACTATTTTTTTTATTTTTACACAATTGTCAAAGAGGTTCTGCAGTCCTGCTACGACACTTGTTACTCCCGTAGTGGTATTAATTCAATGTGGATCCTGAAAATTTCGAAAGATCTTTTGGAGACAATCTGTTCAAGACTATTATCTGAATATAATAGCATTAAAACCTATGATTTTTCAACACTGTATACTTCTATTCCCCATACTCAGTTAAAATCCAGACTTAAAAACATTATACATCGTTGTTTTTCCAAAAAAGATGGTACACCTAAATACAAATATATAGTTCTTGGCACAGATTCCTCATACTTTGTAAGAAATAATTCCAAATCATCTTCCAAATACACAGAGAAAAATGTTTACAAAATGCTGGAATTTTTAATCGACAACATATTTGTCCAGTGTGGTGGACGTGTTTTTCAACAAATGGTCGGCATTCCAATGGGAACAAATTGTGCTCCTTTACTTGCTGACCTATTCCTTCACTTTTATGAGGTTGACTTTATAGCTGATCTAATCCGAAACAAAGAATTTCGTTTGACTAGATCCTTTAATCTCGGTTTCCGCTACATAGAGACATATTATTTTTAAACAATCCTAATTTCGGGGATTTGATACATCGCATCTACCTCAAAGAACTTGAGATAAAGGATAGTACAGACACTGTGAAGTCAGCCTCATATCTTGACCTACACTTAGAAATCGATGGTAAAGGAAAACTATTGACCAAACTATTCGACAAACGTGATGACATTTCATTCAAAACTTTCCTTTCATCTGTAGATACATCCATTCAGCACCTGCGTATGGAATGTTCATATCACAACTCATACATTACGCCAGAGCTTGCCGGAACTATGCAGACTTTTTGTATCGCGCTAGAACTGTAACAAATAGGCTTCTGGAACAGGATTATGTTGCTACAAGATTGAAGTCATCACTTCAGAAGTTTTATGGTCATCATCATGAACTCGTGGATCGTTATGGTGTACCTATCTGCACCGTGAAAACTGATTTATTCGACGGTTCATAGTTTTCCTTTCCTCGTTTGTCTACCCCGGTCTTGACTTTTTAAGAGCAACTGGGCGGGTGCTTCTAGAAAAGCAGAGGACACTTACCCTACTGGTGCACCTAGTCCATGCTCTTAGTTTTTAATGGGAGTCCGAGTTGCTGATTTGCTTTTGTTACTTTGAATGTATAATTTCACTTACTTTATGTTCTTTGTTGTGTATGTCTGTTTTCCATGTCTGGTCTTTGTCCCTGGATTACATTCTTTTGATTACCGCTATAACCTGGGTTCCCTTGATTGCTCTCTCATTAACATGAACTTCAAAATTTAACTGCCTGAAACAAATAGTTTCAAAAGTTGTTCCATTCCTTAACATTACGGACTGACAACAACGGAATATATCCTGATGAATTTCTATTTTAGAAGAATAGATCTTAAATTTGAATATATCAATATGAAATGTTATTCATCCCCATACTACATTATTATTACACAGTTTACATATTCTTGCATTCTGCTTAATATTATAAAGCCTTTCGGTTTCAATAGCTAAGCTATATACTTCACAGATCTATCCAGAGAAAATTGGCAAACAAATACGCATTATTCATAAGTCTATTAAGATGACATTCAGGTGACGAGTCAAAAAATGTATACGCCTCACTTAAAAATTGATCAATAATAAATGTATACTCTTTGAGCTAAGCAATTAAACTACCAACAACAACATGTGTCAGCCATACGTAATGAAAACCATAGCCTTACAATAAATCTTGAATTTCACATAAGAAATTAATTTTATTATTTGGTTTTATGAGAATAGATTCTAGAGTATCTGCAGCTTTTCCAATCGTTTCATGATGGCGTATGTGAGTAAGCCGGAAACGATACAAGACGTTCTGACTCAAGCGTTTCTGGTAGACATTGACAAAGCAAAACGGAATGCATAGAAGATGGTCAGTATATATGAAAAACTCGGAGTGCAACTTCGACCACTTTACTTTTGTTATTGGTATTTGATCTAATACTTCATCATTCTACAATATACGTTTATATACACACATGTAGGGATTTACCTAATGCAAAATACACTTTGTAATTAATATACTTCTTCTCACATTAAAAATTCTGTAAAAAATACATAAAGATACACCGTTCAACGTCTATTACTCTATGATATCCCCAAGTTCAATATAGGTTAAACAAATTCTTTTATATTACTAAATAACTAAACACATCTTTTCTACCTTGATATGACAATATTAATTGGTTTTCATTAAAATTACTATTAAACCTCAGCAATTCTTCTCGGTGAGCAAGCTCATCACATAATGCTTTTGGATTCCCTTTATAAACTATATCTCATCTTGCATTACACCACATCTTTTTCGAAAATTTTTGATAAGTTTATACTCAAGTTATTTATACAGGAGCAAGTGTCTATAGCATCAACCATTTTTGAAGATCACTGTATCACCATGGAACATCAACAGAAAGAGATTAAGCATCAGTGGTCGTTTTCACAAAATTCGTAAGTGTAAAATTAGTCGTAAGTTATGATGTCATAATAGAGTTAAGTATTGTGACGTCACAACTTACGACTAATTTTACTCTTACGATTTTTTTGTGAAAAGGACCACTGTAATTCATAAGGGATAAACACATGCGTTATTATTTCTATTTCGACACCATTAACATATAAAGCATACAAAAAATGATACAAATTGCATAAGACCTTAATTACACTGGACAAAACTCTGACAAACAACCTTCATGTTTAAAACATACTTTTATCTGTGAATACATTGAATTCATTAGGTCTAACAACTTCCCTGATATACTACACTTGACAAGTCTAGGCCATAATGTTGAATGATTAACACTGCAAAGACTTTAACAACAGTACAGACGTTTAATATAACTCAAAGATTTCGATACGATGAAATGGAAATCAAAAGCTGCATTATGGGTTCCATAACCTGGTCTGAAGCCGAACTGGGTACGGTAAAAACACTTTTTTTCATCGCTCCATTTAGTCAGTCTTTGCATTACTAGTAGCATGACAAAAGACGAAAAGTGATGGCAATCCTATAGACGTAATTCTGTCAAATATCAGCACATATTGTGATAAACAAAACCTTTCTTGAGGCCAAACTTGGAACAAAAATGGAACACATGAATGAAATGATTGATTGATTGTTGGGGTTTAACGCTCGAGCAGCAATACTTCAGCCATATTCAGGCGATGAACATGAAAGGGATGATAAAATGCTTATGAAATGATGATGATGAAATGACAAAAAGGGATGGGTCACAAGGACAATAGGGTCGACAAATTTTGATTGCCACAAGAAAAAGGGAGAGATGGGTAGGGTCGGTCAATTTAGACACCTGTGGTGGAGCGCAAAGGTTCCTAGTCCTATCGAATACCACAGCAGGGTACTTAACCTTGCGAGGAACGTGGCATCTTTCCCAACACGGTGCACCACTATGATTTGCGGTCAGGTTTTCCGTATTATAGCCTGACAACCCTAGCATGTAACACGCCAGGGGTACCCCATTCCACCACCTGGGGCACATATCCTAGTTTCTATGTGGGCAGACCGCCTAGTCACCATTTGCGACAAGCTTAGCGCTGCAGCAGGCCTATTCTTTTGACACCCGGACCTGCACGGGACCATGAATGAAATGAGATAATGAATCAGCGATGTCGACAAAAATGAAACATACAAACTATGAAAAAAAATGTTCACCTCAAAATAAAATCCCAAGAAAGGTTAATGTTTGATATCCATGTAAACTATGATAATAATTACATGCAAGAAATTCTCAAATAATTGAAATTAAAACAGAAATCCACAACAAAAACATAAAATAACCAAAATAATACGTACAAAGTAATACAGTAAGGAATGACTGCTGTAAAGGGCTGGGTTAGGCACAATCTTAGCAATAAGTATTATTTAAGCGCAGGAACAAAGGTGTGTTAGGTTAAACATCTTATGGCTCCAGAAAAATATCAATGAAAATGCAGGGTAATGAGAAGATAGGTGATGTTATTGATCAGAAACAACCTTGAGAGCTAGAAAAAGACAAACATTGCTACCAGAATGATAGTTAATATGATGTGACCTGCTTTTTTGTTAGTGCTAGACCAGTCAAATGAAAGTTTCAAGCTTTGATTCTTAAAAAAATGCCCTTTTTTGAAAGAACTAGATTCAGTAGGAACTAAGTTCTATTTACGGCGAATCATGATTACAATGAGCATAGCTGCCAACAAGACCAATTGAAATGGTTGACACATATTCAAAAATGCATAAACTTCGAAAGCATACCAGGTGTGATTGGCAAGAGGTGTGATTTGAAGAGGGACTTTGCGTTTTAGTCCCAAAACCCAAAAACTGTGCTCTGAAATTTATATCATTATTTAAAATAAATTCAAAACCATAGCAGTTATGCAATAATTTAATACTATGCAAAAATAGATAAAGATATGAATCTGAATGAGCTGTTCTTTTCATAAATCGTTAAAATGAATTCAAAAACATGCTTGATGATGGCAAAGGTTTGAATTTAAAATATATACAAAGTAACAGATGTGCACTCCAATGTGACCTAATGTTTAACCGTTCCTTCTGTATACAGGAATCTTTGAGTATTGCTGCAAACATCTTTCAACAATTATAATACACTGATTTTACTAATCAACTTTTCATTGTCTAAAACTTCCATACAATTGCCAATGCTGATCAACTTCAAAATAGTGTTTAGGTGGGTTTTAAGGGATTAGATTTGTCTCCCTAAAATTTTTGAAAAAGTAACCCAAGCGGAACGTTCATGGTATCGACTCAAAAGATCTGAGTGCTGTTTCACAACAAATTCGTAAGTATAAAATTGGTCGTAAGATATGACGTAACAATGCTATTTCTGTTATGACGTCAATACTTACGATCAACTTTACTTTTATGACTTTTTGTGAATTCGACGCCTGGTTCTGTGTTTTCCTTAGTTGAGATATAATCACATGTCAATTCAAAAGAAGACAACGGTACAATATACATAATCTCTCGGACACATGAAGCCAATATGACATCTTTTGTTCTGCCGATTCTGAAAGTACGAGCAAAAATTTGGCTTTGAATGCTTCTAATATTGTCGTCATTACTAAAATATGTATTTGATAAGATGCATCCAAAATAAAGCTAGGGAACTCACAGTGAAATAAGGGTTTGTCCAACATAGCACTCATTGAGATAGGAGTCTGTTTGTAAAATAGAATGTTTATCTGTTTACGTGTTAGGAATGAGCAAATTGTAATCACTAATTGAATTTCTCGTCTGGTGTATGTAGTTTTATTTAGCCATAATTTTCTCTGAGGGACGACCTCTGTAGTTATTGACACAGTACCAAACATAATGCCAAGAAAAAAACATTCTTTAACATGGAGCAATCGTCTTATTTTCTGATTCTTGGAGTCCAAGACCTATAAACAAATTACCTAATATTTGAAAATGCAATCGTGCAATTTCTCTCGAAGTCAGGCACCGCCAAAATCGTCTAAACAGTTTTTAATTTCAATATCATTTTTCTCAGGTGATTGCTCAATAACTTGTAAAAAATTCAAAAATTGTTCTGATTTGTAGTCTAAGGTTGTGGAGTGGGTTTGTCACGCTTTAAAAATCTGGTTTGTAGCTTTATATGTGCATTTATCTGCAGCATGATGAGCTGTATATCCGCGACTGGCACATGCAAAACATATGTGAAACAATGAAAAAACTTTGTCACCTTTTGAGAAGGCACATTCTGCATCTTGTATGTTTTCGCTGTTATAGCTCTTACAAATGACATTTGTGTCAGATTTTGAATCTTTTATTGTATTTATAAAACTTAATTGATTTTACTGTGTTACTATTTGAATGAGGGTTTCAATCTTGCACAAGATACCAATATGATACTGGCGGCGAACTCCCATCCATGCAGTAAGGAAAGTTTCATGGATGACTTTACGCACAACAAACGCTGATGCTTTTGGTTACCTTAGACAATGTGGATCGTGTTGTAATAAGATAATAGTATACCCAAAAATAAATACTGCCATAGAAATATTGTCTAGTTTCCTATCTGGTGCTAAAGCGGAAAGCCCTGATGTAATGGCATGGTCCCAATATACAATATTTTAAACAGTTTTCTGTGAAACAAGCTCACACCCTGATTTAAATTCTGGCTTAATCTTGATCTGAAGGTTTTCAAAAGAACTTGTTGTCAAGTGTTCGGTCCTAGGCGCTGGAATTGAGTTCAGCAACCGGTCCACCTCTGTTGACATCTATGGATCATTTCTGAGATAGTTATATTGCTAGGTTGACTGGCCGATTTTCCAAATAAATTTGTGGTTTAAATATACTACGGATTTGTACAGGATGTTAGGCGCGGAGTATATCATTTCTTGGTCCAGTTGTATTGGTAGGCTAAAATGTGTTCGGTGACAAGATACATGCTACGACTTATTAATTGTTGGGGAGAGACTGCGGTCGAAATAATCCACTAAGCTGAGGCTGTAGCTCTTTGATGGCGCTATAATCTGAAAGTGACCGAGCTTGTTGCTGTTAAATGACTTAAGACTAAAGGACTTAAACCTGTGCCAGTGGTCATTGTGGTCTTTGGTTTAGGTTGTCTAGATTGTATTGGTTCAATGTCTGCATCCTTTTAAGCGTTTTGTAATTCTAGTTTTTTTTTTATTTTTCTTCCTAGGTAAGTTTTTTTTAGTACGGGTCGTTGTCGTGGTCGGTGGGTCATCGTGCCTGACGACGTGGGTAAAAAGTTGTGTGGGCGTTCGATACTCAGTCTCATGGTTTCCAAGCATTGACTCTCTTGTATAACCTGCCTTTTTGGCGCTAAACAATTGGTTAAGGATATCTGAAAACAAGGGATCGGATCCGCATGCAAACATTTTTCTATTCAATATTATTTCTCTTTTGCTCGATTATCAAAAAGGCGTCATATGTCAACTTAGAGAAGTTCCGAATAAACAATAAACAATCCCACTTTTAAGGTAATAACCTAAACTTGTTGAGTTAATTCTATTTGAATTTTATGGAGTGACATGATCATAGACCTAAATATAATACATGCACAACGGAGATAAGTAAAATTAGAAAATGATTAGGAAAAGTGTCCTTTTTGTAGACCGTATTTTCACACAGGTAGATATTATCTTGAGTGGTTATCACCAATAATTTAAACTTAGAATTGTAGTACGTAAAGTAGTATAGTGTACATTTTATGAATGATTATCAACGGTATATAAATTACTAATATATTGTTTAATTACAGAAAATAGCTTTCTTGACCTTATCTTTCATTCCGATGGGAACAAATTGCGCTCCTCTACTTGCTGACATATTCCCTAACACTTATGAGGCTGTCTTTATAGCTGGTCTGATATAAAAAGAAAGGATATCGTTTAGCTATATCCTTCAATCTCAGTTTCCGCTATATAGATGACGTACTATCGTTAAGCAATCCTTATTTCAGGGATTTGAAAAACCGCATCTACCCTTAAGAACTTGAGATAAAAAATACTTAAGACATTGTGAAGTCAGCCTCATATCTTGACGTACACTTAGAGATCGATGGTTAAGAAAAAAAACTATTGATCAAACTGTAGGACAAACGCGATGACTTGTCATTCCGTATTGTCAACTTTCCTTTCATCTATGGTAACATCCCTTCTGCATCTGCGAATGGAGTTTTCATGTCAAAACTCATACGCTATACCACAGCTTGCCGTAACTACGCAGACTCTTTGTATCACGCTAGACTTCTTACAACAAGACTCCTGGAACAGGGATATGTTACTACAATATTGAAACCATTTATTTTTTACGTTTTGACCTATGCATAATGTTATACCGGTTAGTCGACAGATGAACACATACTACAGTGGGATTTCAATTCCTATATTGAGTTGAATTTTTTTCACAGGACAAAAAAAAACACATAGAATGTGCAATTTAAAAAAGACACAACGAATATATTTGAAATATCAAAGGAAATAATTATTAAAAAGAACGATTTGTAGATGTGTGTTCCTTGTTCTAATTGTACAATTATTGTAAAATGTGCATGTTAACTTTTTAGGTTCTATGAAAGAACCTCTCGCGATATGAGGTGAAATATTTCTAAAATCAAATGTGTCTCGCCTAATTGTTTTCAAAATTTAATAATTATGACTAACGTAACTGTTAAACATTTACATTAGTGTATTATATTAAAGAACGAGTAATTGCGTATATCATCCGAATTGACTACAATGTTTCATTGAAGTTTTGCACAAAAGAAGGCTTCAAAACATATACAGTGTAGTGTTGACATGGCCTCGATACGATTTCTAATGATTGGCTTGTTCTTATTTTCCTATCGATTCCAATAACTGTTTTTAAGAAGTACGACTATTATATACATATATTTATATTAAAAACAAAACAAAAACAACTAGTTATTTCATGTATGTAGTGTAATGTATGTTTAAGTTAACATAAACAGTTCCTATTTAAACCTAATATAGATTAATTAAGATTTGAATGTTACATTAATGTTGTTCCATCGGTGTGTAAAAGCGTTTACTGTAACACATTTTCAATGAATCGCGCTATGTGTCAAAATGTGTAAAATTTATATACTTTATATACATAGAAAAAGGCAATACACAGTGATCAATAAAATAGTCCTATATTTTTAGCGTGGCCTTTATGGATATCTCGAGAATGTGTTTAATTGACTTATACAACATCGCGCGTATACGCACAGTCAATGTAAATATTCATTTATTTATGTTATGTACGTATATACTTTTACAATTAATATAAACATTATATTATACTCTCTCTCTCTCTCTCTCTCTCTCTCTCTCTCTCTCTCTCTCTCTCTCTCTCTCTCTCTCTCTTACGACGTTCGTTTTGGTCAATAAACGGTTACTCTATATCAGCATAAAAACACATAACACTGATAAGAAACCGATACTTGTTTAATGTTTGTTCATCATTTGTCTGGGATGACGACTCCAAAAACTCAAATCCAGTCTAGGGAACATCTCACATGGAACCAATGTGATGCTGCAAATATTATGATATCATAGTAGTGTAGGTAATAAGCGATATAAAACACGCGTGCGCGTTGAATTAAGACCACTCAAGCAACGAGTTTTGAACTTATACAAAAGTGATAAAAAGGCAGGAGCGTTCTACCTCAACACTACATAAATTACTTTTCATATTTATTCATCTTATTCCTTAATAGAGTAGTCCAGCTACGGACCTGCTAGCTTTTTCGTAAGGTAAAGGATCCGAAATAATTAACTGATACTAACATCAGATCCGTAAGTAAACAAAATTTAAGTGTAAGATCTCTGTAAGAGCGATTTAAAGGCATACTGAATTGTGTGGACAGACGGACGGGCAATGGTATATGAAACTTAATGTTAAAGGAGTAAACCTATAAAAAAATCTCTGATGATATTAGAATTATGACTACCCCCTTTTTATCCACATCATTGTTACAGGAGAAAAGGGCCTTCGGAGAATCCCATTGGTGAAAAGTCTTGGTAAAAATGTATGATATAAACACAAAACCATCTGTGCAAAGGTGAACCTATCTCATTTGAAGTTTCTAACACAGGTAAAACTTACCCGGTTTTTATCGATACAAATGCGTTCTTTGGCATTGCTGTTACAGCAGTATGTCGACATTGTAACGCCGAAAGGCTCTGCTTCTTTATCTCATTCAACTGATCTGGAAATATTTAAATCAATGCGTAAAAATTAAAACAATGTGCCATTTTTTAGAGTTACTTGCTTTTAAGAGAGATTAAATTAAGAAACCATGCAGTTCCTATGATATTAATGGCACATAGTTAATTTTATCCCACGAAATTTTATGTTCAAATGTAATGTCTATATCACATATATATCCAAAGAGATTTTTTTTTAAATCGAAAATGGATGGCTCAGAAAATGATTTTATAGTTCACTAAAAAGCAATCAGGTTTTGCACAAAAGGAAAGAGTTATCTCCCTTGTTCAATGAATTTCAATGCCTTCCGTATGACTTCTTTCTCTTCAACAGTTGCAGTCTATCAAAAACCAAAATTCAGCTTTCAGGAAGAATGCATTTAAATGGATGATTTTTTGGAACAAAATTTGTCATGTGCCACCAAATGTTTTTTTTTTTTTGCGTGGTCGCCCTCGTAACACTAGGCAGAAGTAACGTTATCATTAATCCTAAGTGCTTAGCATTCGTCCTTTCATCATAAAATACGTTCTTTTTTATCATTTTTACCATAATAGTTTTGAGTTATGTAATATATAATGGTTGTTTAATACAACACCTATTGTTGTTTGAATTTTATGGAGCGAAATTAGTATGGACCTGAGCATAGGGAGATTACGGTGTAAAATACCCTAATTCGTGGATAGCAATTTTCGTGGATCACGGAAGAAACACAAGTTCGTGGATTCTTGAATTCGTGGTTTTGACGTTATCAGTATACACATCCATGGGAATCTACTTTTCTCTACAGTGAACCAAATATCGTGGTAAAGCCTCTCCACGAACACCACGAAAATGTGTACACCACGAACAATAGTACTTTCAAAGTAGCTGAATAAGAAAATGATTAGAAAGAGTATCCTTTTTGTAGACCGTAATTTAACACAGGTAGAAAAAAATGTTGTACGTAGAGTTGTATAGAACAAAGGGCGGCGTTCTTAAAACCGTTGGACACCCTCAGCTAGAGAAATATTGCCCTAGTGTCATAATCTACAATGGTCTAATTACGAAGCAGCATTATTACTCTTTGTGAAACCATACAAACAAAAATATTATTTACAGTTTTACCCGTTTAAGGTGTTCAATATAAAAATTGTAGTTTTCACTCACTGGTTATCGAGTCATTTCTTGTCAAAGTTTGACTATTCAGAGTCTAAGTATGTCATTGTATTAAGGTAAAACTAGAACACTACTCTAATAATTGACTTGATTATGGATCGGATTAGTATTCTGTAGTTTCGTGGTGCCCTTATCTACCAATTGTGCATCAAGTACAATGATTTGTATTGTTGTAGGTTCGAAACTCTGCTTGGTATGAATTACATTCGGAATATAATTGTACTTGACAGAATCTTCACCAAAAAAATGTTAACAGAATGTCAAAACGGCTGGAATTTTGTTATAGACAACCCAGCATGGACTTGCGCATATACAGGCATCTTAGGTACTCACATTCAGTATTGTGGTTGTAAAATGAGGAACAGATGTACGATCGGAACTTTACTGAAATTAGTGCATTGTTTATAAACTTCGTTCAAATGTGATAACGGTACAACTTTTAAACTTACCAAAGGTAAATCCGGTTTCAGGAAACTCATTTTCATAGAAAAATCTGTCTCCTTTTTTGTAAGCTTCAAACTGTTTGACAAAGAGGCATTGAAACGTTGGACCTACAAAACTGCCAGGAACAACGTTCTCCGACAAGGCACCAGCATACAGGTCAATGTCATCGGGATGCCTAATATGGACGAGTAAAGGTATAATAGTCTATAAAACATTTTTTTTTTTCGATCACAGTAATGACAAGTATAATTTCATATGTCGAAGCTTATCAAAATGAGTACTTATTACTGTCTTTTGGCATGAGTAAATGATGCAAGTGAACATCAAAGCGTACACTGTGGTAAAAATAGATATTCTTTTGTAAATTACAATAAACAAAAGCAAGGTGCTTTACGTTCTTAATACATAAATTGATATGGCTATATAATAATGTCATTTGCTTTTGCACGATTGTGTGTGACCATTAGATTTGTTAGCTTACCCTACCGGTGCTTACCCTACCGGTGCACCTGGTCCATGCTCCCAGTTTTTAGGCGAGTCCGAGTTGCTCATTTACTTTTGTTACTTTGTATGTATGATTTTAGTTAATTTATGTTCTTTGTTGTGTATGTCTGTTTTCCATGTCTGGTCTTTGTCCCTGGATTACATTCTTTGGATTACCGCTAGAATCTTGGTTCCCTTGGTTACTCTTTAGCAATGTAAACTTTAAAAAAAAATATTTCCTCCTTTAGCTTTGTAGATTAAAGATAATGCTTTGCATTCATAACTGTTGCTGCACGTTGTTTTATGATAAAATATTATATAGTGACTCTACATTAACTGCCTGTATTCTCAAACAAAGTATTTGGCTGCATGTATTGTGAAAATATCATATTTCCTTACGTTTATTACCTGTATACTGATGCCAATGCTTTTGCTGCATGTATGTTGTGGTCTTTGAATCCCATAAATCCATTGCCAAAATGGAGAACAGGTGGAAGTCCACAAAACTTCCGCCATTTATTATAAGACGGAAGACCATGATCTCTTCCCCTCTGTAAAGTAAGAGCTCCTAAATCAAAACCATTTCCAGGCATTGTCTCGAACAATTTGTTTCTTGTGTAGTCTGTTAGAAATCTGTCAGACTTTCCTTGGAATTGAGAAATGATCCGGTAACTTTGCGACTGTATTGTCATTGTGTAGTTTTTCACATTAGCTGGTGTAAACAATCCGATGAGATCAGCATCCAGTCTGTTTATCATGGAATGGGCAAAATGCAAGGTGGCTGCGCTGAAGGCACTCCGAGTAGAAGCATCAACACGTGGATCATAAACGGTATTAAAACCTATTTTTTTACTGGCTAGTCCATATTGTCTTACTGCTTTATTGCCAATAATGATAGGTAGGTATTCATTATATATGATATGTTGAAAAATAGCAGTGAGAATTTTTCTGGCTTCACGGAGGAGCTGATCACCTGACCACCCATAATGCTGTAGTCCTTTTACAATATCATGGTTTTCGTTTGTGAACACAAACATAGATGTTGATAATAGAGCATCATAATTGTCAGGATGATCTTTAAAAAACAGAACAAAGAATATTTTTTCTTTAAATTCTACACGTATTAAATGTGAAAAAAAAAATATTTGATTGCATAAAAACAAGAAATTACTTCGTAATGAATATATAAACGCATTCTATTTTACGTTTCTTTTAGTCATTTGTAAAAAGCTAAAATAAGACGTTCATATGGCCTCAAACCCTCGTACAATGGACAACTTAACTATATGAATGTCGAAACCGGTTTTCAACCAGTTTATAACCATGGCAAAAAATACTATTAAGTACTTTGAAGTTTTCTAAATGTCATTTGTTTCAATGAATAATGAAGAAATCAATAATCTTCAGTTTAGTATCCTAGAAATTATGTACGAAAATATAAATGCAAAAGTATTACACCAAATTCACAAAAGAGTCAACTTTTAAATCTATGCGTTCAGCGGAACTATATGGTAACAATAACAATGTACCATTTATTAAAATATTTTACAGCTAATACATATGTACAGATATGTATGCTTACCAAATCCAAACCGACGAATTCTTTCCTCTCCTTGTTTTGTGTATCCATACACCCAGTTCAGATCCAAATAGGATGTTTTCATATTCATTTGTCGCCTTGGGCCTAAAAAATCAAATGGTTTTGGAATGCTTTGGAAAGATAAAACTTAAATGGAATACTCCAATCTTTCATTTACTTTATAGATATATGTCAAAATGTTTCGTCTGTGCTCACGGGATTGGAGAATGCTTCGATAATATTATCATTACCAGTACTACCGATGATAAATCCAAAAGATAACGAGCTAAACTTGAAACCGTCTAGGGAAAAAAAATTAACACATTTAACACTTATATGTTAAGTAGGCAAGACATATTTTTTTCGAAATACTGAAGGTCACTGTTCTATTGATTAAAAGTTGATTTTTACGTCCTTTGTCGGATATTTCAATACTTTCAGGACGACAAGGTTTGACCTATCGAACAGACGCTAGTTTGTACTATATGTAATCCCACGTGCACACGTTGAGGCGAAGTATTATTGTACTAGTTTACAAAAGCAACAGCCCGTAGGTTTATGAAGGAGTGTTACCCCACTAGGATTCATTAATTTTACATTGATTGAACTTGTCTTTATTCTAAGTTATGCCCAATGCTTGGCAGTAAAGTAGTGACTTCTTTATAAGACGCATCTTGGGATCAACCTCCTTATCTCCCGTACTCTCACGAGCCCATATTTTTGTATCCTGTTTTAATTTGAGGGTAAGTAACGACCATACAATAGAAAAATGTAAAAAATAAATATTCCTATGTATTCTAATTAAATGAACTTTTATTTCTTTGAATTTTTTGTTGCTTAAACCACGGAAACGTTCAGTTATTTTATTTGTTTTGTTTTACAAGTTTAGAATAGTTTTGTTTTAATTCTTTCTACTGACGAATTAGTCAGTAGTGACATGGTAATTGTAGAGCTTCAGTGTTTAAAACTTACGCCTACATGTCATACATGAATGAACTATGTTCCAAACGTTTAAATTAATTCATAGTTATTTGCAAACTAACTGTAATTAAATGCAATCACGATTACTTGCCAATGTAATCATTACTGTGAACAATTTCTTTCAGAAATGCTGTTATAATTAATTTAATTTTATCATACATTCAACAAAGTAATTGTAATTTAATCAATTACATTGAAAGTAATCCGACCCATCTCTATCACATAGCAATGTTAAAATAAAGAATACCATTTTTACATAGTACTTTCTCTTTGTTTTACACCAGGAATGTTTAACTTATTTTATTTTTTTTATTTTTTTTACATCAGGTTTATATAATTTATTATTATTTACTAATTTTAAATATTTATAGAATACTACAGGAAAGCGTTATGTACAAATAAACATATGTTGTTTCGAATGATTAAGAAGGTTTAAACGTAAATAATATGTGATAAAGTAATAAGGGAACGAAAGTTAAAGCAGTAAGATGCATTTTGGAATTGTACTTTAAAAATAACATTACTGTTTGGTATCTTCAAAATGTTCTTATTTTCTTAGTTTATGTTGTTTTATCAATGCGTTCAGTATTTTGAGATTTTCTTGTTTTCGTGATGGTTACTAAGCACACCATATTCGATATCCAGGCAGGTAACATAACGATATTGTGTGTATAGAAATACAGGTTTCAAAATAATTTATTTACTTAATTTTACAATATTCAAGTCTATGTTTACTTTATTCTGTTTATTTTTAGTTATTTCTTTTCTTGAATAAACTATGTTTTGTTCAAACAGAAACGATTTGTAGAATGGAAAGCTAAATGAGAAAGACATAAGAGTTTTAACAAGTTTTATTTTCTGTTACATTTTATCAAGATATTTGACTTTTCCTTTTGAATATTCTTTCAAACTTTTAAACTGTTGTTCGTATTATTGTTTACTGTTCAAATTCTCAGGATAAATAAACATCGTTTGTCAAGTTGGTATCCATAACAACAGTTAGATTGATTCAATGTTTTATTTCACAGGGTATTTTGTAAAGCAGTTTCACTTGCGAATGATATAGAATTGTATGGGTTTAAATAATTTGTCTACAGAGTTATAAACTTGCTTTCAGAGCAAGTGATACTTCTTAATTATTGTATACACTTATTCCTCAATCATCCAATAGTTTTCCCAAATGATATTTCGACCTTCATCATATTATAACATCATGAACATATAATTGACATTTGTATATTCTACGACTTTTAAAATGTTTTTAATATTATCGTATCATCGTATGGGTATTGATTTGCCATCATAAATCTGATGAAATTGTTCAGGACTTAGATTGTCGAATACATAAAAGAGAACACTTCTTTTCATTAGATTAAAATGTTAAAATAGCTTTTTTGTCATCGTGCGGTTTCTTGACAAATACACAGTGTTTACAAAGTCTATTCAAGCATTTAAAAAATAACATATTTTTTTCTAATTTATTACCTGGGAAGCAACAAGATTGAGGTGCAAACTCAGACCGTGTGAAAGTCATACACGTTGTCTTAAAGTCTCCAGGTGGAGTAAAGATAGGAAAGCATTCTGGTCTGAAATAAAAAGTTCGTTAGATAATGTAGATAGTAAACACAATGTATTTGTACCACCTAACCTGATATTCGCGATCTATTCAATTTCACTTAATTTGAGACCTATAAAAAGTGTTTGTCCATTGAGGGAGACCGTGCCTACTGTTGAGGTAAATATTTTTTTCTAGTTTTTTCTCAAAGATGGCCCCGAAAAAAACATACGTTAGAATTTTAATGTAAAAAAACAAAGACACCGAACATCGATTCTGTAAAGAATTTTTACTATTTCACAAATTTCTGAAAAAAATTGGAAGATAAAATTTCTTATAACTTTATATAAAGAACGCATAACTTGCATTATTTTGTATTTCAAAACAAATATTGGGGGGTCACCGAACTCTTTTGTCTTGCAACATTAATTCCATACAGATTTCAATGGAATACTATTCCGCCAATTATATTCCCTGGGAAGAGACTTTTAAAAATAATGGTTGAATATATCTTTTATACCTTTTATGCCAAAAAATTTACATCATTTCAAACGCTATTAGTTCATAGAAAATTTATATGTCTGTAAGATTTTGCAAGATGACATAAAAGAATGCTGCGTGTGATAGGTTTGGTCTACCTTAATACATGTTAAATAGGGTGTAATACAAAATAAGTAGTTGTGAAATCGATTTGGTATCTTGAAACGCATAACCATGTTGCAAAACAGGAATGGTGCATTTTGAAATTGTACTTTAAAAAGAATGTATTGAAAGTCAGTCTCGGTAAGAATCACACAGAGAGTTCAGTATAGAATGAAATAACCCACTATCAATTATTTTTTTCCTTTAATCCAACACCGATTAACATTTCAATGGGGAATAACTGTCAAAGAAACTTCATTCCCAAACGGTGATATTTCCAAAGAGGGGAAAGGTTTTAGTGTGAAAATTTAATGTTAGTTTGGTGAGTTCTTTAAAAGTCTTGATCATTGTTGTCTCATTTTGCCTGATTTTTATAAAGACTTATACTTAATCAACATAGAAGCAAATTTATTTGCTATTGTGGTAAATAATACAAGCTTCAAGCTTAACATGAAATCAAGCATATAAACATGGTGTTACGGCAATACTTAGAAACATTCATCTGAAAATTATATATCAATATAAAACAATTAACTTATCTCAAAATTGAGGCACATTTCTACATAGATATTTGATCATGAATTGCCATTTGTCATGAGGTTATTAGAAATGATTTGATCTGTAAGTTAGTCATTTCCTCATACATACCTTTGAACAGGTTTGTTTCCGTTACAACAAACAATTGTTTTGCCGCTATCTGTAATGTGAGGAAAAGTATATAGTAATAAAGCATATAATAAGGTTGAGAGTTTCAACGTTGGATATTATACAAAAAAAGATATGACGTTACGTGCTGTTCGTACTCATATAATCATCAGCGTATATGGCTAAAATAATGCCAAATAATCTCCATTTTCTGTGGGAAAGACCACTTTCTTCTTATTTATTTTGAAATATAAGGACATTAAATAAAAATAAAAAAATATTACACATAAATTTCATTTTAATAATAACTTATTTGAATGTGACTTTTCCAACTTGTCCTAGGTAATTTTTTTCATTAATCATATATACTAAACTACTATTTACAAGTAATAATATCTAGTAAATTATTGTAACATATCATTTCCTTATCAAACATGCAGTTTCTGGTAGTCATACTGGTAATATTCTATGATTTTCTTGTAATATCTCGAACAAACATTTCGTCCCATACGGATAGAGGAAATGTGCCCCGCATGAAAAACGAAAACGGCAAACTGATTGTGGGAGGAAGAACGAAGATTTAAAATAAAGAAAGCGTTATAACTTTATTACTAAATAAATGTTATTTTGATAAAATCAATAATTTCTTACCAAAAGTTACCCTCAACACGTAATGTTTTGAAAAAAAATGAGCTAGTTTACTGAGGCTTACAGGATCGTCCCACATCCAATTTTGGTCCGAATTACAGGACTGACCGAAGTTAGCATTTATAATTTGTTTAGTAATGCTCTTTTATGGGTTTAATTTCATGAATTTTCAGAATGTATTAAAATCATGTATGATCCTTTTATTAATGTTTAATAGTAACATTTTACCTTGTAGTAAAGGTGTTGATGTCACCTCCCATACCACAACTTGGCTAAAGTGTAAAAAGTTAATGTTGTATATTGGGTCTGTCGGTGTAATAATCGTGCTGAATACTGCTTTACTAACAACACGTGGACTTGGAAGTAAATGTCCTGTTACACTTTTTGTACGTGGAAAATATCCTATGTTGTATTCTAAAGATCAAAAAACAAAAAAGAAATGTTAATACAGTATTGATGTCGTTATGTGTGGAAGAGGATGACATGACGATAGGCATAAAGTCAACTCCGTTTTAGATCTCTAAATGTATCGTAAGGAGGACTGTGGTTAGACGATCAGTCTGAGTTTGTCAAGCTAAAAGACAACAACTTTGCTTAGTATAAACTGACGTCCACTTATTCTACTTACGGTACGTCTATTCTAAAAAAAAAAAACCGTGATACCGATTGATGATGACTACTATTCAGTCAGTGGTTTAACCTAATCAAACCTCATAAACGAATGTACTTTAAATTGAACTACCTGAAAATCGATATCTTAGAACAAATTTCCGTTTACTTTTTTTTAAAGTGAAAGAAGTGCCACTGGCTGGGTATCAGATGACCGTATTTAAAAGTACGATCTGCACCATTAAACGTCAAGCTTCTAAGGGCTTGATGTTTTTTTAACACAAAGTAGTCCTTGAATGATAAATATACTCGAAATGAAAAGGGCACTATTTTTGTATTTTGGATTACTTTGTACTTTAATATAGTTCTTATAGAAATAAGAGTATTCGCATTTTCATCAGTTAAGTCTCATTTTCTTTTAATAGCCTTGACAAAATACTTAAAAGTTATAATTATTGACTGTTGCAAATAAAGAGAACGTAACGCTTACAAATAAAGATATGTGGTGATAAAGCCACATACATTTAAGTCATCACTAAAAACGTTTATGGTCGTCATCATGAGCTCGTGGATCGTTATGGTGTATCCATCTGCACCATGAAAACTGATTTATTCAATGGGTCATAATTTTCCTTTCCTCGTTTGTCTACCCCGGACTTGACTTTTTATGAGCAACTCGGCAGGTGTTTTTAGAAAAGCAGAGGACGCTTACCCTACCCGTGCACCTGGTCCATGCTCCCAGTTTTTAATGGGAGTCCGAGTTGCTGATTGTGTTTTGTTACTTTGTATGTATGATTTTAGTTACTTTATGTACTTTGTTGTTTATGTCTGTTTTCCATGTCTGGTCTTTGTCCTTGGATTACATTCTTTGGATTACCGCTATAACATTGGTTCCCTTGATTACTCTTATAGATCACCTCATACAATCAACAGCTTATTCATTTCGAATACAGAATGAATCTGTACATTTTAACATTGATTGATTAGAAAATTAAACAAAGTGTACTAACTATCTCCGTAGTTGGGTGGTAAAAATCTTGCCTGGGGTGTAAATGCAGACCCCCAGTCTGGATGTTTAAGGTTGTTACAAACGCCCTGTGGAGTTCGATATCGATTATGTCGATCACAAGATATCACTTTTCGTGGGCAAATAGGTTTCATATGAACTTTGAAAATATTTGGATCTGGTAGCCTTTTGTAACTGCAAAACAAAATTTTGAACTATTAGGTTAAACGCATGAAAATCATAGAACGAGGCACAGGATATTTACAAACCTAGAAACAAAAACTAGACCAGGAAAATTGACAAAACACCAAAACTACTAAAACAGACCCAAAGTTGAAAAAAGAAAAAAAAATATTGATTTTTCTCTTTTACTACATTTGTAACCTAGATATTAGCGTTTATTTAATGTAGGGGCAATAACCCCTAAATAGTTAAAAAAATATTGTTTTCGCCATATAAGTTTGTATATAATCAGGAAACAGAAGATTACTCTTTTACTCGTGTATCCATCTGCACCATGAAAACTGATTTATTCAACGGGTCCTGGTTTTCCTTTCCTCGTTTGTCTACCCCGGACTTGACTTTTTATGAGCAACTCGACGGGTGTTTCCAGAAAAGCAGAGGACGCTTACCCTACCGGTGCACCTGGTCCATGCTCCCAGTTTTCAGTGGAGTCCGAGTTGCTCATTTACTTTTGTTACTTTGTATGTATGATTTTAGTTACTGTATGTTCTTTGTTGTGTATGTCTGTTTTCCATGTGTGGTCTTTGTTCCTGGATTACATTCTTTTGATTACCGCTATAACCTTGGTTCCCTTGATTACTCTTTGATGACCGCTATAACCTTGGTTCCATTGATTACTCTTTGATGACCGCTATAACCTTGGTTCCATTGATTACTCTTTAGATTACCGCTATAACCTTGGTTCCCTTGATTACTCTTTGATTACTGTTATAACCTTGGTTCCCTTGATTACTCTTTGATTACCGCTATAACCTTGGTTCCCTTGATAACTTTTTACATTAGTTTCTGATAAGATTATTCGAAACATTTGCTGCAATGGATACCTCTAGGTAGCATAGACTTTCGATAAAACTAGTAAGTTAAAAAATAGAGTTCGATAACCACAAGTTTTCAAAAATTATTTAAAATAAACATGTACGTTGTATCTTAATTTAGACATCTCTTTCAGCGCCATTTACTTTAAAACGTTCCAGAGTACTTTTATCATGCATGCTGGTAACACATGTGTGAATGTCTGTTATTATTTTACAAATGTTAATTAAAATCATAAATCAACCATAATTGGAGGTTGCAAATCGAATGAAAAAACAAGTTACGTGTAAAATTGCCAATTAAAAATGTTTAAAAATTGTGCTGTTTATGGGATAAAAAATACAACATAAGCATACCGCAAAGTGTATAGTTTTAAAGCAGTCTCTATGACATCTGCTGTAAATCCCAGTTTTCGGACTGTTTCAGGTTCCTCGCGAATTCTTGCCACCAGTGCATGAGTATCCACTGGAGTCATCGATTCTTGCATTTGTCTTCCTCTGTAAGCTATTAGTATTGAATATACCCTTTACACAAATGATGTTTTATCTAAGAAAACATTTTAGCGAGTTTAAACAAAGCAGATTTTTTAATGCTCGTACTCGCCATCAAACAGCATGCCATTGATAATATCATTATTCGTCACAATCTGAATGAATATGAAGTATGGATATATATCATAATCAAGGGAACACCCCTTATGCACATGTATATATGGGATTAGGTCTGTTTTTTTCTTACAAAATATATGAAAAGGTAACATTTTTTTTGAAGCTAAATGTATGAAATTGATTAGGTTACAGAATCCCAGCTGCACTCTCTATCAAAGAAGTATTAGAGTGCCACCCCGAAAATTGTTAATTGATTGTGTTTTACAATATCGGCTAAATCCGGGCCACGAACATGAAATGGATGAAAAAAATGAACATCATTATCCCACATCAACATAGCGGAGCACACCATTTAATTTTCTCTTTTAATAGTATACTAAAATAAGTTGTGTTCTTACCATTTCGACGATGATCAACAATATGCAGTGCTTCTTGTATAACATGGTGGAGGTCTTCTGACCGACCTAATCCCTCTACAAAAGAAATATATACCTGGCGTGATTTGGGTTCGTAAATTAGTATTTGAATACAAGAACAATATCTGGAGTTAATCAGTATCCCCTACACCGAAACATTTAAACAGCATCGGTACAATCCATTTAATTTGTTTTTTTTATCTTTTCCTCAATCAACATTTAAATATGCCTTAAGCTATAAGTGCTAAACCGCGTTTGATAACTACCCATAACTACTGCTGTTTCATCATTACGACTTAATTTTATAAGTTACAGCTTTAGAGTTTTAAAAACTATACACCATAAACTGCCTCCTTCCACATGGAATCGCAACTGCATTTTTCTCTACCATTCAATTTGATCAAATTATGTTTTTTCATCTTTCAATATTTTCACTTAATGTTAAAATTACAGGAAAAATCATTTTAAAACAAATCTACCTTTATTTACAGTCCTGATTCATTTTCCCTCGATTTACCAAAAATAGGATGTTTACCCCATAAACAAAAACATGTATTATAATGTCTATCAAAACGCCATTATTACATAATTTTCAATTAATACTGTTCACAAAAAGTTCATTTTTGAATTTCTTTTGAAAGATTGATAAAACTGGTATCCAATTTTTAGATACATGAACATTCGATTTATTCAATTTTTTTTTACATGAGATGATAATGCATATTTATCTCCATTTATTTGTATTTGTAAGATTATTATTATTAATATTAAAGACTGTCATACAATTTAATGAAAATAAAGCGAATCACCATTTATTGTTTTTTACCTCTTCAGGTACAATCGGTATGATATACATCGATCAGGTTTACGCTGATTTTTTTTTTAGTCACGTGTGGTCCTACTTAGGTTTTGAAATTCACAATAATGCTTTTAATAAACATATGTAATGTGAGATTTTAGTCTTGTAAAAACAAAAACATGATTATTACCAAAAAAATTGCTAAAAAATTCAGGATTTTATAATACAAAATTGTGTATTAAGTGTTGTACATTGCAGTTATAATATGACTTTATGCAAAAGATACTTCATTTTACCAAATTATAAATATTTCAAAAGTATTCAAAGATACTAACAAAAAGAACAGTTTCATAAACTTGCATGAGGATCTCATGTTTAGAACAAACAAATTGAAATAAATGCAATTTTCTTACCATATATTGCATAAATCTGTCTAAAACAAACAAGCAGTATTACTAAAGTTACAACGTGTTTTGTCAACATATTGTGCACTTGATGAATTTTTTGCATTTGAAGGAAGTTTTAAATAACAAAATGTATTCAATCACAAGTACAGATAAGTGCAATTTACTATGACTGTATAGCCCATACATCTTATTTTTCTTTTAAACGTCAATTTCATGCACTTTGCATATACTTTCTTTTTTAAAATTTACGGTTTACGTAACGTTAAATTACGTCGTTGGTCAATACCTGTTTTTGTAGATTGGGTACTTGAATATTTAAAAAAAAAAGTTTTCCTCAATTATTCAAAATAAAAGGTGTATAATCATGAATTTGTTTTTCAATTTCATGATTAACAATCAGATCTTAAGCTGATACAAAGCTGATAATAAATATAAATATATAGTTCCCAACAAAGCCTATTCTCTTGAATTTACATACTTACACACCTAAACTCTATTCATTAAGACAAACGACTGCCATGAACTGCCGTCGCTTCACTCAGCATATATGCTATTCATGGCTTTGTAGGGAAACATATCTTTACCAGCCTAGGTGTATAATTTCTCCAACCCTCCATAATGTGGTCAACAACAAAACAGCAATACTGGGCAATAAACATAAAATTGAAGATCAAATGAACAATGGGATGGGAAACAAAGTAAAAGGATCCACGAATTTCGATTGCCACTTGGAAGGGCCGGGCAATTCAGCATTCTATATGGAAGCCCCTTCTTCTGTCGAATACCACAGCAGCGTTCTTTAACGTGCGGGGAACGTGACATCTTTCCCAGCATGGTGAACCACTATAAATTGCGATCAGGATTTCCGCATTATGACTTGACGACCCCAGCATAAGAGCTTACCAGGGACACACCACTACCGCCCCGTGCAGGTCCGGGTGTTAAAAGAATAGGCCTGCAGCAGCGCTAAGCTTGTCGTAAAAGGCGACTAAATAGTGCTCAGAAACCCAGCCGGGGCTAGGCGCTCTGCCCACAGAGCAGCTGGGTTGTGTGCCCCAGGTGATGGAATGGGGTACACCTGGCATGTTACATGCTGGGATTGTCAGGCTATAATACGGAAAACCTGACCGCAAACCATAGTGGTGCACCGTGTTGGGAAAAATATCACGTTCCTCGCACATTAAAGAACCTTGCTGTGGTATTCGATAGGAGTAGGAACCTTTACCAGGAGGCTAAATTGCCCGACCTTACCCACCCCCCCCTTTTTAGTGGCAATCAAAATTTGTAGACCCTCTTATTCTTGTGTCCCATCCTTTTTTTCATTTCTTGTTCATTTTATCATCCATTTCATGTTCATCGTCTGAATATAGCTGAAATATTGCTGCTCGGACGTTAAATCCCAACAAACAAACAAACAAAACCATTCCACTACCGGAGGCACACAATGATTGATTGTTTGTTGGTGTTTAACGCCCATGAAATGATGATGAAATGAAAAATGTGATAGGACAAAGAACTATACTTATTGCGCCAACATTCTTAAAATTGTGTTCAACTCGCCTCAGTATGAAGATCTCTATTTATGTTTTACTTATCACAACAAACTTTCAATTCTATAGGTAAAGTTTTGTTCTAAAATAGATACATGTACTAACGTTCTAAATTTATCCATGTATTTATATCATTCACTGATGATCGAGTTAACTTTATTCTAAATTTTTTTTTATCTTTGATATGTAAAAATTTTTCAGAATTTTTTTTCAAAACATTAATTGAACCACACGAGGCCAAAGTAAAATGATAAATGAATAGAAATGTCACTGCATGTGCATAACTTTGAATTGATATTTCTATATGTATATAAAGCATTTATTTTTAGTCCTGTTGATGTTGGGTAGCAGTTTAAATTGTACTTGAGAAAAGAGCAATATCATCTGCAAAATCTAGATCGTCAGGTTTTTGTTGCCATTTTTTCACCTAATACCAGTGTTGTTATCTGTAGTGGTTTGTCTCATTATCCAATTACGAGGAGAAACAAAATGTCGGACATATTGAACCCTCCTTTAAACCTGACTTAATGTCCAATCATTCATACACACCCGTATCATCAGCAACTGTACATATATTGCCTTCATAATCTTCTGTAGTGTTTCTCTATGAACACTCTCAAATGCTTTCTCGAGTCAACAAAGCAGAGATGTAGGTTGGAGTTCCACTCGACGGCATGTTCCAAGATATTTCCCCGAAAATCTTCTCGGTCGTTCCTCTTCCAGCTGAAAAACCTATCAACTGTTGGGGTGATTCTTTTAATGATTTTTTTGCCCAAATATTTTTACCGTCGCTACCATGAGTGTTATTCCCCGTCAGTCAACATTTTTTCAGATCTCCTTTATGCCTAGTTTTATTATGAGACTTTATATACAACCATTGAGGCTTTTCCAGTTGTCCATTTTTGTCTAAAAAGACGATGTTATTCTGGTAAAGTGGTTTTAATGTCAACTGTTAGCATTTCCACTGTGATGTTATCAACTCCTGGCGCTTTTCCCTTTTTTTCATTCCCTTCAGACTTTTCAATTTTCAGTCTCTGTAGGTAGATCGGTTTTCATGTCCAGCTCATTAAGATTTTCAGATCTGTCTAGTAGGTGTACTTGGACAGGTGTAATTAGTAATACACTGAAAGTTCTTTCCTTGTTCTTTTCCCCTTTTGGTGTTAAAAGTTTTCAGTCTTTAATCTTTACTGAATCAACACGTTTTGGTCTTTCATTGCAGGTGATATTGCCTTTTATATTTCCTTTGTTGCCAGATATTTGTGCTTCGTTGGCCATTTCATCCACCCATCTCATTTTGTCAACCCTCATATTTTTCTTGACCTCCTTATCTTGCTGCATTGATCTCTGAGTTTTATTCTTTGACGCTCACAGTTTGTTTTATTTATTTTGAATTTTAATGGTCTTCTCTCTTGACCCATTCTTGGTTTTTCTATGGTCTATGTTATTTTTTGACAGTGATTCGTAAAGAGTGTTTTTTCTATCGCTCTTGTCTTTTTCCCTGTTTGTCTAGCTGTTCATACTGCAATGCAATAAATTGAATCTTCAATTCTAGAAGGAACTGGTGTTTAACTTCGGAAACTTTTAACTTGCATGTTTCGTATCTTGAACATGCAATCTTATTTTCTCTTATTTATGCAGTTTTAACCTTGATTTTGTCATGATCAGTTTATGATTAGAACCGACATCAGCTCCTCTGTTAACTCTTTTAAAATACCTAGAGCAGATCTTTTTTTAACGTCCATATATCGCTACAAGGTCAATTTGATAGTTTCTTGGTAGATATTCTTCATTCTTTGTAAAAAAAATAATTTTTAATCATTTTCCAAATATACAAAAAGAGTAATCAAGGGAACCAAGGTTATAGCGGTAATCAAAAGAATGTAATCCAGGGACAAAGACCAGAGATGGAAAACAGACGTACACAACAAAGAACATAAAGTAACTAAAATCATACATACAAAGTAACAAAAGCAAATGGGCAACTCGGACTGTACCAAAAACTTGGAGCAGGGACCGGGCGCACTGGTAAGGTAAGCGTCCTCTGCATTTCTAGAAACACCCGCCGAGTTGCTAATAAAAAGTCAAGTCCGGGGTAGACAAATGGGGAAAGGAAAACTATGACCCGTTGAATAAATCAGTTTTCATGGTGCAGATGGATACACCATAACGATCCACGAGTTCATGATGACGACCATAAAACTTCTGTAGTGATGACTTCAATCTTGTAGCAAAATAACCCTGTTCCAGAGGCCTATTTGTTAGAGTTCTAGCGCGATACAAAAATTCTGCGTAGTTTCGGCAAGCTCTGGCATAACGTATGAGTTGTGATATGAATACTCCATACGCAGGAGCCGAAGGGCTGTTGCAACAGATGAAAGGAAAGAAAGTTAACAATTCTGAATGAAACTCATCACGTCTGTCGTAAAGTTTGGTCAATAGTTTTCCTTTACCATCAATTTCTAAGTGTAGGTCAAGATATGAGGCTGACTTCACAGTGTCTGTAGTATCCTTTATCTCAAGTTCTTTTGAGTAGATGCGATGTATGAAAGACCCGAAATTAGGATTGTTTAAAGATAATACGTCATCTATATAGCGGAAATTGATATTGAAGGATCTAGCCAAACGATATTATTTCTTTCTAATCAGATTAGCTATAAGGTCAGCCTTATAAGAGTGAAGGAATAAGTCAGCAAGTAAAGGAGCACAATTGGTTCCCATTGGAATGCCGACCGTTTGTTGAAAAACACGTCTACCACACTGGACAAATATGAATAAAAAAATTCCAGCATTTTGTAAACATCTTCCTCTGTATATTTGGAAGATGATTGGGAATTATTTCTTACGGATGTTTTCAAAATGCTGAATTTTTTTATTAACAACATATTTATCCAGTGTGGTGTTTTTCAACAAATGATATTCCAATGGGAACAAATTGTGCTCCTCTCGCTGACCTATTCCTACAATCTTATGAGGCCGACTTTATAGTTGATCTGATCCGAAAGAAGGAACATCTTCAGTCTCATATGGCTATTGCAACTCCTTTAATGTGATTCTTGTTCTCTTTTCTTCCGGAATATATGATTGTTTCTAATGATTAGGTTTCTACCATACCCGACCTTGTCTATCTGCGTTCACAAATGTCAAAAATATCTAGGTTGTGACATTTCATTTCTGCCATTACTTGACTCGTTTTGCCTATTGCATACATTGTTCTTACGTTCAATATACCAATTTTTGTAATCTTTTGGGGTTCGCTAAGGTATCCATCTGCCTGTGTACTTCCTTTCGGACGTCATTCTTGCGTTGTTCATCACCGTTTATCAAAATTGATTTGTATGTTTGTTATACATTAAGTTCAGAGGGGTCTCGGCTCGGTTTCTGTTAAATTTTATTTGGCTTGTGGTACGGCATTACATCAAAGCACAAGGAAGTCGGCAAGATTCATCATGACCTGTCAACTGCACTTTAGTTGGTAGGTAGAAATTATAATAAAATAAATGCAAACTGTATTTTAAATGGGTTCACTAAGAGGTTTCAAATTTTAGTGATTATAGTGATAAAATTACTTTTTGTAAAAAAAATACCTTCAACTTTAGAACAAACAGTTTATGTAACTGAAAAATTTTAACATGACGTAGCTTCAATTTGACTTATAGGACCATTTGCTCAACCCCATATCACCATTTCATGTGTAATAAATTGGTTTATGTCCTTTCTTCAAAAGAACGTTTGACAAATTTCGAACGATTCTCACCACTTAACATACACTAAAGATATCTTAGTTAATGATCATATTTTATCAGAACCTGAAGTTCGTCAGTTTTATTATCATAGATAATGTCATTTTTACCATACACCAGTTTTTATTTGTTTGTTTATTTGTTTGTTTGTTTGTTTGTTTTTCGGGGGGAGAGGGTCGCAGTCCTCGACAACCCTCAGTAGATTCAGTTGACTAATAACCAAAACCCTGAACGCAGCTAGGAAAGGATTATTTTTTTTCAAAATATTCAGTTAACTGGACATGAATAGAGTGTTCTAAGTTTTGATATTGTAGGCAAAACGCTTACAAGACGATAATTTCCCTTTCCAAGTAACTGTTTTTCTTATGGATTGGTTAGACTTTGGCTGTTTTCAGATTATCTGGAAAAACAGAAGATGATAAAGACATATTGAATAGCTTCGTTATTTGTTTTACGATAACTGACGATGCTCAATTGATAAGAAGAGGATGTATGTTGTCAAGCTTGTAGCAATTTTTACACTAATACAATTTATTTGATGAGATACAAAATTTTCATCAATATTTTGCAATTTTAAATTATAAACACCTTAATTCTCCATTATTTTATCCACTTTTACAATACTTTGAGGACAGTCATCAATGATAATGTTCGGGTCACCGATGTCTTCAGCTATATTAACAAAGTAGTTGTTAAAAGTATCACATACAAGTATACAATTATATCCATTTTATGCCAACTGTAATTATACCTGGATAAAATGCCAATTACTAGCGAATTTCATAAAATAAAAAAAGTCTAAATGGCTGACACTGAAGTCAGTTCGCAACAGAAATAACATTACTATGAAAAGGGCTGACAAAAACTGTACCATGGTAATAATGAATACGAATTATTGATATGTTCCCGAAACACGATAACATTATTCTTCACAAACGATTCAGCTACGACGGTATAATAATATACAACTGTAATCCTTAATATCTAACTGTTTCTCCACGAACCTTGTTAAAAACTATTCACACTAGGACGATCAGGGGACATTCATCTCATAAGGGTAGTCTAAAATTAAATCAACTGTTAAATTCGTTCCATGAAAGTTTTGATCCTTTCTAAAAGTAGCATAAATATTTCTAGACAGACTTTAATAATCTCGAAACAATTAATGAATTTCGTTAAGATTTTCAACTTTTAAAAACTTAATATTCTAAATTTAACGTTTTTAATCAATAGATGATATGAGTATCAAAGATAGTATACACATTCCTATGTTTTATGTTTATAGAAGACACACAAAGCATATGTATATTTTATTAAACAATAAATTGTATGAAAATCGTAACGAAAAACTTTATATTCTAAATTTAACGCCCCGTGCAGGTCCAGGTGTCAAAAGAATAGGCCTGCCGCAGCGCTTAGCTTGTCGTAAAAGGCGACTAAATAGTGCTCAGAACCCTAGCCGGGGGCTAGGGCGCTGTGCCCCTAGAGCAACTGGGTTGTGTGCCCCAGGTGGTGGAATGGGATACTCCTGGCGTGTTACATGCTGGGTTGTCAGGATATGATACGGAAAACCTGACCGCAAACCATAGTGGTGCACCGTGTTGGGAAATATGCCACGTTCCTCGCACGTTTAAGAACCCTACTGTGGTATTCTCCCTGGAGTAGGAACCATAGGGCTCAGCCACAGAACGCTAAATTGCCCGACCCTACCCACATCCCCCTATTTCCAGTGGCAATGAAAATTTGTCGACCCCATTATCCATGTGTTCCATCCCATTTTACATTTCATCATCATTTCATGTTCATTTTATCATCCACTTCATGTTCATCGACTAAATATAATTGGAATATTGCTGATCGGGCGTTAAACCCCAACAAACAAATAAAATATCTAAATTTAACAGGCAGAACAGCTGATGATTAGAGGCCAATGTTACAATATCTATGAAATAAACATGTTTAACAATAATTTAATGACCTGACCTTATAAAGGCAAAATATTGAATAGTATTTGACTGATAAGCTTCTGTAGCATTATTGTCTTTTTATTCACTGTCACTATAATTTATATCAAGGACACATATACTACTAATTTCTATTATATAATTTGAAAATCTGTGATTGATTTAATTGTGAGGATTGGCCTGTTTGTTAACACATGCTGAAACAAACGGGAAAAGTACCTGGTTCTCATATTCCAAGTTTTGAATTCTGAATTTTGTATACAAAGAGCGTGAGAACGTTAACATGCATTAATTTTTTGAGTTCTGTATTTGAATTCAGAATTCTGAAATTTTAATGGTTTTTCTCGGATTCCGTATTTTTATAACCTTGGTCAAAAGGCTAGTCTCTCAGACAATGATATACTGAAATTATTTGAAATGGTATCCGTTATCTACAATATTAAAAACATGATTTGAGCATCATAGAATTATTTACTGAATGTCATGCTTAAGCTCGCACACATTAACACAGCCATATTACTAAAACGCATGACAGACCGAGACGATAGTCACATTTATAAATGGATCCATCATTGATGCATTACACTATATTTCCAACAATTTATTTGAAGTATTCTAAGGTTTTAGCTTACAGATATACGTACAAATAACAGTATAACTTGATGCCTACAGGCTACAAAAATCAAAATAAATTACAGATTTCATCAGGATAAGTACATTATAAGTTAAAAAGTTTATATAAAAGCAAAGTTAAGTGTGCAAAAACAAACCTTCTGGGCCTTTAAAGAAATCACTTTTCATAAACAATACCCAAACATATGTACGTGTACAAAAATGTTACTGTTTGAAATTTAAGAGGAGCCTCCGTCAAAGTTTTTTTTATCGTGCATTGAGTACAAGGTGCTTATAACAAAAGCGTATGATCTCTTATTAAAAATTCTTATAGGAAAATGAGGCATAAATTTTAAAACATGTGAAAAAACATAATACTTGAAAGGTGAAAAACTTGAAATCAGTGGATATGTTTGTATCATATTCAATTTCACCAAAGCCTATCAAGCTTTAATTTGAAACAAAATGAAATCAGTCCTTGGATGCTTACATGATATTGATGTAAAATTCTAAATGCAAACGTTCCAATGATTTGTAAGAGTAATGTTCTTTACCCCAGGTCTACCTCCTTAAATTACCATTTAACTTTTAAAGATGATTTATTCTTTTATTAAATCAAAAACGTCCATATTCGTCTGCACAGTTATCAACCCGAAATAACCACTAAATTACTAGCACATTCATTTTTTTATTTATTTATCTTCTTTTCTTATTTCATTCCTTTTTTTACCTCAGATATGTTATCTGTCAATAATACAACCAACTGATTAATTATTTCAATGGTGGAGGTGAGACCGATAAGGATATTTTCTTTACAGAAAACCACAAATCAGTGAAAATTGCTAACTGATGACCCGTTCACACTTTAAGTCACGTATCTATCGTCATGAAGTTCTATATTAGTCTGACAAAAAAGTAAACCTTTTTTAAAATACCATAACTTGAATCATTAAATTTCTGTGTCAAAGTGACAAATACGTAAAGAAATAAACATGTAAGTAATCACTCATGACATTTAAACTTTTACATACTTAAAAAAAACTATACCCTATAGAATCGACACGTTTGATTTCAACACACATTAGTAAATGTGTTTTCTTAAAATTCGTTCCTGCACGTACAAGATAAATCCAGAATTTTGATACTATTAATTTGGCATTTTTTTCCAGAAGATAACGTATGTCAGGTTATTTTGGCATGTGATAACAGACGAATTTAAGGCAACCATGAATTCCAACAATTTGATGATTTTCAATATGGTTAATGGGTTGTGGCAAATCAAGAAAAGAAAAAGAGTTACAATTTTGCAAAATGCATTTTTGTGGTTTTGTATAGACCGCTAATATACGCCAATAAATCTAAACCTGCAAAAATTACAAGGTATCCGGTACTTAAAAGCAAACATTTTTTTTGTTCTTAATTTCAAGAAATTCTTCTCTGATGTTACATAATAGCGGTACACTAGTTTATGCGCGCCAGTTGCTAATTTAGTGTCATTGAACGTATTTATGATAGACAGAACGGCGGTATGTACTAGATGTACATGTATAACCATTACTAGCTTAGTAAAGCAGACTTCTTTAAGAAGATATTGAAGCATAATTTGATGTAGATTGTAAACTTACCACTGAACAAGAGATTAACTAACGCTCAACATGTTTAGTCATTTCAATGATGCCTAACGCGCCGAATATTTTTATATTGAGATTGGCGGGTAATGTCCAATAAGACTTTATTTTCGCGCAAGCACAAAATTAATATTTCAGCAGCAACCAAAATCAATAGTTTTATTTGAAAATTAGCCTTGTCAATAGCGGATGAAATTTAATATAATAATAACTTTTATAACTACGTACACACTTTTTTTTATCGCTAAGATTCTAACAAATAATCTTCTGGAACAGGGTTTTGTTGCTACAAGATTGAGGTCATCACTACACATGCTGCAGATGTTTTATGGTCGTCATCATGAACTCGTCGATCTTTATGGTGCATCCATCTGCGCCATGAAAACTGATTTAGTCATAGTGTCATTGTTTTCCTTTCCGCGTATGCCTACACCGGACTTTTTATGAGAAAGTCGGTGGGTGTTTCTAGAAAAGCAGAAGACTCTTACCCTACCGGAGTCCGAGTTGCTCATTTGCTTTTGTTACTTTGTATGTATGATTTTAGTTACTTCATGTTCTTTCTTGTGTATGTTTGTTTTCCATGTCTGGTCGTTGTCCCTGGATAACCGCTATAACCTTGGTTCCCTTGATCATTCTTTTATTTTTTTTAAATTGATTTAAAAAACCTTTTTCCCTAATTCGGGCCATCTATTTTTTTTTCAAAAAGCCACCCCCTCGCTAATAAAATGGAAGGTGCATAAATTGTAAGTTAAAAGTTCAAATTGTGAAGATTTACAAATATTTATAATAACGTAATTACTGGTATTTGATATGGAAAATAGAATGGGTATTTTATTAGGAGACTAACAGCTTTCAATGAAGAATGGGGACATGGTCTAGGAGAAATAGGAAATATGTGGTAAAGGGAATGATACACTGTAAATGGGAAGATTGTACCATGAAAGAGCTGAAATAGGGGGCCTCCGTGAGCTTACTCAGAATTTAATGACCAATTTCTCTTTCAAACTTCTCTCTATAAACAGACGAAAACGTTACTAGTTGATTACTATCACCCTCTCTTGGAAGTTGAATCTAATTTGCATAGAAAAAAAATAACACAGGGATTAGTCTTCTGTTGATAATATATCATGTTTTCGTCATGAAGTCATGAACTAAACACAACTTTCATTTGTATACCTTGTCATAAATATCACTATGTTTTGTTTTCCCCATAATTCTAAAGTATATTTTATCCATTCGTCTTCTATTTATCTAAGAATTATTTATTTAAAGTGTTGATAAGATGCCTAAAAAGCGAGTAAGATGTTATTCTGATTATTGTTCTGAAACTGCTCAGATACAAATTTATATTTGATAAAAGGGAAAACAGCTACGCAACTACTTTACTGAATTCCGCAGACTTATTAAGCTTCTAATATCATAAACTATACCACAGGAAAAAACGGACACGACAAATATTAGAAGTACACGTCAGACTGGAATCTCCTGAACAACATAGTAAGACGAAAAATGCAAAAATCAGATTAAAGTATGGTTTGATAACAACATAAATATCTTTTTCATACATCTGTAAGCCTGTCCCAACATTTTATACAAGACAATGAGTGAGTATTTTGTTGATAGTAGCGTGCAAATGTAAGAATGAGTTCAAGCATTACGTTTACTCATTTATTACGCGCAGAAATTGGATCGATGTTATGATTAACGATTTTCATATTAACAAGACACAATATATTGATTTTTTTTGTACTACAATTTCAGAGACAAAACTCACATGTATTAATAACTAGAAACACATAATGAATCAATAATAATACGAAAATGCCAGTCAAATTAATATAAACTGTACAAGTGTTTCAACAAAGAGTAACCTCTCATCAGCAGCATTAAATCCGAATGCTTATGAAGTTCGAGAAAAAAAAAAACACTCATACGTATTGCGTCAACAACCAAACACCCTGGTCAGACTCAAATCTTCCATGTCAATAACCAAACTAGCCTTGGTTAGACTTTAAAAAATACTAAGAACACCATACCTTTTTAATGTATTTCTTGAGAAATACTATATAAATACGAGTTCACAAGTTTTCTCGAAAGAAGCCAGGGTTAATGTAAAGGCGATCAGATGCTGACAACTCTGAATTCAAAGTAAAGTATTAATTTTGTTAAATAAACCGAAAATGCACTGATATTCTTGTGTTAATTTTCGTAATGTGTCGAAGTTTTGTATGTGTGATTTTTTCCGCGACATCTTGAATTTGGGCATTTCATTCCACCGGTTCAGTTGAAACAGAGCATTCACACACACACACACACACACACACACACAACATACACACACACACACACACTTATTTTAGAGCTGGCACTTTACGATAATTATATTTATGTATTATTTTATACTTTAAAACTCGAATATGTTCACAGTAATGCGTGTACATAAAAAAGTCGTAAAAATAATAAAAAATGAGCATCTTCTGTTATTTATAAAATTTTGAATATATTAATGTTAATACCCTTTTTGTGTGCTGCTGAAATAAATGTTGGACATACGTTATCAAACGGATTTTGCAACCATCTGCGTTAAGCTTAAATCTTGTAGAAGGTTCCCTGCACAAAATGTGCCAATCCAGTAACAACAAACTAATTCTGCCTGTTCTTTATGAATTTAAGTAATCAAGGTTTTGCCCTTATCCTTTTTCTTCATTTAACCAATGAAACATTAAATTTGTTTTTTTTTTAGAAAAAAGTTTTTTTAACTTTAAGATATACTGACCATTGTTGGCATTATATCAGGATTTTAAATATCTTGAACAGGAGCATCCAGCTAATTTAAGTCTTTCTGTTTCATGTAACAGAAGCCATACCTTTTCTGTATTCACCCAAACGCTGCAGCTTCTTCAACATGGGCATACGACGTTATAGTAGTTATTTCCATGGTCATCTTGTTTCATTGAATGAACGCATTTATCTTTGTATAGTACTAAACCTTCCTCGTTTTGGATATTGATGCAAGTATGAAAGGTGAAAACTGGGCTTGACCAACTATTTTCGACTTTTTTGATAACGGTGATAAAATTATGAACAGTTTAATATCTGGTGCATTATATTCATAAGTTCATTTCAACATTCCATATATTTATCAAAATTGTCTACGATATAACCATTTATATAATTTTAACATATTTTCCTGCAGCCATTGTTTTACACCATGTGATTACGGCGATTGATCAAACGATCTGTGTTCGACGTAATGAATTTAAAGCGTTTGATTAATTGCCGTACATCACATTATTTCAGTAAGCGCTTCAAACTTCAATCACTTTTTCTATTCGAAATTTGTCAAACAAGGTGACAAAGATGTACGTGTACCAATCAGAAAGCAATAATAGCAGGGATATTTAAACTCAAACATAAATAATAATGATATAACTTACAATTTATGCACCTTCCATTTTATTAGCGAGGGGGTGGCTTTTTGAAAAAAAAAGTGTTTCTAATTAGGGAAAAGGGTTTCTAAATCAGCAATTTAAAAAAAATAAATGAATGATCAAGGGAACCAAGGTTACAGCGGTTATCTAGGGACAAAGACCAGACATGGAAAACAAACATACACAAGAAAGAACATGAAGTAACTAAAATCATACATGCAAGGTAACAAAATCAAATGAGCAACTTGGACTCCACTAAAACTGGGAGCATGGACCAGGTGCACCGGTAGGGTAAAAGTCTCCTGCTTGTCTAGAAACACCCACCGACTTTCTCATGAAAAGTCAAGTCCGGAGTAGGCATACGCGGAAAGGAAAACTATGACACGTTGAATAAATCAGTTTTCATGGCGCAGATGTATACACCATAAAGATCCACGATCCATGAAAACGGATGTTGAAACCACTGAAAATAAAGGGTAAGTCATTTTATTATTTGATTTTTAAATACATGTAGTTAGACAATTTTCATGTTGTAGTAAATAATTTTCTCATGATCTATCATCTTTTAATTCCACATTAAAACATTTTATATATTTCTATAAAGTCAGGGAAAAATTGAAACGCCATTTAAATTGGAAACAATAGGAAATGGAAAGGTCTAAAATGGGAGACAACTCTAGTGATACTGTGGTCTCACTAACCACTTCCGGGTCAAATGGCCAGCCCCCTATGTAGTACCAAAAACACACTGAACCTAGACATATGCATTGTAATTGCATTATTTTGTGTATTATGATTAAAAGTAGTCAAAATGAAGCTGAGAATGTTTACTTTCAAATCATATATGTAATTAACTACAAAAGTGTATCAATATTGTTTACATGTGTGAGTAATTTGCCTCCATGCTGTCAGTTAGCAGAACAAGTAAAACTGTGGATTTTCAGTATCATTTATTCAAGTAAATTTTGTGCAGAATTTCTACTATCATCATACCATTAGCATAATGATTTTGGAAGCCTTATTTTCCAAGCTTCGCAACGGTGTGCAACTTTAAGATGTCATTTGTTCTGGGAATTCACAGTGAGACTTTGAAAATTACTTTTTTAACATGTAAAGTAATGGAAACGTTAAAAGTGGTTAGTGAGACCTGTGCTAAAAACTAGGAATTGTTCAAATTGATGACATGAATATGCCAAGGTATTAATAAATCGATATATAAATATATATATTTATAATGATAAAATACTCTGCTCATCAAACTTAACATTCACATATTACATGTATGTCATTACAATTCTACAATCGTGAAAAGCTATATCTAGTTATACATCAAATATTGAAGCATGTTAAAACAATAAACCAAAGTCTACGTAGCATTATATATTTCTTCGATTATGTTCAATTTTTGAATTGTTTACTTTTTAATATGTCCATGATGGTAATGATTATATGTGTATGATGAATTATGTCGAAAATGAAAATTTATACAGTTTTCAAAGTTATATATAGTGTTTATAAGCAAGTATCCTAATAATATATATTTCAATTGTTCTTTCATTGTGTTTATCAATACCCTCTTGAATACATGAGTATGTTAAAACAATTATGAAATAAAAATACTTGATATCAGGACTAAACTGATAGGTATGAACTGGGGATCATTTCAATATGATCTTGGTGGGATGTGCAGCTGAAACTCAGAAGAATCCCATGTTTTTGAATTATGTACCTATTATCTATGTTACACAGACGTAATGACAAATTCACAATTTCAAAGAACTTCAACAACAATTGATTCCAATAAGTAAAAACACTTTTAATGGCATGCTTCCGGTTGTAAAATATTTAAGTCCTTCTCTTTAAGTTTAATCATACTGTTCAGCTGTTATCTACGGGAGCCCGTTAGTACCATGTGAAGCTCTTTTTTTATCTTGTTATAACAACTTAACCACACTATGAGAAGTGCCTTCTCATAGTGTGCCAATTGAAAAGCTGAATTGGGTGACATATTTTCACAGCATCTCTGTTGCCCAGTCGTTCAGGATTTCTGCCTTTTTTTTTTTTTTTTTTTTTTTTGATTTTTTTTAAATTATTTTTTCACACATATATATAATAGATTACCTTTAATCTCACAAAACTTTCAAGCTATAAATTAAGCATTGAAATTTATTAAGAACACATATGAACAATGTTTATGGGCAGTTAGATATTGACATATATAACTCGTTCAAGAAAAGCATAGCAATGCAATTCTTAATGTTCTATCATGCATAGTAATACATGGATCTTTTAATCTTTTTGAAAGATACTTTATGCACTTAGAGTTGGTATGATCAATAACATGTTCATCAACAATGGGTTCATGTCAATCTACTGTCTAAGTCTAGAATGGGTTGCATTACTTCCCATTACTATTTGCTTATTCATCATTTCCTAAGATATATTCGATTTGTTATTTCAAACAATAATGTAATAAACCTTTCAACTTCCTATAAACCAGAGATATGAGTTATGACACCTGGGATGTGAATTAAGTTCACTTATCTTAATTCCAATTAGTATAGTTTTGCTTATAATTTTATATATTGGCGTTCAGATAAAAGTAATTAGATTTAACTGTTTGACTCACACTTCTTTTTTAAGTAGTACTCCAGCTAAGGATCATGCTGCAAATTTTGATTCATGGGTAAAAAGCCTACATATTTTTATTTTTGATATTTTGTTTGAAATGTCACAATAAACAGAGATTAACATGTGTTTTTCATATAACCCGTGGAGATAAAAATTATATAGAATGTACTGTAAATTTCAAAATTAAGGGAGATAACTTTATAAATGGTGCTAAAATACAATAGAATCTACTGGATTTTCAATGTGGATAATCTCCTAAGAGCAGGCAGATTTGAATGAATAATTACATATTTCATAGTATATACCCATAAAACAACTTAATTACACAAAAATATGTAGCCTTTTTTGCATGATTCTTACAAAGACAGCTACTTAAATTGTCAAAATACAATTACAAAAAATAACGCTGTTGTTCGAAGACCCCTTTAGATCACTAATACAATATGTCGTAAAATATTTTTGCTTCATCATTTTCATCCATTGCATCAAAAGAGGAAGATAATGTTTAGGTAAGGCATAAGACCACATTTTATTTTCAAGTGTTTTTCAGTGTACATATTCATGATATTTAAACAGATTAAAAAAAACCCTGTCAATGCAAACTTAATAAACTTTTCTTGCCCAGGAATACTTGTATGGGAACACTACCCATTCTATGGAGTGATGGGGAATGCGGATGGTGTTTGTGAGGATGGGGATTTTAATGGGGAGGATGGGGAAATTATAATATTCATTGATATGGACAAATGTGTAAAATTTAAATAAAAATAACAGCTAAAATGTTGAAGAATTTAAACTATAAAATTTAATTTTGATAATTCAAATATCTGATAAAAAAAAAATATGCAATGGGGATTGTATGGGGGATTGAGATGTTTCTATGGGGAATGGGAAATAATCAATGGGGGATGGTATAAATGGGAAGTGTATACCATATAAGCGGGGTTTTGTACATAATATTTGGGAAAAAATACAATTATTCTCAAAACTTAATGTATTAGACCCAGAGAAGGGATTAACATGAACAATTCAAGGGTTGACATTATCATTTGCCAAAATCTATATAACATCTGAGCTGCAAAATGATCTGTGTTTCCTTTATGATAAATACCAGATGTTATTTGTTATTATTGTTGAACATTTTAAAAGTGTAATTGGTGTTGCTTGGCATTTTGTCTTATTAGCATTTATACCACATCTACTATATTTACACTTATACGTGTAGCAATTTGTTAGTAAACATATTTTTTCCAATTGAATAAAAAATGTTTGCCTGTAATATGTTCTTATTTTAATCAAATCGTAAATGTTAATGTGGAAGTCTCACTTCACAAGAACTAATAGGAAATTATTTTTCTTTGAATTTATATTCCCAAACTCAAAGACAAGAACCAATTTATTATACAACCACATATTTTACTTTTTTTACATTTAAATACAAAACAATTGCGCGTTTTTGTAATAGTGTAAAGTACGTAAGTTATCAGAATGCTCACAGGTGGGATACATCCCCAGTGCAATTTTAATTGGTTTGAAAGTTTAATTGTAAAAACAAGTGCTTAGTTTAGTTGTAGTATAAATCTTTAAATATATACTTTTTCATAAAAAATGTGGTGTGGGTCTTATGTTTTCACGCTCTTCAGGAAATTCCACCAAACTTTTAAATATTCTTTGTATCCATGGACACAGACTGCCTTTTTTCTATGATACGTTTTCGATTCTTGGCAATTTTCATAAAAAGGGTTTTTTTTTCGTTTTCGTGCTCAAATCAAAATCAAAAACACTTTTCGCGCATACATATGTACAATCGAACTGAAGCATCTTTGGATGGTCACTGAAACACTTGATTAATCCCGTGTTTCGATTTCGAATCTTAATTCTCGTGAGACTTGCTTGGACATCATATTTTCTTTGTCGTGGTCAAAAGAAAGATTTATTTAAGGAACTCCATCTGTTTTAAAAACTTCCGATCAATCCTGATATTATATACTTTCCACATGAACTATGTATGAACTATAAACAATCTAGCAATTTACATGTAATTACAGTTCGTGTATATGAATATTTACTCTCGTGCACAGCTTCAAAAACTAGAGTAATCCCCATACATGCAAGTTTATTTTTTGATTCATTTTTGTCACATTCGTCAAATGGAAACCTACACCTACAGCAATAAACACATTTAGCAATATAAAATCATGTGCTTCGTGTTGCAAGACATGTAAAAATGCACATCTAGGCTTTCCTGTCCAAAATATTCAGGGTTCGACCTTCACAGTCAAATAAAGCAGGGCCTTGACATATTATACATGAAAGTCATATGGAAGTCATAAGGTACTGGCAAACGGAATGATAAGAATGGAATTAAAGATTTTTTTTATAAACACCGTGTTATCTGTACTAGTACAATATCACAACTTTCGAACTAATGAAATTCAGACTTTCAAAAATAAAAGTCTGAAAGAAAGTTTCAAAATATTTGTCATTTAAGTGTTGAAAAATTAAAAAAAAAGTTTTTCTTGTGTAGATGCATGCATTTAAATGTGTTTAATAACTTTGTCTTGTTTGAAGGGGTTGGGGTTCTCTTGATCCCCCACTGTTGTTCACCATTTACACTTACATTATACTTCATAGTATTAAAACTCCTTAACATTTTAATTATTCAATACAAATGCTTTAGTGTGCTCTATGTGCAAACTATGTTTATTAAGTTCGAAAGATCATTTCACATCTAAGTTATTTTTATAACTCCTGATAAAATCATACTGAAGAAGGTGATTTGAGTAGCCTTAATTGAGATAAGTTCGATGCTAACTTGGATGGTCATTTTACCCCAAAAATAAAAGATTTTTAAAGGCTTACTTTAACATACAAACAGGCGGACGGACTAAGTGCTTTCTATTGGTCAGATTCGCGTTTCTGTACGCTAAGATAAAATGAAAATCTTCTTCTGCAAGAATACTGTACAAAATTCAGTGAAAATTGATTTTAATTGTTCGTTAGGTATGAGCGTTGGGTTTATTACCCATTTAAAACATTGCTACAGTTACAAAACTTAGATCGTAACCTATCAAAGCAAATGAGATATTCGGGTCCATTAAAGTCACTAGTTGTACGAAAAATTGGTGCGTCATAAAAATTGAACGTGATCTCACATAAATCAAAACAAAGAATTCGCCCAAACTTCACAAAAATTGGTGACCGCTTTTTTGTTATGTGCAAATTAAAGCGTGAACGACATACAGACACCGAAACATATATAACATAATTCCTTTCGTCCTATAAGACTGATAATTATAATACCTTCATCTTGATGAGGCTGACCATTGCATTGCAAAATAGTATATACATTATTATGAATATTTTTTTTTAATTTCATCATTGACTTTTAAATAACTCTTCAATTTTTGTTGCAGGCTTTCATTTTGTTGAAATAAAGCTGTTTTCAGGCAGTTCGCACAGAAATTTCTAGTGTTTTGTCATAAAAAAGTGCATATTTTGAAATTCTTGGTGTGTGGAGGTTCAAGTCATTTATAAGAAATTTAATGATTATTGTTTTATAATCCAGTAGCCATGGTAACATACTGAAAAAAATATTACTGAGTTTTAGTACAAGTCAAGGGTTCCTTTTCAAAACAAACAGCCAAATACTATGTTTTATAAGAGTAATCAAGGGAACCAAGGTTATAGCGGTAATCAAAGGAATGTAAATCCAGGGACAAAGACCAGACATGGAAAACAGACATACACAACAAAGACCATAAAGTAACTAAAATCATACATACAAAGTAACAAAAGTAAATAAAATATCAGGCACTAAGACACTACCACAGGATGAAAGCATGCATGGAGTAAATGGAAAAAGGGTAAAAATAATAAGACCCTTTTCGATTCATTCTCTCACAATTTTAGTTCCAAAAGTTCGTGCGAAATAAGGTATTTTGAAAATCAGTCACCTGATGCTGAGGAGAGAACCTAATACGGCATGGGACTGAAACGTTCCGAATACCATTCTTCATTTAAATTACACCTGTTTACCATTGCATATATTACATCTGTTTATGTATAAATGCTTAACTACATTTAAACAATGTATCCACCAAATTTCCACTTTTAATTTTAACTTTTACAAAATTTGACCGGGATAACTTGGTGTGCGAAACAGTGTGCCTTAATGTAACTGTAAAGTGCACCCTGAATTTCGATAATATTTATGACGTTTTTTTCCTGATTCCTGCTGCTTCTGCAGTCCTTTACATTAATTGATAGCAAATTAGTTTACACCAAATTATATTTGTGAAAACAAGTTCTGACATTATCCAACGTGTCGTGCATGTATATTATAAGCAAAACAACACTAGTTCCAATTTAATAGTTGACGTATTTAAAACTTTTATCGTTGTGTATAGCCTTAGCAGTAGACCTAATCGTGATCAAACTTTATCTTATACTGAACTTCAGTGGTAACAGTCAGATTTCAGTCAGGGATTTTAGTATTATTTAAGGACCCTGTGCTATCAAGATGCATAAACTTTTGATTCTTGCCGTTTTCGTATTTGTTGGTATGTATGTTATTTATGATGGGGGTATCCCGTTGTACGAATTAAAGAGAATATCCGTGTTTAAATCAGGCAGGTCCTATAATATGGGCGGTACAGGGTAAATTTTATCCGACCAAACGTTTTGTTCCAGTTTAATATTAAATTGGAAAAAAACAGGAATTTTCTGTATCAACAGTGAATGGCTCAGAACATTATTATGTTCAAACTTCCCCTACAAATCAACTAAATTATGATTAGATCAAAGAGTAATATGCCTACTTTGTATTTTGTAGGGCTTTCTATGTAATTCATTTTTACTTATTATTTTAGTAAATTACAAAATATTCCTTTTTCAGAAAAAATTAGTTTCTGATCTCAAATGGGTGGAAAAAATTTTGAATATGCCACCCACTGCCTGGTTCTTTCATAAAAAGTCACTTAATAATACTTTTAATATCTTGATTATATCTTTACCATAAACAATCTTAACTTTGAAAACTATGTTCAAAATATCTACTCAAAAGAACTTAGGTTGACCAAGTCTAAAATAAAGTAGTACTCCCACACATAGATTAGATATTACACTAGAAACTAATTTATGTGACAAAAGATATTATTTTAATTTTCCTATTGTTAATTTTCCTTTTCTTGATGAAAAAATTCCTGAAGCACACTTCCACGGTTTTTTATATTTCACAACTGGCCCGTTTTGCTTGTATTTGAAATAAAGTGTAAGTTAAAAAGGGCGAAATTCGACTTGTTTTTACGCAAACATAGTCTCTAAAGCACATCCTGTCAAACAAAATCCAATTGCTTTATCAACTGCCCTCAATATATTTCTTCGTAAAGGAAACGATTTTCGAACTGCTGTCTAATCTTTGTACTTTGTTTTCACAAATGGAAATATGATATTCGACTAATTGCATCCCTATGTTATATCTCAGTCGTATTTTTTATTGTTTTACATCAAATCTTGCTTATTTAGTACTTATCGTTACAACTACAAAACCATATCTACAAAGTTGCTTGTTTGTTTGTTTGTTTGTTTGTTGGGGTTTAACGTCCGAGCAGCAATATTTCAGCTATATTCAGACAATGAACATGAAATGGATGATAAAATGAACATGAAATGTAAAAAAAAAGGGGGACACAAGGACAATAGGGTAGACAAATTTTGATTGCCACTGGAAAAGGGGGGATGGGTAAGGTCGGGCAATTTAGCCTCCTGTGGCGGAGCGCAAAGGTTCCTACTCCTATCGAATACCACAGCAGGGTTCTTTAACGTGCGAGGAACGTGGCATCTTTCCCAACACGGTGCACCACTATGGTTTGCGGTCAGGTTTTCCGTATTATAGCCTGACAACCCCTGCATGTAACACGCCAGGGGTACCCTATTCCACCACCTGGGGCACACATCCCAGTTGCTCTGTGGGCAGAGCTCCTAGCCCCCGGCTAGGTTTCTGAGCACTATTTAGTCGCCTTATACGACAAGCTTAGAGCTGCTGCAGGCCTATTCTTTTAACACCCGGACCTGCACGGGGCTATAAAGTTGCTGTGACTGATCTAATGCTGAAAGTTTTGATGGTATTTTCTTTCTTTAATTAGTTCTGCGTTAGTTTTTAGCAACTGTGAGCGTTTCTTAAGTAGATATCTCATTTTGTCTATATCTTATTTGTTGATGTGGTGTATTCAGTGGAGATAATTAAGAATATTGAGGAAATTTCAGTTCATTTTTATCTCACATTAAACGGGGATTTTAAGGCCTTATAAAACTAGATAAATTCTACCGGTTTTCATGTGCCTGTCCAGTCAGGGGATGTCATTTATTCATGTGTCTCTGTGACGTAACTTTACGTATTAGTTTGATTAAGGATTTTTAAGAATTTTCATCGTTCTGTTAAATAACATGTTGTCGTGGCCTTTCAGAGCTTATGGATAGGTGTTTTTACACTTATAAGAGTCCTTTTTAGATCTCTGAAAGTATTCACTTTTTGTGTTTAGGTTATTTGCTGGTGCTGGTATATTTGTTGCGTGTCACCATATCCGTTCTGTTATTTTAGAAAAAAAAAAGTCACCAGGAAACCTTTGTTCATACCTATTACAGAGATATAGGAAGACAGTGGGATTCTAAGGGTAGCGGTCGGGAGGGTTTTTTTTTTCGACGGTCAAACTTTTGACCAGACATTTGATTTATTTAATAATTGACAAATAAGGGTAACAACAAAATTATAGTTATATGATAATAGTTGAACAAACAATTGTCAAAATTGAATGCGAAGTAAAATTTCTAAATAGAGGTTAAATAAATACCAATTTTCCCCCTTTTGGCCCCTTTTCTAGAATGGTATGGCCAAGTGACCCCATTTTTATAACGTCCGCAAGCAGTAACAATATATCAAAATGTCACGACATTTGGTTCAAGGTTTTGCACGGAAACGAAATTAATAACAACGACGACGGCATCATAACATAATACGACCGAAATGTTTGCAGGTCGTATATTACCAAATGATGAAACCAACCCGATAATTCATTCTTTTTCAATGACATTTTATAATGAAAAGAAAGACAACAAAAAGCAGTGATCGAAATATTAACTTGTTTGCTTAAGGAAAAAATATTTTAACAGGTGCAGTTTTGGTGTTCTCAGAACGTTGCCATCATTATAATGACTGCACAACAACTCAATGCAGCGGAAATGACACCCACGTGATATGTGAACATGACGGATGCACATGTGTCAAACATTTACGTGAGTATAATATTATTTATTAAGACCCTAAATTTCCTCAGAAAATATAGGTCGTAATTAGTAAATGTAAAACTACCAATTTCTTTCGCAGACCAAATAACCATCGATTTATTTTATTACGCAATTTTATGATGTTTTTACTATGCACGAGTACCAATAATAAATAATTTTGGTAAGTTCTTTCGGGTGTATTGAAGTTATTTATGTGAAGAGGGGCATTCAGTATTGATCATGGCAGGGTATTTTGAAAAGGCGAATATAACACTGCGGTAGTTATGTTGTGGTATAAAACATTAAACATCAAAAGTTTTTGTTCAGTAAATTGAAGAACACGTTTGTACCAAAATTACCCAGTTTCGATTCTTTTCTCTCTTTTATCGTTCCTTTCGTCGTGTTGTTACTTCTTATTTGCCTAGCTTCGACGTACCTCAACAAATATTTAACTTTACTAAGTTCAGTTCATACACAACAACTGCATTTAAAGGTTAAGGTCATTGATGAACTAATACCCTCTTCTTCTTGGAACTCACATCTAGAAAGTTTGTTTTGTAATTACATAGTTACGACCGACTAGGTTATCTACGAACTTCAAGCTTCGTATTTTTTAAAATATTTTGATCTTTTCAACTGTCTTATTAAAATTCATATGGTATGTCACCTTCTTTAACTAGAATTTGTTGGTTTTTTTGGTTTTTTTTGGGGGGGGTTGTTTTGTTTTGTTTTGTTTCGATTTGATTTGTTTTTTTGATTTTTTTTGTTCTTGTTTTTTTTTTGTTGTTTTGTTTTTGGTTTTGTTTTTGTTTTTGTTTTTTTTGTTTTTTGTTTTGTTTTGGGTTTTTTTTTGTTGTTTTTTTTGTTTTTTGTTTGTTTGTTTTAACTTACATAACTCTATTTAAAACATTTACTATAATGATCATATGAGAAACACCACATTATAACAAAGATTGATAGATTTTCCTAGTTTTTATCAATGAATGAACATACATCAGAATGTTGATGTAAAAACATTAGTCACCGAACTTAAGATGGCTCAGCTTTAATAAAGGCAATTTTTGACAACAATTTATATGGATTCTGAAGTTTTAAAAACTAGTAAATATAATAAATTCATATAAAGAACAATGAACTGACATTATTTCAAATTTCAAAAAAAATTGGGGGTCACCGGACTCCGTTTCTGGTAATATAAGAAAAACTGATAAAATTCCTCTTACATTTCTATACAATATTTTCCCGCTAATTATCTCCCCCTTGAAAACGACTCTTGCAATTTTACCATAAAAACTTTTACGTCCAAAATTCTTTTTAAATAATTCATACGTATCATTTTTACACTATATTTGATTTAAAAGATATAGATATATAAATATATGTTGCCATAGATGTCACAGCGGTACGAGTTCGAGTCCCGCGAAGGGAACGACCAAAAATTTGGCATCGCAAATTTGATAGTTCTAACATCGTTGGGAATTTTCCATACATTTCTATACGTTTACATATCTTCCCTGTATCAATTTGATCCGATGTAGCAGTGTAGCGAATAGAGTAGTATATATATACGCTTGTAAGATTTTGCGAGAAAAGAATGCTCCGTTTAATATGTATTTTCTACCTTAAATGAAAAAAACAACCAAATTTAAATTAACAAATAAAAGCAGCTGATAGTGAAATCATGTTTTTCAAAATGTAGTCAGTATAAAGATCATCTACCAGGGCATTCATCAAGAAGTTCATATTAGGTACAATACAAAAACTGGCGTTGATGATTGGAATACTATTGTCCTAATGGTAGAAATAGACAGTTTTTGTGAAGGTGGTCGTAAAGTTTTTGAAGACATCTATCATTTATCCGTTCTGGTCAAAGTTTAGCACGGTACATAAGTTTGTGTAACTTCAGCAGCTGCTAATGTTACTTATGAGTTGTTAAGCGATATTGATAGAGCATTTGCTTTTGTTACTTTATATGTATGATTTTAGTTACTTTATGTTCTTTGTTGTGTATGCCTGTTTTCTATGTCTGGTCTTTGTCCCTGGATTACATTCTTTTGATTACCGCTAAAACCTTGGTTCCCTTGATTACAATTTCACACTAGGTCGAAATTAATGGTTGTAAACAAAGGATGAAAAAAAACTGGCTTGGACGTCACCCAGTATAAAACGGACCGATTCTGACAGCAGATTGGACACACTATTGTCTTGTAAGAATGTGGTGTCCCCAGATGGAAATCTTAGCACACTCACATCTGGTATGGAATTTGCCCCGACCAATTCAACAAAAAGTACCAAATCACACGTTCAGTCTGCAGATCATCTATTCCAGTACAAAAATTCTGACTATTTCAAAATTATCAAACCATGTTCCATCACCTCAAATGATATATTTGACTACAACGATGACGAACCACATTGTACCATGTCAAAATGTGGTATTAAAAATTGCAAAACATGCAACATTCTTATAACCGACTCTTACTTCTCCACTTTCCTTACAAAGAAGACCTTCCATACAAGAAGTCACGATGACTTAAGTTGCAAATCAACAAACTTAATATATGGATTATAATGCAACTTATGTGGTTTAATATATGTCGGAGAAACACAAAAACGATTAAAGGAAAGAATGTGCGGTCATCGTTCGGGATTAACACCAACAAATTCCCGACAGTTTATCAACAATTTAATCAACAAGATCATTCAATCCTCTCTATGAAAGTTCGTGTTTTAGAAAAAACAATTACCATACTACGAGTCCCGTTTTTAGTAAAAACTATCGTAGGGAAAGAGAGGAGTACTAGATACGCACACTAGATACTGCAATACCTTACGGATGCAATGACAACATCAAAAGTATAGGAAACCTTTCAAGCCAATATAACAATAGCATAAATGTGATGAATTTATTTGACAAAAATCCATGACGGGAAAGGAGTCGTGGCCATCGCTACTATACGTCACCTAAGTTACATGATGTCTCCTATCACCCTCCATCACAAAAACGTTACCGACAAAATTCCCCGATATTTCAAAGATAAATCCATACCAATTATTTCATATTCCTATACTTCACCAATTTCATCCAAAAATTTCAATTATAAAGGGCTATTGCAGACTTCAAGGCTAAAACGACTGACTGCTCTTGCAAAAAATCTTCATTCAAATATGGTCCTTCTGGTCACGTCGTTACGGAAGATTTAACCATCATCAAAAACGAATCTCTGCGTAGTATCCTTTCTAAAGGTCCCAAGTACTGTGAACCACGCTCCATAAATTGGAATTATAACTTTAAAGTTCTTATGGATGCCGTGGAGGACTTTGCAAGAAAATTGATAAAACGAGAACAAGAAGACATTGATTGTCAGATTGGTTAAAGGCCGTGACGTCTTTAATTGTGAAACGAATGTAAGTTTTAAGTAGGTCATAAGTGATAAGGCCACATCAGTTTTCAAAGACCCCGATGTAACAAAACATTGTCTAGTATACATGACAAATATGTTGTCATACCAGCAGACAAAGCCTAAAACAACATTGTCTTTGTCTGCAAAACGTTTTACCTCAAATGTTTATTATCAGAGGCAGACGTAGAAAATATTAGCAATGATAAGACCTGTACTGCTACCACACTATCCAAAGAAGAGATTGTGGAAAACCATAAATCTGTGCTATCTTCTTATGGTCTCTCTACCAAGGACGATGATTGTAATTTATCGTCTATGTACTGGATTCCTAAACTCCACAAGAATCCATACAAACAACGTTCCATAGCTGGATCTGCAAAATGTACCACCAAACCTCTTTCAAAACTTTTAACTTCTATCCTCACAACGGTCAAAGAGGGTCTGCAGTCCTACCACAACACTTGTTACTCCCGAACTGGTATTAATTCAATGTGGATTCTGAAAGATTCGAAAGATCTTTTGGCAATTAGTTCAAGACAATTATCTGAATATAATAGCATTAAAACCTATGATTTTTCAACACTATATACTACTCTTCCCCTTACTCAGTTAAACTCCCGACTAAAAAAAAACATTATACATCGCTGTTTCTCTAAACAATAGATGGTACACCTAGATACAAATATAGAATTCTTTGGTTTAGATTTCTCATATTTTGTAACAAAACAAGTTAAAAATCATCTTCCAAATATGCAAAAGAGGAAATAAGTTTTAAAATTTTAGAATTATGAATCGACAACATATGAGTCCAGTGTGGTGGACGCGTTTTTCAACAGTCGGCATTCCAATGGGAACAAATTGTGCTCCTCTACCTGCTGACCTATTCCTTCACTTTTTTGAGGCTGACTTTAGAGTTGATCTGATCCGAAAGAAGGAATATCGTTTGGCTAGTTGCTTTAACCTCAGTATCCTCTATATAGATGACGTATTATCTTTAAACAATCCCTATTTCGGGGATTAGATAAATCTTATCTAACCCCACAGAATACTACAGACACTTTAAAATTAGCCGCATATCTTGACCTACACTTAGAGATCGATGGTAAAGGAAAACTATTGACCACATTTTACGACAAACGTGATTACTTTTCATTCAGAATTGCCAACTTTCCTTCCATCTGTGGCAACATCCCTTCATTATGCGTATGGAGTTTTCATATCACAACTCATACGTTATGCCAGAGCTTGCCGTAACTACGCAGACTTTTTTGTATTGCACTAGACCTCTTGTAATTAGGCTTCTAGAACATGGTTATGTTGCTACAAGATTAAAGTCATCACTACAGAAGTTTTATGGTCGTGAACTCGCGGATCGTTACGGTGTATCCATCTGCACTATAAAAACGTATTTGTTCAACGTGTCATAGTTTTCCTTTCTTCTTTTGTCTATTCCAGACAGGACTTTATGAACAACTCAGCGGATGTTTCTAGAAAAGCAGAGGACGCTTTCCCTACCGGTGCACCTGGTCCAATGTTTAGTTGAATTAGTCCGAGTTGCTCATTTACTTTTGTTACTTTGTATGTTTTATTTTAGGTACTTTATGTTCTTGTTGTGATTTTCTGTTTTCCATGTCTGGTCTTTGTCCCTGGATTACATTCTTTTGATTTCAGCTAGAATCTTAGTTCCCTTGGTTACTATTTATATGCAGAGTTGGAAAAAATCCAAGATTCAAATGCTGTTGTACTTATAGATAACAAAATAGAATTGACGTTTTTGTGTTTTGTTTTTAATTTCACCTTGATGTATTCTTGAATAACGAAATTCATGGTTACTTTAAGGGTTACATGTTGTTATCAATAACATAAGAAGGAACAATTTTAAAAAATGCCTATTTTTATTGATTTTCGTTTTAGCTTGTGACGATGTGTTTGACTGTACCTCTGTGGCAACATGTCAAAAACATGACCACCATCAACACTGTTTGGATGGCATGTGTCTTTGTTTAAAAGATGACGTCATTGATAGACCTGGCAACTAAATCTATTGAGTTCACTTTCTACTAACTTGATATACTTCAATAAAATGATATCACATAACCTTTTGTCAGATGAAAACCTAGAATAAAACGCCAAAACCTTTGCAGACTGGCAAGCTACTGTGATTCCAAAGTATTAAGTACCACTGCAGACGGGTAAGCTGCAGTGATTGAAAAGTATACAGTGCCATTGCAGACTGGTAAGCTACAGTTATCTCAAACCATCTAGCACAACTGCAGACTGGTAAGCTAAAAGTGATCCTAGAGCATCCAGTACCACTGCAGACTAGTAAGTGATCCCAAAGCATCCAGTACCACTGCAGACTGATAAGTTAGAGTGATTCCAAAGCATCCAGTACCAATGCAGACTCGTAAGTGGTCCAAAACCATCCAGTACAACTGCAGACTGGTAAACTACAGTGATTCGAAAGCATCATGTACCACTGCAGACTGATAGGTGATCCCAAAGCATCCAGTACCACAGCAGACTGATAAGCTTAAGTTACCCCAGAACATCTAGAGCCACTGTAGACTGGTAAGCTAAAGTGATCACGAATGATCCAGTACCACTGCAGATTGGTAATCTACAGTGATCACGAATGATCCAGTACCACTGTAGACTGGCAATCTACAGAGATTCCAAAGCATCCTTTACCCCTGTAGACTGATAAGTGAACCCAAAGCATGCAGTACTGCTACAGACTGGTAAGCTACAGAGGTCCGAAAACATCATGTTTCACTGCAGACGGGAAAGTGATCCCAAACATCCAGTACCACTGCAGACTGGTAAGCTAGATTGATTCCAAAGCATTCAGTACCATTGCAGACTGGTAAGTGGTCCAAAATCATCCAGTACAACTGCAGACTGGTAAGCTAAAGGGATCCCAAAGCATCCTGTACCACTGCACACAGGTAAGTGATCCCAAAGCATCCTGTACCAGCACTGCACACAGGTAAGTGATCCCAAAGAATCCTGCACCAGCACTGCACACAAGTAAGTGATCCCAAATCATCCTGTACCACTGCACACAGGTAAATGATCCCAAAGAATCCTGTACCAGCACTGCACACAGGTAAGTGATCCCAAAGCATCCTGTACCAGCACTGCACACATGTAATTGATCCCAAAGAATCCTGTACCACTGAACATAGGTGAGTGATCCCAAAGCATCCAGGTCAACAGCAGACTGGTGAGCTACAGTATGCTACAGTGATCTCAAAGTTTAAGTAACAGACTGAGAAGCTACAGTGATCCAAAGCATCCAGTACCACTGCAAAGCAGTAAGATATAGTGATTCCAAAGCTAATTTATAGTGATTGCAAAGCATCCACTACCACTGCAGAGCTGTAAGCTACAGTGATTCCAAAGCTAAGCAACAGTGTTTACAAAGCATTCAGAATCACTGCAGAGTGGTGAGCTACAGTGATTCTATAGCATTCAGTACCACTGCAGAGCGGTAAGCTACAGTGATAAAAAAAATCCCATACCCCTGCAGCCTGGTCAGCTACAGTAATCTCAAAGAATGAATCAAAGCAAAAAAGTATACTAAACCTCTAAAATTAGTCAACTTGGCTAAGATATAAGAGTTTTCCGCTCATTAAAGTTAACTGTTCATGAGATATTATTTTTCTCCAAAACTTTTATCAATTATTTTGCGATACAAGACAACTCAGTCACAGAATAAAAAAAACAAACATAACAACAACAAAAAAAAGATTGTAACGGAGAGATGCTTCATACCTTACTCCAAGTGTTTAGTAAGTGTAAAGATTGTAACGGATGGGAGAGATGCTTCAAGGAAGCATACCTTACTCCAACTGTTAGTGAGCGCAAAAGGTCAGAAATGCATTGTAATTTGTCGCTTAATTTTGTACATGTCCTAATTCCGATACAACTTTGCGTGTATAGTAACAATGAGGTTTTGTCCTTTGCATTTGAAAAAATATGAATGACAATTTCGGGACATTTTCATGGTTTTGGCAGTTTTATTTTTCTGCAATGATTGCTTGTATCTTATTCATTTTCAGTCTTCAGAGTTCAAGACTTATTTTGATGTTGATGACTTCTTTATTTAACGTGTGTTTTAATTGTATCTGGTTCCTTTTGTTCTCGCTCGCTGATCGTGTCACCTGCACTGTTTTCGCCGGTTTTAACCGGAGTTTGTTCTTCTAGTTTTTATTGTGATATATCGGAAATAATTAACAAAGAGGAAGGTTAGTCGCATTGTAAAACCTGGTTAAAAACCATTTTTATTGGAAATGCCTTAACCAAGTCGGAACTTTTGCGGTGGTTTCAAACTTGGTGTTGTCATTATTTTATTGTGCATACTCCCTACTTGACTATATGTTTTACTGTTGCTTAGATTTTATCAGTTTGGTAATTTTGTTATTTGACATCATTTTGAGCCTTAGTCTTAATACATGAAATTGCATTCTTGAAAATATATTGTGTTGAAGAAATATGTCATGATGGTGATCTTAATTCCGCTCCCGCGGCGCCAGCTTATTAGCACATGTAGCTGTACAGATGGTTATGTCGACATTTTCTCGATATCTAAAATGCTTATCCTGAAAAGAAATGACTTGTAGGACGCTTACCCTACCGGTGCACCTGGTCCATGCTCCCAGTTTTTAGTGGAGTCCGAGTTGCTCATTTACTTTTGTAACTTTGTATGTATGATTTTAGTTACTTTATGTTCTTTGTTGTGTATGTCTGTTTTCCATCTCTGGTCTTTGTCCCTGGATTACATCTTTTGATTACCGCTATAACCTTGGTTCCCTTGATTACTCTTGTAAACAAAAAATGTCTGCAATTTCCGAAAATATTATACCAAGACCATATGTTTATACATGAGTGTATGTTGGTATATACATTTGTACTTTGAATACTGTTTTGCAAATCTATTGGATAATTAACCTTTTAAAGTACTGGCGTGGGAACGATTTCACCAAATTTAAACATATTTATATCTAAAACGCGATGGTTTTGATTTAACGCTTAATAAATGTATTCAATTAGCAATGAAGAAGCCTTTTTGGCTACCAAAAATACAATAAATCTTTTGTGGAAGTGTGATGATAATGACGATAATTTATTGTTTGTAAATTTGAAGATAATAACGAAAAAATGTGTAGTAGAAACGAAACAAAACCAATACTATCTGATTATTACAGTATTAAATTTGATGTTCTCTTTTTACATCTATACACACATTCAAATATGCATTCAATGCTTTTCTTAAATGCAGTACTATTTATTTTAATTATCATCAAAGAAATCCAACAAATATAATGTATGCTTCTGTAGCTTCTTTGTTGCAGTAGCAACATCTTGAGGTCCTGTCATTTATACTCATATCTATAAAAACAGATAAAATAGCGGTATACAAGTTATCTTAGTTATAATTTGTATTTATAATTAGATTAAATTATCTTTAAAGTATTGTACAAATGTTAAAACATTCTTATTGTTTATAAAGCCTTTCATTTATACTTTGAAAGATAATGAATCAGATTGAGTAAATATCTTCCGTAATTATCATACAATGTTCATAAACTGAACCGTTTTAGCGTCAGGACTAACGTTCAAAATTGATGTCCTATGTAGAGTTTTAAATCCAGGACATCCCATTACTTACTTTATAAGTTATCACTTTATCAAGTATTTATTTGGGTTTTTGGTAATCAGGTAATAATTATTGTTTGGGTTAATGTTGGGGACTTGTACAATAATAATTTGATATATGAGACTTTTGTATATTGTGAACTGTATGCTGCCACGTGAATATCAAACAACGGATTTGTTCCAAAATAAAGATGCATGCTAACAAATATATAAAATATCCAACTAACCTTCCAAAATTCTGGAACATCTTCTCTTTTTCACGTTTCGGGTAAAGCTGTCTGCATATTTGCATTTTCCTTCACAATCAGGACAAGCGTTATAGATAGAATAAAATGTCGTTTTAAAGAATATTTATATGAAAATAAAAAAAATTTCTCTGCAAAATTACATTATATTATAGATTGGTAAATCCATTAATAATTGTATTGGATTTCTATAGGTCGTGAGTGTAAGTTCGTTTTATCTCTGATGTACCTGCATGATATATGCGTGATCGTGTACATGCATTCATCTGATTGTTCAATTGGTACATGCATCCTGGGCTTATTAGGTTACAGCAAGAACTGACCCACGCGGTCAGTCGGTGTTAAAATTCCTAATGATAAAGTCAGTATATAACAAATTTTGGATATACTTTGTAATTAGTACCGGAAACCCCTCCCTCATACCACACTACAAAGATTTTGTTTTGTGTTTTTCTTATTTTTTGGGTTTTTTTTGTTGTTTTTTTTTTTTTTTTTTTTGTTTTTTTGGTTTTTTTGTTCTTTTTTTTTCTTTTTTCTCGATTATAATTTTTGTAATAAACAAAGCTGCGTATTCTCCGCAGGAGTAAAATGGTTCACGTCATTGCTGGCAATTTTGGCTGACATAAATTATGTTATCGAAGAACAACTTTACCACTAACTAGTTTGTTGTGGATAGTTCACGTGCCGGAACCTCACCATCTTGCAATGTAGTTTTCAAATACAATATTCGACTGCTGCTGAAAAAAATTGCGCATAACTCCCAACCGAGAAATCAAAAGTATATGCCTTAGTAGGCATTTTCATGCGGAAGTAAATCCACAGTCATTCGTCGACGGCTAGCTTCACATTGGTAAATAAGTTTGCCTACATTTTAATGAATTGAAGCGTTTTGTACGGTAAGCATATCAAACAACATGATTTCCCATGCATCACTTTGTAAGAATAAACGTGTCCATATTCCTAGCCCAGCAAAACTCAATACGAAATGAGTTACATTTGTTTAATTCGATAAACATCTGTCTTATCCCTCCTATGAATAAGGATGGAACTGCAACATATTTACGCTTATTTTGTTTCTTGATTATAGTGTTTCATAATATTTATTTGCACTTGTTGAGTTAAACAGAATTTATAGTTGGCTATTTGCTGCATATTTCCAATAAGTTTTAGGAGTTGATTGCTTGTATTTATTAATTTTCTTTAGTAATTTTTGTTTTCTAATTGTTTGTGCGGCTTTATCAGAAATATTTCAGAGAACAAAAAAGAAGTATGAATAGAAAAAAAATCTAAACAAAAGAAAAAAAGAAAAAAATATCTCAAAAATCAATATGATTTCAGTCTCTTTCGGAAAACCTAAAAGTAATTATCAGTCTGATTAAAACAACTACAAAAAATATTTAAAAAAAAAAAGAAAACCTTGTCATTTCTATACCAACTTCGAAGCCGGTGGTACGTACCAAGGTCCATTAGTCAATCTTGTGACTGGGATGAGATTTTATGCCTACTTGAATATATCAATTCCCAAAATATTAAAAAAGTGAAAAATTAATGTATTTGTCTATGCACCAGAACAAAGGGAAATGTACATCTAGATCTGCGTAAATTATATACAAAACGCAGGCCTGACTTAACCAAGGAAGTGCTTTATAGCTTCTTTTCATTAAAGAACTATCGAAGTTGAGAAATATTTTTAGTGTGCGCTGTCGAAAAATCTTGCTATGAAATATTTGTTTATAAGAAGAAAGTTATATGTTTAGACCACAGATAGGTCAATCATAGTTTATTTGATAACGGATAAACTACGAGCGTCAGATTTCACATGCTCATTCAGCATTTTCATCACTATTTGCAAAATGATAAGAAAAGCAATATTTCTTGTATTTCTTCAATTTAGAACATCTCTTGGTTATCCTACGTTTCCGTATAAAATTGTTGATTTATCCAGAAATCATGGAGAGAAATCAATACACTGGCCAACACTTCACTCGTTCCAAAAGAATGTAGAGATGACTGGGAAAAGTGCTTTTGGAATATGGTAAGTCGACTTGCATGATCAATAGGCAACAATTGTCTTTTGGAATGTGTTAAATCGACGTAATGGTCAATAAGCAAAATTGCTATGCGAAAAGTTTTTTTTTGGACTTACATGATCGACAGATAAAAAGTTCTTTTTGGAATGTATGAAGTCGACTGGCATGGTTACAATGCGAACATTTTGTTAATGTTGTTAATCGAATTATACATGGTCAACAGGCAACAACTGTTATTTTGAATGTCGAAAGTCGATTACCCCACAAGTCAATAGATTCTTCTGTGCTGACTGCCAGGGACGTCGCCAAGCATTACTTCTGCGATGTAGGGCTCGGGTAGAACAAAACAAATTCTTCGCGGACGTAAAAAAGGTAAGCATGCTCATTTACTACCCTGCAGATAGCACGAAAGTGTCAGTTGGCAACAATTGTAATGCAAATATTTTTTTATTATTATTTATACTGCTTGAACCCATTTAATTTTAAACATTATACAACATTGTAACACGTAATTTTTGTCATGTTATAATAACTATGCAAATACAGCAGAAACGTGTTTATACGTATATGAAATGATTATGCATGTATATATGTCACCTGAGAATTGTTTTAATAAGTTTTGACTTTTTTGAGATTATTCAATGTATTCCAAAATTAAGATAACATTAACATTGAGGACCGGACATGGATGGATCCAGACACTTTGAAATGGAGGGGTGCCAGCCGGAGCTATTGAGAAAAAAAGGGATATTACTTGCCATTGTTTTGTCAATTTTACACATGACCAATTTTCCAATGAAAAAGAGGGTTCCAACCCCCTGCAACTCTCTGGATCCGAAATGCATTTCTAAAGCAGAATTAGCTGCCAAATTTGTCAGTTTTTATTTAACTGAATTTTGTTATTTAAAGAAATAGGTTTGTAGCAATGCAATTGAGGCAATAAATGTCGATAATACCTACAGAATATTGTGAAAACAATGTTTTTTAATCAGAGAAGATCGATAGCTCTGATCTAATTATTTTTCGCCTTTACTTCCGGAGATTGCCGACAGGACATTTACCTTGGTTAAAAATACTTCAACCTTGGTAAAAAAATAACAATAACGGACACACATGTAAGCACGTGTCTTGTTATCATTTTATTGCATCTATTTCTTGATTAGTTTTCAAAAACAAAAAATAATGACCATATTTTAGCAGCATTATATCACAATACGTATTTCAAAAGGATCCTTGTGTTTTATTCGAACTGCTTTCTTTTTACGGCTTGTGTCCATGGGGTCTTCCTAGCCGTTGAATAACCATTTTCGATTTGCAATCAGATTTGTTATTAAAGACGCGACCCTTACAGCACATCCGTGGGTTAAGGTCACCAGACGTTACATACATACGAATTCATGTAGGTCGATTTTTTGTCTTGCAAGACAATAAATATATAAACACATATTTTATGTATTTAATACATTATTTTGTTTGTAGATATCAAATGAAATTATACATGAAAAGTACAATTTCGTAGAAATAATTCAGAATTAAGGTATATTTTAACAGAAACAAAAACTTACGAAAATGACAGCTAATGCAGCTTTAAGTATGTTTATCAACATGTCGACTAGGCCAATGTACAATGTTCCTCCGCAATTCGTTCATTTACAATTAAGAAAATAGCAAGGGCCGGGTCAAAAAGACTGATCAATCTGGAATCTACGTAAATTTCTATATTTAGCTATAACTGATATTATGTTTAACCATATGCTTTTTCATACGACTGCAAATATGCGGTCGTATTGTGTTAATATGATGGTGTAGTCATTGTTGTGGTCATTGATATATATTTTTTTTGTTAACTTGCATTGTTTTGTTTTTTGTTTTTGTTTTTTTCTTTTTTTGGGGGGGTTTTTTGGTTTTTTGTTTGTTTTTTGTTGTTTTTTTTGTTTGTTTGTTTGTTTGTTTGTTTTGTTGTTTTGTTTTGTTTTGTTTTGTTTTGTTTTGTTTTTTTTATATATTCGTTTCCGTGCGGTAACTTAAGTTACAATCTCACAATGTTTTGTTTATATAGTCATTATACTTGCTACTAGAGGAAGTCTGCTCTACTCTAATGTTATAGAGCCAAAAGGAGAAAATAGTTGCTTATTTTTCAATCAGATTTCTGATATCCCTTACGGTTTTCGAGTTAGAAAGGATCAAAGAGACCACATTTGAAAAAAACATTTTGGTCTTTTATTTTTTTTTTTACATTTGATTTCCATTGAAAGTCTATAAACGCATTTTTTATTCTGCATTGGATATTTCTCACCGTTTTGAATGACAAGGGGTCAAAGGGGTCAAAAGATATCTTTTTTTTTTTTTTTTTTTAATTATTCCTCTTTACAAGGAATTTATTAACAATGCTAGCGAAGTGAACCTTTTTTATTATTATTTTGTATATAGGGATCTTTCTGTTCGTACGTCCATTTCCAGTTTCATCCAAACTTCATCTGAAACCAAAAAAAAGGAGATGAAACTTTCACTAATTCTAAATCATATGACACCATCGTGCAACTTTTTCTTTGTTCTTTTTTTTTTATTCCCATGAATGATTTTTGGCCTCTGGGAGAGGGGAGTGTAACCATTCCATGTATGTAATTATCTGCTCATAGTCTTTTTTTCAAGTGTTTATAATCTAAGATGAGTCATTTGTAGTTCGACAGATACCAAAATGTCCAGGGAGTACAAGAAACCAAATTTCCATTTCAGGATATATTCTAATGAAATCAGCAGCACAGAACACATTGGAACACATATTGACGCACCAAGTCATTTTGCTGAACACGGTTGGCGTAATCATCAAATTCCATTGTCACGCCTGATTGGCCCTGGGGTAATCATTAATGTCAAGGACAAAGTTAAAAATAACCCAGACTACCGATTGACTGTTGCTGACGTGAAAGAGTGGGAAGCTAAGTATGGCGCTATACCTGAAGGGGCAATGGTAATAATGAATACAGGATGGGCGGCGAATTATCCTGACAGGAAGAAAGTATTTAATACAACTGACCCCTTTAATACTACATCATTTCATTATCCGGGTTTCGGTGAGGAGGCAGTATCATGGATCATAAACAATCGAAACATGTACGTAATTGGGACCGATTGCCCATCGTTTGACACCGGAAATTCAAAAACATTTCCCGCCCATGTCTTAACCTCTAAAAACAACATTTGTGGATTAGAAAATGTTGCCAACTTAGATGCCATACCACCAACGGGCGCCATTTTATCTGCGGCACCGGTTAAAACAATTGAAGGGAGTGGTGGACCTATCCGGCTGTATGCAATGATACCGATCAATTCCGGGACAGGTTCGATTTCATTCGGTAAAAGAGTAACTGCGTCAGTATTGATTTGCATACTAGCGATGGGTGTTTTCTAAAAAAGATATTTCAAGGCTTTGAATTCGTGTTGAAAAGGATGGTTATATAACAATTATCGCATCAACATGATTATATAACGTCACTCCTATATACTCGCCCGACTCAAAATGTTATTTGAATCCCCAAAATATTAATTAACTTTTATTCTGATTAATTTTGGACGTAAAGATTTACGATTGCGATGTAAGTCTAGGAATTTAATATCAACTTTACGATTTGTTGTCAACCACATTCACTATCGATAAAATGTCTAGATAAGTTTGGTCATACAGTATCACTTTTACAGATGTATACTTAAAAAATCAATAAAAAGTTTTAAAAAATTAAATGAAAAGTACAAAAAAAAATATCATTTTGCAAATTTTTTAGGCAAAGCTCAAAAGATAAAGGCGAGCCATTTTTTTTCGACAAAACATAAAATTGTAGGCTTTGACAATAGTAATTAAAAAGGTCGTATGAATCTTAATTTACTACTTGTAATTATTTTTTTATCTTTAAATGAATATCAATTGTCCAGGCATTATATTACTGGTCACAAAATATATGGTAATGACTTTCGTGTGAGGCTGTCCTTGCTGTGTCTCTTTGTTTTGGTATTCTTGATGTTGTGCTTTGTTCCTCCATTTCTCCTTTTTCTGATATTGGACCCAAACAAAGTCATTGAATCATATACTGTAGGTCAAAGTGACTTAAAATGCATACGCTCCGGAATTATCTACTTGGTTCAGCATACTTACTTATGGCCAGTAAAAGCATCAATATCTTGTTTGTGCCTTCGGTATCAGGAGCTTAAAATAGCATCATGGCAGCTTCATTTGCGAATGATTTGCAAAGGCGTTTGAGAACCAAACCAGTCTCGGAAAATATCCGCTACCTTCGATGATTGAATACAAATCGAGTCGTAGCTTTTCCAAGATAGGGTTGGCCATAAACGGTCTGCAGTATGGCGCCCACATATTTTCTAGACCTTTGCTCGAGACTGGGAAATGATCTTTGGCAAAATAATTTCTTCCTGTAGTCTTTAAGCCACAATAATGTTTTATCCAGTTAGACCTATGTTTTTTAACCAGATCCCGAAAACCGTTCTAAACCAGACATTTATTTAAATCCCTTTATATCTGTTACACCTGGGTAAACAGAACAGTGCAATAGGGGTTCGGTTTGACAGGTTCCACTGTAATTATCAGTAGAATATAAATTAAATAAACAATTTGCAGCTGTTCTCTTGAAATAAAGGATATTAGTGCTTGCTCTATATATCGAACGAAATATTACCATGATAATGTACCAACAATCAAATCCAAGGCTATATCTCTCCTTAACAACTGTGAAGTGATAAATAAATATGCATGTCAGAATTGTATAATTGATATCATGGGATGTTGTATATAACTGCTTGGGATTTGAAGTAGCTGGCAGTGCCCACGTGTCACCCCTTCCCCTTTTATGCTCGGAAAAAAATGTTGACTATACACATTGTAGAAATAACAGGGAATCATTTTCATAGTTTCTAGATAACTGGATAGTCTATGTAACAAGACAGATGGTGGATCTATATATCATGTATGAAGGAGTTCTTGTTTGCTCATTTTCTCACAAAAATCGAAACCTTTAAAGCACTGATCCGTTATTCATGAGATTGAATTTGAACCAAATAAAATTCTGTTATATCAAACATGAGATTATCATGTTATGGCTTATATATCGGCAAAAATTACCGGAAGTGTCAGTAGTGGGATGACACGTGAACACACGAAACAGAGACATACACAATATAGCGAAGCAAATTAAAAAAAGATTATCCGTAAAAACTGAGATAAGACTCCGAGGTTAAGACTTACTAGACCCATGAGATTTCTTTGAAACAACAACAAAGGAAATGATACACAAAACATAAAAAATATTTTACTCCACATTTCAACAAACATCAGCTTGAAAAGGTTAAGACACGACCATTTCATTTTAGGGGGTGAAGAATAAAGTAGAACAATAGAATTCAAGATAAAAAAATCGGAATAAACCACGTGTCAAAATATTAAAAAGGTGAACACGAACTTTACCGGACTGAAGTTGGAGTACAGTTCACTATTCATTATTCACTATTGAAAAGTGAATAGTAAACTAGTTTACTATTCATGTTTCATAACTTTAAAGTTTGATAAAATTTTTGATGATGGTAACGATGGTACCGACGATGGTAAGAAAATTTTATGATGGGTTGATGTGGAAACCAAATCGACTTTAAACCGTAACTTTTGTTCACTTAAGACATAAGTTTGGTTTATACGGGAGATAAATGATTCCAGAAGAGAGTTGTCTTTTTATGTATTCGCTGTCGGCAGATTACGTATTTATCCATGATTTTTTTACGTATTTTTAATGAATATTAAATGGCAACTGAATTTAATCATTTAATTTTATGACTAGACAATGACACATTTACATTTGACAAATAAATTTACGATAGAAAACGATTGTGCTGACCGTTGTGATTGTAGCTATGTGAACGTTAACATTCCACACGGCACATGTCTGTATAATATAACTTTTGACGTTTAACGTAGCGTTTGATATATTCGTTTACCAATCATTCCTGCTTAAAACAGCCTACCACATCTTATTTTGAAGTTGCATCTCTTATATCCTGGTTATATTTGTATATGTGTAACATACTGAATATTGCGATCGGGAACCAGTCTACGTCTCTTAGAGTTGACGTTGTTTAAATGGAAAATAAAAAAGAGAGTTTACGTAATATAACATGGAGTACATGCACATTATTCGTGCTACGTAGCATGTATTTCCACTGAGCAAAAAATACATTTCTGGTAAAAAAAAATATCAGTAAGAATGGAAAAGAATTACATGTATTTATAAAAAAGGACAAACAAACAAACAAACAAAGAAAAGAAAGATTTTGCATTCCAACGGACTGGCTCACAATCCATGTCTACTAGAATATGTGATCATTTTCATCAGTACAAGTGCTTAAAAATACTTTTGTTCTAAAGTCGGTTTATATTATTGTTTAGTATACTAAATATAGTTATATTTTAATGTTAATCAATACGGGCATTACTTGTCTTCAATATAAGCACACAAACATTAACGAAGCAACTAAAAAACAAAACAAAACCAGGGATACTGTGTTTGCATGCATGCAAAACACAAAAGTTGCCAAAACCTGCAAATAGTCGGTATCAACCAAACTATGAAGCCGACATTGAATTTAGAAGGCCGTGTTTACGTTAACCCTAGAAATAAAATTTCATCTAAATTAAACAATGTTTTGATGGCAATTTTGATTAAAATGCGGCTTTTTTAAAGAAAGTGTTGATGCCTGTGATGGCAGCATGTCAATAATTGCTACATTTTTGTGTTTACATTTATGTTTACTTTCACAGTTGTAAATTAATAGTTCCAGTAATTTTATGGATTGTTTTCTCATTTTTCGAGTTTTGTTTTGGTAGCTATTTTAAAATTTATAAATTGCATGCACAATCCTTAAGTATGCTTGATTTTTTGTTTGGTATGAATCAAATAAACGGTCGCCGAGTCATCGCTCGGACATCTTTACGTTCACAAGAAGAAAAATCAAAAACACACAAGTTGCAAAACTTCGTTTTGGCGACTTAACTATAATAATATTAATGTGGGTTACAAATTATTGAAAGTACGTTCTTGTACTTATATATACTACTGCTGAATAATTGACTATGTTCAACATGTGTGTCCATATTGCAAGGATTATGAATATCACAAGAAGTTCTTTCCACACTAAGAGATGAGTTTAAAGGTGATGGCAGTAATCTGTCATGATAACAAAATAAAGAGTTTGCTTAAATACTGAAGTGTGAAATTTATGTGCCCATTCTTATCTCTTTATCATGTCCGATAAAATTAGAAAAATAAAAATGTAAAAGCCCACCTCGACGGAGTATTGCAGTACTAGAACATTTATAAAGCTACAGACAATCCTTGGTGCCGATGCATGTTTTGTGGACGGTGTCATCACATGCCAATTAATTCCAAAGTAAGTTATCATTTCATCATAATATTAAATACATGTACTATATAATGTATTATGTCGAGTAGAGGATTTAAAAATATGAATTAATAACTAGTCATTAAGGTACTCAACGCATCAATTACCCACAGAAATGATATGTCAATTATACAGAAATCCATAACCATTTTTTTCCTTTTTTGGAGTCTTATCGTCAGACAAGGGATGACACTATGCGCAAAGTGTTCAGAGTTATAATGGTTTACGTAAATAGATCCCATAATTGTCGCTTTTATTGTTTACTCTTTTACTCCTTTCATGCGATTGTATATCCGTACATCAAATTACTAAGCTTTAAAATTTGTGATATCGTTTCATTGTATGCGTGTCATGATGAAATCTAGCATTGTATTTACAGACAGCAGGGATAAGGAGGTTTGAATGAAAAGACATATTTTTTCGAAAATAAGATTTACACGTAGGAAATGATTGTAGAAAGTTTCGTTGAATATACTATTTCGGAGTCAGAAATTGTACCCGGAATTTTTGAGACATCTATACACTTTTATCATTTGATGAGTACTTCTTTCAGAGGTTAGAACTTAAGCGGGAGAGAATATAGGACTTCAGCAGGAGACTGTGGAGTATTTGTTATTTCAACATCTAGAGCACTTCACTGTTGTAACAACATAAATATACCAGGAAATGTAAGAGTCATTCTTTTTTTAGCGTGAAATTACGATTCCAAAACTTTAGGATTACAACTATGACGCCTATTACATATCTCTGAAGTTGTTTCTTAGCAGTAATATCATTGATACAGTGTTATAATAGTTTTTTTTCCTTGCGTTAGAAATTTCAGGAAACATTTGAGCTTTTTTTTTGTCTGAGTAATAGTAACCTTTGATTTCTATTACAGAAATCAGGACCGGATCTGCGAGAAGAACTTGTAGAATTTTTATTTAGCTAATAAACACTTTGCGTTTACAATTTATCTGTTGTTCGATTCCCGACATGTCTTGTTTTTAAATATCAAGTATTTTTTACAAAAAAAATAGTACATTGTGTATTTTTGCTTCTTTTGAATTATTTCGTCATTGATGATTATTGTAGTAACATAAATGCTGCCTATTATCATAGCGGATCGCATTCATTCATTCATTCTTTAAATCCTCAAAATAGAGATTATATGAATTGCAATTACATAATTACCAATTAATTAACACACAAATAGGAAGTATTAAATAATAATAATAATGAATTGTATTATTAATTCATATCTATATACAAGTAAAGTGAGCAAGATATGTTCGTGTACTGGTGACATTACATGCATTAGCTACAAAAATGTATTGCAACAACGTAAGCATCTTAAATATTCGCCTGTTGACTTTACAATATGGATGTAGCAGAGTCGTCTGAATTCATCTATATCGGAATAACAGAGTTCAGTGGAAGTTTTTCTACCGAGGAGAATTCGGACAAGCGATTCATCATCATACTCGCTTAGTTCTACGTACAACTCTAGAGGAAAATGTTCAATTATAAGGTCCATCCAAACATTAAACAACTCTGAAGTACTTGTACAGTTTTGGGTAGCATGACAAGCATGTCGGTGAATATTTGATTACATAATTTACATAATTGTTCGATTAGGATTGGTACAGAGGAAATGTATTTAGCAATAATGTGAGCGGTACGCAGATCAAAGCAGTTTGTAGGGTACTTCCAGATGTCAGCAACAGCAATGCAATTGTGGATTTCTCTGAATCGACTAAAGCCACTATGTGAGTCTATACATGTTTTCCAGTCATTAGCATGTTTTGTATGAACCGCATTTACCACCATGTGTTTCCATTCTAATTTGCCAGGAAAGTCACCGTCTCTGATAAAGATCGCAAGGCATTCGTACAGGTTATATTTGATTAAGATATCTAAAATATCTGGGATAAAGCCTATGCGATTTCGATTGTCTGTTAGGCATGTAAAAAGTCTGTGTAGGAAGATAGTTTTCGCCAAGCAGCTATTATCCAACTTGCAAAGTTTGCCGAAGAAATAAAGTTTGCGTTTTTCGATTTCACTTGTTATGCTGCGTAACCCAACTATATTTTCGCAAATGTCCGATCGTGTGAGTGTGCTGAACTTTTTTGCATGTTTGACAACAAAATGTTGAAATCTATTTAGAAGTGCTAGCTCGGTATTCGTTAAATTGTTCCATACTTCACAACCGTATAGAACGGTGGGTATAACAACAGATCTATATAATTTTATAAGCACCGACGGATTTGTATTTCCACATCTGATATTGGCAATTGCAAAATAAATGTTTCTACCTTTCCTACAAACGTTCGTTGTCCTTAAAGAGACTTAAATTTACCATTGAGTTAAATCCCTAAATGCACATTCTAAAATTGGAATTATTTCCTGGCTAACTGTCCATTTTAAGTCTGATTTTATGAACGATTTAGAAAATTGTATCACACACGATTTCTTGCCATTGAACTGAAACCGCCACTTATTCGCATATTCGATGCACACATCAAGCATTCGTTGTAATGCTTTAGGTGTTGTAGCAATGCATGTAATATCGTCAGCATGCGAAGGGCACAACATTTTATACTGTTTACACCTGTTATCTGATTGAATTACACAGCTCATTGATTAAATCATTAATAAACACAAGGTATAAAAAACCAGATAACACACCACCTTGCCTTACACATTCATTTACTTCAAAATACTTCGATTTGCATTGATTTACAATAACCGAACTTTGTGTATTACTATATAACATATTTATACAGGACCAAGCTTTACCTTTAACACCTAAGTTACAAAGTTTGACCATAAGTGCTTTGCGCCATACCGTATCAAAGGCTTTTCTACTGTCTAGGAATGCGGAAAATACTTTACTGTGTTGTTCAATGTTATTATAAATTGTTTCAAGAAGACAAAAGGACGCAGTCAGACAACCCAGACCTTTCTGAAACCCGTGTTGCTGTGGATTTGGAAACGTTCCTGGTATTATCACGAATGTTTGTATCCGTTGGAGTAGGAGTTTTTCAAATGTTTTCAACACACTGGACACGAGACAAACGGGTCGGTAACTGTCAGGGTGTGACTTAGGCTTGCCACCACCTTTAAATAACGGAACCAAAAGACCCTTTCGCCAATCACTGGGTACTTCACATTTAGATATCATGGTATTTAGAAAAACTGTGAGGTATTCAATTAGTTTCGGTCCGCCAAAAATTAAATGTTCATTTTGAACCAAGTCATTTCCACTTGCTTTTCTACGTTTTAATTGTTTGATAACCGCCGCAACATCTTCGTCAGTTATGATACCACCGGGTAAGTATTGTTCTTTAACAACGTCACACACAGTTTCAATGTCGTCATACATTTTATTCACTTCACGGAATGTTGATTCGTTATACATAGAAGTATCGGTCGGTGTATATAAGTCTTTGAAGTAACTGGCAAACGCATTACAAACCGATTCGGTGGTATTATGAACAGTGTCATTAAAGTTTATCTCATGGCACACCTTTGACTGTTTTGGTTTCTGTCGCTTTATAAGTTTCCAAAACAACCTTATATCACATTCAGCTGCATTGTTTATATCATCGTATGTCTCTTCAATATATTGATCATGAGAAAGTTGCTGTATATTCCTAAAATTACGTTTCGCTTGTTTATAATTAAAGTAAGACGGGATATTGCATACCCCTTGGTCTACCATCCTGCAACCATATTTTACGCATTTCACGTTCTTTGCGATGCGCTGTTTTAACGTCTGCATTCCAATACGGTTTCGTATATGGATTGAATCTGTTACATGGTATTGATTCATTTGCCGCATCAAGTATCGTAGTCACCAAATCCGAATAAAAGAAATCTATGTCTTTGTCGTTGTGTTGAAGATCGTGTATAAGTCTATTTAACGGTTCACGAAGACTGTCTTGGTATTTACGCACATGCTGATCGGTGACTTTGTGCCACGATGGCAACTTCGAAAATTTGTTTGACTCAATATGAATATTTTCTTCCAGCACAACGGATGCAATAACGGGCAGATGATCCGATGTCGAACTGAATGTTCCTTCTTCGAGAATTTCGTATTGTCTTAATTGTCTGACTAGCGTCTCTTCAAGTAAAATATAGTCTAACATGGTGTTCTTTAAGGGAAATGTAAAGTCTGGGCCTTTCCGCAAAGCTTTAAATGAATCAGTAAATGGGTGATATAGAAAATGTCTTTTTACGAAATTTTGTAGTTCTTTTGATTTTACTGTGTTTGTAAGATTCATGTGTTTACTGATGCAACTAGCGTTTAAGTCTCCTGCAACAATAATTTTACCATAATTAGTGTAAAACGAACACAGGTCATCAAGGGCATTTAGCTCTTGCCTATAATTATCAACAGAACTATCTGCAGGTAAGTACACGCCAAAAATAAAAATTGATTTAGAATTTTTGCATTTCACTTCAATACCTACAATTCTATCAGAGTTCGTATCTACAATTTCTTTAACTGAGAATTGTAAAGTAGATTTATACATTAAAGAGATACCACCTTTTCCATGTGTATAGTAGTATGGTTCATGTAGCTTGTCAGTTTTTGATATACTACGATACCTTTTATCAAAACTTCCCATATACGAAAGAAAGTTTGGTTTAAGTTTATGCTCACATATAATTGCAATATCACAATTTGTATGATTAAGTAAATTTGCCAAGCACACAGTGGATGACATTGGACAGATTTTACATGGTAGAGTGCGAATGAATTGTAGTTCTTTAAATAAACATCTTTTTCCCGCAATCTAGTGGATTCACCGAATTGTGTTCGAGGTAGAAGTGAATCAATATCTCAATTCTTATTACATTGTGATAGATATCGAGAACTTCGCAATGAGAATATTTTCCCTAAATTTACCAGTTATGTTAAATACCGATATTTTACTATTTGGTTCTGATCAGATGACCGATGATCAAAATAAGCAAGTTTTTATCAAGGTGCAGAAATTTATTCTAAAGAGTAAGAGATTTATTAACTGACTTGCAACTTGATTAATTTCATTTTTTCCGAGTTGAACTCTTCACCATTTCCTTCTCCACAATTTGTTAACAGTTTAAATTATGTTACATGTATTAAGAGCATGCAATCTTTGTATTATATTGTTGTCAATTTCGCAGGAGATGGACTTGTAAAATCCTTGAGGCTTGTTTCCAGATCCTGTCAGATAAAAAATTGTTTTGTATTAAATGACGTGTATTTTTGCTGAATAAATACATTTAAACTAAATGCTGTCATATTTTTGACGGGAACGGAATGTTAAGACATGTTGCGAACGGCAACAGTGTAAATATCACGTCTTGGTGTCCGCCCCGCAGCTAAAATCACGATCGTTCGTGCTTAAAGTATATGTACTGCTTGCCAGACTTCGTCTATTCATTCTTCTATGTGGATGGTTTGATCAGTCATACTTCATTGAACGTGGTAGTAGTTTCTACCTTTAGGTAATTGTCACACCAGATTCAGTTCTGATTGGTCCGACAACTCTAATAGGGTATTGAAATTGTATTTGAAAATGAAAGCTCGGTCAAATCGGTGTCTGCGTGTCATGAGAGGTTAACGTAGTATTTTGACATAAATTGGTATTTATATCAGATTTATATAGGTACCCGCCCAACCCCACCCCACCCCCAGAAAAAATACAAAAAACAACAGCAACAAGACCGCTTGACTGTGAAGATGCGAAATCATTAATTAAACCTAATTTTTTTTTTTCATTTTTCATTGTGATAATTTTACTTTCAAATCTAATAAATATTAATTTGCTAAATCTTAATGGTAACATTGGTATACTACTATGATTGTTTATAATTTTATCTTGCATTTTCTCGGTCAGCTTGCAAATATGCGAATAGGTGGGGAAAACAAAATATGATACATGTATGTCAATAAAGTTCACATGTGTATCATTAAAGGAAACACTCCTTATATAAGAGGTCAAAGAGATATTGGAATTCCCCAGAGCCCCCAAGTATTTTATCTGTAGCAAGTGTGCCTAATATCATAAATGATACCGTTGAAATATTAACGACTTGTTCATTTCATAATCTTGAAAATATTCATCAAGCTAGTCCTGAAGTAGATATCTACTTAATGACCTGTCTCACGTTTCATGTAGGTTCGAAGGATGAATAATAAATTAGTTTACTATTCACTTTTCATTAGTGAATAGTGAACTGTACTCCAACTTCAGTCCGGTACTAACTTAAGTGTCATGGATAAAGAGTGAAAAGTAAAGATTGGATCGAAAATAACGATTGAAAAATATCATTACAGAGAGGTGTAAGCAAAAACGGCAAACAGCTGGTGATTTCCTCTGTTATTTTTACTATAAATTATACTTTGTTAATTAAATTGTATTTCTTGTATCCGAAGCGATTCGTTTACCAGGTCAATGACATAAAAATATAAGTACAACAAAGCATTAAATGGGGTTTTACTAAAAGGCGTAAAGTGTAAACGGAACGGAATATGGGATACGGGAAGAATGCAAGAATATTTAATTACTTGGCTTGGCCTGAACATTTTCTTTTTTGATATTGGTCTTCAGTCCTTCTTAATATGTGATTTTTTAAGTACCAAACAGAAATTACAAATTGTACTTTTGGCCCAATTTTTTTACTCAATTTTCAGTTGTTGATAAAATGTATCTGTTAACCTATGAGGATTTAGTTTTTGACTGGTATACAAAAGTTTGTTTAAAAACAAATCTTTAATATGTTTCGAATAATGTGCTTTGATCAGAAATTTCCTGTTTTATTAAGCCCTAGGGATAGTTAAGGCGGGTTCTAATTACATTTTAATTATATTTTCGTTTCAAACTGTGTTATTCGGCTGTTTTAATGTCCTACAGAAATCTGTTACCACTAAGTTCAATATCAATCATATCTCTGCCTTTAACAATTCTTCAAAATGAGTTACACGACCCCATGAAATTTCAAATTTTCATGAAGGTCGGAACAAAATTCTTGTTTTCATAACAACCACTACATTTAATAAATCTGTATTCAAGGCATACAGCTTTCCTGAATAGCGACAAGATCGTAAGATTAAAATATAAGATGAAATGACCTACATGTACTGTTTTAATTTTCATTTTTCCTGCTTTGTCAACAAAACTTATCATATTATCTATTTCAACCCTTATGCACACTTGTCTTCTTTATAATTCATAACATACTGTAATATTTGCACTTTGAATGAACAATGACTTCTATTTTATTGGAGAAATAACAGGTTCGTTCATCTTTTTCCTTTTTTTTTTTGGGGGGGGGTAACAGGATACAAAGTGATCCATGAAACCACCCTGTAAGCAGAACTTGCTTAATTTAAGTAATCTAATTGAATTTCAAAATGTTGTGCAAAATTATAACCAAACCAGTTGTTGTGTCCGTTGTGAACGGTCAGTCCTTATGTTTAAGTGTGTTAAAAACTAGTATTGTGTCCACACCAAATGTAGTGTTCAATTGGCTAGGGACGTATATAGGGACCATGCTGTTAATTCACCCATCTCCAGTTCTAATTCAAACCTCGTCTGAAACCACAAAAAGCGACTTTCACTAATTCTTTATCATATGTATGAGGTGCAGATCTTGTCATAATAGGGATATTTCTATCGGCTTACTTTTCAAAAATATCCCTATTATGACACAAACCGCTACTAATACATATGATATCATCGTCCGTCTTTGTTTTTTGTTTTTTGTTTTTTGGGTTTTTTTTTCACCTGAATGACTTTTCGGATTTCCTATAATGTCTCTGGGGGAGGGGAGTGTAACCATTACATGTGTCTAGTTAGATTTGCTCATAGGTTTTTTTCAAGTGTTTATAATCTAAGATGAGTCATTAGTAGTTCAACAGATACCAGAATGTCCATGGAGTGCAACAAGAAACCAAATTTCCATTTCAGGATATATTCTAATTATATCATCAGCACAGAACACATTGGAACACATTTTTACGCACCAAGTCATTTTGCTGAACACGGTTTGCGTAATCATCAAATTTCAATGTCACGCCTGATTGGCCCTGGTGTTATCATCAATGTAAAGGAAAAGGTTAAAAATATACCAGATTGACTGTAGTTGACGTGAAAGAGTGGGAAGCAAAGTATGGGGCTATAATATATAATATGATATATTTTTTTCTTAGACACGAAAAATGTTCAGACCAAGCCAGCCTATTGATACCAGCCTATGTTTTAGAGTAAATACCTTTTTAGATATGTTCTGGATAAAAGACGCTATCAAAAATTGAAAACACCGTACTCCATGACAGACAATGGTTTTATCGCAACATATAATACAAGACCTTGTAAAATACATGTAGTTAGATTATATTAATATACATAATGGTCATTTCATACATTACTACTTGTGTTACACGTTTCTTTTAAGGTCGACTACATACATAAAAAATATGAACTTGTGTTGTACATGATTGGAATTGATTTCCTTTTAGCGTGTGTGTGTGTGTATGTGTGCGTGCGTATGTGCGTGTTTGCGTGTTTGCGTTTTTTTTTCTTCTTAAAAGTATCATTTGCAATGCGTTTCCGTGTAGAGTGAAAGCCTGTGAAAAAAAAACACATCATTTATAATTGCTGATTTTTATTCAATATACGAATTGCGTTTTTCTACTCATTTTAAGTTATTTGTATAAGCACTTAATAGTGCAAGGGGCGATAGCTTGGCATTTCATCCATGTGTAATGTGATTTTTACAATGGACTGTAATTAGATTGTTAGCTATATATCAAGTTTCATCAGGTAAGGTAATTTATGAAAAATACTACTATGAATAAATTATTTTTTAATTTTTTTTCGCAAGGTTACTACAGGGCATGAAAAGCGACATATATAATAATTGGTAATCGAACTATCATTTTTCACTAAATAATTCGTGCAAATTGGTATTACTGCACGGTCATAAGTGAAAAATGCGGTAAGATTACAGTAGACCGAGCTTTTATGACATAAATAATTCTATGATAATTTTTAACACGTTCATTTGATCAAATCAAATAACCGACTCGCACAAGCAACGTGGTGATTAAATATAAAATATACTTGCAATTATATACCGGTTGAGTCATTTTTAACGTTAAGTCAAAACATCTCCGTTCGGCCAATGTTTGTTTGCATTTATTAGTAAATATGGGAATGTATGCAGCGTTTTTCTTCTCTGGTACATTTGGACTTGTTCTGTGTGCCCCGTTATTTCCATACAATATAGTGGATTTGGCCCGAGACCTGGGTGAGAGTTCCATGTATTGGCCGACACATCACCCATTCCAAAGGGTCGTCGAACTGTCTGGAACAAGCGTGTTTGGTTTTTGGTGAGTTTCAGTATATTTCTTTAAAAGTAAAAAATGTCTCCATGTATTGTAGAAGTGCAGGGGACATTCAATTCACTCTCGAGCTGCACCCGCTCCTTACTCCCGGGTTTTATTAGTGGTGCTTGGATCCAATATTAGTTTTCTGTCTTTATTTCTTTCGGTTTCTTTTTTATTGTTCGATCATTTTATCTGTCTCTCTATTCATTACACAGCCTTTGCGGTTCGTGACATTTTAACTCACCCTGTCGAAGGCCATATGAGCTATTGTCATCACTTTGCGTCCGTCGTCGTTAACATTTTTTTTTCAAAACCCGGCCTTCTCTCTGACACTACTTGACCAATTAGAACCAAACTTGGTATTTGTGTTCCTTGGGTTTTTCTTCCATAGAACTAAGGTTGGGATTTTTTATCCTTAAAAACATGGCCGCCATTACTAAAAACAGAACGTAGGGATCAGGCAGATGTCTTTTTGCATAAATCTGTAAAACCGGTAGGTTTAGCCAAATACTCACATAAAAGTTGAAATGTTCAGCAGTGTAATCTGTTTAGCTATGTTGGAATTATTCCCCTTTTTTCAATGTTATTTCTTTAATGTTTTTTCTTTCAAAAACGTTTCCCTATGACATTACTTTACCAATTTTAACCAAATTTAGTATGAATGCTTCTTAGAGTATTCTGCATACAGCTGTCGTCGGGATTTATGATTTGTCGAAAAACATGGCCGACCACCGTTACTTAAACTAGAACAAAAGGGTCAGTCAGAAGTTTTTCTCATATATCTCCAAAGCATTTAGGTTTAGCCAAATTCTCCAAATGCCGGAATGATCCTTCTTATAAGGTCTACAAAAGTTTGCAGGGTATAAACATTTTGGGACAACTTCTTATTAGAGTTATTGCTCTTGAAAGGCGGAAATGATGTTTTAGCAGTTTTCAGCCAATATCTTGAAAACTATAATAGATAGAGAAACTTCCAATTGATGAAATGATATTTATGATAAGTCCTACCAAAGTGTCTTTGAGTCAAAATTTCAAACAACTCCTTGCTTGAGTTATTGCCCTTGAAAGGCAAACATTTTACAAGGCGAGCGATTAGGCTCCATGGAGCCTCATGGTACATTTTGAAAAGATTTTCTATCTTGATTCCTCATAGTTGATAAGCCTGCGTTTTTTTGTTTTCGTTTTGTTTTGTTTCGTTTTGTTGTGTTATTGTTGTTGTTTTTTTTTCCCATGTAAATGACATTACTCCTCACTTCCAAGTTGACATTTTTCAGTTCCAAATGGTCATTTCTAACTTTTAATGCAATTTATAATACCAAACAGTATACAATTGCACCCGTAGATGTGCGTATACTTTCAAAAGTGGATATAGAACTGTCTTTGCACAAGAATATTAGAAAAAAAAACTAGAGATGCGGTTTTTTTTTTTTAATTTTGAGAAATTGGAAGAGAAACTTAGTAATCATGGTTATTTTCAAGAAAATGGCGATTTTTAATTTATTTTCCACGAAGCATTTCATTACACTTAATCATTTTAAGAGTTATTGCAAAAGAACATAAAAAGCAAGATTTTAAACTTCAAGGTCAAATTTTCTCATTTTTTCTCGAGACATTGACTTTTATTTTCACCACAAAATATTTTTTATTGTTTTTATAGGTATATCCTGACTATATACTAACATTTTTACTATTTGATAGATATGAAATATTATTGAAGATCAAAAGTTTGGTTATAGACAATATCCAAAAATTCATATTTTTGATTTTTGTCCATGGCAATCATATTCAAGGTCATTTTACTCAAAATAGAAAAAAACATGTCTATTTTACTCTAATGATGTAGTAGAGTGAAGTTAACACTTAAAGGAATTACCTATTTATTAGTGCAAATTTTTTGTAATTGCCAATTTAAATCAACTAAAAATAGCATTCCTACAATGTAAAAATAACTATTTTTGGAATGTACTTTAAAACTTTATTTGACCACGATTTTTGTATATGATGTTAAAATGAATGTCTTAATTTAACAGAACAAATGTAGATTCAGTAATGGTTTCCATGGAAACAGAATAATTAAATATGACATGGAATGACCTTTCTAGCCGTACAGCGAATTTTTATAGTTACCATGGAAACAGGGTTATCAAAATAAAAAGTGCTTTTTTGTGTCATAAAAGACTACAAGCGATCTTATCTTTAGAAAACGTTTCATGAATTGTCACTTTGACGACTTGTACAATGTATATGTAACAATTTCTCGAAATGACATATGTTTAGTTAACTGACAAAAACAGGAAAAAGGTTCCGAAAGGATAAATATACATTAATAGTTATGTGAAGTTTTTTCAAGCTCAAACTTCTTTATTTTATGCTACTTCAAAACGTAGTAGAGGCGAAGATCCTCGTAAACATAATCAACACGAATTCGTCCTTAGAAGAATTTTGTTTCATTCTGACAGGAAGTTAACTGTAATGCAGAGGAAAGATCTTTACTAGTTACGTATCTTAAACAAAAACAAAATGTTAAAAGATATAGCTCTTAAAATTAAATTCGTCGAATTAAGATGAAAAACGATCTACATTTGAAGCTGAAAGACCTGAAAATATCAATATGATTGATCAATATTTGAAAACCTGAATATAAACACTTTCTAGCGTACTTGTACATGCATTTCCGTTTTAAAAAATATTGTTTTTACTAGGGTGTACTCAAACAACATAAACAGCACAGAACACGTCGGTACGCACATGGACGCCCCAAGTCATACCGCCAGATACGGCTGGCACCTCAACCAGATTCCATTGTCACATTTGATTGGTCCAGGAGTTATAATCAATGTCAAGGACAAAGTTAAAAATGACCCAGATTATCGCGTATCAGTTAATGACGTAAAAGAGTGGGAAACAAAATATGGCACCATTCCAGATGGAGCAATAGTAATAATGAACTCAGGGTGGGAGAAAAATTATCCGGATAGAGAGAAAGTCTTTGGAACAACTGATCCTTATAATGCTTCAACATTCCATTTTCCGGGTTTTCACGAAGATGCTGTTACTTGGATTATTCGAAACCGGAATATGCACGTGATCGGAACCGATGCGCCTTCTTTTGATTATGGACAATCTCATACATTCCCAGTCCATATCTTAACTGGAAAGAACAATATTTGTGGGCTAGAAAACGTTGCTAATTTAGACGCAATTCCGCCTAATGGAACCATATTGTCCACTGCAACAATTAAAACGGTTGAAGGTAGCGGCGCACCCGTTCGTCTATATGCTATGGTACCACATGCTAAGGATACCGGGACCGGTTCACTTATTACTGGAAACTATGTTGCCATGACGATAATGTTGTTTTCTTTGATATTGCTTGACGCATATCTGATTGAATAGAAAATTGTCGTAATATGTAGCTTCTATATAAATAATATATATTTATATCATATTTGTAGATTTTTAAAATTAACTCGTATACAATTAATATGTGTTAAAGCTGAGCTCCTCGAGTTTTTTTTTACCATAAAAACCTTATCAAAATTTACAGCGTTTTACGTTTTTTAATATGGTGACCATCTGTATGCTATGTTCACAACACAACAGCCCCGTGCAGGTCCGGGTGTCAAAAGATCAGGCCTGCAGTAGCGCTAAGCTTGTCGTAAAAGGCGACTAAATAGTGCTCAGAAATCTAGCCAGGGGCTAGGCGCTCTGCCCACAAAACAAATGAGATGTGTGCCCCAGGTGGTGGAATGGGGTACCCCTGGCATGTTACATGCTGGGGTTGTCAGGCTATAATACGGAAACCTGACCGCAAACCATAGTGGTGCACCGTGTTGGGAAAGATGCCACGTTCCTCGCACGTTAAAGAACCCTGCTGTGGTATTCGGTAGGAGTAGGAACCACTGCGCTCCGCCACAGGAGGCTAAATTGCTCGACCTTACCCATCCCTCCCTTTTTCTAGTGGCAATCAAAATTTGTGGACCCTACTGTCCTTGTGTCCCATCCCTTTTTTCATTTCATCATCATTTCATGTTCATTTTATCATCCATTTCATGTTCATCGTCTGAATATAGCTGAAATATTGCTGCTCGGACGTTAAACCCCAACAATCAATCAATCAATCAATCACAACACAACAAACCAAATACTGGTTAAAGGGAGATAATACTTGAGGAACTTGCCAAACATCTTGGCACCAGCCTGTACTACTTGAATCCTTTCTCCTTTTATTTGCACATCGTAAGAGAAAACCTTGGAAGGCCAGGTGGAGACACTGTCAATTTGTTTCAACTGATTTTGATGTAGTGTCGTTTTGTGTTGAAACACCCGTTCATATTTCACAAACAACAAAAGTATAAACAACGTATCTGAGATAAATCTAGAGCTGTCAAAAACTAAATTTATAAGTATGAAAATAATATTCACAATCTCATATTCTACTCTGGAATTTATTATACAGGGTGAGCGGTTATTGATTCGTTTGAAACAAAATTTTCGTTTCGTCTAGCTTAAATGAACTTGAATATCATATTAAAGATCGAATATATTAAAGATCGAACATATTAAAGATCGAATATATTAAAGATCGAATATATTAAAGATATCAAAGCGAATGCCTCGCACTGGATATTTAGGCTTGTTCTGTTTTAGGTCTACAGATACACTCTTATTTTAAAATTATATGTTCACTTAACGATTTTTCAATGCTTAAATTTAAAACACTGTATTAAGAAGCATCAAGTAAAGTGTTACGGCTTATTTTTGTTACTTTCAAAGGCAATAACTCTATCTAGAAGTCATCTACAACTTTGACCTATTATCATAGGAGACTTTTGTAGGACTTACCAATTCACCACTCTATCTAACTGGTTTTCAAGATATTGACTGAACTATAAAAAAAAACATCATTTTTCGCCTTTCAAGGGAAATAAAACTATGAACAGATCGTCCTACAAATTCGATCATATGGAGAAAATAGAAGAGTCACGCCAAAGAAGGAAGGTCATCTTTATTTTAGTCTATCTTTATAATGTTTGCAATATACGTTGAAATAAGTGACTTTACCATTATAATTGTAAGTCAAAACGCTACTTTTCAAGCTATCCTAATGAGCAGCCGACATTCATGCTATGCTATTTTCATGACCATGTCTATTCTAGTATAAAAAAATAGGTTTGTTTGTCTTTTGTCTCCGAGGGGGTCCAGGTCAAACATGTTCCTTTTCTGTTTATTTTTGTTGGTTTTGTATTCTCCTCGTGTGTGTGTGTGTTTGTGCTTTGACCTTTTATTTGTGTAATTCTGCAAATAAAGGTTATGTATATGATTGAATTCATTGCAAATACAGCACTCTGTGTGTGTATGTGCGACTTTTTGTCTTGGGTCTCGTATCACATTATCCAGAAATTTTGAAAAGAGGGGACCAGATGTATTCCAAATAAAAGGGTCGATTGCAGCTTTTTATCCGCTAAAACAATGATTTTCCAGCAAAAGTTGGGTTTAGAACCCGTGGATTCGCCACTGTTCCTCCTAAGTGGTGGTTGATTTATGAATTTTGGTTTGCATGGCGGTAAGATCCGTGATCTATTCATATCGAGTACTGGTCAATCTTTACCGTTTTCCATCCAGGGCTTTAATTAAGTATTAGATTTAGTATGCGCATGCCTTTCGAGAGCTTTTCCCTTCTTATATTCATATTTAAAATGCACTTTCTGTACTATCAGATTCGGATTTTCGTACAGTCTGAAAGGATTATCGGTCTACTTGGAAATTGCCAAATAGTATGAGTTGGGAGGGTAAAGATATTTTGAAATGTCCATTCATCTTTTTATGCTTTTTAGACAAGGTTATGGCAACGGAAGACTTCACACAATCAAAATCTCTTCGTATTTAAAATCAGTTGTTTCAGTTTTTCCCCCACTTCATTGCATTTATCTTCTTTCCTTAATTTTGAATGCTATTTTTATTAGAGGTATTGTTTCTTAGCAATCGGTACGTCCTCGGCCAATCCCGGCAATGCTCGGAATCATCGAGATTGGCCGAGAAGTTGCGATTGGTTACTAACTAGCAACTATTCCGTCATCGAGCGTTCTACGGTTCGGTCCAAGAGGGTATGTTTTACATGTGACTGGGAAACATACATGTATTGGTGTACACGCATACATGTATCAAAAAAGAGAAATGTAGGTATTTCAATAAAAAAGCGAGATACAAGTACATTTGTTTATGTAATTTAATCAATATGCTTAACTAACGTACTTCCGAACAATAAGATCGCGATTTATCTTTCGGTAAAAGAACGACAACTCAATTTTTAATATCTAAAAATGAAATTCTATTATTTGAAAATAATTTTTTGATATTAAAAATTATTTTTAATATTAGAATTTTATTTTTTGATATCAGAAAACTATTTTTTAATATTAAAACCTAGGGCTTTTTGTCCACTTTGGCTTGTCATGTCGATGCTAAAACTTCACAAAGAGGTAAAAACAATAACACATAACTATCAACCATATGGGACAACTTTGCTTAACTAACGTACTTCCGAACAATAAGATCGCGATTTATCTTTCGGTAAAAGAACGACAACTCAATTTTTAATATCTAAAAATGAAATTCTATTATTTGAAAATAATTTTTTGATATTAAAAATTATTTTTAATATTAGAATTTTATTTTTTGATATCAGAAAACTATTTTTTAATATTAAAACCTAGGGCTTTTTGTCCACTTTGGCTTGTCATGTCGATGCTAAAACTTCACAAAGAGGTAAAAACAATAACACATAACTATCAACCATATGGGACACTGGCGTAATAATGTGAACGTTTGTTAATTCAGTCTATGATCGTTACTCACATGTTAAGTTTCAAAATATTTTTATAATATACAAAAAAATTTAAAGTTTGAATATGATTTTTATACAAAAAAATAAATCACAAACAAATAAGAAGGAAAGGAAAAGGAAAACCCAAACACAAATTTTACCTCTAGGCAAAAATTCACCAACTCTGAAACACACCACGACATTTTGGATTGTTTACTTCACATGCAAAATACCACAAGGCAAATACATATATATACAGCCCGGTTGTTATGTACATCACTTATAAGCCCTTAAGTAAAAGTTTAAGGTCTTAGAATATCACCAATGGTACGCGACGACATATCAGTTTTAGGTATCTACTCACAAGCCCACCTCAAAAGACAACTCAGTCACTTGACGGACAGACAAACTGATCATTACCAGGTAACTTTTCTGCAGGATTCTTATACATCAAATTACACCAAAACATGAGCGTAGATCACAACTGTAATAAAGACTTTAAGTAAATCAGCAATCAACATATTTGATGAACTAGTCCCATCATTCATAACAAGAGCGATAACTCTCGCTGGACACCCGCTTCCGTCTTCCAGTTTCATTACGCCCACAACTACTATTGACCCGGATTGTGGAATTTTATCTAAATTTGCAACATTTTCAATTCCTGGTATATTACGACTTCCTAAAATCACATGCGCTGGAAAGTCTCGCGATTGACCATAGTCATTTGATGGTGTATCAACCCCGACAACATGCACTTTTCTATTTTCCACCAACCAATCAATTGCGTCCTCATGCCAAGACGGAAAATGATATGTGGAAGAGTTTTCTGGTGTGTTAGTCTTAAATACCAAATTTGGTTCAGGATAATTTTTTGACCATCCAGAATTCATTAAGACAACGGCTCCATCTGGTATTGTACCAAACTTAATTTCCCAATCTTCGAGGTCGGATTTAGTCACTTGGTAATCAAAATTTGTCTTTGCCTTTTCCTTTACATCAATTACAACACCTGGACCAACCAAGTTCTTTATTGGTATTTGGTGAACACGCCAAGATCCTTTGTGCAAGTGGGCAGGCGAGTCCAAATGGGTTCCATAGTGTTCAGACGTCTTGAACGTGTTTGTTTCATACCTACAAAATTAAACATTTTACCAGTTTTTTTTTATATTTATGTACATGTAATGAGACCCTGGATGTAAACTGGGGCGAAAATCTAAGATAACGAATTTATTGCATGTATAACAATGACTGTGTTTAATACTACGGTAGCAATGAGGCCATGAACAAAATATTTTTTGTCGTTCCAACAAGATGCGATGTCGTTCCCACCAAAATTTGTCTTATTCCCATAAGATAACATGTCATTCCCACAACATAATATGTCCTTCCCACAAGATATTTATATTGTTCCCTAATCGTCGATCTCAAAAGATATTATGTCGTTCTCGAAATAAATTAATCTTGTTTCCTCAATACATGTATATTATGTTGTTTTCTCAAGATACAATATCGTTCCCTCAAGATAATATGTCATTCCCTTACGGTGCTGTCGTTCTTCCATGATAATACGTCGTCCCTTCAAGATAGTTTAATTGTTAGATAATGTTTTCTGGTGGGAACGAATAACACTTTGTTTGAACCATATAGTATCTCGAAGGAACAACATATTATCTAGAGAGAACAACATAATATCTTGAGTTAATAACATGTTATGCTGATGGAAAGACAGTAACTTGATGGAACGACATAATAACTTGAGGGAACAAGACTACTTTTTGTGGGAACGACATAGTTTCTTGAGGGAACGATGTAACTATCTTGTTGGAACGTCATATTACCTTAAGGGAACGCACGATATCTTGAGGAAACGATATTGTTGTCTTGTGGGAACTACATTACATTTTGTGGAAAGACTTAAAAATATTTTTTCACATGGCCTCACTCTGCTTCTACGATGGCAGAATGCGGTCATGAAAAAAAATATTATGTTGTTCCTTCAAAAAAAGTGTGTAATTCCCACAAGATAAGTTTCTCGTTCTCTCAAAAAAATATGCCGTTCCCACAAGATACATATTTCGTTCCCTCAAGGAAATATGTCGTTCACTCAAGATATTATTTCGGTCCACAAGATATTATTTCGTTCCACAAGATACATATACAATATAGGTACATTGTCGAAAATTATTGAAGATATGTGATGAGGCGACGGAACGGGTAGGAAATGCGAGGCTCCGTACCTAAATTGTTTTTATCCTGTTATATTAATAGTTTTGTGCGTGTGTACATTTTTAAAATAAAATTTTAAAATGCATATCCCCTGAGGAGCCCCGATCGTTAAAACCAAAGGAAAAAAATAATACGCATGGCGCATGACTCAGTAAACACTGAAATTCAATCCGCACCATATAATCCGTCAAAGCTGCTTGAAGAAAATAAGCAATGTGTCAAAATTTATTTAATTCCAAGAGACAAATAAGTAAAATGAACAATAAATACAAATATTTTGAATGTTGTAAAGTCGATTTTAAGAACATTAAAGTTTTGAATTTCACGAGTAAGGTGGAAGCTGACTTGTTTCTGTTCGGTATGTGGCAGTAGAGTTCAGGGGTGAAATTTGTGTTTAGGCAGTAATAAATCCAAGACCATAACAGTTTTCTGGTCATTTGTCTCTTCAAGAGTTTTGTAATATATTGTAATGCTTCAATTTCTTTAAGTGGGGACCAGTTTATGTTAAATTGTGACGGACACTCTGGCTCCGAGTCCGACATGACTGAAATGACAGGGGAAGTCGTCTGCAAACTGATAATGAATCAAATCTGAACGAGATTTGGGATTTGCCATATATATGACGGTGAAAAAAATACAAACAAAATCATTATTTGGTTTATATAAAATCTTTTATTTCATTCAGGTGAAAACGAATCAAAACAGCAAAAAAAAAAGATTAACCGGATATGCAATTGCAATTTGTTTACATCGTATCTATGGTGGTGGCCATGATTAATTTACCCATACCAGAAAAAAGTAGTTCCGCCTATCACGTGAGTGGGAGGAGCCAGAAAGTCTATTACCTGCTAATGTACGGATACAGCAAAAAATAACCGTATACCTTTATTCGTTTAACAAATATCCTCATTGCAGGATAAACACATAATATATACTGTTCCCTCATGGTATATATATTGTTCCCTCAAGATATATATATTGTTCCCACAAGATGCATATATCGTTCCCTCAAGATAATATGTCGTTCCCACAAGATATTATGTGGGAATGGCATACCATCTTGTGAAAGAATGCACACTATGGTAACAGACGAAAATATGGGCATAGCACTGAAAAATTAATATCAGGCGAACATGTCAGAGAACACACACAGTAGTTCAAATTAGGAAACAAAATGATTTTATGATGTTTTACGTGATACAAAAATCCTGATCTCAGAACCTGTGCATGCTATCAGCTGGGTAATGATAAATAATACGTACCAGAGTGAATTCCATGGTCCTCTATGGCCAATAGTTAGCTCGAGGTCTGGTGTTGTTGTCCATCGGATCGATTCGTTGTTATGTATATGAGTCAAGTCCACTACGACATAACCCAAGACAAGTATAGGTCTTAGGAAGAATGAAACAATTAAGATAACCAAAAAATAATACGCCATCGAATGGATAGTGAATAAATACGTCGGACTAGATTCGCGTCGCATCACTGAATTCAGGTTATGATCAGGAACGCATGACAGATGTTTTTAAACTTGTTCTGTTTTTATTCATGTTATATATACGGTTTGAAGGTAATTTAAAGATAAAATTCAAGTTTATACATGGCCATGATTTTCTTCACTTACATTTAAGACTTTTGGGAAAAGTAAGGAGTCAGATGTGCAAGCCTTTTTTTAGCAATACAGAAGCGGGTGACGGTTACATTTGATTGGCAGTTATTTTTAGATCAGTCAAAATAGATGGTATAGTGGTGTATGAAAGGACTTTGTACTTTGTACGGTCTCTCGTTTTTTCTTGCAAGATCATTTATTTTCTGAAAAGATCCTGATCATGTATTACTCAGCTTCTTTGAACATTTTGTGGAGGTTATTTCAACCGAAAAGACCTTTTATTCTTTTTTTATGTTAGAGTGGGGGGTCTGTTTTTGCAGACGACAAATGAGCGACCGGAATCATGATTGCAAGTTGTTCGTCCCTGGGGAGAGGTTCCAAATCGCTAAATATTATTTCCTACAAGGGCCGTAGTTTGAATATACATATAAAATATCATAAAATGTTTATATTTTCCGAAAGTATAAATGGTACATATATCATCATGAGTTGTAAATAGGACGCAATGGCGTAGTGGTTAGCGTGTCGGTCTATGAAGTAGACGATGCCGGTTCGAATCTTACTGCTTTCTTTTTTTTTTTATTGCGTATTTACTATTTATTTGTATTTGATATAAAATAATATCTGTCGACATTTTTCATGAAATAATTGCAGCAGTGACTCGCTGATTGCAGTGTTAAAAAAATACTTTTCGACTTTTAATACATGATGCTTGTAAATATTCTGTCTTGCAGAATACATAAATGCGACAAGATTCGATAATGCATTTTTTTTCGTCCCATGGGTGTACATTTTTAAGTGAAACCTGAAAATTATTTATTTCTGCAAACGATTACAAGAGATGGTTATGTACCGAAAGTACGGATAAGTACATATTTTTCACGTATTATCGGACAGTTCGTCGTGGCGATGTGGTTAGTGTGACCAACTACAAAACAAGCGATAGTGGTTCGATGCCGGATTTTTATTTTCATATTCAACTGTGGACATGTTTTTACTATTTATATATTGTATTATAGATTATACGAATTTAACTGGAATCAACATGGTGAAATAAAGAGATCAATATTTGCTGTTGTTGTATTTGATGCTGTCTGCTTTTCCTTATATGATATCAATGGTAACTAATTAATATAAGATGCTTTTCTTATAGGGACTGACCATGTTGTACATTATATTTGAGGGGTGTAGAGAGGGTGGGAATCCGGGAATTAGGGGGTGTCGGAACCGGGAGTTAAGGGAACGGGAAAAAATGGGGAGTTCGAGAACCGGGAAGTAAAAGGGAAGGGAACTGCTGACCCCCTGTACACCACTTAAGTGTTATTTTAAAGGGGTGTTTAGGGAGCGGGAACCGGGATGGGCGGAGCGGACAAGGAAATGGAACCTGGAAATAAGGGGGACAGGAAACGAAAGTGAAGGTGGCAAGAACTGCTGACCCCGTGTCCACCTCCTGAATTTATATTCTTGATGAAAATCACTGAGTTTTTAAGCGTTTGCACGATCGAAGCCTGTGTCAAAGAATTGATATTTAAACAAAACAAACAAAAAATATACCGTCATTTATTAAATACTGTATAGTACACAAAATATCCCTGCAATAAATCATATACAAAGTATTACATGTACATTGTAATTTCAACAAAAAGTATGCATAAGATAGGATACGATTTAATAAATGTCTCATGTAAGTAGATTGATTTTGAAAGACCTAACCAACATGGAATTCATGGGGAGCTTAAGTACATGGAGAGTGAGTGAAAATTAAAATGGCGGCTGTTTATTTTTTCGGAGATGGAATTTCTACTTGAAATGTATCCATTTAGTTTATAACTGATCTATTCCTATCATAAAACGACCTCCAACCATCAGTATTATGAGCCTTAAACCAACCTCAATACATCTGGTGAAACGGACCGGCAGTAGGGGATGATAGATCTTCTTTGAGATGGTACAACGTTCAAAAGCAAGTTATCGACCATCTTTAATAAAAGTATTCACAGATTTATAGAACATATTTTCTAAGATTCTGCTGGTGTTTTGGGACGTATGTGATTTTGTTGGACATTACTAAACTTTCGAAAAAAGTGAGTTATATATTTTATTTAATCATCGACAATCAAAAACGTAAACATTCCACCACCGATTAAAACTCACTTTCATAACGGTTTGTTTGTTTGTTGGGGTTAAACGTCCGAGCAGCAATATTTCAGCTATATTCAGACGATTTTCATAACGGTAAAATCAGTATATTAACAGCCAACAGGTTTCGTCACGAGTTACGGGTTTGGACTTTGGACTTTATCGGAGGCGGTCAACTGGGTAACGGTGATTAATAGATTAACTTTCTAACTCTTAAGACGAACTCACCTTGACAAGGACATTTAACGCCGTCGTGATTATAACCTAAAGTATTTATAATTTATAATTAGTGTATTGCGGATGGCGAGAAAACAGTCTAAAGCAAAGCGAAAATTTATTGAAGCAGATTCTTCTTTTGATTCACCATCGAAACAACCTTATAAGAAAAGTAGCAAAAAGCATAGCAAACATTGTGTCGATAGCGATCAAAGTGATATTGAAATTATGTCCTCGAAGAAAACTCCAGCTAAGCCGAAGCAAACTCAACAACAACAGAGCACTCCAAATATGTATCCGTATCCTTATAACCCCCTTATCCTGCTCCCCCACCGGCGCATTTCAACCAGTTCATGCCACCGTCATGGCAGCCCGCACCCGCAACACCTGGTACTGATAATAACATATTAACTCAAATTATGAATCGCATGACATCAATTGATTCCAGGCTAGGAAAACTCGAAGATATGGACAAAAAACTAGATAAACTTGACGGCCTACGCGAGTCTGTTGACCAGTTCTCCCGTATTGAAATATCAGAATCAAGAGTTGGGAAACTTGATAATCAAGTTTTTGATATTCAAAACATGTGTGATGAGCTATCTACAAAAGTCGATGAGTTAAATGCGGAAAAGGATAGTTTGTGGATAACCGTGTCATCTGGGGGGAATGTGAGTCCAGGGAAGGGGTCGAAGTTAAAGAAAGGGCTTGAGGATGTGCAAAAACAAAATAGCAAGTTAAAATCGGCCGTGTCGGAATTGCAATATGAGTCGACTAAAAACAATTTGATATTTTATGGTATTGCAGACCGACCGAACGAGAAGGTTAATCAACTCCTGAAAGGTTTCGTGCGCGATGAAATGAAAGTAAAGGAAGATGTTAGATTCAAAAGTGTACGTCGTATGAACAGCAAGTCAAAACCAAGTTCGATTGTCGCGTCATTTGAAAATTTCAAACAGCGTGAACTGGTCAAGCATTCCGCTTATAAACTGAAAGGATCGCCGTTCAGTATCCTCAAGATGTTCTTGCTACACGCAAACAATTGCTTCCGATTCAAAAAGAGGCCCGCAGTAAAGGAGCGAAGGCGGTGATGGTACGGGATAAACTTTATATCAACAATGAGATAGTAGATCCACTTAACTATCAGCAGCTCATGGCGAACATTAAACCGAAGGAACCCCCGAAAAAGAACCAAAATGGTGAGGAACAAAGTGGCGGTGCAAATATTTTCATGAACTCCGAAACTGAGCAGACCAACGTAAAACAGATTGACAATGGTGACTTTTAGGAAAGCGTAGAGATGATGTGTTAGTTTATAGAAGTTCTAATGATCTAAAACTTTTAGCTTGGAATGTGAATGGCGGTTTGTCAAATAAACTAGATAACATGTCTTTTTTAAATCTTATTTGTACTTATGACATTGTATTTTTGACTGAATGTTGGATAGATAGAGAGCTGTCTATAGATATTCCTGGTTATAAATGTTTTTTTGTATCCTAGACTAAAGTCTAAATCTGTTCAAGGAGGTGGTATAGTAATTTTGATTAGAGTGTTTTGTAAATTTTGTAACCCCAGAAAATTGTATTTTTGATACCATAGTATGGTTAAAGATTAAGAAAGGTGTAATTAGAAAAGACAAAGACGTGTATATTGCCTGTGTGTATACCCCACCAGCTAGGTCGAATTATTATAAACAGTATAATTGTGATGTGTTTGATGAATTAGAAAATAGTATTGAATTTTATACACCGCTCGATGAAGTGATGATTGTTGGTGATACGAATAGTCGAACTGGGGTATTAGATGACTTCGTTCGTAATGAAAGTGTTCATCATACAGTAAGAAACCGACTGAGTGACATATTCAATTACGTACAAGACACATAACTTGTCGGAAGAAGAAACCCTGATTTAAATACAAACTGTTATGGTTCAAAACTTTTGTCACTGTGTAAAGCTACAAACTTGCGAGTCCTGAATGGTAGACATATAAATGGGTATGCGAATGACTTTACATATTGTGGCGCAAACGGAATGAGTGTAATAGACTACCTAATCTTACCTGCGTCATTATTTCCGACGGTCCGTCAATTCATTGTTTCTAACTTAACAACTTTTTCTGACCACGCATTCCTACATATCCAGATTCAAACACTTCGTAATATGGACAATAATAGTGATAATGACTTGCAAGATCGTGAGGGTGTCGAGTACGAACAACAAGATAAATTCAAATGGAATGACAATTACAAACAACAATGTGCCGAGTATTTGCGATTGAATTTGGACAGGATTCAGTTTTATCATGAACGTATTAATTTTGACAGTCAGGTATCGCTTGACAACTCGTTGGGCGACTTTTCCAGTGTGTTAAATGACATTATGTCGCCGTTTTTCAAAAAGAGCACTAGAACTCGAAAGCCGAATCGACAAACTAACGGACCTGAATTTGATAAACCTTGGTTTACGGACCGTTGTAGAGAGCTGTATCATCTTTATATTAACTCTTTGAACATTTTTAATAGAGCTAAAACAGAGGTTAATCATCGAAAGTTAATTCACGCTAAAAAGGAATATAAAACTTTAGAAATTCGTCTGAAACGGGAATATATGCGAAACGAAGGGAACATGTTAGACATGATGCGATTAACTAATCCCAAGCTGTTTTACAGTAAATTTAGGAAGAAATCATCACATAAACAACCATTGCCATTACATACTTTTTATGACCATTTCAAAAACTTGTGTTCGACCGATGGAAATACTGCAGGTGATGACAGTTATACTACAAATACAGACAATGAATGTATTTATGAAGAACTTGATAGGGATATAACTGAAAGCGACATTATAAGGCGATACGAAATCTGAAACGCGATAAAAGTCACGGTCCTGACTGTATACTCAACGAGTACTTCATTGAATACAAGGAAGTTTTTATGCCTTTATTAATCACCGTTTTTAACGGAATTCTACGTTCAGGACTTTTCCCAAACGACTGGGCAAAAGCTATCCTCATACCAGTCTTTAAGAAGGGGGACATAAGCGATCCAAATAATTATCGTGGGATTAGTTTTGTCAGCAATTTCGGGAAACTGTTTACATCTGTTCTGAATCAGCGGTTGATAGAGTGGTCAGAAACGTTCGATATAATAACGGACGCCCAGTTCGGCTTTCGTCCAGGTCTTGGAACAATTGATGCTATTTTCGCCTTGACCTCATTAGTTTTTAAATCTTTGTCAGCTAAAAAACGTTTATACTGTTGTTTTGTAGACTATACTAAGGCGTTTGACACGGTCCAACGATATATGCTGTGGTACAAGTTATCTAACACTAGTATTCAAGGTAAACTTCTTTCTGTGATTAAATCAATGTATTCAAACGTTAGCACTTATGTCAGTGTTGATGGTTTTAATTCTGAGTATTTCAAAAATGAAATTGGATTAATGCAAGGGGAAGTATTATCACCTATACTTTTTTCTTTATATGTGAACGATTGTGAGATGGCTTTTATAAACAGTGACTCTATTCCAATTGATTAAAGAACTTAATTTATTTTTGCTCATGTATGCAGATGATATGGTAATTTTTTCAGACACCATATCGGGTCTTCAAAAGCTACTTGATACATTACATTTGTACACCTCCAGATGGTCATTAAGTGTAAATATAGCAAAAACCAAGATTGTAGTGTTTAGAACTGGTGGCGTTATTTATGAAAATGAGAAATTTTTGTATTTTGATAACCAGGAATTAGAAATTGTAGACAGGTTTAGTTATTTACGAGTACTGTTATAATACAATTTGTTACAGCAGAAACCTTCAGAGCAGGGCAGAAAGTCCGTTTTCGCCTTACGACGAAACATTAAGGATATGTTTCTGAACTATGTAACTCGGTTATCACTTTTTGACACCTATGTTAACAGTGTACTATCCTATGGTTGTGAAATATGGGGTGCACATAAGGCACCTGCTATAGAGCGAATTCATTTAAACTATTGTAAAAATGTTTTGAAAGTGAAAGGTTCTACGAATAGTGTAATGGTATACTATGAGTTGGGGAGATTGCCTTTATTATACACTAGAAAATGTAGAATTTTCAAGTACTGGTTTAAGCTATTGTGTACCACAAACTGCATTTTGAAGAGTTGTTACACATTTCTATATGATGAGCTATTGTCCAAGCAATAAGCTTAAAAATGAACTCTACAGTATTGGTCTTGGTGATATCTGGTGTAACCAAAATTTTTTCACAGATAACAAAATCTGTAATGACTTTCTATTTTTGATCAAACAAAGACTATATGATTGTCAAAAGCAGTATTTTGACAGTTTGTTAAGTACTTCAAGTAAATGTTCTAATTATCAATATATTGTTTTCAATTTTTGTCTGCAATTTTATCTTTCTAAACCATGACCAGACGTATATAAGAAATGTATTACACAATTAAGGCTTAGTAGCCATAATCTGGCTGTTGAGAGTGGTCGGTTTTCTGTAGTGCCTAGACAAAACAGATTATGTAAATTTTGTAAGGATGACATCGAGGATGAGATGCACTTTGTATTGAAATGTCCAGTATATCAGGGTTTCAGATCGTATTTTATTAAACCATATTATTGGAAAAAACCATCAATATTTAAGTTTATACAGTTAATGAGTTCTTGTAATATCAAAGAGTTATTGCATTTGGGTAAATTTATATTTCGTGCTATGAAGTTACGTTCTAACATGTTATAATTTTACACAGTACCTTCTGCTTACTAGTATCAGCTAAAAATTATTAGCACTTATGTATTATAGTGTAACCTATAGTTGTATATGACTTTGGTTAATAAAGATTATTAATGTTTACATGAACTGCTTTAAAACGGGAAACCCCTAAGAAGGGAAAATTGCTTTATTGTCAGTGGGTCATTCTTTTTTGTCTAGACCTACATGTACGCGTTTGATATTAGTTGCTATGTAGGTACAATGTACATGTGGATGACATACAGGCAGAATCTGATATTCGGGCTTCACCATGAAAATTTGTCACACTTTAGAAATCCGTCTGTCCGTCCATCCGTAACAAAATCTTGTTTTATAAAATAGCCTTTTGATATTTAGCATGCGGGCATATCACATTAAGACGATGTTTACATGGGTATGTGGGTATATCATAAGACCACAATACATTGTATGTTGCGTACCGTAGCCTTCGACCTTGCACTTTGAACTGATGGTCAAATCATTAAATTATATGGAATTTACGCGTCCGGAATGACACTTCTTTGCCTTATCAGATATCCTTTTGATATTTGACATGTTGATAGATCACATTATGGCGATATTTTCCGTAATATGGATGTTTCCTGTCAACTCTGAACTTTAATGACCATATGATAAAATATTCGATTTTTGCACACAAAAAATGGAGACTTGTGTTACTCACCTTAGAGAATTTCTAGTTATGTGTTTTGGTTTCGAAAAATTAAATAGAATATTTAAAAAAATACTGTTTTGATAGAGTGCTTTGTTTCTTTATAGTTCATCCTGACATGCCAAATCAACGCAACTATAGCTGGGTCATATGTTTAAAAAGATCGACGCGCTATATCAAATTCTAATCTAAGATCCTATTTAGAGACAATTCTGAATAGACGTGTTTATGATGGATATATAATTTGTTCCAAATGCAGAACTAGAGTTCGTCGCGAAATCAAGGCAAATTCGGTCGAAGATGTGATTTTTGCTAATGATAATTTGGAAAATGAAGATTCGGGAACTAAAACAGCAGAATCTGATATAAGTCCTAAAACGATTCAACTACAGATATTGAGTCAATTTTAACATTTTTATGAACCATATACATTTAAGTGATTGACCGATACTTGTTATTATGAACATGATCAATGAGTTTTTAAAATGAAGTTGGCCATTTAATGAAGCATATGCATTTTTCGGAAATCTACATACTATAAGATGCATATAAAACATGTATGGTATGTCTCTTATAGCTCTACAAAACAATATTCATGAATTTGCAGTTTTTTAGTCCATGTGATATTATCTAACCCAATAAAAAAGAATGTTGTCAGCATTTAATTAGATATAACTATTATTGACATAATATACTCATGGTTGTTGCTATTGAGATTTTTTTTCTGGTCACCATGGAAACCAATGTTGCCTGGTTTAGTTTTGAATAATAGAATTATAGCTTTAGATAGTGATCTTATAAAATACATCATAAAGCTTTATTCATTTTAGAACATGCGAAAATATATCACAATAATGGTTCGTTGCTATGATAATTAATGGTTGCTATGTAACCTTTTGGGTAACCATGGAAGACCTTGTTCCTATGAATAGTTTTTTACAATATAAATTGGGAGTTTATATTATTTTAGTAAAACTGATGTAATAAAAATACATTGTTTAACACTCAATAAAAATATAAAGGCAACATGAAAGAAATGAAAGTTGGTTGCCATGAAAATGAATGGTTTTATGCAAAACAAATGGGTTTTCGGGGGAAAAAGTTGATTTTCTGTTGTAAATGCCATTTACAAAATCCAATTAATTACTCCACATTAAGGTAGTTGTCATATATTCTCATAACAGGACGTAATCCATTGATATTGGCCAATATCTGAAATTAAGAAGGGTTTTCCCCAAGTGTCATGGTATACATTAAAATCCGTTGCTAGGCAACCAAAGATTTTCATAAACAAGAAAAAATTGTCACTTTGAAGGGCTACTATACCGTGCCTTTTAATATGGAATATATGAAGTTATTTGAAGAGGGGGCCAAAAAGGGCCCTTATTGTACCTAATCCTTTGCTTTCTTGGAAATTTTTTTACCCACCCACCATCCCCTTCATCACCTTTGGGGCTACTCATACTTATTCAGGGGCTGGCATAATTTCAGGATATTATTTTCCCCTCAATTCATTATACATCATAGTGTAGGTTTTCTCATGTTTTACAAATTTTAATGTTAGCGGATAAGGATGATGGGCTCTACCACATCACTCAGAGTCGGAATCTTCCACTCTTCTAAGCTTGTTGGGCTCTACCACAAGTTTTCCTCTCTGTCGGATCTACCACAGAGCTATTCATCTAGTTAAGCGAATCATTGGTTAGCGTTGTCGGTTGTCATTATGTACATAGTATCTTAGTCCTCTGTCTGATTTACCACAGTTTTATGTTTAAGTATCTCAGATTAATATTTGTATTTGTAGTTTTAAGTTAAGTTTTTAGGACATGTAGGTTGGTATGAGTTGCCCCCAAGAAGCCAAAGATATTTAGAGTGTATTGTAATTTTTGTTTGTTTTTTGTGTGTTATATATATATACAGTGTTTTTCCTTTTTTTATATGTTTGTATTGGTTAGTTTGATAGTATAAAGTTAAATGAAACATTGCTTTTTAATAAATAGTAATTAACTTAATTGTGTCGTAATGTCTAGAGGGAGGTTTCACCTTAGAGATTATCATTGTGCCTCAAGCTGGAGTGTTAATACTTTCTATTCTCAACTTCATTGAAACTAGCACATGAACTAATACAAGAGAATAGTAAACTTATCATAGTTGTACTTATAAAGAGTCCCCTTTTTTGGATTGGTGTAATATCATACTATGCACTATGTACAATGTATTAAAGATTACAAACATTCTCCCATGCACATGTCCTTTGTTGTGTAAGAGTTATTGCTTGATACAGACATACAGAAAAAACACAGGTCTTATGCTTATGCACAAGAACACACACACACACAAAGGAATGTACAATATATAAATATCAGATTTGCAGGCTTTATTTAATGTGCTGTAATCGTTAATTATTAATTGACATAAGACATGCTCAATTCGTTTTTTATCTGAGGTTTACACAGGTGTACAATGATATACATTCATAATTTGTAAATTGTGATAATTTCATGTAAAGTTAAAAGTTGTAATATTTCTTTATATGTTCATAATAAAATGATTTGTTTGCTTGAACATAGTTTTAGAAGTATAAAACCAAAAAATAAATAAAAATATCTTATGTATATTTTTGCATTTTTTCAGGGGTTTATTCTGGCTAATCCAACATTCTAAAATATATAGGTAAAAATTATAAAATCCATGTAGGAATAGCCAGAGCGGTTGTATAAACAAGGGATTAAGTTTGCGTATACTGTAAAAACAAAACTTTAATTGGAATTCTAAATGTGTTGGAGTTACCTGTCACATTTTTGCTGTATGTATGAAATTTTATTTGGGATCTGTAAAGGTTTCATGTGAAAATTCTTATGAATTTTAGACTAGCAAGTGTTTAGGTGTTATTTAAAGTTTTCTTTTTTAACAAATAAAAAAATAAGATTTTTTTTCACAATTTTATTAAATATTCAATAATCATGATGACAATAAGTCATTGATAATACACACTTTATAAGTACATAATATTCAAGCACTGATAACATTGTAAATAAATGAAAAAGCAGTAAATAAAGTTAAAGTACACATGATTTGTTTAAAAGAATCATACAATAAATGCATAAATAAAACATACAAAGCACAACAGCTCAAGCACTAATCAAAAGTTCACAAGTCTACTCTAGATGCAAAAGATGAGAAGCGGCGTAAGCAAACGACTGATGTGAGTTCCTGGTTCTGTAGACGAATCTTTAGTGTTGTCAGTCTGGAGTCGATCTCTCGGTATTTGCGTTTTCTTGGGACACGTTTACCATCGGCTTGGTACTGGAGCAAGGTGCAGGCATGGACGGGTTCTTCGTTTGTTTATTAATTAACTGAATTTAATTTTCAGTCTCTGTCTTCTTTCCAATATTTCAACATTTTAGGTCTATATTTTATATGTTTATTACCATGAAGAAAGTTATAAATTTGGCAAAAATAGCCCCACATTTCTCTAAAACACATTATAATTTTGCTAATAAAATCTTTAAATCCAATGTTGAATCCCAAATTTACCTGTAAAATTAATTAGGCAATAATTACTAAAACAACAAAACCTACTAAAACAACATCCATTGTTCTCTGCATGTAGGAATATCCAGAATATATATTTTTAAAATGTTGGAATAGCTAGAAGACACTTTTTTCAGGAAACTGAAATTTTCAAAGGAAAAGATAAAGATAACCATTTTTCACAATTCATTTCTAGTTTTTTTTTTAAATCTTAATTTATAGAATAAAATATTTTCATTGGAATTATAGTGTTACAATAATACTTAAGAAGATGTACATAGAACCTCTGTTCATATCGTTCAGGCTAATGAAAATGTATTTTTGTCACTTCTCTTACCATATTGCCATCTATTATAAATGTCTAAAATATTATTGATCACTTTCCCATGAGAACTCTAACTTAAAAAGACGATATTTTTTTGTAGGGGGGGTGCAAAATTCACTATGATGCATGTTGGATATGATATCATACATATGAAACTTCAAAACTACTGAAAAAAACAGCATATTGTTATATTTAAGCATGTCAAATTTACCATGTCTGGAATGGCAAATATGTCCCGTAGACAGTTTATAATTAACTTACAGTGATACCTAATAGAAAACTAGACAACCTAACATATTACTTTTAAACTAGACATGGTGCAAATGACCTTGTAGGTATACACTAAAATCGTTGATTGATAAGGTAAAGGCCGAAGATCTAATGACTGAATACCTACAAGTGGCTGATTGAAGGGGTGCATTGACAGTTTGGGCCAACTTGTTCAGTTGTAGTGCATTGACAGTTGATATGGCCAAATTGTTAAGTTGTAGTGCATTGACAGTTGTTTGGACCAACTTGTTAAGTTGTAATGCATTGACAGTTGTTATGGCCAAATTGTTCAATTGTATAGAACTTTTCTTGGCATTTCTTGATCCATATCAGATGTTCATAAAGCCGACTTCAAATAAAGTTTATGTGAATTGTAATGCATCCATTTCATCCCAAAAATAACCCCTATATACTCTCAGTGGTGAAAAGAAATTACAAGCATGTCGACCTATTTTGGATAAATATATATGTAGAAATGCATATTATTTAAACCTGACAGAGCGTTTTATATGTGTTCATCAAAACTCCGATAAAAAGGATACCCTTATCGTTTAACTCGACATGATTAACAACACGAATGTTATATAAACATTCCGTGAAGCTTAATAAATTTGATTTGAAAACTTTTCATAATATTTCTTTTAAAAGATAATTCTTTTCCCACTTGAACATTAACTGCGTTATTTTATACGTAGATCTTCTCTCAAAGATGTCTTACAGAGTCGAATCCAAAGAGGATTATTTTTAAATATTTAACTAAAAATGCCTGAAATAGTTTTACAAAAAATTGGGAGTTCCAACCGCCGAACTCCCCTCCTTTTCCACCGCTTATTAATTTGTCTCCATCAATCAGAAATTTGTTTTCTTGCCTTTGTTTATATTATAGATACAGCTTTTCATTTCTTTCGTATTGCAAGATTTGTCGTTCGTTTGTTGATCTTACGTTGTTCCGTTATTTGGATGCCTAAGTATTCCCCTTGTTTTAACATTATTTTGTTGATCTTACGCTGTTCCTGGTATTTGAATTCCCATGTATTCCCCGTGATTTAACCTTCGTTTGTTGATCTTACGATGTTCCCGGCATTTGAATGCCCATGTATCCCCCATGTTTTAACCTACGTTTCTTTATCTTACGGTGTTCCCGGCATTTGAATACCTATGTGTTCCCGTGATTTACCTTCGCTTTTTGATCTCACGGTGTTCCCGGCATTTGAATGCCCATGTATTCCCCTTGATTTGACCTTCGTTTGTTGATCTTACGATGTTCCCGGCATTTGAATGCCCATGTATTCCCCTTGATTTAACCTTCGTTTGTTGATCTTACGGTGGTTCTGGCATTTGAATGCCCAGGTTTTTCCCCTGATTTAACCTTTATTTGTTGTTTTATGGTGTTCCCGGCATTGTTATGCCTACGGATTATAGGGTATGTAAGTCTCGTTATGTGACCCCGTGATTTTACGAGAATGGGTCCTTGCCTACCATTCAAAGCATAGAGATTTGTCATTTGGAGAGCGTTGAGTACAGTGTTAAGGGCAAAAATCTTTCTTTGTAAAAAATGCTGATCAAAATGACAAATAACTATTTCTACACGATAAATGTAGTAAGAAAAAACAACCTAAAAGATTTTGCATTGTTATACAGCGTTTCGAGTACCTGGAAGTAAACAATAAAATACAGATCAGTCTTTGGTTTTCAATACGTTCTACATCGAAAACTCCAGTAAAGAAAATAAAACTAAAACGAGACTTACCTCTCTTTTTCCCCTTGTTTTAACCTTGAGTGTTTTACGGCGTTAACGGCATTATACCGCCCATGGATTTCCCATTGTTTGAACATTCTTTTGTTGTTCTTATGGTGTTTTTGCATTGTAATGCAATTGGATTTACCCTCGTTTTAACCCTTGTTTAGTGTTGTTATGGTGTTGGTACTTTTGAAATTTCTGTATTTCATCGTGGGCATCTTTCAAACCAAACATTGTAATGAAAGTAAGCTGATTCGAACAAGTTCTGTTTTTGTAATCTCTCTGTAGCACTACGACAATGTGTTTTCAGACATGCATTGAAGAACTGTTGTTTCAACTTCTGCGACTTATTCAATACCAAATAAAACATATACACATGTACATGTATGTAGGTCTTAACCAGCGTTATTATCTGATATTTCAAATAAAAAATGTAACAAAGAAATAAAATATTTTATTTTAAAAACAAGCCCTATTTCTACAATAAACAACAATTTATACATGGAGTGTGTAATATGAGAGAGATGTATGTAACCTGTAGAGGTAACAAGTTACAAGTTTATGAAGCCATATCGATAGATACATGTTTTTTCACTTGTCAAAAGTTTGGTTGTATCCTAGGTCATAGCTGGTAGACTTGGAACGATTTTTATCACTTAACAGACAAGCGTATTCCTATTTTGAGTAATGTGAGATTTCTTTACCTCATCCGTGGGTGATATGGAATACGCAACATTTGTGTTGTCATAATAAAAGGTTTTAAGACGTCTTGTACATTCTAATAGGAAATTTCAGGCACTCTTGAGTAATATTTCGATGCTCTGTAACTCGTTAGAAAACTAGAATCTGAGCATTTTAAGGGCAATAAATTTAACAAGAAGTTTCCAACAATTTTGACTCCAGAAGACTTTGGTAGGACTTATCATAAGGATCATTTCACTGACTGAAAGTTTCTTTCTATCTATCATAGTTTTCAAGATATTGGCTGAAAACTGTAAAAAAAAAAAACAAAAAAAAAACGTCATTTTCCCCTTTCAACGGCAATAACTCTTACAACGAGTCGTCTAATAATTCCTGAAGGCTTTTGTAAGCCTTATAATAAGGATCATTTCAGCAAGTAAAAGAATTTTGCTAAACCTAACGGTTTTGGAGATATATGCGAACACTTACTGTCTCACCCCTGTGTTCTATTTTTAGTAACGGCGGCAAAGTTTTTCGACGGATCAAAAATCCCCAAATCAGTTCTATGCAGGATACCCCAAGGAACATTCATACCACGTTTGGTTCCAATTGATCAAGTAGTATCAAAGGAGAAGATTTTTGAAAGAAATAACATTGAAAATAGCAAAAAACGTCGAAAAGGGCAATAACTCCAACATGGCTTAATCGATTAAAACAAAAATTTGAATTACGAAAAATTTGAAGTTACATATAACGTTTATGTCTGAATCGTTTTAGTAGATAAGAAATTGGAGCAGAAGCGCTTCTAACCCCAGGCCGGGCCTCTAACATTGTAACGAATGGCTTATCAGATTTCTCCTATCGAAAAAGTTAAATGACGAAATTTTCATTATGAATTTTTATACATCAAGACTAGAGATCTGATAGTCCATGGCAATCTTTTTCCAGGGGCGGATCCAGGATTTCATGAAGGGGGGGGGCTTAATTGCGAGAATCAGTATAAAATTAAAGCTTGTCATGACGTGTTTAATGAATTTGAAAAATTGCCATATTCAATACAATATTTAGCTCATTATGATAGTTTTGTATATATATATTTTTTCATTGAAAAAGAGGGCGTGCGCCCTTTACTCCCTCATCTGGACCCGCCCCTGTTTTCTACATATTAGCTTTTAAGTACCATTCTGTGTAAGAATCGGGCAATAGGTGACACATCGTAATTCTCAATTTGGTCCTTTTTGCCTCAGATATATTCAATTAAACTATAAAACAACGGAAAAGCTTTTTACATTTATCCTGAAGCATCTGTGACCTAGACGTTTTTTTTAATTTTCCCGCCATTTTTCTATAGTGCATTTTAACTAAATTTGACCTAAGGCAAATTTGACAAAAGTTTTGATTATGGTTTCCCGATGTCATCAGGTATAAATGCAATGTTTCTGAGTTTCATTCGTTCATGTGCAACACCTTATACACAATTTGCCCGGTTCTTAGACGGAGAAGTACTTAAAGCAACAAATTCTTTTAATCTGTGTGTGTAACGTCATGATTCATGGCGTCACAATGAAACCAATTACTTGCCAAAAACTAATGTTATCAGCATTTACACAACGGAAAATTACAGAAATAATTCGCAATGTTGTACCAAAAAACTTGACAAATGTCAGCTAAAAAGACAAAAAATATATACCCAGTTCTTTTAATGGGTAGCAGTTCAGGTTACAGACCACCAATTCAACCAATGAGCATTTGGAACGTACGCAAAAATAGTCCTACGCAGAAATTACCCCTGTTCCTCATAGTGCTGTGAAAAAAGTTCTCATCTTATTTAAAAAAATTAAACAGTTTCTGAAAGGAAAAACATTTCTGTACATTTTATAGGTGCATTTTGCTTCTTGTGATGTGAAGCCTAATCTCCATAATGATTTTTAAATATACCCCTATCTTGTGAAAACACTGGGATTTCCCATGCTATTTATAGACCCTTCACTTCCGGTGACAAGTACTGCACTGCAAGTCTGCTAACCCCACATGCCATTCTGAGGATTGTGAGCTGACATATGTAGAATCATGCTGATATATAGTCCTCTGCAGGTTAACAGGTTAAAGTTAAGGTAAAGTCCAGAGAAGCCATTGAATATTGTGAAATTAGCATAGAAGCCTATGGGAAGTGGAATTAGTGGTTTTTAGCCTTAAGGTCCTTTATTTCATAACATGTTTTTTTTTTTCTTTTTTTTTTTACTTTCGAACCCGTATTTTTCAAACAACTTAAGCGGTTATGGTTTGCATGGTTGAACAAAAATTATGTTAGTTGTTTTCAGAACATAATCGCAAAACTGTTTCTGACGGATATCACTGTTTCATTGTCAATAGTTACAATCGGGTTTATTAAAGGTAGTTGGTTATATACAGTTTTCAGCCCTTTTTCTGAAAATACCACTTCGTGAGATCATCATCATTAAATCAAAATACATGTAGATTGGCACTTTTTTCAGCTATTCTCTTAACTGTGAATTGTGGTTTTCCTCAATAGAACAGCCAGGATTTGTTAGTTTTTGTCTCTCTTCCCTGTAACGTATACTGGTAGTAGAATTATTGCCTAAATTGGGCGCTGCTTCATTTTCAATCGATTCGTTTCTTCTATTTTTAGACTTGACTTGATAACATCGTCTTTTCCACTGGCAAAATCCGATGGAGCCCATGAGAAAATAATACGATATAAATACAAGCAAAATAAAGAGAGAATCCCTGCGTATAAGAGGTATAGTATCAGTAATAATACACTTTGATACATCCCCTGGATTTTTTTCGTTTAAAAATAAAGGTTCCTGAAGATATACAGATACACAAATTGTGTATTGTGTGGATGGTTGAAGATTTTCACATACAAAAGTATCCAAATGAGGAGGAAGCATATGTGATGAAAACTTTCCATTTTTCAGAAAATACTCCACCTTCGAACCTATTCGAGTTTTATTCTCTACATGTTCTCCTTGAAGCGTCCATTGAAGGGTTATGGAAGACGTTGCGACATTGACTATATGTATTTTCATCATTTGGTTGTGATTGGTTGGAATATCTTGTAATGTTACGGGACGTTCATTAGAAGACTTGTCGTTTAACACATGGTACCTGACGTTGTTTTTCGTTGAGTTTACACGGGTAAAGTTCGCTAACGTCCACAACCAAATCATTTTGATGAAGTGTTCAGCGGCAATCCATTTCATTTCTTACTTGGCTTCAGTTATCATCTGAGATTGTCTGGAAGAAAAGAATAACTTATTCAGACAATTAAGGAACACCATTCCATAACAAGGCGTGATCAATGACTGCCATTAGCTTACTACGCTATGCTTCTGCGCTAAATGTTATTTTGAGACAGACACGTCAGTCTATGCGTAAATATGAAGCTAGTATGCTTCAACTGAATACACAAGCGCAATTATATTTTTAAGTTTCATTAAAAAAACCTTCAAATCTCAAATATTTGAATAACGAGTCAGATTGGTCGAAATTTGAATTTAATGTGAATTTGAGGAAATTTTATATTTCAATTTGTTTTGAGATACTTATTACGCTTCTGGGCTTTGGTTTCAGAATTATCGTAAATTGGGCATTGCATGACATTTCAAGCAATCTAATTTGTTGAAATTCAACTTAGGAAGGGTTTCTCGAAAATTTTAGGACATAACAATTTATTTTATGACTTTGTCCTTTTCAAACTTTTTGATGTATTGACGACTCGTTGAAGTACGAGTCGACACGTGTATTTGTGTACTTATATCATATCCCTACAGACGAATCTATTAGATCCAAAACTCCGTGAAAAGATTTACTCAACTGAATATGTAAGTTAAGTATTTTATATTTTTTAAACCGAAATAACTTTTATTCGGTGTGTAACCATTTACAGAAACTTTTTCCCATCACATTTTCTGTTTTTCCTTATTGTGAAATGACGAAATATATTAGATGCATCATGAAAACCTAAGCATTTCACTTAAGATGAAGGACCGATACAGAAACTGTATGGCATTCTGGAATTGATATTGTTCATGGCGCTTCTGATTGGTCAAGACGTGTTTTACGAGTACACTGCGACCGTGCGATGTTTTTTTTTTTACGAGGACGGAAGTTGAATTTCCGATAACGTCCCCATCAGAAATTGTATGGCCAAAATACAAAACAAGATCGTCAAACAGGAAGTTGATGTCGCGTCAATCACGATATTACATACTAAGTATCTGTCTATAAGAATCGTCCTTATCTATTTTTTATTTTAATAACAATTTTCTATTTAGTATTTATTTATTTCATTGCGAGACCCGACAGGGTAGTCAAGGACGTTAAAGTAAAAACATACATGTACCCTCAGTCAGTCAACTATCAAGTGTCTATGAATAAATAGTTGCAGAGAAAACTCAAACGAATAAAGTTGTTGGCAGACGTGAACGGACACCATGATATTTATGATCACTATGTACCTCCGACAAAACTGGAATATAATAATACAAGTGTTTAGACCTTCTATGAACGTAATGTGATATTTGATGGATACGGGTAAATAACCAAGTAGATCTGTCACAGGCATTCACTGACAGAACTGGTACATTTGAGAACGTTGATTTGGTGATCAAAGAATGTGAAAAGAGCAATGTCAATAACCTGTTGTGATTTCTTGAGATTATTCAGAAAATACTTTCCGTTTCAAACGTTTTAATTTAGAATTTTGATTGACGCTACATTTTGATAAATACTAACCACCGTATGGTGTTATTGCATGCGTTGTAATAATTGTGATGTTGTCGAAGTTCATAGATTTATGGTTGTCAAAATTTTACATAAAAATCAATATTTTCACTTAAAAGTTTAACAGTATCTTCACATGATATATTAGTAATATGACGAAGGTGAAACCTTTTAACGCTCCCGAAGAAACATTAATAAAAAAACAACTTAGTTTGATAATTTTTGTCAGCTCCGATTTGATTATTTAAACATATTTTATTCAATAAGTAAATTGAATAGGATTGGCAAGGCATATATATATATCCTCTCCATACAAGGCAACAAATACAATATGCAGATAGAAGATATTCACATGACTTGAAAACACACACACATAACACACACAGAGATAAACATATAAGAGTACATTAATTGATAATGATTACATTCAAGCATTTTTGTATTTAAATTAACATTTTACTCTAAAAAATTGTAATAGTAATTATCTGTGCAATTTAAATTATAATGCATAACTTTTCCATTATCTTCTAATTAAACTCTTTTTTTATTTTATTTTATTTTTATTTTTTATTTTAGAATATTATCAATATACATTTTTTGTAAACATCGATGGATAAAGTTCAAAGATTGAAAATTATTAACTCGATCTTGACAAAAGAGGTATTTTCTGCATAATTCATGTTTACTAGACATCATGCACTGATCCCTTCATTAAGGAAGATGGAATTGATTTGAAATGATTTTTAATATCTAGCAATAATTAAATTAAAGTGCATGATAAATATATCATTTATAATGCTGATGAATAGATCAATAAATTGGTTTTTTTTTCTTTTTTTTTTTTAATAAAATCAATATTTTATGAAAAATTAAATGTCTGTCAGCAATATAATGTTAAGGTCTAAGCAGACAGACTGCATTGATCTCCTGTGGTGTGCATAGTAATTGCAAGATAACACAAAATTATGATTATCTTCAAAGTGGTCCCTACAGTGAGGACAGTTTTGATTATCAGTCAAGTGATGAAGAAACAAATGTTGATTAAGATTGCTTGCTTCATTCCTCATGTTCTGATTTGATATATTATACTCATAACCTTCAAGTATGGTAAATTTTGTAATGATATATATTTGCCCTAAAGCATTATGCTAATTGTCATGGTCTGATATGTCTATTGGCCAAAATGTCTGGCATTCATAAGGAATTATTGGTTGCTTTCTTCCTACAGCTATCGCTTGGAACTTTTCTTGGTTTGCTTGCATACAATTAAAATGGAACCAATCTATTAAAATTTTGCTCTCTGATACAAAAGTATTTACAAGTTCATTATAGAACCAATCTATTAAAATTTTGCTCTCTGATACCAAAGTATTTACAAGTTCATTATAGTTATAAGAAGCATGAGATAATGTGTTGTCATCTGCATAATTAAACAAATTTTCTTTATCAATAAAATAAAAAATATCATTGATAAATAATTAAAAAGTAAAGGGCCCAATATTGAGCCTTGGCGTACGCTTTTATCAATATCTGCCCAATGGCTTACATTACCACCTATCATTATTTGCTGTTTTCTGCTAAAAGTAATCACAACATTAAATTACAGGCTTCCCCAAACAGGCCAGGAGGACAGTTTACAAATCAAAATATCGTGGGGAGACGGTCAAACGCTTTTGATAGGTCCATAACAATAGCATCCAAATATTTATTATGTTCCAAATCAAGTTTTGAGACTTCCAAAAGTTTAAGTAAAGTTGTTTGACAGCCATATCTTTCCCTGAATGCATAGAGAAATTTATCAAAAATATTTTCGAAAAATTTTGAAAGTTGCTCTGAAAGCACTTTTTGTTCAAAATTTTAGAAGGAATGGGAAGAATGCTGACAGGCCTATAATTATTATTTATTTTCAGGAAAGGATCACTCTTCTGGTGGATCAGGGTAACCTGTGCCTCATTTAACCTGTCTGGAAAAGAACAAGACTCAATTGAAAAAATTATCATTGTAGTAATTGGTTTTACAAAAGATCAAATACAACATTTGATCAATTTCATTGAAATTTTATCAACGCCCGTAGCCTTTTTTACGTATTTATTTTTATAATTTTGGACACATTTTCTTCTTTGGTGTATCTAAGATTGAAAAAGTTTTTTTTCAAATTTTTTGTTATCAATTTTCTTCAAGCTAGGATGATTTTCTTTATGGAAAATGTAATTTGTGCCCTTACCCATGTCTCTGTCTACATCTAGACTTATATCTTTACATTTTCTGTCTATAAACCAGTATATAGGCTAGAAACCACTAATTCCACTTCCCATAGGCTTCTATGCTAATTTCACAATATTCAATGGCTTCTCTGGACTTTACCTTAACTTTAACCTGCAGAGGACTAAATATCAGCATGATTCTACATATGTCAGCTCACAATCCTCAGAGTGGCATGTGGGGTTAGCAGACTTGCAGTGCAGTACTGGTCACCGGAAGTGAAGGGTCTATAAATAGCATGGGAAATCCCAGTGTTTTCACAAGATAGGGGTATATTTAGAAATCATTATGGAGATTAGGCTTCACATCACAAGAAGCAAAATGCACCTATAAAATGTACAGAAATGTTTTTCCTTTCAGAAACTGTTTAATTTTTTTAAAGAAGATGAGAACTTTTTTCACAGCACTATGAGGAACATAGGTAATTTCTGCGTAGGACTATTTTTGCGTACGTTCCAAATGCTCATTGGTTGAATTGGTGGTCTGTAACCTATATATCTCAATATATGCTAATACCCGTATCTATATTGTAATCTATGTACATGTATCTACAAATGTCTGTTTAAATCCTAAGTCCATGCCTTTACCCATGTCTTCGTCTATACACTTATCTTATCTCTACTGATGTCTACATTTTTAAGTCTATGCCTTTATCCAAATATTTGTCTAGATCTTAACTTATGTTTTTACCCATGTCTTTGTCTATATCGTAATCCATAGCTTTACCCATCTTAATCCATGTCAAAGAGGGTCTGCAGTCCTACCACAAAAACTTGTTACTCCCGTAGTGGTATTAATTCAATGCGGATCTTGAAAAATTCGAAAGATCTTTTCGAGACAATTAGTTCAAGACTACTATCTGAATATAATAGCATTAAAACCTATGATTTTTCAACACTGTATACTTCTATTCCCCATACTCAGTTAAAATCCTGACTTAAAAACATTATACATCATTGTTTTTGGAAAAAAGATGGTAGACCTAGATACAATTATATATTTCTTGGTAGAGAATCCTCATACTTTGTAAGAAATAATTCCAAATCATCTTCCAAATATACAGAGGAAGATGTTTACAAAATGCTGGAATTTTTAATCGACAACATATTTGTACAGTGTGGTGGACGTGTTTTTCAACAAACGGTCGGCATTCCAATGAGAACAAATTGTGCTCCTTTATTTGCTGACTTCTTTCTTCACTCTTATGAGGCTGACTTTATAGCTGATCTGATCAGAAAGAAAGAATATCGTTTGGCTAGATCTTTCAATCTCAGTTTCCGCTATATAGATGACGTATTATCTTTAAACAATCCTAATTTCGGGGATTTGATACATCGCATCTACCCAAAAGAACTTGAGATAAAGGATACTACAGACAATGTGAATCAGCCTCGTATCTTGACCTACACTTAGAAATCGATGGTAAAGGAAAACTATTGACCAAACTTTACGACAAACGTGATGAGTTTTAATTCAGAATTGTCAACTTTCCTTTCATCTGTGACGACATCCCTTCAGCACCTGCGTATGGAGTGTTCATATCACAACTCATACGTTATGCCAGAGCCTGCCGAAACTACGCAGACTTTTTGTATCGCGCTAGAACTCTAACAAATAGGCTTCTGGAACAGGGTTATATTGCTACAAGATTGAAGTCATCCCTACAGAAGTTTTATGGTCGTCATCATGAACTCGTGGATCGTTATGGGGTATCCATCAGCACCATGAAAACTGATTTATTCAACGAGCCATAGTTTTCCTTTCCTCGTTTGTCTACCCCGGACTTGATTTTTTATGAGCAACTCGGCGGGTGTTTCTAGAAAAGCAGAGTACTCTTACCCTACCGGTGCACCTGGTCCATGCTCCCAGTTTTTAGTGGAGTACGAGTTGCTCACTTGCTTTTGTTACTTTGTATGGATGATTTTATTTACTTTATGTTCTTTGTTGTGTATTTCTGTTTTCCATGTCTAGACATTGTCCCTGGATTACATTCTTTTGATTAGCGCTATAACCTTGGTTCCCTTGATTACTCTTTTACCCATGCCTGTGTTTTCATTGTAATCTATGTCTTTGTAATATAATTCATAAATTCGAGAAGCTACTAGACCTGCTATTACCGTTGATGACACGGGTAAATGTGGCCATATGAACAATATCAATCACGAAATTACTTACCCACTAGAATATATTTTATAACCCAAAACTAGCTTTGTTTATATAGTTAGTTTGTTAAAGATAAATGAGATCTAAAAATTCATTGTTTAGGTCGTTTTAAAACTTCCTGGTAAGCAATCTAAGTTCTTAGTAACCAGTATATATTATATTTTGAGCTCGCATAAATCGAATTGATCAGAAGTTTGGATGGAAAAAAGAACGCAACGAATGTACCAGCGTATAGCCTTCATAGTAGCCTTACTCTAAAATAGTAAATACTTTTTAGTGATTATAAAAGGTCTTCAACAAGTGTAAACATCACGGCTATATTTATAGTGTGACTGTAACGATTGTATTGATTTTGGACAGTGCATATATCTATTATATTTATTGTCTATTTAATCTGGATCAGTTGTAACCTTCATGAATTACGGAAACTATATTCCATGACAAATGAGAAAAAGCGGATTGGGAAAAATCATTTTCTATAAAATGTATAATTTGTATACAGATTTTATCCCGGATTATTTACATAGCAGTGTAAATAAATATCAGACAACGAAATGATGCACGCATATCAAAACCTAGTTTTATTATAATTCAGTAACAGTTACAGACCACATAAACCAGTCTTGTCATTCGATTCTTGCTCTTTTAAGACAATAATTATTTAGATTGTATATACATGTATATAAAAATGGAACTTTGCAAGAGTTATCGTTCTTGTTTTGTTTGATTTTAGAATGTTATTTTTTCTCCAAAATGTAGATCTGTATACAAAAGGACCAATGTTACGTATGTAAACCGATTGACTGATTGATTATGGTCAAACGTCCAAGGGCTGACATGTGATGTATTCCAGGACGAATATATGTAGCTACACAGAAAAAGCATAGTTTGTTCGGTGGGTTTTTTTTCTTAGCTTTTATCATCTCTGTCATTGGGAGTGTATGGGTCTTTAATATATGAATACATACTTTAAAGACTAAAATTATATGATTCTGTTCCTATTCACGGCATTACATGTGTATACAACTTTTCTAGAAAAACAAATTTAAAGACGTTCGGAGTACTTCAACACAACAATCTTAAGTGTCAGTGTATGTAAGAATCAGACAAAATGGGAAAAATCAGGATCATGCCTGTCAAAACCTCACCGACCTGACAATGTAATATCACTCAAAGGTGCTCTCTCTATTTGTAAAGACCATTATTTGATCTCTGCATCACTGGCTTTGCTCAGAAATTTTTCAATAGAATGTTAGAAAAATAAGTTTTTGACAGAGTTATCTGTCCTTGAAATGTTCATTTTCAGAGCATTTCAATGCAATTATAGCTCATGCACCAAAATGATATGGAAAATTTTGTCCTTTTTTTTATTCTGATGGTGCAAATAGTCAAATTACACCATCAAAATAATGGGTTTTTTTTCATACCGTGTTTCCCCCGCTGCCTGATTCTTACAAAGACAAACTATTACATGTAAGAATGGCCAGACACTTGAAATGTGTGAACAGCAAGATGGAATCTGCAATATTAAAATGAGTTGCATTTTTGTATTTAGCAATCACTGGGTGGGTGGATACTGTCGCTGTTTTTGGCGGATGTAATCATTGCAAGTTTAAATTCGATTGAAAGATCTATAGATTGGAGTGTCTCGCTTTGAATTTTTTAAGAACAATTGATAACATAACGAATTTCAATTTAAAACTTTACATAGATCACTACATTAGACAATTGGAAATGCTAAATTGTTTCATAACGAGTAAAATATTACTCCATATGTCAATGAAATGACCTTTTCATGTTTTATTGTGTAATTTTATAATAGCATATCTCACAAACGCTTCGATTTTGTCTTTGTAAAACCTTCCATGATTTCCTTTCATTCGAATTTATGTTCACTGAAAACCAATCACATAAAGCATTTCAGTTTTTTTTACTAATCATACATCTAACTCCCCTCCACCCCATCCCAAAAAAGAGAATACTGTTTCCAACATTTTAGCTTCATAAAACATTATTTTAAACACATTTTATCATATTTGAATGACAAGAAAAATGTTATTAACAAAACACAAAATCAGATTCATACAACGTAAAATGTTAGAGAGGATAATATGAACACGTTTGAAAAATATAGTGCTGCTAAACAACAGTACATACCGTGCTTATGCCCGAATTCTTAACTCACTACTAAATTCTAGCAGATTAATTCCAACACATTAATTGTAAAGATTTACGAATTGATTTTGAGGTTGAATACCTTGACGTTATTTCTTTGTGGGATTTTAAATATATATTTGTTTTAACCTTGAAATCGTATAAACGCACTGTGTACGTATAGTAATTACATGAAAATAGGGTCGATTTTATTCAGAGAACTCGGCTTGATAATAAAATCTCTTCAAACGAGCAATTACAGTACCATTTACTTTAGTGATTTATAGCAACTTAAATCCTCGAATCAGTAAAATCTCAGATATATCAACAGATTTTTTTTCTACCAATAGGTAATTTACTGCATTTTAGGGAGTTTTAAAACAAACTTCAGTTTAAGCTTGGCTTAAAGAAAACGGGTGCGTGTTATACATATTGATTAAAAACAAAATGATATATACGTTAATTGCGCATATAAACGATTTTCGCGATATTCACATCAAATCTCTTATGAACAGGTACTAGTATATTTCATCTGTCACAAACAGTACTAAATACTTCCTCTGCAGTCTCTGCCTCTGTAACTATTTCTTTTCGCGGATTTCTAGTAGTGTTCAACTGTAAAACAGAGCTTATAATGTGCGGATGGGTACTTAGATATTAGTTCCGCAGAGGAGATTGATATAATCCATTCAATTGTCATCCAATTTCTCCTTCAAACAAACTTATTTTAGCCGAGCGTTTGCAATCAGCACTCAAGACTGAGAGTTTGTTTTGCAATCTGCACTCCATACTGAGGTTCTATTTTGCAATCAATACTCCAGGCTGAGGTTTTGTTTTGCAATAAGCACTCCAGACTGAGGTCTGTTTTGCAATCAGCACTCCAGGCTGAGGTTTTGTTTTGCAGTAAGCACTCCAGACTGAGTTTCTGTTTTGTAACCAACCCTACAGACTGAGGTTCTATTTTGCAATCAACACTCTAGACTGAGGTTCTGTTTTGTAACCCGTACAAATAAACAAGAGTAAATGAGTAACCCGGACTCCACTAAACTGGGAACAAGAACCACGTACACCGGTAGTGTAAACATTCTCTGCTTTTATAGAAACACCTGCCGAGTTGTTTATAAAATATCAAACCTAGATGAAAAATGAAGAAAAACTATGACACACTTAAAAATCGGTTCTAATGGTGCGTGACGGGTACATCAATACAATCCACCAGTTAAATTTGAACAGACTGGAAAATGTGAAGTCTTCCTCAATATAACCCATTAACCGATTATTATTCCCATACATATCGCGTTAATATCTACTTTAGACTACTGTATCTACAATGAGGCCATTCAAATAGATCTAGTCGGGGACGTTTGCATGACTATTATTTAGGAAATATTAAGAAAAAATTTAGACACAAATATGGCGCATTTATCTTTAGTTTGCTTTATGATATCTTGGGTTTTGTTAGACCGCTGATGATATGCGTTTTGTAGTTCTCGATCTCGACGACAAAACAAATAACAAAATTCTAAAACGTTTCAAAGTCATTACTTTTATAATGATACACAAACTTGAGCCCATTTAATCAGTACAACACGGTTAAAGTTACACAACAGTAAATACCTATAAGGTGTGAACAGTAAGATCTTCAAATATTTTTTTTTTCGATAAAAATATTACGGAATTACTCCTTAAGCAAAAATAAACGCGGTTTCTCATCTAAGGGTTTAATGATTGCCTTGGAGATTTGAAGTTAATATATTTTCATACATAAACGAAGATTTAAATAAATATTTGTAAGTCATTAAAATCGTATAAAGACATTGTATACTTAGTAATTTTGTAAGACTCTTATTTACACTAGGACTTTCGTCATTTGATATGGAATCAATAATACTTTTACATACATACAAAATGTTCACAGCATTATTAGACAGGAGACATCGAATACGCAGTAAAAGAAGATACAAGCTGTGCACTTTAAATACCAACTTATTTTTTGCTATGAAATACAAAACATATCCATTATATACATGTATATTGCAAATTTCGATATTCTGTACACGTGACTAAATGAGCAACATTAAGATCTAAGGAGAGTCTCAATCCAAAAAACCCAAACTATCGAAACAGGACGCCAAATCCATCACCGAAAGGTTCTACCATGTGCATCACAAGAAATGAAGCCTCATTGTTTAAGGTATTTTGAAATTTTAATATTGCAATTTTGATAAAAATGATGAATATGATGGTATAATTCGGGGTCAGAAAAGTCTGACCACTGGATTGATGAATACATGTAATTACAAGAAAGAGAAGATAAAAATGAAGAAAACGTGATATTGTATGTTAGAGTTACAAATTACAATCGAAAAAAAAAAACTCTTCCTCTGTATTAGCATATGACTGTAAACCTCTTAGCACCTTTAGTTTTAAAGTTATAACAACAGAAAACCGACTTGCTGTATATGCGCGAACAACCGGATTCTTCAAAATTTTGATATCAAATAAAGGTGACCGAATGCAGTTTTATTCTGAAGGTAAATGTTACGTAATTACGTTCTACTTCACAAAACACAACAGTCAAAATCTGTGGGGTACGAATATACGAGCCATGAAGAAATTGTTATGTACTTACTTTTCTGCAACAAAAATATTAAGTGATGAGGTCTAAAGCTAATGTTATGTACTTGAAAAGACTAACGAATCATCTCGCTTAAAAAAAAGCTAATTGATATGCACTTAAAAAAGAGTTATGAAACATCCAAATCAACTAATTATGTACTAGTATATAAGGCACATTATAAACTGGAAAAAAAATACCAGCTGTGCACGAAAATTCCATATTTTGATTTGAAATTACACAACATCTAGTTTATATTAAATAAGGCAACGATTTAATTTTAAATAAACGCTTTAAAAATTTCGAAATGGTAATAATGCAAAAGGTACAGACGAATGGAAATTCTAGGATGGGACAAAAGAAAAACGAATGGTACATTATTCTCACCCTAAAAACTAAATCAGAGCATTTTTTTTGGCGGGAAAATCAGTCACCATAGCAACAGCCACTCTCACATGGCCTTGAAATTCCAAATTTTTAGATTCAGCATGTCATTTTTACCCAAGAAACCAAATTTCATCCAAATCGGACCACGTTTACATTTTGGTGGGAAAATTGGTAGCCATGATAACGGCAACTTTAGAATCATCTTGAAATGTCAAAGTTTAGTTTCGTCTTTTTTTTTTTCTTTTTTTTTTTTTGTGTGTGTGCAAAGTTTCATAAGAGTCGGCAATATGGTTTCTCAGAATTTCTCAAAAAAAGTTAAGATAGGAAGACGGGAGGTGTCTGAAAAATGATGATAATAATAATAATACAACGGATTTAAAACAATAATTCACGGCAGAGACCTATAATTTAAGAGATAAGAAACTTGTTAATTAGCCAGTATATCAATAGAAATATCACGCGGCGGAGAACGAGATTCTTTCCACTTATTTATCAAAGTCTTTTTTCCCTTTTTGATGAAATTATCTGAAATAATAGTAGCAGACGCCAAGAAGATGTGAAAATGGGAAACGGAAGATTTTAGTCAATTATACTTAAAAACAAAAAAAGTTTTCATAGGTGAATGTGAAAATAAAGAATTTAATTTTGAATTATTTTCATTTCCGTAAAGATCAGCGGGTAGGTAACTTGTATTCAATACTTCTTTTTTTGTTTGTTTTGGTAGAACGAAACAAACATGTATGAACATGAAGCTAAGATATCATAGAATAAGAAACTGAAGGTTTTATTTCGATATTCGCAATACTGTTTTCAGTTGTGGTCATTTGAATTGTCTAATAATATAATACATGCCCTTTTTTCCTCATTAAATTTGGACTATGACATTTTTTAACACGTCTAAAATTGTAAAAATAGTGTAGACTGCATTAAAATATACATGCATGTGATGCATTTATAAGAATAAAGGTAGCTGGAGTAGACTGCATTGAAATGTACATGAATGTGATGCATTTAAAATTATAAAGGAAGCCAGAGTAGACTGAATTGAAAGGTACATGCATGTGATGCATTTAAAATTATAAAGGTAGCCAGAGTAGACTGCATTGAAATGTACATGCATGTGATGCATTTAAAATTATAAAGGTAGCCAGAGTAGACTGTATTGAAAGGTACATGCATGTGATGCATTTAAAATTATAAAGGTAGCCAGAGTAGACTGTATTGAAAGGTACATGCATGTGATGCATTTGCATTCAATAACATCTTATTCCCAGAAGACATTTGAGGTGGTAATTTAGTATATGATATTTGAGGTGGTAATTTAGTATATGATATTTCAAATGTAATTTGAATTGAAGAAAATATAATAATTAATGATCACGCAAAACTTGTTTTATAATAATATTACTCACCATGTCGGTATGTTAAAAAATGTCAACATGTCGCCTAGTAGCTTTGAAGTTGTCGTCTGCAAAATCAATGAAAATAAACTTATGTTAACATCATCGATCTAAATTCGTGTTTGCTGGAAAATATAAATATTTGATAAAATCGTTTAATATACGAATACAAATTATACGCATACTGAGCAATGTTTAAATTGACATGGGAGACTCTTTGAGTAAAAGGCATCAACAAATTATGTTTAAAATAATTGATTTTATTGGTTATTCTCTATAGGTAGGACATGAAAGTTTGAGATTTACTAAAAGAGAGAAACCATATACTGTAATAGTGACTAGATTGTCAGTAATAATTTAAAATGGTAAAAAAGTCAATACGAACTACATTAGAAAGGTTAAATAAAAATAGAATATAAAACGTTATAACATAAAAAATGAGAAATAGTATTGTTCTAGCTGCAGAATATTTCATTTTTACATTTATGAAATTGATTTTTATCTCATGTTTTAAATAGAAATATATGAAAGTTAATGATTTTAGCTTCAGTATTTCCATTTTACGAAAAGCGTCGATGTATAGGTTTCGATTTTGAAATCAATAAAAAGACTCAACTTAAAATGTTAGTCGAATGATGAATAACAGTAAAGCAATTTCCATTTAAAGGAAACTCGATAGTCCGTTAAGTGTGGTTAAGATGATAAACGCGAAAAATATTCTTCGAATACCATCGAAGCGTACGTCTTTCAAAAAAATTGACTCAGGTTAAAAAATGAAAAAGTATTAATTATGAAAAGAAAACTATTAACATGAATACATATTTATCACCATGGCAAAATAATCCCTAAAAGCACATTCATCAAGACAATCAATTTACTCAGCACCATATTATAACTTATTAATACGCAAAACAACTACTGCATTGCCGTCCACATTCATTCTTCATGGTAACGACCAATACACACTGCCAAAGGTAAAGTGATTCACAAAGTACAAAAACTCACCAAACAAACGATGTTTTTTTTTTTCTTTTCTTTTTTTTTTTTAATTTACATATGCTATATCTTCAGATAACGAAAATTATTTCTGTATTAAGATCTGTACTTTTGAGAAAGTTGTACATTTATTTCCCACTAAAATCAAACAATATCAAGAATGCTGTCATCGCCATTACACCACAACATTAAGGTGTAAAACCACTATTAAAAGTCCCATTACTTTCTATGTTGAATTAAGCAATTTTCAAGGTCCCAATCTTTTTTTTAAAGTATGTTAAAATGAACTTTAACAGGTTTTATCATAGAGGGGACCCTTTAAAGACTCTCTCATAAAATCTGCAGCATACCTTTAATGGCTTCTAAGAAAGGATGGTGAAAGTAGACAGGTACTACTATACTACTTTCCTCTTGGAAATTTGACAAATCAATGGGCTTAAGATCTAGACTGACAAATTATTCTCTAAATCAGAGTTCAAAACTGTTGTATTCAGTGTGTACCTGACATGATAAGCTTTCAGATGATACCCAGTTTGCATATACTGGCTAAATCACAAAAAAATATACAATGCATCATAGGAACTACTTTCTGGTATGTACAGGCGACTGGTTCCCCTTAATAGTGGTATTCTACCTATTAAGACATCTACTCTCCGTCCTAAAGATCAATTAACACACTGCCTGCAAAGTGGGTGTACATGTATATAGTGATAACAGCATCCGTTACGTATAGAGGTTCCTTGCCCGTTAATTACTGCTAGTTTTTATGGATCATTTATTAAGTACTAAAGATGTCCTTTTTCAAATTTCAATCTTCGTCAGGTTTGAGGATCCATTGCAAAAAATAAACTTATTAAAATAGAATATCCTTCTCTAATTTACTGCTACACCACTGACTATCAAGAAGACTGTTATTACTTTTTCCTTTTGACATTTTAAACCGAATCAATTTGAAGGTAAAAAATGCATGCTATCAGAGAAAATCTACATACTCAATCAAATAGAATAAATACAGCTGCACGTAAAAACTGAAGATTTAGGAAAACAAGACTGCGCACAAAAAAAAAAATTAAAAAATTAGGTGTAAATTAATAGAGAATTTCTCGCGGTATTTCTATTTCTCTTCTATCATGGAATAAAGTGCATTTACTATTCAAAAGCGCTAATAAAATAAATTAAGACCACAACAACTTAAAAAACCTGAATATATTCAAATACCAAATTTTAAACAGCATTAACTTCAAATATTTTTTTTCTCTGTTATAGAAGATAGAAAACGGAACAGATATTATGAAAGGGCACAAATGCTCCGTCTTATAACCCCTATAAAATATAAATAGGTACAGAGATCACACCAAAAGGTGTTCAATATGTGTAAACACACCTTTAAGTAAGCTCTGAAAGGCCCGATCAACATATAAAGTGGTAAAATCCATGGTTACTGTGACAAAGCGATGACACATCTTCAAAATAAACTAAAAAGTCAAATAACAACATGAAAACAGGTGTGACCAACATTTCCTGACTGTGGACAGACCCATATCTGCGGTGGGGTTAAACTGGCTTAACCACCCCCTTTAAAGTCTGGTAAAAAATGAACAGAAACAACAAATAAAGACACCAAATTACTCCCTCAGTAATAGATATATCCAATTATCCTTTATGGAATACATCAATACACAACATATAGACAAAATGAGATATCCAATGAAGGAACGGTTGCATTAACTGAAAGCTAGCTCAGAACATATTAAAGAATGACAGAACCATTAAAAGTACCAGCATTAGAAATAATCGGTCACTTCAATTCCAGTAGACTAGATTTGGAGTAGTAACGTCAAGTACTAAGTAGGTAAGATTTGATGGAATGCAATACTACAAATGACTTATTATTCTAGGGTTGCAATTAGGGGTAGAACATCTGTATTTGTGAAAACAAGGTTCGAAGAAAAGACAATGATTTGATAATCGTATCCTTCACGAATAACTCTATTAAGGGTAGTTGATAAATCCATCAGATTTTGTTTAAAAGAAAGTGCTTTACTAACAAAGTTTCCTTAAATAAACTGGGTAAGCAACGCCATTTTTAATTACAAACCTGCTATTATATTTTGGTATCAAACTTTTGTAACAGAGAAAAAAAGGCTTAGTAAATGATTTCAGAAGTTTTTGAAATCGGTACCCCTGGTGCATAAGCTTTTCTGTTGTGAATCTGTTGCGTTCATTAAAATCTAACACTTTTTACAAATACGAGCAAAATGGACGTTGTGAAATGTAAATAACGTTGGAGGGTGATTCGGGAATGGCACCATCTAGGAATGGAAAATTAACAATACTTAGGAGAATTAAAATCGTCTCTTTTGTCATAAATTTTCTGTATAAAGGCTGCCATTTTGCTGGTGTTATATCTGAATCAAGAAAAAGGTGTACGAGAACTTGGTTAACATGGATACCTTGAACATAGTTTTCGAAGTTAGAATTATTAACGACCAAAATATCAAATCATTTGCATGCTATCGTCATAATCGGTATATCAGCGGTCACATCAACACAAAGAACATTTGCAAAAAACAATCATTACATTGAATTGAGAGCCATATTTTATTTAAATATGACATTTTTTTCTTAATAGGTTTAAGCGACAGTTGTATTCCCTACTTGCGGAGCTCTGCGCCCTTTTGTGTAAAAGACGGAGTATGTTACACTCATGGATGAAATGGATATTCTTTAAAGAATCTATTGTTCTTCTTATTTCGTCTACATTGGAGAATGGTATGTCTGCCGTTGATTCATAAAGCGTAGGGTGAAAAAAGAATAAAGTAAGAGAACAACAAAAAACTACAAAATGTAGTTCCATACCACTTTTAATTTCAAGGAGAATTGTACATAGAAAGTGTAACTGGTGTGATAATCCGTTCTTGTGAAAAACAAACTCACTAAAGTGATTGGATTGTGTTTTTGCAAATGATTAATTCAAGATTTTTCGTTACAAGCATGAATCGCATTCAATTCATTTCCTGCAAAGATGTTAACATTACACAACAGTATTGCTATATTTAGCTTTGACTGCTATTCGTGTTCAACAAGAATGTACATCAAGAATAATCACTAAATTTTAACATGATATTTACTGTAAGCTTTTCATATATTATATACATGTAAACCGCCCATAAAGGACTTGCCCAATTTATTTTGCTTTAATTTTGTTTATTAGAAGATATATATATATATATATTTAACACTGACATTTAATACCATTTTTAAATGCTATGTTGTAGTGTCTGATGTCCCCCACTCATGATCTTCCATCCATTAAAATGAGTCCTCAAGTTAAGGACCTAGTATTCATCCTAAAAGTCATTTTGCTTTGTTATTTAGTTTAATCTTATAAATAGACGTAAATGGGTTTTGACAAATTTTAACTTTTGAAAGTGTGAAAGTTCAACTTCTATTTAAAAGTATTTGGAAACGGATTAGTATGAATGTCTCATGCTTATCTCGTCGAGCGGCTTTGCCACGAGACGAGATGATCATGAGAAACTCCCGCAAGTTGAAAATCTGTTTATCGCTGTTTTGCTGAATTGTAAGGTATTAGTTTTCTTTTATTTTCAGTTTTCTTGACCAAAATAAGTAAGTTTTATAAGCGCTGCAAAATTTCCTTTCGTGACTATTTTTCAGCGACGTCACGTATGTTGTGCAGCTGTGATACACATTTTTTTTAACAAATCGGTTAACTTGAATGTCGCGTTTAAAATTTTTGCAATAATTTTGGAATTTATTCATTCTAATCGGGTAAGTTACTGTATTTAATCATTTCCCATTGTAGACTAGAAAATATTGTCACAAATTGCCATTATTTCATACGCAGTATACAAACAGCCGGTTATATTGGTCGTCAAATATTCCTACGCTATTGCTTGTATGTCACGATATTCCTACGGTGTTGCTTGTATGTCACGCAGGGACATATAGAAACTAGCGATAATTTTCATTCTCGCTCGACTGGCGTAAGATTGAAAATTATTGTATAGCAAGATCAAAGGGATTTTAAACAAAATCGCAATAATAACATTTTTGGTAAAAGGGATGATATTTTTCATTCCCTATTATCAACTATGGTTTTTTTTAATAGTGCCGTCCCCTTGTCACCGTCATATCGTGTTAACATGATATTGTCAAAATTGGTTCGATTTGCTCGTATTTGTAACAACGTTTCGAATTTTAACTTAAGGAATCATTATATAACCGAGAAATTCCTATATCAAGGTTTCGATAATACAAGCTCGTAAAAACATTGACAGAATATTTCAACCGATACAAGGAACTCACTCTCAAATACAGATTAACTTAAAAGGATTAACATGTGCGGGTATCTCTCACCCTTTGTTTTATGGCAATATTCTACTCGAAGCACAGAAAGCTCGACACTCACTCAATAAGTTAACTAATTTAAACCGCTGAGTAGGCTCATTCATTAGGGGTATAGTTATGATAGTGTGGTCAAATCGTTAAGGATGGCATTTTTTTGTATTTACATTGAATCTCTCACAGTCTTTACATAGAAATTAAACCACTATATTTAAAAGTAGTTTTTTTTTTGCATGACATGCGATGTGTCCTTATTGTACGATTTATGATGGATGTACCGCGGTTCTCAACCACTCATGGAAAGAATTTGGAATTATTTTACATACGATGGGAACATAACTTTTTGCAGGTTTTAGCTGGTCTGGAACTGGCATGTCAGTTTATTGTTAGTAGTTTCTAGCTTGTACATTTGTGTAATTTATAAATCAGTTTCTTTATTTCCGATGTAACTAGGGACTCAGACCTTTTTGAACTGATTAGTAGGTGTGTAATATTTTTTACCACAGTGGCAAGATTTTAGGGGAGGGGTTGTGATCACGTCAAAGTACTTCAACCTCGTCGCATTTTTTTGCGCCTGTCCCAAGTCAGGAATTTCTAGCCTGTGTATGTCTTGTTTCGTTTTCACCTTTAGTTTATTTTTTGTGTTGGGAAAACTCTTTCGCTGTACCTGTAAAATGGTGTTTTGGGGCCATTGTGGTTTTCCTCGTCGTTCATTGAAGACCAATGGGTGGCCTTGGGCTGACATGCTCATCCCCGTAGGGTTGTTGTCTCTTTGACATATATACCATACCTATTCTCGTTGTATTGAGTTGAAAACTAGGAAAAACAATATTGTCTGCCTGTAGAGAATAGGAAACTTATTGAGGGCGGACAATTTTTTCTATCTGAGGCAGCTTAAAAATACTCCTTAAACGGGTAGGTTAATTGAACGATCATGAAGCGTGACATTTCCATTGTTGGCACTGAGTCGGGTCCGCGGTCACGTTTTCGTACGTTGGTATGACAACCCACGAAGAATGTTGTCCCTTTTAACAACTTTCTTTATGCATTATCGACATGAGGAACTAATATAACACAAAACTTCATGCCACCCCTGGTCGCCTTTTTTATCAAAATGACATCGGATCGCGTTTTATTTATACTCATGGACATTGTTCTCTTCCATGCTGACACTACTTTTTGCTATAAGTGGAGGAATATCAACGCTACAGAGCTGGATCTGCCTTGGAGTTTGTTCTTCATTAGACCAGTATCCCATACGGAGTTCTGCCGATTGAAATTTTATCGGAATTGACTTCAACTACACATTGACTTTTTTCTAATTCATTTGGGAAATATTAGAAAAATTAGAGTACACATACCGAAACTTTTCTGAGTGGGTGCTAGTCACCGAAAGTATTAGATATTTTTTTCTCTGAAGCCATTCAGTAGTATGAGAAGTACTTTTTGTCAGATTTAGTGTTCATAACACAAGGTTGCCACATATATACAAATAGCTCTTTTCTTCAACGCTCTTCGTTCTCATCTGTTAACATGTTCCCGTTTGATATTTTTCGGACGCTGTCGATAGTGAGATCGCTTTGATATCACGTGACATCCATGATGCTTAACCATGGCAACATGGCCGTTGTAGCTTATAACCTGGCATTTCACTGGACAAATGTGATAGCAGCCGTGGAATTGAAAGCTCCATTGAGGCATTGTCCAGAATATTTTTATGCATCGAATAATCTTAATTTTCATGTATTGAATAATTTGAAATTTACCTATTGAACCAATAAAATAATTGAAATACGAAATAGCACAGTGATCACACAGTCCACCAAATAAAATCTTAATCAGTTTTGGATATTAACAAATCGAGAATTCCGTCGGCTATCTTTTTTAAAGATAGTACTTGTTTATTATTATTATTATTATTATTTTTAATTTTTGTTGTTGTTGTTGTTGTCAGTGATTCTTAAAGTTTGTATTAGAATCGTTCATACCCATTCAAAGACAGCTTCTAATAGCTGAGTTTTCCATTCGTTGTTCTATCATAGGAATTTTTTTTTTTTGCTCTTTCTTTTAGCTTGGTGCTCATAACGTCCTTTCTCAGATGGGTATTTATAACTTGTTTGTTGCTTGTTTTGTTTTCATTGTTTTGATGGGATAGTGTACTAGGATGCTTATCCGACAGGGTCACTGGTCTATGCCGCGCCCCAGTAACAAAAAAAAACTGATTTCATAAAAGAAAATGTAATCGACATTATACATGTACTAGCCATTTTGGGGTATTGTTGAAGATCGGTTTTTGAACACCTTTATTTTAGTAATTTAAAATGGGTTTTATGATCGAAAGGTACACATGAAACGGTTAGTTGAAATTTTTTTAGCACCGTCACTAGATTCCTAATAAAAAATTTAATGTTCCGTATATTTCTATCTAATTATTATCGAACGTTAAAATTAGCCAAAGGTTAATATGTAACGTAGACACTATTTCCACTTAGCGATCTAGCAGCTTGATGATAGTGATTCTCAAGGGAGTACGTTGTAACTGGAACAATATCATCTATAATGATGCTTTAGTAGGGTAAATATAAACTGAAAATGCGGAATATTCGACGGTAATCACTATGATAGTTCAAAATATAATTCATTAAGCTGTCTCAGAATTTCTTAAAATCAGAACCATACTTTACAAACCCTGCTGTAATGACATGGGACAGAAATCACTAATCAAACCAATGCACACCGTCATCTGAAGACTGAATCTGTCTGATTCTTTACATGGTTTTCAAATGTAAGAGACAGAGATAATGTACAAAGAAAGCGGAGACAATGACTTATAACGACAATTGGTAGTAAATACCCATCTAATTAAAACTGGCTCTTGTAATTTGTCCATTACGTTCCCGCATTCAAGAACGTAGTGGACCAAATTACAGGAGCTAATAAGATTGCACGGGT